>OV884018.1:19158774-20408774 GCA_930367235.1 Sarcophaga rosellei
ATAGACGACTAAACGGCTGAACCGATTTTCTTGAAATTTTCACAGTATCTTCCTGTATGTCTGGAAGGAGTTATAGGCTACTTTTTATGTTGATATTCCAAATGAGCGAGGGGCCATGCCCATGTATACTACATACTACATACTTAATATTTAATTGCATTTGAAATATATTACTCATACGCATAGTTACCCCTAAAGTATGCTATCTATGATTCCTGATGTATAAAACCAAAGAAAATAAAGTATAAAGAATGTGAATATAAAAATGAATGTGTGTTTGTTGTTGCGCATGAGCCGGGAAGGTTTCTAAGTTGGTATGACCTATTTCCTACAGGTGGCGCCACTGAAAATTACTAAAAATGATTTAAATCGTAAACTATGCAATTGATCATGCTATGATCTTTAGCAAAGTTGTTGCGCATGAGTCGACGGAGGTTTCAAAGTTGGTGCGATTAATTTCCGATAGATGGCGCCACTGAAAATTGTTCAAAATGATTGATAAGCAATTGGTCGACCTACACCTCAAGCACGGAAAAAAAGAGCATTACGAGCCTCAGAATCAAACGAGCAACGAGCATTGAGACTGGATAATCTTCGCGGACATGCCTCTGCGACCCATTCGCATGAATCACTTGAACAACGAGAAGGGAGATTAGAAACTGATCGAATGCGTACTACTCAGACCTGTTCGTCTGAATCATCTGGACAACGGGAAACAAAATTAATAAAACGATTAAAAATAAATTGGATATTTATGTAATGTCTTTCCTTCAAATTTATTTTAGTTGGTGGCGCGGCAACGTGCGCAGGGTACAGCTAGTATAATATAAATCTTTTTATGTAAAAAAAATATCTTTTTCTTTGTTTAATAAAAGGATAGCACAAAATGAATTTCATTTTCAAACGAAAAAATTATAAGACCAAAATTAAATAATATTCACCTAAAGCTAAAATAACAATGATAAAAAACAACTACTGAGTAATTTTTGTATTTATTTGTAATTAGTGTGTCCACCGTGATAAATAATGACTTGAAGTTATTCAACGTTATCAGTTATTTTTTCTGATGAAAAAAAAGTTGATTTAGATGGTCCAGATGGTTCCCAAAAATATTGGATGGATTCACGTAAAAAAAAAAAATCAACGAATGTCTCGAAATTTCGGTGGAGGCACATTAATGGTTTGGGCTGGGATTTCGACTACGGGAAGGACTGCTATTTGTTTTATATCAACTAAAATTAATAGCGAGAAGTATATTGAATTATTAGATGACGTTTTAACTAATTTTGGGGATGATTCGTTAGGCAACAATTGGATATTTCAGCAGGATAACGTCGCAATCCATAAATCAAAAGTAACAAAATCATTTCTGCCCTCCAGAAACATACCAGTTTTGAATTGGCCGGCATGTAGTCTAGATCTAAATCCGATAACAAATTTATGGGCAATACTATCGGACCAAGTTTTCAATAATAACACTCAGTATAAGGATGTAAATGCTTAAAAAGTGCCATCGTAAGAGAATGGAGTAGGATTGGTCAAAATTGCATTGAAAATTTAATAAATTCTATGCTCCGTCGACTTCAGGAAGTCATTATTAATAACGGTGGACACACTAATCTTATATATAAAAATGAATGTGTGTTTGATTGTAAGTTTGTATGTTTGTATGTTTGAAGTTTATAGACGATTAAACGGCTGAACCGATTTTCTTAAAATTTTCACAGTATCTTCCTATATGTCTGGAAGGAGTTATAGGCTACTTTTTATGTTGATGTTCCAAATGAGCGAGGGGCCATGCCCACGTATGCTACATACTACATACTTAATATTTGATTGCATTTGAAATATATTACTCATACGCATAGTAGTTACCCCTACAAGTATGCTATCTGTGATTCTTGATGTATAAAACCAAAGAAAATAAAGTGTAAAGAACGACGCGGGGGGAAAGATAGAAGGGAAAGAAAAAAATTTTGTAACCAACATTTGTGAAAAAATTCACCAAATAAGAAAAAATATAACGAAAATTAAATTCGCAGACTTTTGTTTTATTTATTTTTTTTTTCAAGTTTAAATTATCTATATATATAAAAATGAATGTACTTTATGGAATCGTAAACTATGCATTTAATCTTTAGCAAAGTTGTTGCGCATGAGCCGACGAAGGTTTCTAAGTTGGTATAACCAATTTCCGACAGGTGGCGCCACTGAAAATTCTTCGAAATTAATTAAATCGTAAACTGTGCATTTGATCCTGTGTTGAAAAGAAAAGAGCATTACTAGCCTCAGAATCAGCATTGAGACTGAAAAATCTTCGAGTACATGCCGCACAGATCCGTTCGCATGAATCACTTGAACAATGAATCACTTGATCGAATGCGTACTACTCAGGCCCGTTCGTCTGAATCATCTGGACAACGGGAAACAAAATCAATAAAATGATTCAAACTTAATTGGATATTTGTCTAATGTCTTTCCTTCAAATTTATTTTAGTTTGTAGTGCAGCAAAGCGCGCAGGGTACAGCTAGTTACTAATAAATACAAAAATTACTCAGTAGTTGTTTTTTATCATTGTTATTTTAGCTTTAGGTGAATATTATTTAATTTTGGTCTTATAATTTTTTCGTTTGAAAATTAAATTCATTTTGTGCTATCCTTTTATTAAACAAAGAAAAAAATATTTTTTTTACATAAAAAGATTTATATTATATTTAGTTATATTTAACCCAAAAATGGTATGAATTGGTCAAAAAGATTTTAAGTTTTTCGAGAAATACGTTTGGTCTTATAAATATTTCGGTTAGTGTAGTCTGTGACAGTACTAGCAGCTCATAAGGGATCATTTGGAAGTAAATTTAGGAAGTCTGCTAGCCAAGGTTCGCCCCAAACGAATTAATTGTCTCCAGTAATGGACTGGTACAGTTTTAGCAGCCCATATTTGATGACACCCTTTTGATCCTAACGAATGCAAGGCATTGCTTTCTCACAATGAATTTTCTGCTTGGCCGCAGATTTTGCTCAAAGCCCGCACTTAACATATGATTTCTTGGGATGGATTTTATCATAATGCATCCATTCTCCATTACCTATTATAATACGGTGCGATCAAATAGTATTTTACCCGCGCAGACTCGTTAATATCTTTCGGTTTCAATTCATATGACACCCAATTTCATATGAATGAATCCTGCTACATTTAAGGTTTAAACGCTTTGCGAAATGACGCCAAATGCCTGTGCAAGCTCTACTTCTGTCTGACATGAATATTGATCAATAAATCTTTCCAACTTCAAACTTTTTGATTTTCCTTTCATGTCGAAATCAATCTTTTTGGAACATACAATGCACTCGCTATATAACGTTTTTGTTCTACAAGCACTCGATGACTTGAGCTACATGCACATTACTGTACATGTATTATACCCCAGGGTGTAGGTATCAGAGATCAGCAATAAATATTCAAAAAGATGAGTAGATTCGAATCATTCTCATAATTTCTGATACTTATTCGCATTAATACTTATTTTAATATCATACTCATACTGCTCATATTCAAAGTTTGAAGTACTCGTCGTACCTATACTTAACAATACGCATGATATTGTTGATTTCGACTGTCGTGTACTCAACATTTACAAGAATCACATTTATGAATCACATTTATGATTCGTGTATGAACACTATAATACTCACTAGAAGGTTTTGTGTTTGCTTTGCTTGCTGTCTTTGTCTTTTCTTTCTTAGTTTTTTGTAAATGCAACAACAATTAAGACAGTAAATTTTGATGAATGATTCGAATCGCTCGAATCATTTATGAGTGTTATAAGTATTTTTCTAAATTTATGAATCTGAATGAGTAGGCTTAGGATTTAAACATAATATTATGAGTTTGATGTCATACTCATTGCATTCTATACATATAAATCAATGTTGTAGTGAGTACAAATGAACCAAAGAAGTTGAATTTCAATGCTGTTGACTCCTAATTGCTCAAAATTTCATGATTAGTTATGAGTAGCGAAAAAACAATTCATTGCGGATCTCTGGTAGGTATACAACTATTAAAATTAATATTACATTGCCTTTAAATTTTCATTTATTGATGCAGCCAGCCGATGGGAGCAATAAGGTTAAAAAAAGAAATTTATGCACATTAAGAATACATAACACACGATTACAAACCCAACAACTATACATTGTAGGATAAAGAACAGTAAAACTGTACCATAAAATTTCGATGCTTAAAGCAATATTTACCATCCTATCCCATCAATTAACAAAAAAAAAATTAAATTTTCGAACGAAGTCTCTACAAAAACCCCTCGAAACTGTATGGAGAATGAACAGAACAGAAAAGTGTCATCAATACCCTTATGATAGGAGTATTATCGTTGCTCACCAGCAAGAAGGATACAATCGCACCATTGAGAGTGTCGAATATGGAATGAACACAGTGAAATTTAATTAAAAAAAAGAATTGTTTTATTGCAAGAGCTACATATACTGTCGTAAAGTTAAAATATATGCCCAAACCTACGGAAATAATAAAACACAGCCTTTTCAATTTTCAGTTTTTACATCACAAAGAAGTATTTCTATACCAAGACTGATATTAAACTGTTGAAATATTTTCTTTCCATAAATACGTCTTAAATTTTTCACGTGTTATGAAATTAAACTGAATGTTCTTAACTGAAAACCTTAAAAGGAACTCCAATATGTATTTCTTTTTAAGGGCTCAAGTCGAATGGAAAAGCAACAACTTTTCTATTGACATTGCAATTCAATACATACACACTGTTACGTTTTTACCTTTTAAACACGTTAAAATATGAGCTTGTAGATTGCAAATACAATAAAAATAAATTTATGTTTAGTTTTAATTAAATTCTTTATTGTTCCCACAATTCTATGTGCCACTGTTCACAACTTGATGTAAACAACAACAATTGCTTTGTTTGTTATTCCCCTCTACACTCTTTTGCGTAAACAATAACTATTGTTCGACAGATGAAAAATTCAAACAGAAAAAAAAAACGTCAAGGGCTGCACGTCTACCATGTTTCCGCACATTGTCGTACGCTCCCATTATATTATTGAGTTTACACGATATGTTCTCCGGTCCCTTCTACATGTCGACTCGTGTAATGGTCTACCAGGCGTATCGTTATTTTTTTTTTTTTAATAAAACAATAACTTTTAAATGGGAAAGTAGAACATAATGTATTCAACGTATTGGTCATTGCTGGCTACGGATTGTTTCACCTTCCAAGCAATACGTGGGTGCCACGCCAAGAAAACTGTCAGTCTTCTGAAGCAATTTTTTTACTGCATTTTTCGACTCCGTCCTAGCCATCAACATATGTTCAATATATTCATGTCACAGCGACGAAAACAAATAGTCGGAAGGAGCCAAGGAACCAAATCTAGTAGGGTAGCAGCCCCCAGGATAATATGAGCTCCTGGTACTCCATACTCTTCTAGTCACATCAGACATGCAGTATTGTCATCTGACGAATCGATTTTTTAATTAATTTTGAGATTTAAATTGAACGTGAAGATACGAAAGGCATTTGGGACTGACGGAACCAGTGACTACACGATACCGCGTTGCGAATTCTCAATGAGATTTAGGACATTCATTTCGGATTGCGAGGCTTACAAGAATGGTGCCGCCCATCTCGCAAAAGACTACTTACAACTTTACAACGATGGTTCCAAGCTAGAATGAACCGTTGGATGTAGAACTTTACAAATTGAACGCAATATTCCGGTGAAGTCGCAGTGGTCTAGTAGGTAGTGTGTCAGGCATCTCCAACAAAGCAAAATAACGGGTGATTTTTTAGCTATTATCTTTTTGGCAATACTATTTTAAACAGCTCACGCACGTTTCGTGTTTTGTTTCACTGTCAAACATCTCCAGTTTGGTCTATAATTTAACCATGAATCGTCTTACACACGAAATCATTGAATTTTATTCTCAAAATTCGTGCTCTGTTAAGAAAGTTCATCGCGCGCTTCTTCCATTTTATGGTCAGTTTAATCGATCCACTGAAGCGGCTATTCGGGCTATTGTGACTAAATTTCGCACCAAATTTACATTGTGGGACATTAAACCACCAACACGCTTACGTAGAGTGTGAACTGAAGAAAATATCGCAGCTGTATCGGCCAGTGTTAATGATGACCATCAATTATCAATTCGTCGCCGTTCGCAGCAATTGGCCCTCTGTTACTCAACAACGTGGAAAATTTTGCGGAAGGATTTAGTAGTGAAGCCTTTCAAAATACAGCTGGTGCCAGAATTGAAGCCGAACGAAGTACCGCAACGCAGAATTTTTGGTGAATGTGCCCTTGGAAAGTTGGCCGAAGACGTAACGTTTCTGTGAATGGTAACCTTGACTTGCATGACATGTGGTTTCAACAAGACGGTGCCACATGCCACACAGCACGCGTAACGATGGACTTATTGAGAGGCGAGTTCGGTGAACATTTTATTTCACGTTCGGGACCGGTCAGTTGGCCGCCTAGATCGTGCGATTTAACGCCTTTAGACTATTTTTTGTGGGGCTATGTTAAAGCTCATGTCTTTACTGACAAGCCCGCTTCAATTGACGCCTTGGAAGACAACATTGAAGCATTTATTCGTGAGATACCGGCCGAAGTGTTGGAAAGAGTATGCCAAAATTGGACAAAGCGGATGGACCATTTGAGGCGCAGTCGCGGTCAACATTTGCATTAAATAATCTTCAAACACTAAATTATATGGACCGTAAATTCAAATAAAGATTTCATTCATTTTTCTGAATTTTATGTGTTTTTTTTTAAATTTTCCTATAGCTCTTAAAAAATCACCCATTATAACAAAAAAAATATATCTTCGGCCAATTCCTATCAGCAGATTTCTGGTAAAAAAAATTCTGAAAGTAAAATAAAATTGGCATGAAAAAATTTCTTTAAAAATCTAGAGTACGGAATCGGCTTTAAACTGTAGATACTGCCAATGATGAATAAAATTAACACACACACATAAATAGTGTAAGAAACTAGGTCGTAATCCTAAATGGTTGTAATGGCCAAGTATGTATGTAAAGCCATGAATTAAATGAATTTTCATTAAATTGAACTTTTCTTTATAATTCACATTTTTATTACACTCTCTCTTTGTACTGCTTTACATTAATTTTATTATTGCTCTGACACGAACAGTAATGAGTTCGAAATGTCAATTAATTTGCCAATTCAATATATATTCTGACCACAATCTCCATTTGCTCGTTAATGTTCTTGTAGGATCTGCAATTTGTTAATGTATAATGTACGTAAATATAATGACTTTGCATTTTCCAATTTCATTTGATTTCAGATATTTATGTGTGTGTGACGTAATATATTGTGAAATGCATATGGAAAACTAAAGTGCTTTTCTTAATTAACTGACATTCATTACTTTTCCTTTTCTATTTAATGTGAAGTGAATAGGAGTTACATACGCACGTATATTAATATTAAATAGTGTTTAAACTTAATTTAACTTACATATTTCCATCCTTTGCATATACCTTGCCATAAATGCCATGACATGCCACATCATGGGGTTCCCAGAATAAAATAGCCCAAGCCTATGCCATTGAAGGTACCAAAATCTTTCTGTTGAGTGGGATCAGATGTTTGCAAAAGCGTGCTGAACGAAAGCTAAAATATAGGCAGGCATAATATCCTTTCAATATTATAGAGTTTGAGGCAATTAAATTTTAAGTCGGAAAATTACAACAAAAGGAGATATGAGTCATGCATCCAGGCCAAAGATCCTAAACATAAACAATTTCGGTCAGAACATGGATTCTTTTCTATTGTGGTAAGGTGCTGTATCAGTCTTTCTGGCAATTTATGGATTTCGTCCCTAAAACCTTTTAGGTATAGAATAAATCGAACCAATTTTCAATACCCTGCTCTAAAGTGAAGTGTATTGCAGGGAGAGAGTTATGCATTGATGAAAACAGAATAGTGGATAAGGTAAAAATTTGCATATTCAAGGAGTTTTTTGGCGAATGTTCACGTCAAACATATTGTTACGAAAATGGAAACGGTGTAACATCGTTCAACATTAAAAATGATAAATAAAAGCTACACAAAAACAAATACAATGAACTTGTTTACAAGTACACCAATAACATCAGTATGAAAGAAAAGGGGATAGACAAGTAAGCGAGAAGGCAACAACAAACTACCTGAACAAAATACATAAACAACAATAAAACCGCGATAGAGTTCTCGGCAAGGCGAAGCAACGAAGGTTCGACTTCAACATTCATCAGTTTGTTTACGTGGACATATGAAACGGCAAGACAAAGCAGACAACGGAGTAGTAAGAATTCAGTCAGTCTTGTGTGGAGATGCGTTGCGTTTGAAGAGATTAATAGTGGTTTGAAGATCGCCGTAATAAAGATCTACCGAACAGCTGATAGCGCTTACGCAGACAGAGTGTGAAGAAGAATAACGAACAAAGCAAATTATTGTTGTTACATCAAGTTATGAACAGTGACACATAAAATTCTGCGAATAAAAAATAATTGAAACCAAACACAAATTTATTTTTATTTTGTTTGCAATCAACGAACTTATATTTTAAAGGTTTTTAAAAAGGTAAAAACGTAACGTAACCAGTGATATAAGACAACGCATAAGCAAGTGGGGCCATCTAACGTAGTATCCTGGTTATTACGTTGCACTTCTTCAAATGTTTCTTTAATTTTTTTTTATTTCCTGCATTAGCCATGGTCTAGTAGGTAGTGTGTTGGCTTTTAGACGAAAGGCCCGAGTTCGAATCCCAGGTCAGACATCAAAATGAAATATGAAAAAATATTTCTGCGGCGACTTCCTCTCAGCAGATTTCTGTCAAAAACTCTGAGAGTAAAAATTGCCATGAAAAAGCTTCCCAAAAAATCTGTCGTTCGGAGTCGACTTTAAACTGTAGGTCCCGTCACTCATGTATAAAATTAATGCACACAACATCAGTAGTGTTGAGAAGCTAGGCCATAATCCTGACTGAAGGGTTGTAATGGCCAATTATGTATGTATGTATGTATTAGCCATTCACTGACAATTTCATTGGACATTGATTTAAGCTGATACTGTTACTATTCCCTGTCGCAACTACTGAAGAAACTTTTTTATGTTTATTGACAATATCTTTTAAATGCATATTGACAATACAAACTAAATTGTATGCAACATTTTATATACAAGATATTAACACTTCATGTGAATGACGTTTAAATGGCATTTTATTTTTTTTTTCCAACACAAGTGAATGTAGCACTTAATAAATGTAGTTTCATCACATATTTTTAATTTCTGTGCAATAAATGTCAATACCTTGTAATAACACTGTCATAATCATTGACATCAATTCATGGTATTCTAGGAATAAAAAATATATATATATACATATATAACAGTGCATAACATAAAACTTTTAACACACTTTTGCCATATTTAGGCATTTCCGTCACAAGTTACAATACTGGCTCATGTCAGTAGTTAAATTTTATATTTCGAATTTTGGAAAAAAAATTACGTACGTGAAATAAATGTCATAAAATATGGCTATGAATTGTTAGACATTTTCCTTGTTAAATCGATTCGAACATCAAAATAAGCTTCCCAGCCTCATGCTAATAAGATTGAGGTCAAACAGAAATAAAAAAACTTTAATATTCCTTCTTGCTAGAAGGACGCGTTGCATAAGTTGTTTACATACTTACTGAACGAACAACTTTGATTAGTTGATATCAGTTCACAATATTTCAGACTGGATCATGCTCTATCAGAAGCAATATGCAGAAGATGGTCTCGACGGTTCAGAAATAAAGATTTTGATGTAAGAAATTGAGAATGTGGAAGACCCTTAAAAAAGTTAGAAGACTCCGAATCACAAACAATGTGTGAAAAGTGCTTCGATTAAAGTATTAATTAAGCCTAAGTAGTAACTCACTTTTAGCAGAATTAGAGACTTCTACGCTAATTTTTAATAGGAAAGTAAGAAACGATTTCATTCAAAGCTTTAGCCTTTGCTGGCTACACAATTTTTCCATCTTTCAGGCAATTTGTAGTTTCCACGCCAATAAAACTGTTCGTTTTTTGAAGCAAAACCAATTAATCACCCAAATTGTCGACTTCCTTCTAGGAATCGAAGTGTTGATCAGCCAATGCCAGTGCCGTCGATGGAAAGTAATAGTAGTTGGAAGGAGCCAAATCTGGTGTAAAATGCCGGTGGGGTAGCAGCTCCCAGCGAAATGCTTCGATTGTATCCTGAGCCGGTTTTGCTTTGTGCGTCATGTTGCATTGTTATGTTGCAAAATTACCTCACGATGAAAAATGTTTGCACGAATTGTTCTTGAGAAAACTGCACTTGTGCGCTAAATCAGAGTGTATCAATCAAGTGATGTTTCGAAAATGCAATCGAAAAAGTTTAAAGACCATAAATTATAAACATTACTCGATCAAGATTAGACGGGACTCCATCAGCATTATTATTCATTTAAAACTATGGAAACTGTATGTCACATGAACTGAATCTGATAGTTGTGGACAGACGATTTTGTATGTTTGAGAAAAAAATAAATCAGTTCTGCATCGAATTGTCACTGTCGACGCAAAGTGGATACATTACGACAACCGCGAAAGCAAAATATTCTCTGTATTTGGTGATATCAGAAAGACTGCAAAAATCAGTCCAGACTCTCATGAGGGTCGTGTACACACAACCAGACGCGAGGTCATAATTTTCCATCCTGATGTTACGACGCCGGTCGAAAACTATTTGGAAAAGAGTGAATATGAAATCTTACTTGACTTGCCGTATAATGCATACCTTACCTTTCTGATTATTATTCCTTTCGAGCGATGCAAAATGCACTTGCTAGAGAGACTACACTTTAGAGCAGAAATGAAGTTCTGCCCAGCCAATGCGTATCCCATTGATAAAACCTAATAGTAGTCGGAAGAAGCTAAGTCTGGTGAATATGGCGATGAAAAATGCTTTGATTGTATCCAGAACTGGTTTGCATTGTGATGTTGCAAAATTACATTCCCATGTCTTGTTGCCCATTCTGGTCAGTTTTAGACCAATGCGTGGTCATTTTTTTGCTAGTAGCGATCTGTATAATAGATACCTTTTTGGACCTTTTTGGAGCATTGTCATTCTGCCAAACCCATTTCGTATAGCAGTTGAAATTGATGGTTGTCTTGGATTAACCCATGCTCTTTCCATTTGGGATTCTCAAAATATAAATCCATTTTTCATCGTCAGTAGTAATTCAACAACACTGCAACACTGATTTTCTACCGTGTCTTTAAAGAAAAATTTACAATTCAATTCATATGGTAGTCAGAAAGTGATTTTTGTGAAACGTTCAATGATTTTGTGATTTGTTTCTGACTGAAAGTGTGATCTTCATCCAATATTGTTGGAAATTCGGAGTCTTCAAAATTTTTTAGTGGTCTTCCACGATCTCAACTTCTCACAGAAAAATCGATATCTCTGAACTATAAGGCATCTTTTCCATGGTGTTTCTGATAGGGAATGATCACCATCAGCCTCGACAAGTATTCAATGCTACTCTCTAGCACTTTTTTCAATTGAAAATAAAAAGGAATGCTTCCCGCATATCATCATTTTTTATTACAAAATTCTACATCTTTAACACGATGAAAATATATGCTGTTGTTTGATCACTGGTTTGATGTACATTGAATATTGTTAAGTTTTTACCATTTTATAAACGTTTAGAATATGAGTTCGTAGAATGCAAATAAATATTTGTGTTTAGTTTTAGATAAATTCTTTATTGTTCGCACAATTCCGTCTGCCACTGTTCACAACTTGATGTAAACAACAACAATTTGCTTTGTTTGTTATTTTCTTTACACTATTCTGCGTAAAAACTAACAATTGTTCGTTAGATCTTTACAACGGAGATCTTCAAACCACGATTATTGTCTTCACACGCAAGGCGTGTTCACACAGGACTGACTGAATTTTTACAGATCCCATTGCCTGCTGTCTTGCCTTTTATATCACAGGGTAAATAGTCTGATGAAAATGCTCTTGAAGGGGAATAACTTTGACTTCGCGAAATCTCTATAAATGTAAATATGTTATTTTCGTTATTGTTGTTTATGTATTTTGCTTACGTTGGTCCTTGCAGTGTTGTTGTATGTTTGTTTATCCCCTTTTTCTGATGTTGTTGCTATATTTTTGTTTATTTGTTGAATATGTAAACAAGTCCATTGTTTTCGTTATTGTAGCTTTTGTTTATCATTTTAATGTTAAACGATGTAACACCATTTTCATTTCCGTAACAATATGTTTGAAAATAAGACCCGTTCTTAATAAAATTTTCGTAGTGAGACATTTGTATTTTGACTCTCCCTTTATGCCAGTACCCCTAGTATTTCGTTCTGCTTTTAGAGTAATTTAAATATTTTTGCCATTATAGCAATTTATTCAATCCATTAAGTAATTGTAAACTTAATATTATTTATAGCTTTAATTAAAATCCACATCATTAAAATCACACATAATATGGATAAAAATCCATTTATATGTGTAAGTGTTAATTATATGTATTTAATATTTATAATGCAAATATATAGAAGCTCTTTAAATACACTTCACAAATAATTTCTTTTTTCTCAAATTTACAAATAGCAGGCAAGTTCACGCGGTGGTCCATATGATCCATTGTGTTACTCAGTGTGAGGTAAGCTGCCTTGTCAGGATCCATTTGTGGTGGGTTTGAAATACGTCGAGCTTCTGATGAAACCGGCCAGTTCCCTCAGTGGTGTGTTTTAGAGATCAGCAATGAGTATTCAAAAAGATGAGTAGATTGGAATCATACTCATAATTGCTGATACTTATAGGTATTTATACTTATTTTAATATCATACTCATATTACTCATATTTAAAATTTGAAGTATTCACTGTACTCATACTTAACGATACGCATGATGTTGTTGATTTCGACTTTCCATGACTCAATATTTACAAAAATCACAAAATAAGTATGATTCGCGTACGAACACTACAATACTCACTAGAAGGTTGTGTGTTAGCTTTGCTTGCTGTCTTTGTCTTTTTCTTTCTCCGTTTTTTGTAAATGCAACAACAACTAAGATTGTAATTTTGATGAATGATTCGAATCACTCGAATCATTTATGAGTATTATAAGTATTTTTCCAAATTTATGAATCTGAATGAAAAGGCATATGAATCAAACATATTTCGAATGTTATGAGTCTGATATCAACGTTGTACTCATACTCATTGCAACCTATACTTATAAAGCAATGTTGTAGTGAGTACGCATGAATCAGAGTAGTTGAATTTCAATACTGTTGACTCACTCATACTCAAAATTTCGTGAGTACTTATGAGTAGCAAAAAAAACGATTCATTGCTGATCTCTGGTGTTCAGTTTCTTCCATATCTGCTGGACACAGCAACCAGGTATGTTGGACCATCCATGGTTCGATAAATTCCACTCTACTTTTTCAAATTCCAAAAAGTATACCTGCAAATCTGCATAAATCCCCGCTATCGTCTCCTCTTTAAATATGTGAAGTGACACGGAACCCAGTAGAGGTGGGTGTTGTGTTGACGTATATGGTGCAGAGAGTATATTCAGTTCTTGACGAGTTGGTATCCCAGCGCTTTGATTGCTGCTTGACTGTCCACACATATGATTAAGTAGGAAGGAGGTAGGTTCCAGGTTTAAATCATACTTGCAGCTTGTGCAATAACACAATTTCCTCCTGTAATATGCCTGCCTGTTTGGGTGATCTGTCCGACCCGTTCAGTGACAGCTTGTTGGAATTGAACTCAGTTCCAGTTCCACATTCCATATCACTGTCACTAATAACAGCTTCAGCAACCGATGGGAGAACATGGGAGTGTTCTACCACGTAATCATATCTAAAATACCGGTAATTCGGTCCTACTTAATGCATTATTGAAGCGTGACATTCCGTACATGGCCTAAAAATATCTGAGAACATTAGCCTAGGTGCTGTTCTACCAGCCATGTTTTGAAGGAAAATGCCTAAGGTTTGGAGGGACAAGATAACCTGGAAGTCAGCTTGCGGCGTGGACTTCAGAACACCCAGGATGTCCAAGTATGCCAACCTCCGTGCTCTGTTCAGCAATAAACACTTGACACTTCACAAAAATGCTTCCAGATAAGTATTATTTCTCTCAGTGTATCGATTTATAACAACATTAGCAGCTTTATGAAAAGGGAACAATAATAATTGTAAATATTTTAATGGAATAAATGACAGTGAAAAAAAAAATGCTGTTAAACATTTGCGAGTATGTAGTGTAATTAGAATTATTCAATTGAGGACAATTTTGTTCCGATTTGGTTTTTGTTGACCCTTTTTAACCACATTTACGTTAAACTATGGAGGGCAACATTTTGTTCTGTAAGAATTGGCGACAAATTTATATTTCCATTAAATTTAATACATTATTGTGTATAGTTATAATGATTACAGTGAGCATCAAAAGAAACTGTACACTAAGAATAAAATTCTAACGGTCACCAACCAATCAAAATATTGTAAAAATTACTTAAATAAGATGTATAACTGCTTTTTGAATTTCATTGCATTGCCTGTGTTCTGAATGTATGTAGTTTAGTTAAGTATTCCAAAGACTGATGGTATCTATAAGAATCTGGCGCTGTGGGAAAAGAGTCCTATGTCTCTGTTGGATTATTTTCCTACAGCGGTTGGATCTTGCGCTAAATAAGTATATTGACTGTTTTGTGGTAATGATCTTATGGAGGAGAATTAGGCATTTAATATTTAATAGATTATCAAAATTAATTCCCAATACCCGGTAAGAAAATTGTGGCCTTGACGTCCCTTAACATATACATATCTCGTATCTCAGTTTGCGCAAATTTCAGATCCGTATAAAAGACAGTATTTTAATACGTTTTAGCCAGTTGCAAACGTATGGCAAAGGTTTTCTAATATATAACAGCCCAAAAGTTTCGAAGCTTACCGCAAACTTTACCAAACATTACATTAATCTGGTTAGACCACGTTAGCCAATCATTAAAGATAATACCCAGATTGATTGCTGATTCAACAAAGTCTATGTTATTCCCTCCCGAATATTTAATTCGGACACAAAAAATACTCTCTTAGTTCTGGGGAGCAATAAACATTTAGATTTGGAGAGATATATACAAAGTCCATTGGCCTTAGCTCAGTTGTAAATTTTTTGTAAATCCTAGTTGATCTAGTCTACGCAAAGATTGATATTCTTAATACAAGTGCATCAATAAAGCCGAACGTCATCAGCGTACATGTGTACGCTACAATTATGCAAGACATCAGGTAGGACGTTAATGTACATACAGAACAAAAGATCCCTGAATACGTTTAGGAAATTTGAGATGTTGCCCTTTAAGTAAACTCGTTGTGATCTGTTCATAAGATAAGAACGTATAAGACTACAAGTTGAATTAGAAAAATGAAAAAAGTGTCTGTAGCTTCTTCAATAATATTTTGTGATCAACCGTATTAAAAACCTTGGTGTAATGCAAAAGAACTAAAAACGCTATGTAATTTTCATCTAGTCTCAATCTAAGGTCATCAACTACATTGACATAGTTAAAGCTTAAGGAGTGTGTCCGAAAAAGTTTGACAATATTTCGAAAATTTTTATATTTTTTTTGTTTCAATTTTAAAAATTGGTAATGAAACAATTTCAAAATAATAATAACTGTAATTTATTAATGTATATTCTTTTAATGTGCAGTTTCTTTTGACGCTCACTGTATGCCCTAATAGAAGTTGCGGCATTTTGTTTAATATATTTGCTTTTATTCTAAACAACAAATGTTCACAAGAGAAAATAAGATAACATTCAATGCTTAGTTGTTGCTTTTAAATGATCCAATTATTTACATACATATACAATAATCGACTTATTTGTTACCCAATATGTAGTTATAAACAACCCAAATGTATTGCAGTACCAATACACAGTACCAATCGTTTCTGTTTCAACAGCAGCAACTAGAATTGTAGTCACTCTGCAAAAACGTTGGGAATGAGTTAATTCTGTACCAGACGTTTTCAAACTCAACTCATCATGACCTTCTGATAGCAAATAAAATCCCATCAGGTAATAGTCGAGGAATGAGTTCTCGAAACTGCCGACAATAGCGACAATATTTTCCAGTCGTATACCAGTTCTGATGAATACAAAAGATCCAGAATTTTCAATAAAGCTGTATCGATCTCCAAAATAGAAGAATGAATTAACTATGCAACAGTCCTAGTAGAGCTCAATATGTTTGTAAGTTGTTTTAAACCCCTGGTGCCTATCAACTTTAATTAATACTGTTTTAGCTAAGTTCTTATCTTACCAGGAAATAACAATACTGCACAATAGCAGATGAAGTAGATAATAGTCCCATTCTGGTTCAAGATAATGCTGCCCACATAAAAATATTGTTGCGAAAATATAAATGGTGTTTTGATTTTACATCGTCTAACATTTAAATTACAAGCAAAAGCTATACAAACAACGAACTTGTTTACATGATAAACATAAGTAAACAAAAGTAATCCAACAAAAACCAGTATAAAAAAGGGGATAAACAAGTAAACCAGTAAACAAAAATGCAACAACAAACACTGCAAGAATAAATGTAAATAAATATACACAAACAACAATAATGAAAAAACGATGGTTACATTTATGGAGATCTCGAGAAGGCGAAGCCACGAAAATTTGCTTTCAAGAACATTTATCAGACTGTTTACGTTGTCATATAGAAGGCAAGACAAGGCAGGCAAAGGAGTCAGTCAAAAATCAGTCAATCTTGTGTGAAAACGCGCTGTGGTTGAAGAGAATATTCGTGGTTAGAAGCTCTCCGTTATAAAGATCTGTCGAACAAAAGAGTGCAAAGAAGAATAACAAACAAAGCAATTGTTGTGTGTCTACAATAAAGGACTGAATTAAAACTAAACACAAATTTATTTTTTTGCAATCTACGAACTCATATTTTAAACGTGTTAAAAGATAAAAACGTAACAATATATAAAATTTAATGCAAAGAAACTCTACCCAAAACAGATGTTAAATTATGTTTAAAGAGTGGGCATAACCGCGTTGTTGCACGACATTTTTCCCACCGTAGCAAAGTATTTTAGTCTTAAGAGTGTTGCGGTGTTCGTTTTTATTTGATCACCTTAATTGTTAATCAAGTCACTCACTTGATCAAGTTGAATACTATTAGATTAGATTGGTTGATGGATTATTAATACCGCCATGTAGACAGCATTACCTTTCTTGGTGTTAAACAATCAGATAAGGGGTGAACTCTAACATAACTTTCTTTGAGGAACGTATGAGCCACATACCACAGTGGTCATCAAAGCAAATATAACCCATTTCATCGCTTAAATTCAGTCTGACTTATGCGCCAGATTTATCTTTAATTTCCATTAATGTCCTCTGCGAAAACAATGAGTTAACTAGCTTTTTGGCTTGCGAAAATGAGTTCTATAGCGTCAGCAAAGTATTTTTGTTGTGAAGGTTAGCCTTGCTTCTAGCGTTTAAAACAAGTGCAGCTGATTTGCACAATGATGACTTACATACATACATCAATACTTTGTCATTACAACACTGTAGTCAGGCTTACAACCTATCTTCTGATACTACTTATATTGTGTGTGTTAATTTTTATCCATAAGTGGCGGAACCTACAATATAAAGTCGACTCCGAAAGACAGATTTTTTGGAAAACTTTTCATGGCAATTTGATTTACTCTCCAAGCTTTTGCCTGAAACCTGCTGACAGAAAGTCGCAGAAGAAATGTATTTTAAAATTCGTTTTGTTGGACATATTTGTCGTGGGGTTTGAACCGTAGCCTCACGACTAATAAGCGAACACACTACCTATTAACCTATGGCGACTTCAATGATTACTACCAAACTCAAGAAGAACTTGCAAAATCCTTGGTAACTAGTCGTTAGTAATTTTAATATTTTTATAAGCAGCAGATTTTATTCAAAATTAATAAAGTTTTGTGCAACAAAAGTTTATGCGAATAATGTTTTGCATTTTACATAAAATATCGCATGACTGAAAGAAAGAAATTATTCTGGCATTGAATTGTTACAACATGCGACGTTGAGTCTGCTATAAAACTTAACCGCTATAACTGTAAAATTAAGGCAAAGTAACAGGGACAACAGATAACCAAACATATTGCCGATTCATTAAACCCCAAAGAGAGAAAGAAAACAGTACTCCTGTGTATCGACACAGTATATGTTATCTTCGTCGTTCAGACATGTCAAAACAGTTTGATTGTTATAAACATGTTTGAAATCATATCAATAGGGGAAATTAAAGTACGTTGGAGAATGTTTGCAACCAAATGTTTTCGAAGACTTTTTAACTTTCCCCTTCACGACTATGTTATCTTACTAAGGGTGCGTATAATTAATATTCGTTAAATGTTACTCATACGTCTTCAACGTAAGCTGTATTAAGAAGAAATGCAATTTTGTTTTGTTTTAATATTTTCGAATATGTACTTAAGTTTATATATGAAGTGATAAAAATGCTTTTCGGATGAGAAGCGAGCAATACAAGCGTAGGCATAGAAGTATAAAAACTAACAAGCTACAGAATCGGGATTTGAATTTTGTAACGCTGTTGATAAGATTTTTTTAACAACTATCGAGTTTTTCATTAATTGCTTCCTATCTTCGAATTTACATAATACAAAGAGAGTGTGTGAAATTTCAATTAAATGTTTTATTCGTTTGAAAGACTTTTTTTTATAGCTTTACCAGCTAAAGGCTGGAAATCTTCATAAGGCAAGGTACACGATTCGCCACAAGACTTTACCTTGGCATGCTGAGCGCATGCATACTAACCCAACCTCGTTCGTCACACTTCCAACCAGTCGCCCCACTCCGCAATCACAATCAAGTGTTACTTCGGGCGGAGTATAGATTCAGCGAGTGCTGCCTTCCAATTCTGCTGACATTGCTCTCTCCGTCAATCTTTGCTGCATTAATACCTGCCTTGCGAAAACACATACTGCAATCCAACTCTCATATGAGTTTATCATCAGGTTAACTACATTATCGGGCGTTACCTGGTATCCTATTGTCCTCTCTAGGCAGTTTCGCTGACCATCGTATAGCGGGCAAGTAAAGAAGACATGTTCCGCCGTTTCCCTTTCATTCCGGCATTCAGGGATATGCTCCATAACATCCATGGGGGGTTAGCAACTGTGTCAGGTGGAAGACTTATTGATGCCATAATATGTGGAATGCAACATCTTTCAAATATCTGCCATAACTTCTCTCGGTGGAGTGTATTTAAAACGTCTAATTTTTCAGGAGTTTGGTGCATAAATCAGTGGCTTGTTCACGTTACCTCCGTGCCCTCTAATCGCTAGTGGCTGTGTTGCACGTAGCGCAGTCCTGTTAAACCAGCCCAAAAGAGGTTAATAATCATCGACATACATTGCTCACCGTTCTTAATGTCATTCCGAAAGAAATATGGACTGATGACGCCGGTAGGACAAAATTCACAGCAAACAACAACTTTTTCGGAATGCATTAGACTCTCTTGGATCTCTTATGGATTAGTGTCGTCCCAAATATTATTTGGTCACATATCCATTCATCCAGAAATCACGATCACACGTCGTTGTCTGTTTTAGTTTAATTGTATAGTTGGATCATGTGAAATTTGGAAGGTTGAAGGCTCAAGTCACAGTGCAAAATTTGTCAAGTTGTAGTCTGTGAATAGCGCAGTATTTTTGCCTCAAATTCTTCCGCACAACTTTGTAGACAACGGCTACATTTTCGGCAGACCTTGCGTTTGGTTGATTTACAGGCCATGGTCAATCGTTTGTTGGCTCATTGGACTTGAATTTATGTTCTATAGACGTAGAGAACTCACGACGCAGAATATTTCAGTAGCAGCCAAATAGTATATAATTCTCCGACAATCCTCTTGCTATCAGAAAGTATGCTAATGTCCTTCTACGAGGAATGTTGATCCTTAACAAGCTTTCTCTGCAGTAGTCTGTTACAATCAGTTTCCAAACCTCTCTATATGTATGTATTTTCTTCACTCTCTCGAGAAGTGCCATCATTATGGGAGACGTTCTTTAAAAAACAAAAAAAAAAACAAAAAAATGGATTATTTATTCCTTATATTGTCAATATTATCTTTTGAAATTTTATGAACAGTCTTACAACTTGAGAGATACAACAAAATTATCCTTAATTCTGCAACATAATTTCATCAACAAGTAGCCTGTAGTATTCTGTTCTATTTTGTTATGAATTAAAATCATACAACATCGAACATGGAAATGTAAATACAACACAAAGAAAGAACAACATTTGGTTGAAGTGGTGAGAAATCTACTTCATACTTGAAAGGTATCATACAAGTCAAGGAGAAAAGTTTATTAACTCAAACACATGTATACACTCTCTCAATAAAAATAAATGTATAGAAACAAAATTTTAGATACACTTTTGTTGGTCATTCTAAACAAGAGGCTGTTAGAGTGGAGCAGATGAACTCAAACACATGTATACATTCTCTCAATAAAAATAAATGTATATAAACAAAGTCTCTGAAACACTTTTGTTGTTATAATGTAAACAAGACGCTGTTAAAGTAGTGCAGGAACTAAAAAGTAATAAAATACAAATAAAATAATGAAATTCACGAAATTATCTTCAGTTGCTTCTTGAGCTTGAAGATAAGAAGTTTATATTGGAATTTTAAGATTCCTTTTTTAGGATGCTAGTAATCTAAAAGAAAAAAGGACGGAAAAGTAAATACAGTCAGCAGGGAAATCACTTAAAAATAAAGTATTTAAAAGGCTTCCAAAAATTTATCACTAAAAATAGTAAGACTGATTAGATATTCAGTGCTGTTTGCGATAGCCGATTTCCTCTCACACTTATCAACTTTAAATTTATACACATAACTTCCACACATAACCCTTCATTTCACACACAACGAAATTGCAGATGAACTGGCAAATTTAGGAACAGCCTTTAAAGCAACGATAGAAGAGAGTAAAAACCAACCACGGTAAAACCACCCATAGGCTTCTTATTGAGGAAAGTTTCGATTAACTTATCAATACTAAATGAAGGAGTACATAGCCATATAGGCAAATATCTTTCCTATGGGTATAAAACTGATCTTAATCATGCTCAGGAGGGAACTTTAAGAGAGCATGCACTCTTTAGAGACAGGACAAACGAATGAAAACATTGCATCTGTAAAGGAGAAAGAGCACCGTTCTCAACAACTTCAAATTTCACGAAGAACTTTGATAAAATACGGCCATCTTCATGCATACAAAATTCAGAAAGAAGCTCAAAACAGCAGACCATGGAAACTTCAGTGTAATAGAGCATAATGGGTAACGGACCAAAGTGAATTCAATGTCAGTTTTTAAAAGTTATGGTCCCCCATGAAGGAGTCGTCGTAGTCTTGTAAGTACTGTGTTGGCTTGTTTGATATGAGACCTCGGTTCAAACCCCATGCCAAACATCTCCAACAAAACGAAATATGAGAAAATATTACTTTGGCAACTTCCTCTCAGCAGATTTCTAGCAAAACCTCTGACAATAAATAAAATTTCCATAAAAAGTTTCTCAAAAATCTGTTGTTCGGAATCGACTTTAAACGGTAGGCCATGTCTATAGTTAACTCACACGCAACGTAAGTGGTGTAAGAAGGTAGGTCTTAATCTTGATTGAGGAGTAGAATAGACAAGTTATGTATGTAGGTATGTATCTGCAATTTCGTTGCCTGTAAAGTCAATTTGATCAGATATCCAGTATTGTTTAATTTGTTAAAACTTATTAAAACAAATTCGAAAATTATTCTAACAAAGGGTAACTAATCCGTCGACCATTGGGAGAGTCTTCATAACTTTTGAAGATAAATTTCTTGAAAAAATTGCAGCTGTAAACGAAAAAAAATTATTTAAAATTAATGAAGACCTACCCATTGTATTTTCACAAAAATATGTCAACTCTCATACGTACAAAATTCAGGAGAAAGCTTAAACCAACCGAGCTAATGGCACAAAATGAAGTCAATGTCGGAAGAAATTATCTGCTACCACGAAGTGCATTTTCATATAACTGGCTGTATTCATAGAAAATTGTCGTATTTTATGGTTAAGGAAATCGTGCAAAACGAGCATTTGTGTGGAGAGTATTTTGGAAAGCGGTTTGATTATTTTGCTTTTTTGAAGACGAGGCCAAAACAGCAGGAACTGTGAATGACATTCGTTACAGGAACTTGACAATGTAATATTTGCAGTCGCAAGTTGGCGATATAAATTTGGATTGAACCAACTGCTACATCGTGAGTTTTATCGATTAATCGCATCAAAAAATTCAAGAAGAACTGAACCAAGATTACGCCTTTTAAAGCCGTGCGATTTTTTTCTTGGGTTTATGCGTCAGAAATAGAAGTCGCCGTGGTCTAGTAGGTAGTGTGCCGGCTTATTAGACGAAGGGCCCGAGTTCGAATCTCAGGTCAGACATCAAAACGAAAATATGAAAATGTTTCTTCGGCTACTTCCTCTCAGCAGATTTCTGGCAAAAACTCTGAGGGTAAAAATTGCCATGAAAAGCTTCTCAAAAATCTGTCGTTCGGAGTCGACTTTAAACTGTCCCGCTACTCATGTATAAAATTAACGCACACAACACGAGTGGTGTGAGAAGCTAGGACGTTGTACAATAGGTCAATTCGACCTCCGGGTACTGTACTTGTCACAGTTGACAAGTACACGTCCTCTAACCTAACCTTATGCGTCAGAAACAATTCTTGAACTCAAATCTGTATTTCAACGCCATTGCTGATATAAACATACATTTCCGGAGAGAAGCCATGCTAAATTTCATTTAAACAATAATCAATGGACGCCGTAGCCTAGTAGTCAGTTAGTGTGTTGGATTATTAGACATGAGGCCATTGTTCAAGTCTCAGGTCGAAGACATTTCGAACAAAAAAAAAATATATATTTCTTCGATGACTTCCTCTCTGCAGATTCCTGGCAAAAACTCTGAGATTAAAAAAAATTGCCATGAAAAGTTTCTTAAAAATTTGTCGTTCGGATTCGTATTTTTCCCAACAAATTATTAAAACTACGTATTGTTACGTTTTTACCCTTTTAAAAATGTTTAAAATAGGAGTTCGTAGATTGCAAATAAAAATAAAAAAAAATTTGTGCTTAGTTTTAATTAAAATTCTTTATTCATCGCACGATTCCGTGTGCCACTGTTCGCAACTTGATTCAGACAATAACAATTTGCTTTATTTATTACTCATCTTTACACTCTTCCGCGTACACACTAAAAATTGTTCGTTAGACCTTTACAACGGAGATCTTCAAACCACGATTATTCTCTTCACACACAACGCCCCTTCATCCAAGACTGACTAAATTCTTTTGATCTCGTTGACTGTTTTGTATTGCCTTTTATATCGCAGGGTAAACAGTCTGATGAATGCTCTTAAAGGAGAATGACTTTGCTTTCGCCAGATCTGTTTGTTTCTTTGTTTATCCCCTTTTTTATACTGATGTTGTTGCTATATTTTTGTTTATTCGTTGATCATGTAAACAAGTCCATTATTTGTATTTTTGTAGCTTTTGTTTATCATTTTAATGTTAAACGATAACAGCATTTTCATTTTCGTAACAGTATTTTAGAGCGAATCTTTAATGGAGACGAAATCAAATTAAATTTGCTTCAGGAATCCTTTCATAGTTATTGAGCAAATTGTTCTCTAACATAGTTTGTCCCAATTATGTGCATACAGACGTGCTAGACACTTGGAAATTTCTGTTTTGTTCTTCTTAAACACACTTATTATTGATAACTACAGCAGCTGCTCTTGCTATAAATAATACACTTTATATGGTTGTTGCCGGCATGCAGTCTTCTCTTTCACATTATCATTGTTAACATACTTATCGTGAGGACGTTACTACTTCGTTTACGTGTTATGGCGTTGACTACATCGTAATGATTGCAACGACGATGTCAATAATGTCATTTACTGTTTATAGTCCATTGCACATTCGATGCTAAGCGAAAAGATTGTAAATTGCTTTCGACATCATGAGTTTTTTTCTTTAATTTTTTTCCCTTCCTATTAAATTATTTATGCTGCAAGCCCTGTGTAATAGTTTTCCAAAAACACCATAAAAGTTTACGACTATATTTTGCTTGTGTATGTGTACTCTTAGAAAAATGATACAATTTCGGCATTTCGAAATTTTTTTTTGGGAAGGAATAAACTCCAAAAATTAAGGCTGCTCAACAGGAAGTGTAAGCACGTAACGGCTGAATATATTGTCGGCAATATAGGAGGCATACAACACAAAGTTTAGTTTTTAATGTATAGAAAAACTTCATTTTATTATTCAGCTTGTAATCATTGGTTGATAATAAAAATTTAGAAAATTTAGAAAACGTGGCAATGTCAATTGCCAACATACCCTACAGTTGTTGGGTTAGGTTAGGTTTCCGGCTAGCTTGCAGAAATCAGCTTTTTTCGCTACTCATAATTACTATTATGAATGAGTCAACAGTACTGAAATTCAACTACTCTGATGCATTCGTACTTACTACAACATTGATTTATAAGTACAGATTGCAATGAGTATGAGTACAACGATGACATCAAACTCATAACATTCGAAATATGTTTGATTCATACGTTTACTCATTCAGATTCATAAATTTAGAAAAATGCTTATAATACTTTTAAATGATTCCAGTGATTCGAATCATTCATCAAAATTTGCAGTCTTAGTTGTTGTTGCATTTACAAAAACGAGAAGAAAGAAAAATACTAAGACAGAAAGCAAAGCAAACACACAACCTTCTAGTGAGTATTGTAGTGTTCGTATGTTGAGTTATGGAGAGTCGAAATCAACAACATCATACGTATTGTTAAGTATGAGTACGATGAGTACTTCAAACATTGAATATAAGTAGTATGATTATGATATTAACATAAGTATGAATGCGTATAAGTATCAGAAATTATGATTATGATTCGAATCTACTCATCTGATCTCTGGTTGCTTACCCTTCACAGGCGAGTTCACTCGGTGGCCCATACGGTCTATTGTGTTACACAGTGTAAGTTAAGCCCCCTTATCATGATCCGTTAATGATAAATTTAAGCTACATTGAGCTTCGGATGAAAATGGACAGTTCCCTCAGTGCCTAGATCATCAACCGTTCTGTCACCTAAAAACCAATGACGTCTGTCCTGAAGTGCAGACAATTTGTATTAAAAAAATGTTTTCTACCTATCCGTTTCCTCCGTGTCATGGCAGCTACTGCAGTAATCTTGGTGGGGTACTGAAACTTGTCAGCTACCTTACAGCTGTAATTTTCATTGAAATAAAGTAATCAACCAGAAACTAGTGTTTAAGATCCTTAACTACACACAAGTATAGTCTATGAAAAAAACTCCGATAACTGGAGGAAAATGTTTAAAGCTAAAATTAGCAGAACTTTCTCATAACCTAACGGTACTTTCATTTTTAGCGTTTATACGAAAGTCAGGCGAATGCTTAGCGAAATTATATTACGATTGGGTAATCATTTTCATTACATTTCACACGCGAGAAACGAGAGTGCATTCCTCTGCAATTTACGTAAGTTGGCTGCAATTCATTCAGTAGCTAATGTATCGAAGTAAATTGCCCTTCATCTAATACCCATCCCGCTGGAACATTATCTTCCAACGATATTAATACGCCGAACAACATCCATGCCGTTGAGAAGCTCATGCAGCTCATTGTTGTCTCAGATGACGGAATAATTGCCAACTTGCACAGGACCGAAGATCTTACGTAGGACTGCAATTGCAAAATTGTTGTGCTTGCTGCGATGCGTTTATTGGGTTTATAGCATTATATGCATTCCATAATTTAACGTGAACGTCATACTATTTTTTATCAGCAAATTTGCGGTACATTTTAGCTGTAATCTTGTTAAATACCATCAACATTTGCGGCAAGCCACTGACATTTTGGAATTTTGATGTATGAAATGTACAAATGCTGCTCGTGATAATAAAACAATAGATTCTAATTCAAACCTTTTATAATACGTATGTATATGGGATGCTGTTTATGGTATTTATAAATCGGATGCAGTGGATGACATTTTGATTAATGCTGTGACAATATTAAAAGCGTTACTAGGATGTTACAAAAAAATGCTGGATATAATGTACACATACATACTTATGCAGCATAAGTGCATTCAAGGTAAGTTGTAGGTTATACACGTACCTCACCAAATTTTCTGTACTTGTGTTGATAACCTCTTCGTCTACCTCATAAAGTTTATTCAAGTGGTTGCAGTTTACCATAAAAACCTCATTCAAATGTAACCCCTTTGCCATAGAACCATCATTTCAAACACCAAACATGATTACTCAGTAACGGTGATATTCAATGAAAGGCGAATATAATGGAACGGTACGCAATGGAGTGATTGGAAACGAGGAATCGAATATTTTGGCTAATTGAGCTAGACTATTACATGCTATAAGCTTGGATAATCCAATGCATTTCAGTACATTAAATACCAAGCTGAGAAGGTGATCCGAAATGTCACCACAACCATTGTGGAATAATGACACAGCAGGAAGGATTACAGCAGGGTCAATCGTAATAAGGAGATGTATTAGCAGGCTTATTAAAGCCTGATTACGGTGTACATGTTAGCACACCAACAACATGTGTTTTCTTTAGGAAGGCGATATGTGCTACGCAGCTTGTGTTGTATTAGATATTCGACACAAGCCATTTGAGCGCAAGGATGTGACCATGAGATTTGACCGCGTTAGACTTTTTCTTTTGAGATTTCTTGAGCCGCATGTAAATGCGAATAAGCCACAGCGATGCTCAAGGCCGAGATAACTATGTCATCAGACAAGTTCAGCCTGATTTATTCGTCGAAGTCATAAAAATTATACAATAAACCTACGCTCTGCTTAGTAAGCCTTTCAACCGAATAAAAAATTTCAACAATATGTCACACACACTCCGTAAGGCACGTTCACCACTTTTATTCAAACGTTCTGTCATCCAAAGACCAATGAGGTCTAATCCGAAGTGCAGGGCACTCGCATAAAAGTTGGTGAACATCATGGCAGTTTCTGCAGAAAGCCTGCTAGGGCAGACCGAGCTTGTCAAAGAAACTTCCATTAGTGCAGCTCCTCGTTAGAATGCGAACAGTTCTCTCTTGTCGTACTCAAGTAGTTTTTTGGTTTTCCCGTTTTCTATTGCTGAACACATCAGTTTTGAAATTCGGCAACCAAGTATGTTGGACCGACCAACCACGGTTTGTTCTATGTTGTTTTTTCCAACTTGGTAGAGTCTTCTTGTAGGATAACATAAATATTTTCTCAGCCTTAGATATCTCTGATCCCAGTTTGTCCTCCTTTTCGTTGTCCTCTATGCCATAGTTGCGCGGAATACGTAGAGACGTGTGTTGTGTTGACGTCTACGAGGTAGTGAACTGAAATTTTTTTAAAATACAACTTAAAGTATTGTTACGAAAATGGAAAAAATCTAGATACTGATGTTTTGCTTTTACATCGTTTAACATTAAAATTATAAACAAAAGCTACAAAAACAAAAACAATAGACTTGTTTACAAATTATATGCACTGCGTAATATATCAACAAACAGAAGCAAAAACAAAAGTAAACAAGTAACCAAAGATACAACAACAAACACTACAAGACTAAACGTAAACAAAATGCACAAACAACAATAATGAAATAACGATGTTAACAATTATCGAGATCTCGAGAAGGCGAACATTCGCTTTCAAGAACATTCATCAGACTGTTTACGTTGCCATACAAAAGGCAAGACAAAGCAGGCAACTGAGTTAGTGAAGTTCAGTACGCCTTGTGTAAAGACGCGGTGCGTTTCAAAAGAGTAGTCGTGGTTTGAAGATCTCCGTTACAAATATCTGTAGAATAATCATCTAGTAATTGTTACTGTTTGTGCAAAGGGTGCAAATAAAGGAATAACAAACAAAGCTATTGTTGTTGTTACATCAAGTTGTGAACAGTGGCACACAGAATAATAAAGAATTTTAATTAAAACTATACACCAATTTATTTTTATTTTATTTGCAATCTGCGAGCTCATATCTTAAACGTTTTTAAAAGGGGTAAAAACGTAACAGTATTTTAAATAATATGGTGTATGAAGAATTATTTGTTTCAGTATATATTTATTAACAACAGATTCAAATGATTCATTGGGACATTATATTCACAATTGATGCTGAGGACTATTGACAGTACTATTGTCACTTTTTTTCTTATATTTGAGAAAACTTTTAATCTCTAATCAAAATAAATTATTTCATCAATTGAATAAAGTTTCAAAGAACTTGTTTTTTTTTCTATTAGAATGTATTGATGTTTCTTTGCACAAAAAGTTTGTTATTGAAAATTGATTTAAATAAACTGGTCCTTAATAAACTCTTTTCTTTTCTTTGTTATTTATGGAACTTTAGATTTTTTATTTTTAAAAACTTAAATAAAACTTGCCATTTGAGTTAAAAACTGCTTATGCTCTTCGTATTATTTCCTTTGAAATAAAAGTTTAGTTTTCTAAGTTTTACTACAAAAACTTTATAAAATTGTCATTATTGATATTTATGCATCTTTATAAAGAAAGAGAAATAAAAAACTTTTTGAAATTGAAATATTTGAAATTGATATTGGCAATAGCAATAGAAAAATGTAAACAAAATGTTTATTGAACTAATGCTGACAAAGCATTGCCAAAAAACTTGTTTCATTCAAAGAATATGACTATATTGTATACAGTCACAGGCGTTCGATTGGCCACAATAGCTAAATATATATGTATATGCATTCATAATAACATTACATCATCGACCTAGCTTCACATGCCACTTGTGCTGTGTGTGTTATTTCTTTTATGTATGAGTGGTGGGAGCTACAGTTTAAAGTCAACTCTGAACGATAGATTTCTGAGAAAACTTTAATTGCAATTTTTATGTGCTCTCAGAATTTTTGCCAGAACTCTGTTGAGAGGAAGTCACCGAAGAAATATTTTTCATATTTCGGCTTGTTGGAGGCCTAACGTCTAATAAGATAACACACTACCTACTAGACTACAGCAACTTCTACAAAAGTAAAAACTACAGCAACTTCTACAAAATTCTGCCCCAATAGAGAGTGGAGAACATCTGAAATGAAATGAAAGCAAAGGTTGTGGTGGCTTTGAGGACCACTGTTGTTTGTGGCTTATTCGCATACACTGACCTCTTAAAGAAATTCCACAAGAAAAAGCCAAAGGACACGACTTCGGTGGCCAGTTCATATCATTTCCATGTGAAATGATCCTGCCCGCAAATGGCTTGAACTGAATATGAAAATTGGCACGGGCTGTATGGCCATTCTGATGTGAGCAGTGAGACAGTCCAGTTTTTGTCCATACGTATCTAGCAAAGTCTGGCAATATTGCATTACCCTCCTGCTGCCAACAAGATCGAGCCTCTCTGTACGCCGAGGGGACAATATCCAAATTTACTGAGGCTAAATGATCCGAAATTTATCCGAGAAATTCTTGGCATTCACGTACAAAGACGGACATTAAAACTAAGTTGCTTAGGAACTTAATTGCAGCCTGGATATTCGACTAAAGTAAGATATTTTCAGGAAAAATGCAGCCACTCAACCGACTTCTGTTGAAAAAACACTGCAGAGCTCAGGCCGGCTATAAAACCGTTTAATATCAGAACCCTTAATAAATACACCATAGCACACCCTGCCACGCATCTAAGTGCCATCGGTGGTAACAGCTCATTAAAAGTTGTAAGGAATCATATAATCGATTCTTGTGACCCAGATTGGGCCAAAATTTGAGTGCATTAAGTCTTACTGCTGCCAATTTAGCCCTCTGCCTTAAAAGGTGGTCAGAGGGGATCCGGTTAAGTATAGCAAATAATGCGTTGGTTGCAATAGAACCGAACACACTGATTATCAGGACAGCTGACTTACGCAGGCAGACACTAATGCATATCAATCGACAGTGACATTCGTGTTTGTGCACCGCCTACAAAACATATCTTCGTACCAGAGATCAGCAATGAATCGCTTTTTTCGCTACTCATAAGTCCTCATGAAATTTTGAATATGAGTGAGTCAATAGTATTGAAAGTCAACTACTTTGGTTCATTCATACTCACTACGACGTTGATTTATAAGGACAGATTGCAATGAGTATGTGTACAACGTTGACATCAAACTCATAACAAATATGTTTGATTCATACGCCTACTCATTCAGATTCATACATTTAGAAAAAATACGTATAATACTCATAAATGATTCGAGGGATTCGAAATATTCAACAAACCTTACAGTCTTAGTTGTTGTTGCCTTTACAAAAAAAGAAGAGAGAAAAAGGCAAAGATAGCAAGCAAAGCAAACACACAACCTTCTAGTGAGTATTGTAGTGTTCGTACGCGAATCATACTTATTTTGTGATTCTTGTAAATGTTGAGCCATGGAGAGTCGATATCAACAACATCAGGCGTATTGTTGTTAAGTATAAGTGCGATGAGTACTTCTAACTTTGAATATGAGTACTATGAGTATGATATTAATGTGAATGTGTATAAGTATCAAAAATTATGAGTATGATTATTATCTACTCATATTTTTGAATACTTATTGCTGATCTCTGCTTCGTACAGCAATGTTGGCTCCACCACGTCCCGATGCAAGAGGGTTGAAGTGCCTGATGTTATTTTAATTGCTTTAAATTAATATGTAGAATAAAATGTTTCTGTTACAGTTATTGACATATATATAAAATTTTAATATTTTAAAATACTTATTAAATAATGTTATCAGTTTAACATAAATTATATAATACGGTCATATAATAAAAAAAAAAATAACTGTTGATATAGTACATACATTTAAAATAAATTAATTTTGTTCTGTAAACACAATCCTATTAACATAAGTAATTATCACGTGAAAAAATGTTATTAAAAATATCAAATTAAACTTTTATAGGCAATAAAGTAACGTATTTGATTTCCTTTAATCAGCAATATACAGCATAGTTATAATATTGTACACATGCATTCATTTGGGGTATTCACACGGTCGTCATAAAGTCATATTATCATAAAATAATAACACGAAAAATATGACTGCTGTGAGCAACCCTCATAAGTTAGTGTGCTATTTCAAATTTGAGTCAGCTGATGAAAGAAAAATACAATTATAAAAAATTACAAATATTTTTAATTAAAAATGCCAAAAACAAGTCAAAAAACTGAAATAATAGCCGGTTTGTGCGAAAAATACATATTGGACATTATTATGGCTGATTCAAGTAAATAAGAAAAAAATAATTACATGTTTATATTTAAATACAATCCATTTTTATAAAAATTATTAAATATTTTGGCACAAAAAAAAATATTTAAAAACATAAACATAAACATAAACAGCTGTTATTGATTACTAAGCCGGTAATAATGACGGTGGTTATTTTAAATACGTTCGGTGCCGCCAATCAGCTAAAGTATACAAACAAAATTTTCTTTTATATATTAATGTATCAATTTTTTTATTTAACTTTATAAAAGTTAATAACTTTTATAAATAAATTATTAAAATGTATTTAATCTCGAAATTATAGAACTTTGCAGAAGTTAATAGCATGTTTCACGTACATGTGGCGAATATTCAACGGCGCCAACTTCTAAATATTATCAACGGCTCGATTAAGACTTTTTCCCTTTTGACTTAGATTTACACTGTTTAAATATGACAAAACAATAAACACATCACAAAAGGTACTATTATTTTATGACTTTTTTGTTTGAAGCACAACAACAATTTTTTTAAACTATCATAAAACTTTAGTATTTTATGACAATATGACCTGATAGCACACCGAGTGAATACCCCAATTGTGTGTATAATTTTTTTTTTTTGTTTTTTTGTTTTTTGTATTTTAAATATATTAGGTTTATAAAAGAATGCGTAATATACAGTCATGGACAAAAGTCTAAATACAACTTAACATTTCTTTTATTTAAGTTTTTAAAGTTTCAAAAACTTGTTTAAAAAAGTAATGAAACATATTTTCTTCAAATTCATTTCAAATTGAAAAGTAACAAGATATAGTTGTCATAATCGGCCTGAATTAAGGGAATTAAAACAAATCAAAGAAATCAATTTTTAGTTAAATTTATAATTTAATTATTGTAAATTAATTAATTATTGTAAATTAATTAAATTATTTAATTTATTTAATTAACTTATTTAATTATTGATAATATTTAATTTGTATTATTATAAATTAATTTATTTGTTTATTATAAATTAATTTAATTTCCATGCATATGAGAATGAATTTCCCGAAAACATTCATAATAAGTTACTACATATAACGTATGAGTGATATTGAATTTTTATTTACATTGTGTTGCATACTTTTCGGAGTAATTATGGAAGTACCGGCAATATGGAGACGTACAGAATTCCTTATAAAGTATACGTATGAGTGATATTAAATTTTCTACTACATATGCAGTTTGTATCATATCTGTTAAATTTCGTGTACGATTAGTAATCAATTACATTATTTTTTAAAAAGAATCGTAACGATTATTAATAACAAATTTTTTGAATTATTAATTGATTACGATTACAAAATTAACTAAAAATAATCAGAATTACTGGCGATTAGTCAAAATAATCAAAAAAATAAAAAGTAATCCAGAAATAATCAAATTATTTTCATTATTATACAATTCTTTTTGAAAATTTGATAATAATTAAAAAGAATTATTGCAAATGTTTTGATTACTTTTGATTCTTTTTCATTATTTAGACTAATCGCCAGTAATCCTGTATATTTTTTGATTAGTTTGTACACACTATTGCACATCCATGTTGTCTTACAGCTATGTTGTGTCCAATGAGAGGCGAAGCGCTTACGACTTTATTAGTGTTGGTATGACGTTTTATAATAGGCGAGGTACAATAGCAATTGTTTAAATTAAAATATTTTTATTTAATTTAATTCAAATTTATTCAGAAATTCATATCAACCGTGTATGTATTTGTTTTATTTATTCACTAAAAGTGTTTTTATTTATTTAAGCAGAATGTTTTCTCCGCCATTTTAATAGCAGAGAGTGTTAACGTGAATTTTATTTAATAAAACATGATACTTGACCACAAATACAAAAACCCAAATCGCACCGTTAAGCTACAATAATTAAATTTTAAGGCATTTATGTTAATAATTAAGCTGTTTATTATTAATGATATATACATTATCATTAAAACCAAGGTGTTGTTTTTTTTTTAAATGACGTGTACTGAAGGCTTAAAGCTACACGGACACTGAGCAATTAGCAGGTAGGCAAGACTGCTGCGTCATAAGTGCAGTTCCGGTTCAGTAAGCGAATATCATGTTAGAGCCTTAAATAAAGTGCTGAGAGACAGTCGGATTGGGAGTTCCTAAAGTAGGCAATCGCAAACGAAGACCTATTGAAAACCAAAAGGTTTTCCAGAGTTGTTAGACCAGATCAGGACTTTCCTACGATCGCCCCACCAGTTCTAGAAATAAGAAAAACTAAACTTTTGGGCACAGTCGGCAGCTAAACTTACCAAATGGCACTTAAGCTCTGTGATGAAAGTTGACGATGTATGGCAGAAGAAATACAACGATATCCAGCTAGGTATAACTAGGCCAGAAATAAGTCATAATTAGTATTGCTACCAATCCATTCAAAGTGATTCAACTTAGTGGAGTGTGTATATGGTACCTACTGTCATTAGAGAATGGCGTAAGTGTTGATGGGACCAGGGGTATAGTTTTCCACTTCCAATCTGATTGCCATTGAAGACATAATAATTTACGAGATTGTCAGAGGATTAACACATTCTGTAAATGTTGAGGACGTCTACATCCTTTTAGGTTACATATGATAGCTGCTATGAGATGTCGCCTAAGTCTAGGAGGTAGTGTGTTGACTTATTAAAGACAAACCCGTGGTTCAAACCATAGGTAAAACATCTCCAAGAAAACGAAATGTGAGAAAATATTTCCGCGGCGACTTACTCTCAGAAGATTTCGGCAAAAGCTCTGAGAGTAAATAAAATTGCCATGAAAAATCTGTCGCTCAGAATCGATTTGAAATGGTAGGTCCCGCCATTCACGTATAAAGTTAACACACACAACATAAGTAATGTGAGCAGCTAGACCGTAATCATGACTGAAGGGTTGTAATGACCAATTAAGTTTGCGTGTATGTATACATATGCCCATATCGGATCAAATCTGCCTGGTCTCTCTATAGGTTGATTTATTATCCCGTCTTTCTCTTGCATTTGTATAAAGTTTATGTGATTTTATTCCTCTGTAGATGAATTCCAATCTTACATATGTATGAATTGCAATAAATTGAATCAATTGTGTTAGCTTTTGCAAACACATCGGCTTTGTTGTTACCTTTTATGCCCCCCGTGTCCGGAAACCTTTGTGAGGCTAACCATCACTATCTCCTCTAGAGGCATCTGAAAATGCTTTGACAACCTAAGATTTAGTGTACATACTCTATAAGGACCTTATGACCTTTACTAAACATACATACGACAATTTTTATACCCATTATTTCTGTCTGAATACTACTACAATAATGTAAGAGACAAGAGATATATCTAATATTCCTGAACGGATTTTTATTCATCTGTATTAGTGAATACTTAGATGGCATTCGCTGAGCGAAGCAATCCATTATCATAAAAGGAATATATGGTACCTTCGTTATTGAATTAATAAATAACCATGAAGGAAAATTAGTGGCATAATGCTTTCTTATTAAACTTTACAAAGTAGTTATTAAATTAAAACATTTTATCTTACGTTACATTAAGATTTAACAAAGTTGTTCTAAGAGCAAACGCTGTATGAGCAATAATTTTTAATTCAACTTTAAAATATACATTTTAATAAAGCGACAGCAGCAATCCTTTTAGTGAGTTCCTTATACTATAGTGTGCTGAAATAAATTTTTTTTACTCTGAGAGGTAGATTTTGTTATACATTGTTATACATACTCGTTTGTATGCAGCGCGAACGGATATTCTTGCTTACGATGGGTAAAAATAAATTATTTTTCCGCAATTAAATAATAGAGAGACAACATTACTTTTAATTATGAAAATTAACTTATTTCAATTAAATGGAGTTTATGACACAGTAAAACACTCTTTTGTTAAATAATAGAAGTACAAAAGCTTTACAATTTCAAATTATTACGTTGTAATGATGACAGAAGTAGCAGCAGTCTAGTAGGTAGTGTGTTGACACGAAATATGGAAAAATATTTCTTTGGCGACTTCCTCTCAGCAGATTTCTGGCAAAAAGTCTGAGAGTAAAGAAACTTGCCATGAAAAGTTTCTCAAAAATCTGTCGTTCGGAGACGACTTTTAAGTTTCACTCATGTATAAAATTAATACACATAACATAAGTGTTGTGAGAACCTAGGTCATGACAAAAGGGCTGTAATGTAAATGTAAGGTAATGTATGTATGTATGTGATGATGACAGGCGAGTAGGTATACAATTTATCCTTGTTGACTCATAATTATTTGTTTTATATGTCATGTATACGGAAACAGATACCACTAAAATTTTAATGTTTTAATTCAACAAATATCTTGCCATTACAGATACCTTATATTTCCTTTTCTTACTTCTAATTCCATTAGAACTGATTTTTGATGTCCCTGCGAATTATATCCTAATATAGCATGGGAAATTTGTGGCAGGAATCAAATCGGCATATGTGCCCTCTAGATCCAATTCATTTTTTCCATTCCATACTCGATGATACTAATGTTTGACAAAATAAGCAGTTGTTCGATTCAATAGAAAGAACGCAACGTCTGTGGGTAACTATACTGCGAATTTCGAATACTTTTAACGTAAGTTGTATGCACTATGTGTGTCGTTCGGAGTAGCCTTTAAAGTATATGTCCCGCACAGGGATGAGCAATGAGTATTCAAAAACATGAGCAGACTCGAATCATACTCTTAATTTCTGATACTTATACGCATTTATACTTATTTTGGTATCATACTCATACTATTCATATTCAAAGTTTGAAGTACTCATCATACTCATACTTCACATGACGCGTAATGTTGTTGATTTTGACTTTCTTCTACTCAACATTTAAGTATGATTCACGTACGAACAACTCAATACTCACTAGAAGGTTGTATGTTTGCTTTTCTTGCTGTCTATGCCTTTTTCTTTTTCTTTTTTTGTAAATGCAACAACAATTAAGACTGTAGATTTTGATGAATGATTCGAATCACTCGAATCATTTCATTTATGAGCATTACAAGTATTTTTCTAAATTTATGAATCTGAATGAGTAGGCGTATGAATCAAACATATTTCGAATGTTATGAGTTTGATGTCAACGTTGTACTCATACTCATTGCAATCTGTACTTATAAATCAATGTTGTAGTGAGTACGAATGAATTAGAGAAGTTGAATTTTAATATTGTGGACTCACTCATACTAAAAATTTCATGAGTACTTATGAGTAGCGCAAAAACGATTCCTGGCTGATCTCTGGTCCCGCAACTCATGTACTAAATTAACACACACAACATAACCGGTTTAGAGCAATAGCCTGGCCGAAGTTGTTACCAGGGAAATACGGACGGAGTAACCTCTTCGTTCGGATATTTTTCATAAAGAATTTTGCTGCAGTGAAATATTATGAGAATCAATGCAAAAATTTATCAAAGATTTTATGATATAAGTGGCATAACTCTTCACGTACTAAATATTGTTCATACAAATTACAAAGTTTTATGAAATAGAGTTTCATAATTTGTACCTTTCACAAGTTTTTCATTTCGTTAATTTATTTTCAAATTTAATTACTAATTTGTGTCACATAACTGTTGCGTCTCCAAAACCCTTGTTACGAACCCCAACATAATTTTTGAGTATTATGACTGATTAAAACTCTGCTGGGTTAGCCTTAAACAGTCTGTTTTCATGGTGACAATAATTAATGTTGTTACGGTCAAAAATGTCATGTTGTGACATGAAGCCAGTGACGTTGCAATACTACTCCAAATGCAATCTTACACCAGCTGTAAGTGTTAATGAGATTAGATGAGTGAGTAGTTTTATCGCTATTATTATTTCAATTCTATAAAGCAATCAACACTTAAAGTGCGTTTCATTGTTTAAGCAGATATTGTCAATGATAAGTTTTTCATGGGAATCTTTTTCGTAATGTGAGAAAAACCCGCTATTTGGCATACATTATCAATCATTAAAAAAAGGATAGAATAGAGTTTATATAAGTAAAGAATTCAGGAACTTACTAGAGTTTGAATTTATGTTGCGAATGGTGCCAAAAATGACGGACTAAATCGAATTTCAAATTGCACATACGTACTATAAAGTTGTTCCTTTTTAAAAGGAGCTTAAAAAGTTAAAAAAACACAATAAAAGAACAACAATATATTAGAAATTAAATTTAAGCTTACATATGTACAGCAAGAACTTACAAAACTCTTGTCAAAAAAGGTTTTCTTCTCTGTAATAAGGATTCTTTTTTTCTTCGTACTAGCGATCAGCAATGAATCGTTTTTTCGCTAGTTATAAGTACTCGTGAAATTTTGAATATAAGTGAGTCAACAATATTCAAAATCAACTACTTTGTACTCACTACAACATTGATTTATAAGTATGAGTACAATGAGTATAAGTACAACGTTGACATCGAACTCATACCATTCGAAATATGTATGATTCATAACCCTACTTATTCAGATTCATAAATTTAGAAAAATACTTATAATACCCATAAATGATTGGAGTGATTCCAATCTTTCATCAAAATTTGCAGTCATAGTTGCTGTTGCATTTACAAAAAAAAAAAAAAGGCAGCAACCAAAGCAAACACATAATCTTCTAGTGAGCATTGCTGTGTTAGTACGCGAATTATACTTATCAAACGTGTTGTTAAGTATGAATGCGATGAGTACTTCAAACTTTGAATATGAGTAGTATGAGTATGGTATTAAAATAAGTATGAATGCTTTAAGTATCAGAAATTATGAGTATGATTCGAATCTACTCATATATTTGAATACTCATTGCTGATCTCTGCTTCGTGCATACGTCGATATTATTTATCGGTATTTTCACATCCTACTAAATTTCTTTTGAAATTTCCATCGGCTTTTAATGCATGACAAATATTGTAAACAAATAATTTTTCACCAGGGTACCCTGGTAGTTTAGTGGGTACTGTGCTAGACTATTAGCGCGAGGGTCATTGGTTCGATTACCGCCAGATATTCTAGTCTGTAACACTACACCGAGTATATGGTGAAAGATACTTAGCTTGCATAAATTTAAATATGATTTGTAATTGTAATGTAATTCATAAATCAAATAATTTTTCACCATAAAACATCTGGTTATTTTCAAAAGACGATAATCGAATACACAGCTTTGAATGTACAAACGAAAATTGAAGAAGCGAAAATTTTAATAATATAAACAAGGAAATTTTTAAACTTGGCCCATATAGTAGGACAATCTGGTACAGAAGACTACTGATGATTTAAACTTGGATAATGAAAAACTTCAAATTTAAAAAAAAAATAAAAACTTTCATTTTAGTCGCCATAGTCTAGTAGGTAGCAAAGATTAGAAATTAATCTAACTCTTAAGTACTCATGAAATTTGTAGTATGAGTGAGTCCACAATATTAAAATTCAACTTCTCTGATTCATTCGTACTCCCTACAACATTGATTTATAAGTACAGGTTGCAAGTAGTATGAGTACAACGTTGACATCAAACCCATAACATTCGAAATATGTTTGATTCATACTCCTACTCATTCAGATTCATAAATTTAGAAAAATACGTATAATACTCATAATTTATAGTCTTAGTTATATATGTATAATTATCAGAAATTATGAATATGATCTACTCATCTGTTTGAATACTCATTGCTGATCTCTGGTTTCAACCAAACTGAGGATCGAATGAAACAGCCCAGTTTCTTTGTGTCACCCAAAATCAGATAACATCTGGCTTGAACAACTGGGCCCCCATATAAAAGGTGTTTTACTGATTCCGTTTCTTCCACATCTTGGCAGATTCTAAAGCAAGCCGGGTGGGGCAAACTGAGTTTTTGGAGTGCGAACCGTTCTCTTGTCTCACTCAAGTAGTTCCTTGGTTTCCTGCTGTCCACTGTTGGGCACAGAAGTTTTAAAATTCAGCAAGCAGATATATTGGATCACCTACAGTTTGTTGAATTCAATACTGCGTTTTTTCTCTTTCCTCTATCGTCTCTTTCTCAGAAATCTACGATCCCTTTCGTGCCAGTTCATCCGTATTTTCGTTTTCGTTTATCCCCCATTGGCTCGAAACTCAATAGGGCGGATGTTGTTGTGTCGACATATAAGGTCGTTGCGTTGTGTTGACATATAAGAATTCACACAAGTATTGACGCCCTTTGATTTGACTAGGTGGGATCCCAGCGCTTTAATTGTTGCTTAACTACATGTATGGTCAAATTGGAACGAGGTACTTTGCTAATTTTAATCGTAAGTATATGTAGGTTGTTCAATAGCAAAAATTTCCACCTGAAACACGCTGGAATAGTTAGGGAACCTGATGACTCGTTCAGTGGCAGCTTATCAGTATATGCCCTAGATCCATTCCCAAGATCGTTATATCACCGTCACCGATGACAGCTTCAGCAATCTATGCTTCCCTTGAGGGCGTTTGAGTTTTGTATATTCATCTGAAAGTAGCCTCTGGCACCATGTTGTCGCATCTAAAACCCGGGTGATTCGGTTTTACTGCAAGTAGTATTAAAGATACCCTACCCTACCTTACCCTACCCTACCTAAACATGTATGAGGGCTTCAGTGCAGTTCTAGCAGTCATGTTTTGGAGAAAGATGGCTAATGGTTTCAGAGACCAAATGAGCTCGAGGCCAGATTGCAAGATGCAACGGAAACTTCAGAATACCGGTAACGCCAAAACATGTCAACCTCTGGTTATAGCTCGTTTCATGTGATAGATAGATAGATTGTGGTGTGTTTCAACAACAAAAATATTCAAAATTTAATGCAAAAACCAAGGTTAAAAGTAAACTTTACATATTGTTTGTAAAAATTGAATTTTTATAGACATACAGACGACATAAAACATTAAGAAGACAAATGTAAAGTATTGTTGAGTAATGTTGGCCTGTATGAATACAAACATTTTGCATGAGAAAACAAAATGAAATAAAAATTCTAAAAATTTTTATTCTGCTTTCCATTCCTTTCTACAAGTTTTACAACAAAAATTTCCATTTTTGCAATATTTGTTTTGTACTCTCCCAGTTTGATTGAATTTTTGGCAATTCACTTTGAAGTAAGTATGTATGTATGTTTCTTACAAGCAAACGTAGTTAACCTGAGTGTCACATATGATGTTATCTCTAAGAAAGATTGAATGATTGATGAAAAGACATAAAGTGCATTGAGTTTGAAGAGTGTAAATTCCATTTTCAAGATTATCACCTAACCGAGTTGATTGTACACTTTGACACTTTTACTATTGCATTTCAAGCATCTTCTCCTTTCTCTCCTTTTTATCGACATGCATGGACAAATAAAGGAAAACAATTTGGGCACATGTCACCTGCACCTTGTTATGGAGAATATGTTTACACAATTGATTTAAGAGAGCATTTGATATTTAAGTGATATAGTCTATCAAACTATAAATTCAAACTAAATTGGAAATCAAATCTTCATTTAAATTTTTAATTCCTTTAGTAACCGTTTAGAAATTCATTTTAAATTAGTTCGTATGAAATTGTTAATGAACAGATGATGTTTTTGTAAGATAAATAATTTGCTTTGCAACAGTCAGTTACTCAAATTTTTTTGATTAACTTTCCGATAAACTAATTATCATCTGAATTCGTGAATCTTACGGGGGTGGGGTACCAATTCCTTAAATAACACACAATACCTTAGCCATCTCCTCTGTTTATGCAAATATTTTAATACCATATTCATATTACTCATATTCAAAGTTTGAAGTACTAATCGCACTCATACTTAACAATACGTTGATTTCCACTCTCCTTTACTCAACATTTACAAGAATTAAAAAATAAGTATGATTCGCATACGAAAACTACAATACTCACTAGAATGTTGTGTGCTTGCTTTGCTTGCTGTCTTTGTCTTCTTCTTCTTTCTTCTTTTTTTTTTTTTTGTAAATGCAACAACAACTAAGACGGTAAATCACTCGAATCATTTATGAGTATTATAAGCATTTTTCTTAATTTATGAATCCGAATGAGTATGGCGTATGAATCAAAACATATTTCGAATGTTATGAGTTCGATGTCAATGTTGTACTCATACTCATTGCAACCTGTACTTCTAATTCAATGTTGTAGTGAGTACGAATGAATCAGAGTAGTTGAATTTCAATACTGTTGACTTAGTCATACTCAAAATTTCATAAGTACTTATGAGTGCGATATGAAAACGATTCATTGCTGACCTCTGGTTAAAACCCACCACTAACGGATCATGACAAGGGGGCTTATCTTATGGTGTTTTCTTTTCTACCAAAAAATGTGCACTTTATTTTAAAAAAATGCAATTTTGTGTTTGTTTCTTAAAAATGTTTCTCCCTTTAAAAGGGTGGTATGTTTTATTCTAAATAATTCGCACTTGAAAATGGTGGAGGGCATTGCATTTTTCACCCTGTATAAATCGAGAGTGCTGATAATGCCCTGTGAAGCAAATGACTTTTGTTTATTTATAGGGCTGCCAGATGAAATTTAAAAAAAGTCGCCTAGTATTGTTATCCAATTTTGAAGTTAATTTTTTCATGGTTTTGTGGGGTAACCTTAAGGGAACATTACATTATTAAAGCTACATGGTCAGTAATATAAAAAATTGCATTCAGTGTTAGAACTGTGTTAAAAAAATTTTATTTGGTTATAAAAAAAAAGCTCTAAAAAAAAGATATCGAAAAATTAGCGATCTGGCAACACCTTTTTTATGTTTACATATTTTATTGAAAACAAATCAAAAAAATAAACATATTTTTAAGGGCACGGGGCATACCCTTTTTCATATTTGTGTTATGTTCATCTCAAATAAAAATTACATTATAACAGGGTTGGTCAGCAATTTTTTTAATGCACCTTGTAAGAGGGTGACATTTTCTTTGTAGAAAAGAAAACACCATTACACTGCCTAATAAAATGGGACATAAGGGCCACTGAGAGAACCAAGTTAATAATAGTCTGTACTTTTCTTCTTCGTAATATCAAGATTTGCTCAACTTTTTTTACGTTTAAAATTTAGCTGAAAACAAATCGTTACAGAAGAAGGAAGAAAACTTTCCGCTAAATATATTCTTTTACGTTGCTTACTCCATCCATATAGTTTGTTTTGGCTACATCAGTTAAAAACCAATAGACTAACAAACATCCCGTCAGAATTGATGTTGCAACCATGAAAAAGAGAAAAGAAATTGCAAAGTAAACACAATCAATTTTAAAAAAGCAACAACTTCATATCGATAAACATCATTTGTAAAATAGTTTCGTTTCCAAATATTTTTTTATGAGTTTTAAACTCTTTTTCTAGGTACCAGCAATAGCAACACAAACTTAATAAAGGATGGTACAGCATAAAATAGATATCTTCACGGTGCAATTAAAATTCATGACAAAACTATTTTCGGTGATAAGCTCCATTACTGAATAGGTAGATACGTGAACAACCATGCCAAATGTGATACAAGAGCGTTAAACTCATTCGAAAGAGTCACTGTGTGAGGTGGTTTTTTACTAACGTAGTCATCATTTGCTGTTTCTTTGAGGCCGACATTGGCCAGGCTATAGGTCGATGATTACCAACTTCTTCTTGCTGAACTGGATTACCTAGACATGAATGCAATGTGGTCTCAAAGACATAGCATAGCACGCCACAAAGATCATGTCACATTGGATATTTTGTACAGGCGACTAAGGGATATGCCCGCCTCAGTCAGTCTTGTTTGAGACGCGTTGCATGTGAAGAAAATATTCGTGGTTTCAAGATCTCCGTTGTAAAGATCTAACGAACAATTGTTGGTGTTTACACAGAAGAGTGTAAAGAAGAATAACAAACAAAGCAAATTGTTATTGTTTACATCAAGTTGTGAACAGTGGCACACGGAATTGTGCGAATAATAAAGAAATTAATTAAAACTGAAAACAACAATCATTTACCAAAAAAACTACAACTCTGTGGTGTTGATTATCAAAATATTATTGAAACAATGCTAGACTGTCTTCTGCTTCACTTATGTGTATTGCTGATGCTATTTTATTGCTGTATTTATTATTTCATTCCTATGATTGCCGCGGTTCCTCTCACAGTACATCATTCGATAGGACTTATATCGGCAATGGCATCACGAATGTTATGCGTCAAATGCTTTATGCTTTTTTTATGCTAATACTTTTTTTTAAGGCGCCCCACAGAAAATAGTCTAACGGTGTCAAATCGCAGCTTGTTGGCGGCCAATTGACATCATCATTGCGACTAATTAAACGGTCTTTACAACGGCGATCTTCAAACCACGACTGTTTTCTTCAGACGCAACGCGTCTTCACACAAGACTGACTGAATTCTTACTGCCGGTAGCCTGCCTTGTCTTGCCTTTATATATGCCAACCTAAACAGTCTGATGAAGGTTCTTGAAGTCGAACATTCGTGGTTTCGCTTTCAGCAGAACTCTATCGCGACTTCATTGTTGTTTTGTTCACGTTGGTTGTTGTTGCGTTCTCAACTACTTCTCTATCCCCTTTTTATTTCATAATGATGTTGTTGGTTTACTTGTAACAAGTTCGTAGTATTTGTTTGAGTTAATGTTTGCATTTTCGTAACAATACTTATATAAGTACTACTTACTTAAGTAGCCATTTCAACGTTTAATTAGAAGTCACATCACCCCTTGTAAGTCTTAATTTTACTTATGAGCGGCGGGACCTATAATTTAACGTCGACTCCGAACAACAGATTTTAGGAAGTTTTCATTGAAATTTTATTTTAGTCGAAGAGATTTTTATATTTTATTTTGTTCGGGATGTCTAAGCAAGACCTGGCCTCCAATAAGTCAAAGCAATACGTGCTATTGCGACGTTGCCAGATTTTTTTTTTATATAAATTGTGTTCATTGAATCTAAAAGAGATAATCATTTTTAAAATGGAGGAATGTATCAATACTCAAACTCTTATCTTTCTTATGGCTCCGCTTTTATAAGCGGTACATCTCCTACATACATACCTACAGAAACATACATATATCCCAGCTAGAGATGTCTTTGTTACTTTAATTATGAATTTAAGAAATACAGGACGAGAAAGAAATTTAAAAATGAACCAGAAAAAGTAAAGCTAATAGAAAAGAAGTACTTTTTCTTTTCTCTCGGGGAAAAACAAATAAAATAACAATTAAGTGACTATGCTCATATTACTTCTGGAAGCTAAAATGTTATTGCCGCTCACAAAAACAATAACGAGTCCATAAACAAAATAACAATTAAAAAACGGAAAGGCCTCTAAAATTCCATAGTTGAAGTGTATTTTCCGGTTGCCCATGTACGCGTACAGACGTACAGATGTACCAAAGAATTTTAAAATAAAAAAGTAGTTACGATGCACATCCAAAAAAAAATTTAAATAAACTCTCACACACCAGTACTCTCTTATTTAAAGGGAAAGAGGAAACAAATAGAAACCAAAGAGATATTCAAGCAGATACATACAAATTTACTTTTAATTTACTTTTGCACCATTTCTCGCAATATTTAGTTTACAAAACAAGCTAGCACAGCAATGGAACTGATAGTAGCGAAAGTATAAAAGTTCAGAAGCTATTGGCTTGGGGTTAGAGAACGTATACTGCCCTTATCGCAGTTCACAGCAAAGATCAGCAATGAGTATTCAAAAAGGTGAGCAAAATGGAATCGTACTCATAATTTCTGATACTTATACGCATTCATACTTATTTTAATATCATACTCATACTACTCATATTCAAAGTTTGAAGTGTGATGTTGTTGATTTCGACTATCCATGACTCAACATTTACAAGAATCACAAAACAAATATGAATCGCGTACGAATACTGAAATACTCACTAAAAGGTTGTGTGTTTGCTCTGCTTTGCTGCTCTGTCTTTTTTCTTTTTTTTTTTGTAAATGCAACAACAACTAAGACTGTAAATTTTGATGAATGATTCGAATCACTCGAATCATTTATGAGTGTTATAAGTATTCTTTTAAATTTATGAATCTGAATGAGTAGGCTTATGAATCAAACATATTTCGATTGGTATGAGTTTGATGACAAGGTTGTACTCATACTCATTGCAACCTGTACTTATAAATCAATGTTTGTAATGAGTACAAATGAATCAGAGTAGTAAGGCTTCAATATTATTGACTCAATTATGTATATTCAAAATTTCATGAGTACTTCTGAGTTGCAAAAAAACGATTACTGGTTCACAGGCAAGTTCACTCGGTGGCCCAAATGACACATTGTGTTATCCAGTGTAAGGTAAGCGCCCACGTCATAACATGTTTGTGGTGGGCTTGAACCACCTCGAGCTTCGTATCAAACAGGACAGTTCCCTTCGTGGTCATTTGATTCATTGTGGTCGTCCTAGAGGGGAAGAAGAAAAAACGGAAAAAATTTCACTAATAAAAACAGAGAGATAATGAAAATAGGTGACGCAAAATGAAGATTTAAGGGAGAGTTAATCAACTATGCACAGATGAATTAACACCCCTCAGCCAGCTCAATACCATTCTAATAAACAGAAGAGCTCGAATGTTGGCTCCGAACAGAGAGTTGAAATAGTTGAAAAATTCCACTGGATTTTTCCTACCAAGTGATGTACAATTACAAAGAATATGTTTTCCTCGCAGCATAACTTGCTATAGTCCGGCTGGGATCTACCTCAGATCTTTGTCTGCGATCTAGTTTCGCAATGACTTGGATTATCTATTACAGAACTCATTAAATTTTTAACCATACATACATACATAATTGGCCATTACAACCCTTCAGTTAGGATTACGGCCTAGCTTCTCACACCACTTATGTTGTGTGTGTTAATTTTGTACTTGAGTGCGGGACCTACAGTTTAGCGTCGACTCCGAATGACAGATTTTTGAGAAACTTTTTCATGCCAATTTTATTTACTCTCAGAGTTTTTGCTAGAAATTTGCTGAGAGGAAGTCGCCGAAGAAATATTTTTTGTATTTTGTTTTGGTGTCTGGCCTGAGGCTCGAATCCTGCCTTTTCGTCTAATAAGCGAACACACTACCTACTAGACTACGAAGACATCAAATTTTTAACCGCAAACATAATTTTAATGGATTTGATGATATATATGATGAAAGAGTACCCAGGCAGTCAGCTTGTTTGATCAATAGGGCGCTCTGTTCCACTCCAACTAAGATATTATTTGTTATACTCAATTGGCTTCCCATTGGCTTCATATTAAGAAAAGAGGGCCATAGGCTTCATTTTAAGACAAGAGGGCTATTCTAAAAAGACTTCGACACAGTAGGGTTGATCATATGTTTCCCCAAATTTTTTGAATAGACAATTCGATTCTAGAATTCAAATTGAGGGTTTTCGGTCTGAAGATCCGAAGTTTCCCATTGGAAGTCTAGACGATTAAACCGATGACTCAAAGATGAGTGGCAGGGTAGGACGGAGTACTTATTTAAACTCTCTTGTAGGTTGCCTAACCAATGCAGCGTTTTCTAGATACAGATCTAAGCAATTTTGACAGTGGCGTATTAATTTATGAGTGACGGGGTCTTCCTCGGTTGTCCTAGGGATTTTTCGAATTACTTAAAAGTAACTCTTACGTGGGTTCCGGGACATAGAGATAACGTTAGCAATTGCATTGCTGATGAACCAGTATAGAGTTTTCAATCTCCAACATGTTAGAGGGTTTAGGTATTACAATTCCTTGAGTTAATTTGGACAAGCTAGTATGTAATCCTGACTAAGGAGATGTAATGAACAATTATGTATGTCTGTTTATTTCTAAAAATTTAATTTCTTAAAACATTAATTGACAGACCATTGGCTGCATGTTATTTCATAATTTTCACAATTTTCCGCTCTCTGTTTTCTCTTTCACTTTTTACCACAGAAACCTTAAAAAGTTATTCTAAGGTTTTGGTATGAATGGCTGAAAAGAGAAAGAAAATACAAAAAAGCCAAACAAAACTGTGGCTAACCCCAGTCATTTTGTCTGTGGAGCAAACCAACCAAAGTGCCTAAGGCACATAAACATTTAAACACAAATAAAACCAATGAAACCTAAGCAAATAAAAGTAAAAATTATGCTCCAGAGGCTACACGAAATGATTCAAAAGGCAATGAATGAAAACTCATTGTTAGCGGATGGAAAATGAAAAAAATGAACGTTTATAATTGCATCAGCTTGGTGGCCAGCAGTGTGTGTAAACTGCAAAAAAGTTTTACTGTGAAATTGTTAAGCCCCTGACACGATATTCTGCCACAAATAATGAAAACAAAAAATTAATTTCTATGGAGTTATTTGCCCTTTAAACTAAGTATACAACTTCAAAAAATAAAAAACATACTCGTGTTTAATTGAAATTGTTTTGCAAAATTCGAAAATGCATTGAAAGTGTTAAGCAGGGGCAAGGCTTTTAATATTTTGAAATTCATAATGAAGTACCATCTTTCACATAAAAAAAAATTACGCATGAGTTACAAAATAATAAAAAGAAAAGCAGGCAGCTTTAATGCGAAGGTCGGGCGGGAAGGTATCTATGTCCCCACTGTCGGACAGCTCAGCCAACAGTCGAGATGTGTATATGTAGGTTAGGTTAGGTTAGGTCGGAGTGGTAGCTCTGATATCACAAAGCTCACTTGAGCACGCATAGCGGCCCGTTGTGATGTCACGGGTGAACGCAGGGCCTGTACTAACCAAGTTCCACCAAAATCAGGGAAAAGGAGGAAGTTGGTCAGCGCAAGGTCTGCACAACAGAAGCACGACTACCCCGCACTGGAAAACCAGCCAGAAAGTTTGATGAACGAAGCTGTATCCTTGATGTCAATAGATGATAGCTCCGTTAAGCTAACAAGGAATGGGGAGCCAAATAACCTATATCTACACCTAGCAAGAGACGGGCACTGGCAGAGAAAGTGAACAACAGTCTCCTCTTCCTCAGTGGACCTGCATCCACGGCAAAAGTCGTTGAAAGGAAGCCTCATTCTTTCCGCGTGTCTACCCATGACGCAATGGCCTGTAAGCACGGCCGCTGTAGTCGAGATGACATCACGACCAAGACCAAGTAATCGGTTGGTACGCCTTCTATCCATCTTGGGCCAGGTGAGTCTAGCGGTGGAGCAGGACTCCTCATTGACCCAGGATAGGTTGGCGTCCCGAAAGAACCTCCGCGCAATGGTCAACTTGACCGAGGCAAGTGGCATACCTAATTCAACAGAAGAGGATTCCGGAAGGAGCGCACCAGCTCTGGCGAGCTCATCTGCCCTACAGTTTCCCGGAATTCCACTGTGGCCGGGGACCCACACCAGAGAGATACTGGTGAAGCGCCCCGAGAGAAGGTCGAGACAGCGGCGACATTCCCTAACGATCCTGGAGTTAATCACGGAACCCGATAGAGATCCTATCGCGGCCTAACTATCAGAGAAGATCGATGTAGGAATGATGCTCGAAAATTCTATCAAAAGGTTAAGCGTCTAACCGACGGTTACAAGCCAAGGGCGTCTTCCTACAAAGATGAGAACGGAAACTTGGTGACAGATCCGCAGGGGGTTCTGAGGTTATGGAGGAAACACTTCTCTACTCTGCTACAAGGTGATGACGACAACAATTCCGCCTTTAGAGATGATGTTCCAAACCCGATCATGATTAGGGCGTGGAGATTCCGCCGCCTAGCTATGAAGAGGTCAAATTCGCGATTATGGATCCTCAATGTCCTCTTTCCTGTCCCGAAAGAGGGAGACTACAGGGATATAAACCTTCTTCCTATCGCATATTAGGTTCTTAGTGTGAACGACTGGAGCCACTGGTCGAAACACTTATTAGATCTTATCAGGCCTTCGGACCTGGCAAGTCCACCATCGACCAGATCTTCATACTACGCCAAATCATGGAAAAGACCCACGAAAAACAAGTCGATACACACCATCTTTTCGTCGACTAAAGATGGGCCTGACAGACGTGGGGAGTATTGATTCTCAGATTACGGCCGATAACTATACTTTTGATACAGTGATGGAATTCATTTATCTTGGCTCCGCCGTTACCACCAAAAAGATGTCAGTCTGGAGATCAATCTCAGGATCACTATTGCAGGGTAGCAGAGACCCCTCTCGTGCGATAAAACTAATACTCTACAAGACGCTCATCCTACCGTGCTTCTTTAGGGCGCAGAGGCATGGTCCTATTAAGCACTGATGCAGCAGCCTTGACAGTATTCGAGAGAAAAGTCCTACGTAAGATCTTCCGTTCAGTGGGAGTTGGCGCGGGTTTATAAGTACATGTTGCAATGAGTATGAGTACAACCTTGACATCAAACTCATACCATTCGAAATATGTTTGATTCATACGCCTACTTATTCAGATTCATAAATTTAGAAAAATACTTATAATACTCATAAATGATTTTACTCATTTATCACAATTTACAGAAAAAGAAAAAAGGCACATAAGCAAAAAAGGACAGAGCAGCAAAGCAAAGCAAACACACAACCTTCTAGTGAGTATTGTAGTGTCCATACGCGAATCGTACTTATTTTGTGATTCTTGTAAATGTTGAGTAAAAGAGCGTCGACATCAACAACATAATGCGTTTTGCTAAGTATAAATATGATGAGTACTTCAAACTTTGAATATGAGTAGAGGTTCCATGATATTCAAATAAGTATGAATGCGTATAAGTGTCTGAAATTATGAGTATGATTCGATTCTACTCATCTTTTTAAATACTCATTGCTAATCTCTGAACTGAACCCAAAAGGCATGTGTTTTCAACATAAGGGCGCTAAGTACCACAAAGTTCATACCAAATTAGATAGGCTGCACGAGCGATTTAAGGGCATGGTCGTGGGACGTGTAGATGTTGTGAACAAACCACAGATATTCTGCAATTTTTAAATTTTTTGTGGGGTTTTCTTAAGTCGTAGTTGTATGCAAATAAACCATACACCACAGCTGTCCTAAAAGCCAGCATAATTAGTTTTTTGTTTTAATTTAAAGATAGAGAAAAAGTCCTTAAAAGACCCTATGCAAGTAATTCATGTAATGGATTTTTCCTTGTATCCACAACTGTTTAATAATAGCAATCATGCATTTTTACACACCTACATCTCTGCATACATAAAACTTTTCTTAAATCATTTTCCTGTCTACAGCAGAGGGATTAATGTAATCCATTTGTTACATTGAAAATATGACAAATAAATGTGTGTGTGTTTCTGTACTTAATGAGAATTTCTTATGTATGAGGCAATGCTATGAATACTTGTCTGCATACAAGCATTTAAAGAAGAAACTATATTTTTCTATTAAACGCATATTCATCATCCCTATCCTATCATTTCCATCTATTGTGTTGACACAATATAAACTTGATTAATTTTCATTTTGAACATACCCAAGGGTGATGTTCTTTTGCATTTTGGAATGATAAAAGGTGGTGGTCATTTAAAATGCTTCCGTTTCTGTAATGCAGTTGCATACAGATGCCTGCAACCAGAGTTATTTTTTAATACACTTAGACAAGTCAGTTTCAAACAAGTGGAACTTAAGAGAAATAATGCTTTAATAAAAACCGATTTTATAAAAATTATTATGTCATATTATATCATATTTTTTCAAATAAGGCATAATTAGGACAATTTTGTATAGCAAGTAAAGAATCTAAGATTGTCTCTAGCAATACTCGATCAGGTTGACCTTATAACTATAAACAGCATACAAAAAATGGTAAACGAGCAAACAAAAATATACCAACAACACTAGAATAATAAAGGTAAACAACGATGTTTACATTTATAGAGAGAGGTGAAGTCATGAACGTTCGCCTTCAAGAACATTCATCAGATTGTTTACTCTGCCATTTAAAAGGCAAGGCAAAGCAGATAATGGGGTCAGTAAAAATTCAGTTAGTCTTGCATGAAGACGCGCGGTGTTTGAAGAGAATAATTGTGGTTTTAATATCTTCGTTATGAAGATCTAGCGAACAATTGTCTAGTGATTGTTATTTTTTATGCAAAGAGTGTAAACAGAGGAATAACTAACAAAGCAATTGTTGTTGTTTACATCAAGTTGTGAACAGTGGCACACAGAATTGTGCGAATAATAAAGAATTTTAATTGAAACTAAACACAAATTTATTTTTATTATATTTGCAATATACGAGCTCATATTTTAAACGTTTTTAAAAGGTAAAAACATAACAATATGGTCGTACAATCTTTACTTAATTTCAAAAGAAATATGAAAGCAGACAAATCTGGCATGATATGAAAATATGCTGAACAAAATTTGCTTTAAACCTATCCTTAGTATAAATATGTTAGGGATTTCACAGCAGTTAAAAGAGGACACTGGCGTTTGGGTTTGCACGCCATGAGCCTGAGGATATCTCACAACGAGTTCGCCAAAAGCAATAATGACAAACAAGAAGAGAAGACCACAGAATATCATTTTCATTGTCCGACACTTGGGAACCTAAGACAAAATATTCTGGTACATCTCGAATCTACTGAGACAGCAAGTCAAAAGTGTTTTTGATAGAATCCATAAGTTCTTAAAACTACGGCGATTGGTTGAAAAATTCCAGATTCCCGACTTTGAGGGCGAATCCTCTGTTAGACTAAAAATTTTGTAAGCCAACATCATAGCGAACAGATTCAATCATCAGGATTCAGAGCTTAGAATCATCAATTCGTTGTTGTTTCTTATTGTTGCTTTTAAAGCTTTCACGTACCCAAAATCAATCAAGTTTTCTCTGTAGCTATTCAAATTAAATTAATTTTTTATGCACTCGTTTAGGTGGTAATCTGTCAAACACACTCAATGTTCTATTTTTTTCGTTACCCCTCTTGCAGGCAAGCCATATGCTTCCACAAAGCATACATACATAATGGGTCATTACATCCCTTCAGTCAGGATTACGACCTTGCTTCCCGCACTATTTATGTTGTGTGCGTTAATTTCATACATAACACAACCGAACGAGAAATTTTAAAGAAACATTTCATGGCAAATTTTATTTACGCTGAGAATTTTTGCCAGAAATGATGTCTGACCTGAGCTTTGAACTCTGGCCTCACTTCAACACACTACCTACTAGACTGCGACGACTTCAAAGCATTTCCATCTTCTTCGGTTGACTGCTGTTTGAAGGTGTTCCTTGGCCGGCCAGGCCCATTTATTGTTATACTACCAGTATTTTTTGTGAGAGTATGGCCGATTCAACTCTATTCCTAAGTTTTTTTTTTTGCGTTGTTATGGGTTTCTCGTTGGTAAGGTTCCAGACATCTCTGTTGCTTATATTATTAGGCCAGAATATTTTGCATATGATTCTGAGGCACTTGTTGATGAATACCTGTAGTTTTTGGACGTGATGGTGTTCGGTACTAAGCAGTTTTCACTTCCTTACAAGAAGATCGGTTTTAAACATGCGTTCTATACTGAGTCTGGATATTTATGAGCTTCTACACGACTACATATCGAGCCATAACCGCAAAAATATCTCAAGCGACAAAAACAAAATTTTACAGGGGAAGGTTTTTATTATTTATTTCTTAAGCAAATTGAGTTAGAAAATGAAACTTTTTCCTGTTATAAATTCATAACGGTACAGAGTGGGACCCTGAAATTTTTATAGATGATGCAAATGATGCCAATGAATTTATTTATTAAAAAAAACGATATTCGAAAAATATGTCGCTTGAGATATTTTTGCGGTTATGGCTCGATATGGCTGTAGTCGTCCGAAAGCCCCTCTTGCATTATTGGCAAAGATCAACAATGAGTATTGAAAAAGATGGGCAGATTTGAATTATACTCATAATTTCTGATACTTATACGCATTCTTACTTATTTTGATATTATACTCATACTACTCATGTTCAAAGATTGAAGTACTCATAATACTCATAGTTAACAATACGCATGATGTTGTTGATTTCGACTCTCTATAACTCAACATATACACGAATCACAAAATAAGAATGAATCGCGTACGAACACTAAAATACTCACTACAAGGCTTTGTGTTGTGCTTTGCTTGCTGTCTTTGTCTTTTCTTTCTTCTTTTTTTGTAAATGCAACAACAACTAAGACTGTAAGTTTTGTTGAATATTTCGAAGCCCTCGAATCATTTATGAGTATTATACGTGTTTTTTCTAAATTAATGTATCTAAATGAGTAGCCGTATGAATCAAACATATTTCGAATGTTATGAGTTTTATGTCAACGTTGTACTCATACTCATTGCAACCTGTACTTATAAATCAATGTTGTAGTCAGAGTAATTGAATTTCAATACTGTTGATTCACTCATACTCAAAATTTCATGAGTCCTTATGTGTAGCGAAAAAACGATTCATTGCTGATCTCTGATGACTACAACTTTTTTTGCGCCGCCATTTGTTATCCCTTTACTGCCTAGATAACAGAAGCCAGATGTTGGCCTACGTTATTCGACTGGTTAGCGTTGTAGCATGATGTTGTGGGTATGTACGTTGTTAATACTCCATGGCTTTGGCTTTCATAATATTTATCTCAAGTGTGACATTGCGTGCCATTCTTTCCAAATTCTTTAACATTATTTGCATGTTGGAGACCGTGTGTGAGAGTAGACAAATATCATCCGCATAATGCGTAAATCCTTGCGTTAGAATGAGAGACTCAGTGTTATTCCTCTTATCTCAGAATAGAATTCTGTCATGATATCATCCAAAACAATTGTGAATAGCTGCGGTAAAAGCGAGCATCCTTGTTTTATTCCAGCATTTGTGTGAAATGGTGGACTTATATTGCCATTGTGAAGAACTGGGATTTCTATATCCTCGTATTTTTCTTCTCAACACCTTCCATATAGCCAAGAGCAGTATTGTCTCTTATGTATTAACTTGAAGTTTTCAATTGTGGTAATATGAAGGTAATAAGTTTTCTCTAAGTGTATATACGGTCGTAGTAAATTTCTTAACCACAATCATGTTTTCTGTGCGTATTCATGAGAAAGTGCTTGTGATAGTTATAGCAGAATATATACCAGAATAGTTGTAGTTGTTGCTTTCATCAGTTAATAAATTTTGCATAACTTATTATCAACCTAAACGGATATCCGTTTCTCATAGCTTTTACACCATCTTGTTACCTTTAACTTAAAATTCTTTCATTTCATTTCCGATTGCAAAGTTGAACCATAACACAAAGGCAGACGTGATATAAGGGGGTGACGGCCAGACAAGAATTTAATAGATTGAAAGTGTGATATGGACAATGGAAGCATTTTAATTGAATTTTTTAGCTAACATTCATGAATGTTTTCTGAGCAATAAATTGCTTGAAAGCATTTTATTATCCTTAACAAAATTACAATATTGTTACGAAAATGGAAACAGTGTATCATCCATCGTTTAACATTCAAATGATAAACAAAAGCTACACAAACAAATACAACGAACTTGTTATGAGTAAACCAACAACATCAGTATGAAAGAAAAGGGGATAGACAAGTAAGCGAAAATGCAACAACAAGCAATGTGAACAAAATACACAAACAACAATGAAGTCGTCATAGAGTTCTCGAGAAAGCTAAACCAAGAACGTTCGACTACAAGAATATTCATCAGACTGCTTACGTGAGCATATAAAAAGGCAGGACAATTCAGGTAAAAATTCAATCAGTCTTATATAAAGACGAGTTGCGTGTGAAGTCTTAGTTTTAAGATCGCCATTGTAAAGATCTACCTAACAGTTGTTAGTGCTTACGCGCACAGAAGTGTAAAGAAGAATAGCGAACTTAACAAATTGTTGTTGTATCATCAAGTTGTGTACAGTGGCACATAGAATTGTGCGCCCAATAAAGAAATTTATTTTTATTTTGTTTGCAATCAACGAACTCATAATTTAAACGTTTTTAAGAAGGTATAGTATAGTAAACCAATGAGTCTTTGAGAAATAGGAATTTCAATCCTTAACACAGTTTAATTTGTTTTAATTCCCGTTTACATTAATTACTTTAATTAGTATTTAAAATGGCGTATTCAGTTAGTGATATTGCTACAGTAGTTGTAAATAATACAGGCTATTTGAAGATGTAAGTCACCGTGGTCTAGTAGGTAGACGTGAGTCCATTCATTACGTTCAGTGGATATCGTATACTAAAAAAAGACTTCCGCATTATTTTGACAGTAATTTTTAAAATACGGATGGATTTCTGTAATATTTTCTTTCTGAATTTACGTACGTAAAACCGTCAATACATAAACTAAACACCTGATTTATTGTATATAAAACCATTTTCCAACACTGATTACAATACTTATTTAAGCAACACAAAACCTCGTGGCTAATTTTTATTTCTTTTTCTCTCTCTTATATGCTTGCAAAAACTTGCAGGCATGAATAAGTAGAGAATGAACAAAAATATGAAACAGCTGTTCGGTGTGAGACAGTATTAAATACAACATCAAACTTGTAGTAAGGAATAGAAACAGTAAAAAAAGCAACTTTTCGAACCTATTAACATAACCAATTTTAATTTAAAATGGTTGTAAAAGGAAGCAGAGAAGAGAGGGAGAAATACACTGATTGCAGACACAGCTCAGAAATACAATCGCACTCTCAAATATGGTATGTTAATGGCTATGGCTATTAAACTACACATATCAGTGTGATAGAAAAAATGGAGAGAAAAATATGAAGTAAACAAAAAGCGCAAAAGCATACAAGAAGCAACAATGGCTTCAGTTGTTTTCCGAGCGTTAACGTAGGCGGTTTTTGAAAATGACGGTAAATCTGCTGAATTTTTTTTCATAAAAAAGCTTTCAAATGACTCGCTCTTTAAATATGTTTAAATGTTTAAATAATTGAATAATAGGCAACGATAGAAAACGAAAACAAAAATGGCCAGTAGATGTCAATCAATTGTGGGCGATAATAAGGATATTTTCAAAATATTTCTCTTGAATACTACTGCTTTCCAATAATTTGAAAAATTTCTACAGTGAAGTCTTAAAAAAACGTTTGCAATGTAGGTGGAAAATTAAAACATAATGCCTACGCACAACACGTTAAAAGAAATCTTTTAATTTCTTTCAAATAAGTGTCTTCTGTTGGCTTGATTCTCTTTCTCACCTCCAAAAAATAAACTTTAAGGATCAAAAGAATGGTGACGGTTCAAACAAAAGAACATAAGACAGAAACATACAGCATACTTCCTGTACCGAGAAACAGCAAAACTCTGAAAACTTCCCTTTTAAGGAAGAAAATAATATGTAAACAAATTTTAACATCTTTTTTCATAGTCATCTCTACTCGTCCATATTACGTTCGCCCTAAATGCCCCACTGACAGGTTTATTGTCAACGTGGTAGACAAGTTCATGTTCACTTTTTCAAAGATCGAACAACACCCGCACTTTGATAAAATGAAATATCTGCCGAAACCATTATCGCTCTCCCCAAGAGGGTGTGCAGAGAATTCAGGGCAGTTCATTTCACGTCGCTTTCAAGTTGTCGGCCTTTTGCGCATTGGATATTCTGTAAAAGTGATCGATCCACTTTTTTTTCGATAACCACGTTATTACTATTAAAGAGGCGCACAATAAGTCAATGACCATCAATTACATGTGGTTACAACAGGAGCCGCTAAGTACATCATGCAGCATTGGATATTCTGTAAAAGCGATGTGAGACCCCTTTTATTCATATTACGATAAACACTTAGGGGATGGCCCCTACACATGTATTGCGTGGTGTTAGAGTTAGGAAAAGAGGTTAGGGGAAGGAAAACAGAGGGAGTAATATTTGTGGACATTAGATTTGAATCTTTTTATACAATGACTGGCACGCTAGACCTCTGCAGTAAGGGAGTTCCACATACGAATTCTGACTGTAATGCGGTGTGCGCTTCATTCGCCAATCGATCACAAACAGAAGTCTTACTTTGCTAGAAAAGCGACTATTACGTACGAACACATGATTATCCCCCTTTTTCGCTCATGCAAAAGCCGTTGTAGTAGCGTTAGCCACATTCTGACGATGCCCTCTCCTGTACGCGATCGAGAAGCCTCAAAATAGACTTTGAGACACCGGCCCATCATGACTCTTGTATTCCATTCTCGATTAGATATAAGTGGTGTAAATAGTAAATATAATACAACTGCAAACGGGTATTAGAAGTTAAAGAAAGAAGATATTTAATCAATTCATGCTGTACCCCTTTTTTAAATTTGAACTCGTCTAATGGAACCCATCTATAACAAGTCGTATAGTGTGATCCCTGAGAAAACCCAATATAAATTGAAAAAAGTGACTACCAATACCAAGAGGAATAAGCTTCGATAGATGTGCAGCGTGTCATACCCTATTAAACGCTTTGGAAATGTCTACAATCTTAACCTTGCTCTGACCAAATTGTAGAGTAGACGTAAAACGGCTCTACGGAGTACGTACTACCTGTTGCTTATCAGATTATAAAGCTTCAACTCAACAGTACTGCTCGCATCTAAGCAAATGCGGGCGGGTAGCTTGCCGTTCACAGTTTACTCGACGACCCATTGTGCCCAGTGTGAGGTAAGTTCCCTTGTCATGAAGCTTTAATGGTGGGTTTGAAGCGCCTCAAGCTTCGGCTTAAACTGGTTAGATTAGCTAAAAAAAATATATATATCTTTGGTGATTTTCTCTCAGTAGATTTCTAACAAAAACTCTGAGAGCAAATATGTCATGAAAAGCTTCTCAAAAATCTGTCGTTCGGAGACAATTTTAAAGTTTAGATTTCCGCCACTTGAGGATAAAATTAACACACACAACATAAGTGGTGTGAGAAGCTGAATCGTAATCGTCACTGAATGGTTGTAATGGTCAAGTAAATACATACATATGTGTAAGCATTTATTTAAATACGACTCTGAGAAGGAAAATTCCAAATATATTCCTTCATCGTGATTAAAATTTAAAAAAAAAATTTTTCCTTATATATAAATGAAATGAAAAAATTGTTATTTGCGTTATTTAAGAACCAAAACGCAACAATTATGTTTGTTTACGACAATTTTGTATGTATTCATCCAAAAATAGGAAGAGAATAACAATCCCTATTTTTGAATAACAATCCACATGAGATCCACGAACATCGAATGCATACATACCTAACAACTCACTGCTTAGTGTAGATATTGGACTGGCGCCATCATTGGATCATATTTCTTTGAGATCGACGTTGACCAGACCACAAATGTCAATGACATACACTGTAGCTCTTTGGTCTGAATTTGATGACCTGGCTCCAAACCGCTTCAAAAGAACGTCGCTACATGTCAAACAGCTTCTGGCATATTGCGAATAAAGCTTAAACCACAGCGATTCTGAAAGCCAATATAACCAATGCCTACGGTCAACTTCAGCATGCCTTACGTGTCAGAGTTATGACATATTGAACATGTTGTATGCATTTCAGCCAGAGAAGCCATGGCGAACATATTATTGATGTTATATTCCACATATAAAGGCATCAGTGGATGTTTCTAAAAAATAAAAAATTTCGTAGTCATCTCACACACACTTTGTTTTATTTAAATTTAAATATAGGAAGTGATTAATAAACGATCACGTATTTTACATTGACTGGCAAGGAAGAGTCACAATCATATGATTATTCTTTATTATAATCTAATAATACTTGAGATACTTTAATTCAGCCAAGTATAATTTGGACTCTGTGTTCTCCCTAGCCAAGTACTTTTCCCATTATTTTACAAGTAAGCTTGGAGTTTTGGTCTGTTAGACTTAATGCGAATATGGGAATTATTAAGAAAAATTTAATTCTTATAATTTATTTAGCAATTAGAAAAAAAAACAGCATCAAATTGCCCCTTTCTGCTCTTGCCCTTCCTTTCTTTTTTCTTTAATGTCAGGGTGTAATATTTTAAAAATATTTTTTTTTTTGTTTACTCTCTTGTATACACTCCCCGAAATATTTATAAGACCAAACGTATTTCTCGAAAAACTTAAAATCTTTTAGACCAAATCGAACCATTTTTGGGTTAAATATAACTAACTATAATATAAATCTTTTTATGTAAAAAAAATATTTTTTTCTTTGTTTAATAAAAGGATAACACAAATTGAATTTCATTTTCAAACGAAAAAATTATAAGACCAAAATTAAATAATATTCAATTAAAGCTAAAACAACAATGATAAAAAGCAACTACTGAGTAATTTTTGTATTTATTAGTAATTAGTGTGTCCACCGTGATTAATAATGACTTCCTGAAGTCGACGGGGCATAGAATTTATTAAATTTTTAATGCAATTTTGATCAATCCTACTACATTCCCTTATGATGGCCCTTTTTAAAGATTTTACATCCGTATACAGGGTGTTATTTTTGAAAACTTGGTCCGATAGTATTGCCCATAAATTTTTTATCGGATTTAGATCTGGACTACATGCCGGCCAATTCAAAACTGGTATGTTTCTGGACGACAGAAATGATTTTGTTGCTTTTGATTTATGGATTGCGGCGTTATCCTGCTGAAATATCCAATTGTTGCCTAACGAATCATCCTCAAAATTAATTAAAACGTCATCTAATAATTCAATATACTTCTCGCTATTCATTTTAGTTGATATAAAACAAATAGGAGTCCTTCCCGTAGTCGAAATCCCAGCCCAAACCATTATGGTGCCTCCACCGAAATTTCCAGACATATTTTTTTTACGTGAATCCATCCAATATTTTTGGGAAGCGTCTGGACCATCTAAATTAATATTTTTTTCATCAGAACAAACAACTAAAGCCCATTCAACAAAAAAAATATGTCTGGAAATTTCGGTGGAGGCACCGTAATGGTTTGGGCTGGGATTTCGACTACGGGAAGGACTCCTATTTGTTTTATATCAACTAAAATGAATAGCGAGAAGTATATTGAATTATTAGATGACGTTTTAATTAATTTTGGGGATGATTCGTTAGGCAACAATTGGATATTTCAGCAGGATAACGCCGCAATCCATAAATCAAAAGCAACAAAATCATTTCTGTCGTCCAGAAACATACCAGTTTTGAATTGGCCGGCATGTAGTCCAGATCTAAATCCGATAAAAAATTTATGGGCAATACTATCGGACCAAGTTTTCAAAACTAACACCCTGTATACGGATGTAAAATCTTTAAAAAGGGCCATCATAAGGGAATGTAGTAGGATTGATCAAAATTGCATTAAAAATTTAATAAATTCTATGCCCCGTCGACTTCAGGAAGTCATTATTAATCACGGTGGACACACTAATTACTAATAAATACAAAAATTACTCAGTAGTTGCTTTTTATCATTGTTGTTTTAGCTTTAATTGAATATTATTTAATTTTGGTCTTATAATTTTTTCGTTTGAAAATGAAATTCAATTTGTGTTATCCTTTTATTAAACAAAGAAAAAAATATTTTTTTTACATAAAAAGATTTATATTATAGTTAGTTATATTTAACCCAAAAATGGTTCGATTTGGTCTAAAAGATTTTAAGTTTTTCGAGAAATACGTTTGGTCTTATAAATATTTCGGGGAGTGTATCATTTCAGAGAAAATGTAAAAAGCTAAGGCTGCTAAACAGCAATGTATGGTATTTGAGTTAGAGTTTTAAGACATGTTAGTCTTAGTCTTAGTCTTGACTAAGAGTCACATACATTGCTATTTTGCTTTTTTGTCCGTTTTTTTGTTTCTTTTTATCACATTTTGTTGTTAAATACTTTGTCTTAATTTTTGAAATTACAGCGCATACAACTTATAATTCTCAAGTTCTGTTTTGCAAAAATATTTGTATAAATCTGAATCTAAAGCCATGCATTGATGGTGGGTGCCGGATTGAGAGTACTTTGCACACCATGGTTGAAAACAAAGACACAAACTATGTAAACGATTTAATTAGTTAGTAACAGACAAAGGAACAAAAAAAAAGTTCTTAATTAAAACATGTAAAAAATTTTTCATTATTTAAATTTTTTTTTTTTTTAAATTTATAAATAATTTTTTTTCTTAAATTTTTTTTTAATGTTTTTTTAATTTAAAAAAATTTTTTTTTTAATAAAAATCTAAAACACGCTTAAGAAATATTTTTAGAATTTTCGTTTTTAAATAAATCTAATATATAAAATTCTCATGTCACGGTGTTAGTGGTTAAACTCCTCCGAAACCGATAAACCGATTTTCATGGAATTTTGTGTGCATATCGAGTAGGTCTGAGAATCGGACAACATCTATTTTTCATATCTCTAAATGTTAAGAGGGCGTGGCAGATATTTAGATGCATATTGATCGTCGATGAATAAAATTTGTTGGGTAAGTTCGTAGAGTCGATATCGAACGAAGATTTCTAAGTTGGTATGACCAATTTCCGACAGGTGGCTCCACTGAAAATTACGCAAAATGAACTAAATCGTAAACTGTGCATTTGATCATGTCATGATCTTTAACAAAGTTGTTGTGCATGAGCCAACGAACGTTTCTAAGTTGGTATGACCAATTTCCGACATGTGGCGCCACTGGAAATAACTTAAAATTAATTAAATCGCAAGTTAGCGAAGTTGTTACGCACGAGTCGACGGGTTTCTAAGTTGGTGCGATTAATTTCCGATAGATGTGGCCACTGAAAATTATTCAAAATGAATGACAAGCAAATGGTCGACGTACACCTCAAGCACCGCAGAAAAGAACATTACGGTCCTCAGAATCAGACGAGCAATGATCATTGAGACTGGATAATCTTCGAGTACATGCCGCTGAGACCCGTACGCATGAATCGTTTGAACAACGACGCCCGTTCGTCTGAATCATCTAGACAACGGGAAACAAAATCAATAAAATGATTCAAACTTAATTGGATATTTGTGTAATGTCTTTCCTTCAAATTTATTTTAGTTGGCGCCGCAGCAACGCGCGCGTTTTACTGCTAGTATTCAATACAAACCTTCAAGTCAGGATTACTAACCCAACGTCTCACACCATTTATATTGTGTGTGAATATGTGTATTTGCATAAGTGGCCGGATCTACATTTGAAAGTCAACTCCGAGCGACCTATTTTTGAGAAGCAATTTCATTAACTTTCAGATTTTTCGTCAGAAATCTGCTGAGAGGCAGTCACCGAAGAAATATTTTTTTTTTTTAATTTCATTTTGTTGAAGACGTCTGACCTAAGGTTTGAATCGTGGCCGCACGTCTAATAAGTCAACTCTTCAACCTTAAATAAATGTTCAGTATCATCAAGAAATGAAATATGAAAGACACAAGAAGTTCAGTTAACAATGGAAAGAGGTTTAATATGAAGGGCAAGACTGTCAGAAAAAATAAGAATGGGCAAGTCTAAGGAAAGGTTTTCTAGAAAAGCTAAAAAATTTGTTGAAATCTGACTTCCTTTGGATTTAGAATTTAAAGAGTATTTTTTTAATGGAAATAAAGATTGAAATATTTTTACAATTAATTTAAGGTTTTATTAAGAAGATTAAATCGTACTTTTTTCCTTTTCTTATTCTGATCACATTTATTCTTGTTTAATACTTCGTTTTAATTTTTGAAATCACAGCCCATTAAACCTATAATTATCAAGTCCTGTTTTGTCAAAAACATTTCAATAAATCTAATTGTGTGTGCTTAACAGAGTATACTTTGCACACTTTAGTTGATTAAAAAGGACAGACATTTTTTAAAAAATTTTTCGCAGTGTCAATTGTTGTGGGTAACAGAAAGAGAAACAAAGAAATTAAAAAAAAAAATTTTTTTAATTTAATTTTAATTTATAATTTTTTTACTTTTTTAATTTTTAATCTTTTAAAAAAAAAAAAAATTTTAATAAAGAAAATTTATTTTTTATTTTTTTGTAAAAAAAAAATATAAAAAATTTAAATTGAGCTGAAGGAATATTTTTAGATTTTTCGTACTTAAAATCGTGTTTAAATAAATATGCATACATACATATAGGGTCCGCCAAATAATTTTTTTTTTTTGAAAGTGCTGTAAAAAAACTAGTGAATATTTTCTGAAATCTCTTTTTTTATTTGAAATTACAATCCTTCCGGTTAATAATGGAAAATAATTTCATTCAAGTAGCCTACAGAAGATGCCGATTTTGGCAAAAAAAATCATCTTTTCAGATGAAGCTCATTTTGATCTTGGTGGGTATGTAAACAAGCAAAATTGCCGCATTTGGGGCACAGAAAACCCGCACGCATACATTGAAAAGCCGACGCACCCAAAACGAGTCACTCTTTGGTGCGGATTTTGGTCCAGAGGCATAATTCGAAAATGAGCAAGGAGTGACCGTTACAGTCAATGACGATTGTTATCGGGCCATGTTGAACGGATTTTTGTTCACAAAAATTTAAGACGAGGATATTGGCAACATTTGGTTTCAACATGACGGCGCTACGTGCCACCCAGCCAAAGCTACATTCGATGTTTTGCGCCCTGTTTTTGAAGATCGCATTATCAGCCGCAGAGCTGATGTCGTTTGGCCATCTCGGAGCTGCGATTTAACACCGTTGGACTATTATTTGGCACCCCGTCAAAGATAAGTGTTACGCCGACAAGCCAGAGACAATTGACGCTTTAAAGGACAATATTCGTGAAGCCATTGGTGAAATACAGCTGCACACAATCGATAATGTGCTTAAAAATTAGTCCGATCGTGTAGGCTACTGCATGGCCAGCCGAGGCAGCCATTTGATTGAAATTATTTTCCATTATTAACCGGAAGGATTGTACTTTCAGATAATAAAAGAAATTTGAGAAAATATTCACTAGTTTTTTTTTAAGCATTTAAAAAAAAAGGTTATTTGGCGGACCCTTTAGTGCAAGGCAAGGCTAAATATTTAATTCTGATTATATTCGCCATTATCGACCGGAAGTGGTCTTATTAAACCAAAACCACAAGAATTTTGTTCAATCATAAAACTAAGACAGAAAAAAAATACACATCGATTATGCTCATGCGAAGCTCTGAGAGCTTTCTCATGCATTTACACTTTATAGTGCATACTACTTACCAAAGAATTCTTACTTGTTTGTGTCTAAAAGGAATAGAATAGAATAGTAAAGTAAGTCTCAATAGAAAAGCTTAAGAAAACGGGTTGCCATAAATTTTTTTTTTATTTGTAGCAGAGAATTACTATGTTAGGCAATGTAACAGAATTATGTTAAAAGCATTCTGTTACTTCTAAATATTAACAGCAAAAAATTATCACCAGTTTGTGTCTTAAAGGAGTAAATTATTTTTATTTATAGAAAAGAATGTCTATGGCAGGCATATAACAGAATTATGTTAAAAGCATTCTGTTAGAAGTAACAGAATTTAAAAGAAATTTTAACAGCAACTCGAAACAAATGGAATTGATTGCTTATATCTTGTCTTTATAAGAATAAAAATTTTGTTCAATTATAACTATGCCAGGAAAAATCACACCTCTGCAGTAACTCATGTGAAGCTCTCTGAGTTTGAGAGGGTGGTTCCCATGCATTCACTTTATAGTGTGTATCTGTTATCAAAGACTTATCACTAATTTTTTCTACATGGAATAGAGTTGTTTGTGAAAAGTTATTTAGTGAAAATCGGTTGTCATATATTTTTTTTTTAATTCCAGAGGAGAATGTCTATGTCAGGCAAATAATAGAATTATGTTAAAAGCATTCTGTTACTTCTAAATATTAACAGCAAAAAATCATCAGTAGGTTTTGTTTAAAAGGAATAGAATTGTTTTAGAAAAAATCTTCTCCATAAAAGCTTGCGAAAATCGGTATAACAGAATCATGTTAAAAGCATTCTGTTAGAAGTAACAGAATTTGGAAGAAATATTAACAGCAACGCGAAACAAATGGGATTGATTGCTTAGCTCTTGTCTATATAATTTTGTTTTTGTTTTTTTGTTTCGTTTACTAAATCGTTTAAAAATTTTAGTTTTTTACTTATAATATACATATTTTATAAGTTTTAAGAAACTTTTTCTTCTTCATGTTCAAAAGTTTCTGTTCTATTTTGAGTAATTGTTACATTTGAATTTGACTGCAAAAATATTTCATTAAAATTAAAAACAATAAAACAACAACTAATAAGGCACTGTTATATACAAATTCTGCTCTGTTTTATTTTTTTTTTCGCTTTGGTTAATCACACTTTTAATTTTATTACTTGCCTTGAAGCCGCTTACTGTATAATTCTCAAGTTCTTTTTTGGCAAAAAAATTCTACTAAAATCGACTACGATCATTGAGTAGAATCAAAGCCCTTGACATCTAGCGCAGCGAGATTGATCCTCACATCTAATCTACTAATGTGAGAAAAACTCGACAATAATTTTTTTTATTTATAGAGGAGAATATCTATGGCAGGCATATAACAGAATTATGTTAAAAGCATTCTGTTCGAAGTAACAAAATTTAGAAGAAATATTAACAACAACTCGTAACAAGTGAGATTGTTCCCATAGCTTTTGTCTTTAGAAGAAAATGATTCTTTTGTTTTATATTTTGTTTATTAAATCGTTTAAAAATTTTTGTTTTTTACTTCCAATATATTTTAAAAGTTTTAAGACCCTTTTTTTTACTCCAGAGAGTTATTTCTGTATTAAAATCAAATGTAAACCCGTTTTAGTTGTGAATTTAATTCTAAAAATATCTCAACTTAAAATCATTAAAACAACAACTAATAAGGTACCATTATATACAAATTCTGTCTTGTTTTCTCTCTCTTTTTTTGTTTTATTTTGATCACACATTGATTTTTGTTACTTGCCTTTTCAGTAGTTGATACTGCCGCTTAATTTATAATTCCTAAGTACTTTTTATTGAAAATTACTGTCTAAATCGTTAGCGACCATTAAGTAGAATCAGCGGTCTTGACATCTACCGCCGCAAGATTGATCCTCACGAAGCTAATAATGTGAGAAAAAAATCCAAATATCACCATCATCACCATGTAAATATTAATTAAGAACCTCTAAATTATAAGAATTTAAATTAAGATTAATACGCTTACATATACATACATAAATTATAGATAATCATTACAGTTTTACACGATTAGGATTTAACTATTTGATAAGATTATGATATAAGAAAAAACACATACATCCATATCCCAATCGTGCAATATAGAATAAGAGGTTGATCAATGCTTTCCTGTAGATATCAGCAGTGATCGCCGGTTTTTTTTTGTACTTTTTTTTTTTTGCTATAACTAAAGTGTGAGCCATTTAAAGGTTTAAATTTAAAAATGAAATAAAACAAATTTTATTTTTTTTATTTTGTTGTGAAGTACAATTGTTACGGTTTGAAATGGAATATTATTTCCTTCATATGGCTGACCTCACAGTACCTCATTTTTCGGGTGTATGGGGTCGTATATTGGCAATGGTCTCACGAATGTTGGCCTCCAAATACTCAACAGTACTTTGTTTGGTTTGTCGACCAAACAGTTTTCTTTAACAGCGCCCCACAAAACATAGTCCAACGGTGTCAAATCACAGTTTCTTGGCAGCCAATTGACATCCCCATTTCTGCTTATTAAACGGCCATCAATCGTTGGACGTAATAAATTGATTGTGTCATTGGATATGTGCAAATTCGCATCATCCTGTTGCCACCAAACATCGTTCACATCAATACCATGAAAAGCAGAATCAAGAAAATCGATTATCATCGAGCGACAAATGTCTTCATTGACCGTAATGGTTGCGGCGCCCTCATTTTCAAAGAAATATGAGCCAATGATGCCTCCGCTCCATAAGCAGCAGCCAACAATCGGTTGTAATAGGTGCATTAGCTACAGTAAAACGACGTGTGAGTTTTCTGAGCCTCAAATACGGCAATTTTACAGGACCCACCAAGATAAAATGAATGTTTCATACCCACCAAAAAGATACAATGTGGGTGTCTAATCAAATTTTGAGCATTTTAACAACTTTTTGTCTTTGAAGGCAAATTCTTCACAATGTCGGCGTTAACCCCAAATCAGGTATCTGATAAGGGGTATTCTGTTTGTGACCCTAATGCAGCCCCTACACATTGCTGTTAGTTGTATAATTTGATTAAATTGTTCAATCCGTTGTAACGTTGGAATGCTGTTTTTGGTCAACGGTTGGTTGATTACCTTTACCGTGTCTTGTGCCGAACTCCGGTCATTGCTCAAACTGATCATATGTTATCGGTAACGATCTGTATTAAAGTGGGGGGGGGGGGGGGTGTATTAAGTTGAATGAAAAATCCACCAAATTGTCTATTGAACTAATTACTGTGCGGGGGCCTCATTACACTTCTAAATACCATCAAAGTAAAAAAAAGCAATTATTACAAATCACTTGTATATCCCACAAGTCGGCGTAGTCTAGTAGATAGCGTGTTGGCTTATTAGATGCGATGCTACGTTTCAAACCCCATGTCAGACATCAAAACGAAAATATGAAAATATTTCTTCGGCGGCATCCTCTCAGCAGATTTCTGGCAAAAACTCTGAGAGTAAATAAAATTGCCATGAAAAGTTTCTCAAAAATCTGTCGTTCGGAGTCGACTTTAAACTGTAGTTCCCGGCACTCATATATCAACACAACACAACACAAATAGCGTGAGAACTAGGTCCTGACTGAAGAGTTGTAATGACCAATTATGTATGTGGATATCACACAAGAAAAAACGTCTGAAAGTAAAAAAAAAATTATTCATAGTTTTGGCCATATTTTTCAACTTTCAGCCAATTTGGGAATTACGTGGCAAATAAAACTGTTAGTCTTTTGAAGCAATACGAATTAGTCACGCATTTTTCGACTTGCTTATACGAGTCGCAATGCTACTCAGCCAATACTTGCTTCGTCCATGAAAACAAATAGTAGTCGGAGGGAGTCAAGTATGGTGGTCAAGCAGCTCCTAAGCAGACTAATTCTTTGATTGCATCTTGAAGCGATTTTGCTTTGTGTGCTGGTGCATTATTATGTTGCATAATTATCTTGCGTTGTCTTGTGGCCCATTCTACTGCATTTTCAATCAATGCATGGTTTAAATTGGTTATTTGTTATAGGTAGCAATATTAGCCGTTTCACCAGCTTTTGGAAGTTCGTGAAACAGATACATAGGATTGTCTTCCTGCTGCATAGATCTAGCTTAGTAGCCTATGTTGGTTATTGTCCCGGCTTAACCAAATAGTTTCACCGTTTAGGAATCTCAAAGTAAATCCATTTTTCATAGCCAGCAACAATTCAATGCAACACTGATTTTCTATGGTGTCTTTGAAGCAAACTCTCACAGGTGGTTTTTCGGTTTACGAATGTTGTTTGTTCACTGATTTGATGTATTCTGAATATGTTTGAAACAAATCTTTGCCAACAAAAAATTTAGGCTCGTTCAAAAAAGGTCCCCTATAGAAACATTTGTATCTTAAAGTTCACTTCATGCCGATACAAGGATTTTATATAGAAAACTAAAATTCTAAGGGCCATTATTACAAAGTGCCGTTTATTAAAAGGAAGATTTAACGGGCAGATAAATTGTTTTTCATTATTATAAGTGTACAAGACAGAAGAGAGCGTTAAGCTAAAGGGATGATCATCCTACCCCTAACTTTTAAAGTTAACTTTATGTTAGAAAGGAAGTTAAAGGTGACTTTAAAGTTCACTTTAGCTAAAGTCACCTCTAACTAAACCCAGCTTTAACGGAAAATTTTAATAACGGCCCTAAAATTTAATTCTAAAAAATAATGATTTGTTGTCAACTCGGAATTTACTTCCGTTGTTTGTAATCTCATCTACTGCGTATGGGCTGAATCAGATTAAAACGTAATGTTATCATAAAGTTAACAGCCAATGTTAAGTACTTGATGGCATATTTCCATATCAAAATGTACATGTTTTTTTTTAGTGTGAAAAATAATTTAATTTTAATCCAAATGCCTACGTACGTACGTAGTGCATGTATTGCAGAAATCAATTTAAATTAAATCTGTGTGTGCTTTTATAAAAAACGGGTTTAACAGCTGTAGTCAGTAGACCAGAATATCAAAAAAAAGTACCCTTCAGCAACAATGAAAAATATGAGTCAGTTATTGGCATAAGTAATATAAAGAGATTACGTTATAACGTGTGCCCACCTGTAAATGTTTAAATAGTAAGAAAAAAATTATAAAAATTTTTTATGAATTTTTATAAATATGCATTAGGGTGGTTCGCATTTAACAACTCCGAGTACGAAAAACGTGACGGGCATATGAAACCAAAATTTCTAAAGAATTTTAAGAAATTCCATCCAACCAGAAAAGCTGAAGCAGAATTTGGGGCCAACATTAATGAAAAATATGGTACATATCGTTACGAAAATTGTTCAATGTTATATTTGACCAAAATTTAATTTTTCCTGGACTATACATACATACATAATTGGCCATTACAACCCGGACTAGCTTCTCAACACCACTCATGTTGTGTGCGTTAATTTTATACATAAGTGGCGGGACCTACAGTTAAAATCGACTCCGAACGGCAGATTTTTTGAGAAGCTTTTTCATGGCAATTTTTACTCTCAGAATTTTTGCCAGAAATCTGCTGAGAGGAAGTCGCCGAAGAAATATTTTTTCATATTTCATTTTGATGTCTGACCTGGGATTCGAACTCGGGCCTATCGTCTAATAAGCCAACACGCGATCTACTAGACCACGGCGACTTTTCTGGACTATAGTTTTGCTATATTACACACCTTAATATACTATATACATATTGAAACATATCAAAAAATTTTATTTGATTTTTTTCTTGACCAAATAAAGGTTAATCCAATCATGTAGAACGCAGGATGAAAAAATTTTCAATAAAATATTTTTTTTTCCAGTTATATTTTTTTTTTTTATAAATTTACATTAAAAAAGAGTGTTCAAATTTATAAAAACAAAGGAATAAAAACAGAAATAATGCTTGAAGTGTTACCTACACTATGGGTCCCAACAGAAATATTGGTAAACACATTTTGAAAAGAACACTGTTAAGGAATTGAACATTTTAAACCCTAGGTTGGCACGGCCATATTTACCGTTTGCTTAGTAATTTTCGCTGAATCAATAAATATAAATCGAGATCGTATAGAGATTTAGAGAACTCGAAGTCATAAACGTTCGCCTTCAAAAACGTTCATCAGACGTTGAACTGGAGGTCCAGCCACTCAAGTATAAAATTAAGGCATACAACAGGAGTGGTGTGAGAAGCTAGGCCGTAATCCTGACTGAAGGGTTGTAATGGCCAATTATGTATGTACTTATGTATGTAAAAGAATTCGTGTTTTTCTTCAGAGAGTAACAAATACGTTACGAGGAGTTGGCTTAGTAGAACGTACCAAAAGGCAAAACTTATCAAACGTCGTCGACAAATTTATATCGCTCTATTTGGCGGTGAGTACGTAATGGCATGGGACTGCATGACGCCTAAAGAAGTTGGAACCAGAGATCAGCAATGAATCGTTTTTCGCTACTCATAAGCACTCAACACATAAGCAACACAAATTTGGATATAAGTGAGTCAACAATATTGAAATTTAATTATTCTGATTCATTCGTACTCACTACAACGTTGATTTATAAGCATGAGTACAATGAGTATAAGTACAACGTTGACATCAAACTCATAACATTCGAAATATGTTTGTTTCATAAGCCTACTCATACAGATTCATTAATTTAGAAAAATACTTATAATACTCATAAGTGATTCGTGTGGTTCGAAGCATTCATCAAAATTTACAGTCTTAGTTGTTGTTGCATTTACAAAAAAAAAAGGAAAAAGACAGAGCAGCAAACAGAGCAAACACACAACCTTCAAGTGAGTATTGTAGTACTAGTACCCGAATCATACTTATTTTGTCATTCTTGTAAATGTTGTGTCACGGAGAGTCGAAATCAACAACATCATGCGTATTGTTAAGTATGATTACGATGAGTACTTCAAACTTTGAATATGAGTATGGTATTAAAATAAGAATTAATGCGTATAAGTATCATATAATGCGTATAGTTAGGTATGAGTGTTATAAGTTCTTCAATCTTTGAATATGAGTAGTATGAGTATGATACTAAAATAAGTACTAATGCGTAGAAGTATCAGAAATTATGAGTATGATTCGATTCTACTCATTTTTTTTAATACTCATTGCTGATCTCTGGTTGGAGTAGTTTACAGCATAATCGTCACGTTGATTGTTCAGTTCTATGTAAACATTTTAAGCACTAAATTTATTTTCTAAAACTTTTTTTGTTTTATTTTTATTCCATTTTATTTTTTTGTTAATTTATGAATATATTCCATATTATTTGTACATATAAACTCCTACGTGAGTACCTATGTTATTATACCATGTGGAAAAGTAAGTTTTTCTTTACTACGGCACAGTCAAAGTCCTTATTAAGGCTTTTAATTGTTACTAGAGCGGAAGAATAAAAACGGATGTCTTTACATTTTTTATTTTATATTGGCTTTAATAAATGAGTTTATACCACATCATATTGGAATTGTATACGATGGTTTCTTTCGCTAGAACAAACTTTTAGTTTCAAACAGAATTTTTTGCTTTGGTTAGCCATTAAGCCTTCGAGTTTTCATGCCAATCGCCTGCTGGCTTTAATTAAAATGTTTGCAAAGTTTAATATTTTGTTTTTAATTTTCTACCTGTTCTCTTTTGATAATTCACAAGCAGTTTCGTATCTTAAATAATACATCACTATGTGTAATTATCCGTACAAAACATATTTTAAGGCAAAGGATAAACTCATGCCGGGAAAGGAAAATGTTCACACTCACTCACTGTAAATGCTTTTCTTCGGTGTTTAATTTATCGTTTCGTTTATCATGCCCACAGAGCACTTAGCCTACGAGGAACTCCTAACAGTAAATAATTACAAAATCGTCTGAAATTAATTTTAAAGGAAAATAAGAGAAGTTGGAAAAGAAGTAGGCTACCTGAGAACTTCTTCGGTGTTATAGCGTATGTAGCCTTTTCAGACTCAAGAAGAGCGAGCAGGAAAGGCGTCAGCGTGAGGAAGTCCAGATGTATAAATATGGGAATGACGATCGAAAATTCTATCAAAAGATTAAGCGTCTAACCGAGGGTTATAAGCCGTCTTCCTGTAAAGATGAGAATGGAAACTTGGTAGTAGATCCGCAGGGTTCTCTACTCTGCTACAAGGCGATAACGACACCACCTTTAGCGATGATGTTTTGAACTCGATCAATGATGACGGCGTAGAGATTCCGCCACCTAGCCATAAGGAGGTCAAAGTCGCGATTATGCGTCTTAAAAACAATAAAACTGCAGGTCCTGATGGCCTGCCCGCTGAATAGTTTAAGACCCGATGCAATTGGTTGGTAGGTCGCATGCACCAGCATATTTACAAAACATGGCTAGAGGAAAGTATGTCCAACGATTGGAACCACAGTGTCCTCTGTCCTGTACTGAAAAAATGAGACCCTATGATATGCGCCAACTACAGGGGTATAACCCTTCTCCCTATCGCATATAAGGTTCTTACAGGCGTATTGTGTGAACGACTGAAGCCACTTGTCAAAACATTGATTGTAGCTTGTCAAACCTGGCAAGTCCACCATCGACCAGATCAACACGTTACGCCAAATCCATATTTTAGTCGACTATAAGGCATAAGAATGGATTTTTTTGCCGGAAGTGATTTTCTTTGCATCAAAAGAAACGAAAACGCAGACGAATTGACACAGAAGTGATCGCAAATGTCTGATGGCGAGACGATAGGGGGGATATATCCCCCTCCACGGGAATGTTTTAATAAATTGGGAAAAGCAGGATGGAATTAAACAAATTCTGTATGGTCCGACATAACGGGTTGTCGAATTTCAAAAGTACGGTATCGAGCACTAGACAGTTGAAGAACCAGGCAACTACTTCTGTTCGACAAGAGAACTTTTGGCATTCTAACAATAATTCTAAGACAACACGGCGCTGTATGAAGTTTCATTAACAAGCTCGATCTGTCTCACCAAGATTATTGCAGAAACTATGTGGAGTGAATGGATTCAGTGGAGCACCTTTTATGCGAGTACCCTGCACTTCAAAACGGACGTCATTGATTTTGGGGTGACAGAACGTTTGAAGGCATGGTGGCGAATGTGTCACTAAGTGAACTGGACGGTTCCATCCGGAGCTTGGGACGGTTCAAACCACCACATATCATGACAAGGGGGCTTACCTCACATTAAGTGACACAATCGGATACCGAGTGGTCTTGTCTGTCAACGGCAAGCTATCCGCTTTCATAATCTAAACTAAGTTGTTTGCCCACTTGACTTATTGTTTATGTCCATTGTAGTTATTGTACTTGTAACAGAACTGGTATCCCTAGAGGGCATGCTATCTTGCAAATTAAAACTGATGAAATTTAATTGTTTCATTAACTGGGTAGAGTTAGTAAACTGCAGCAGAATCTTAAGAAAAATTTTACCTCATTAAGGGCCCTATACAAGACACAGTTTTTATATTGTTACGAAAATGGAAATGGTGTTTTGTTTTCACGTCATTTAAATTATAAACAAAAGCTACAAAAACAAAAACAATGAACAACAAACAAGCAAACAAAAAGATACCTACAAAAACTAGTATAAAAAGGGATAAGCGAGTAAACAAAAATGCAACAACAACACTGCAAGAACAAACGTAAACAAAATACACAAACATTAAGAATGAAACAACATGTTTACAATTATAGAGATTCGAGAAGGTAATCCTTCGAACAACGAAATCAGTAAAAATTCAGTCAGTCTTGTGTGAAGACGCGGTGTTTGATGAAAGTAATTGTAGTTTGAAGATCTCCGTTATAAAGATCTATCGAAAAAATTGAGTAGTAGCTGTTATTGTTTATGCAAAAGAGTGCAGAGAGGAATAACAAACAAAGCAATTGTTGTTGTTTACATCAAGTTGTGAACAGTCGCACACAGAATTGTACGAATAATAAAGAAATTAACTGAACACAAATTTATTATTTATTTATTATTAATTTGTTTATTTGCAATCTACTAGCTCATATTTCAAACATTTTTTTTTATCTATTAAGATCACAATATTTTAAGTGTGGAATTTTCATAAAAATCACATCGATATTCGACAGTGTGATCATCCCAAAACCAACGAGTCAGTACTAATTTAGGAGGCCATACTGTAAGCTATTTTATCGTCTTCCTGAGACATCCACTTGACCAGTTGTCAATCACATTGTAACCCCAGTTGTTCCAGTAGTTCGTATAATCTCTTGACTGTACCGAGTCTGAGGAAAATTGGTGTGAAAAATACTTGACCGGCATTGCACTTGCCATTCAATTGGTTCATATATACAAACATTACGACACTCAGCTTACAACCTAGTTTTTCACACCATTTATGTTGTGTGCCTTAATTTTTTACATGAATGGCGGAACCTACAGCTTAAAGTCGACTCCGAACAACAGATTTTTGGGAAACTTTTCAAGGCAATTTTTATTTACATTCAGAGTTTTTATCTGGCGAATGGAAGACGACGAAGCAATTTTTTTCATATTTCATTTTGTTAGAGATGTCTGACTTGAGGCTTGAACTGTGGCCTCACGTCTAACAAATAAACGCAGTACTAAGCCAATAACCCCAATTTTCATCGAAAGTTAATCTTCAGCTGTGGGTTTAATTTCTTGTAAACAAATAAAATTGTTGAAATTGGTTTGCTACCAGTCCACAGGATATCCATGAGAGGCCAATGCACACCAAAAAAATGTTACATCCAACACACTATGGCATGAAAAATTCTTTCAAACAAATAAAAATTTTGATTACGTATTTCATACATTTTGTTTTATTTAAATTTAAAAATATGGAGCACTTAATGAAGGACACTATAGAGCATTGGTAACAATTGCAACATTTTTCGTGAGGAATCAAACTAGTGGTATGATGGGATTATGGACATCATTATTAAATACAGGACTTTTTTTTAGACTTTTGCCTACCCAAGCATGGTGTGCATCACAACAATGTGTGGTTTGTTCTTTTCTAAAAACGAACACAAGCAATTGTTAGTCGTTTGCAAAACATGCTCCAGAATGTGATTTAAGGCAAATTATTTTTTGTTTTTGTTTTCGATTATTATTACAGAATCGTTTTCAATATTTGTTGTTGGTTTACATAATGCCACGTGAAAACGTTACAAGGACACACGACATCCTTTATCGAATAGCATTTCGTTGCTGGCTACGTAACCACTGTTGTCAATTCCATAATTTTGTTTTCAAATGTAATTTCCTTTAAACCTTTTGCTATTAACGTTAGGCTAACTTTGGTTTTTCACAAAGTTCACAAAAATTGAATTTGCCAGTAGAAATGCTGGTGAAAATCAATTGTATTTCGCTATCGTTTGTGTTTACATGGCCAGTACTGCGTGAGCAATGAATGAAGTTCAATAAAAATAAAAAAAATACCCAAATGATTCGTTTTAGAAAATGTAAAAATATTTCGTCCATTTACTACAAAAGTGTTGAACTCATTAAATAAATTTTTTTTTGAGTAAGAGTAGACATATGTGAGCGGTGATCGTTATTTCTATCAAGTTTACAGATTTTCAACATTATTGAAGTTAATAAGCGATTGTGAATACGAAAATAGAAACAGTGTAATATCGTTTAATATTAAAAAGCTACACGAACAAATACAACGAACTTGTTACAAGTAAATCAACAAAATCAGTATGAAAGAAAAGGCGATAGCAAAGTAAGCGAGAAAGCAACAACAAACAATGTGAACAAAGTACACAAACAACAATGAAGTCGCGATAGAGATCTCGAGTAGGCGAATACACGAACATTCGACTTCAAGAACCTTCATCAGACTGTTTACGTGAACTTATAAAAAGGCAAGACATAGCAAGCAACGAGCAGTAAGAAATCAGTCAGTCTTGTGTAAAGACGCGTTGCATGTTAAGAAAACAGTCCTGGTTTGAAGATCGCCGTTGTAAAGATCTATCGAACATTTGTTAGTGCTTACGCCGACACGCTGTAAAGAAGAATAACGAATAAAACAAATTATTGTTGGATTCATCAAGTTGTAAACAGTGGCACACAGTGGAATTGTGCGAACAATAAAGAGTTTAATTGAAACTAAACACATATTTAGTTTTATTTGGTTTGCAATCAACGAAGTCATATTTTAAACGGTTTTAAAAATGTAAAAACGTAAAAATATATTTTTTTAATTTAAAAACAGAAAAATATTGTTAACTTTTTGGGATTCTCGATTACTTTGTGCGACACCCGACTAACGACATTGCACGTAAGTTTCAAATTTAGTTGAATAGAAGTCAAAAATATATCAGTTTTAATATTTTTTGTGTTCTCCAAACTTGTTTCATTTGAAAAAGAAATTGATTTCTTGAATTTTATGCTATAAACACAATGAAAGCAACGCAGCAATCATACCAGTTTTACAATTGCAGCTTAAGATAATCTGCTCGCGCATTAATTAAAAGAGAGGAAACAACAAAGCAAAGCAGCAGAATCTTGGCATGTTTTTGCGCTGCCTCTAACGTTTATAAGTTCATTAAAGAAATTTGCGTTCACATTCTTCGGGTCAGATTTGACCAATTATTTCTTTGTATTTAGTTGAAGTTAAAGGCTGCTGGCTCGCTGCGGTTCTTCCCCTAGTATTTGTGCAATATCCCTTAAAAATAGTGCTCTTGGAAATGATTTTTCGAATAAAGCAGCAGAAGCTTTGCATGCTGTCGCGCTGCGTTAACATTCTTCTGGTTAGTCCTCTTGGAAGCGATTTTCTTTTTTTCATAAGCCTTAGTATGTTGTAGACCAACATTTTCTATCATGACAATTGATATATACTCTTTTGCCCCATCCATGGTTAGCAGATACGTTGTAAACGAATATGTCAATAATATTGCTGATACCATTGAGACCATCGATTAGTCTTTCTTTGGCAACTTTAATATGACATTACTTTATCCGTATTAATCCATCCTGTACATTTGTTGTAATCCAGTATTATAATCCTCGTGATTACTTACTGCACTAGATTATATTAAGTACTTAGAAGATCTGCAGTCTTGTTTTATTAGGGTTATATGAAAAGGTGCCGTGTCTTGGATGAAGTAAGAATAATTAAAATATAAGTCTGCCGTTTATTACAAGTATCTGTGGTGATAAATCAGTTTTATTTTTGAGTATAGTTTCTACCAGATTTACCTGCTTCTCTAATAATTTCTGGACAAATTTATACGATGTGAAAGAAATTGTCTGCTGTTACACTATGACCAACTGTTAGGTTGGCAATTACAGCCATACCTTGGTCTTTTCTGGCTTTTTTTTCTATTCCTGAATATGGCTATATTTTCCAAAGGTTGGAAAAAATAATTGAAAACTAAAAATTTCTTCTTTTGTTATTCTGTCTCACGCATATAATGCGTGGTTTGTTTGTCAGTGGTTTCATAAAATACAGTTACGAAAATGAATAAGTCTAGATACTGGTATTTTGTCTTTACATTAAAATTATAAACAAAAGCTACGAAAACGAAACAATCAATTTGTTTACAAATTACCGCACTGCGTAATATAAAAACAAACACCAGCATAAAAAATTGGTAAACAAGAAAAGAAAAAATACAATAACAAACATTACAAGAATAAATGTAAACAAAATACACAAACAACAATAATAAAACAAAGATATTTACATTTACAGAGTTCTCGAGAAGGCGAAGTCATGAACATTCGCCTTCAAGAAGTAATCGTGGCTTAAAGATCTCAGTTAAAAATATCTGTCGAACAATTTTTTAGTAATTGTTATTGTTTATGTAAAGGGTATAAACAGAGGAATAACAAAGAAAAGCAATTGTTTTTGTTTACATAAATTTGTCAACAGTGACCACAGAATTGTGCGAATAATACAGAATTTTAATTAAAACTAAACACAGATTTATTTTCATTTTATTTGTAATCTACGAGATCATATTTTAAACGTTTTTAAAAGGTAAAAACGTAACAATACATTATGTCACGAAAATCCAGCATGAAACGTTAATACTTTGAATTCGTAATCTGCTTTCATACATACATAATTGGCCATTACAACTCTTCAGTCAGGATTACGGCCTAGATTCTCAACACCACTTATGTCGTGTGTGTTAATTTTATACATGAGTGACGGGACCTACAGTTTAAAATCGACTCCGAAACACAGATTTTTGAGAAACTTTTCATATCAATTTTATTTACTCTTTGAACCGTGGCTTCCAGTCTAATAAGCCATCACAGTAACTACAAGAATATGTGATTATATTCGCTACATATCAGCATCGATTTTGATAGATGTATCGAATATGATCGAAATATCCCCGGGTACACAAATGTATTTAGTGGCGCCAAAGATGTATTAATATTTAGATTAGTGGGATCCAAGCTCAAAGTTTGCCCAAAATATTTGTATGCAAATCAAAAATATCGTAAAATTTTTTCCAAACACTCTTCTTTAAAAACCGATTATTACTAAATAGATTTAAAATAGAATACAAGTCAAAACATACCAAAACTGTAAACCACTCTTTTAGAAAAAAAAATTTTCTCTTCAAAAATATATCAAAATTTGCCAGAATTGCTACCTTTGATGCACTGCATCTATGTTTATAGCATTACACACATATTAATTGATTACTCAAATATATTTGGACCGATTTCCAGAATTAATTTTTTTTTAACGTGGATAAAATAAATTTTAAGTAATAATGTAAGTAGTTATGACCCTAACTGTATTCAGCAATGAGTATTCAAAAAGATGAGTAGAATCGAATCATACTCATAATTTCTGATACTTATATGCATTCGTACTTATTTTAATTTTATACTCATACTACTCATATTCAAAGTTTTAAGAACTCATCATATTCATATTGAGCAACACGTATGATGTTGTTGATTTCGACTCTCCATAACTCAACATTTACAAGAATCACAAAATAAGTATAATTTGCGTAAGAACACTACAATACTCACTAGAAGGTTCTGTTTTTGCTTGCTTGCTGTCGTTGTCGTTGTCGTTGTCTTTTTCTTTTTTCTTTTTTTGTGAATGCAACAACAACTAAGACTGTAAATTTTGAGTGACTCGAATCATTTATGAGTATTATAAGTATTTTTCTGCGGCCCTATGCTCCCTAGAGGAGTAAGAGGAACATATATATATATATATATAAGTATTTTTCTAAATTTATGAATCTGAATAATGAATCAAAGATATTTCGAATGGCATGAGTTTGATGTCATTGTATTCATACATATATCTCAACTTTGTACTGAGTACGAAGGTATCAGAGTATGTAGTTAAATTTCAATATTTTTGGCTCACTTATATTCAAAATTTTATTAATGCTTATGAGTAGCGAAAAAAAACGATTCATTGCTAATCTCTAAACTGTATATGAAATTGTTCAATCTGTTCTTCTTCTAATTTTAAATTCAATTTTCTTTTGCAAACATTTCATAGAAATATTTTCATTCAATCGAGCAGAGTAAATCAATATTTCTTTTTGTTTTCACTTAAACGCTGGTTAATATTCGATAAATACAACGTATAAATATTCTCATTCAAAAACGTTTCATCCAAAAAAATAGAAATTGGTTTTTGATTGCAGCAATATATACATATACTATATAAATATAAATAATAATTAAGATAAAAGTATGTACAATTACAAATAACTTTCTGAGCAGACTAGCAAATACAATTGTTACAACATTTCAAAAACTACCTACCAGACTTGAATAAAGCAAAATTATTTTATGAGCTCAATTTGTGACTGTAATAACTAAAGGAAGCCGCCGTAGCCTAGTTGGTAATGTTTCGGCTTATTTTACGTGACACCACGGGGTTCAAATTCCAGGTCAGGGGGTACCACCAACTTCTTGCTCCACTTATGTTTCGTATGTTAATTTTATAAATGAGAGGCGAGACCAAATGACAGATTTTTCAGAATTTTTTCCAGAAATCTGCTGAGAGAGGAAGCTGCCGATGAAATATTATTTCATATTACGTTTTACTGTCGATGTCTGGCCGGGGATTTGAACCGAGGCCTAACTGCTATTAAACCGACACACTACCTGCTAGGCTACGGCGGCTTGAATTTGTTTGCTGTTATACTTCTCAAAACGAATGAATGCATTTATAGAATAGTGCACGATAAATTCTTGAAGGCAGACATCGTCCGGGTAGACCAGACAAAACGTTAAAGCGCACGCTTAGCACAGATTAAGTCAACTAAATTAAGTTTTGATTTGTTGTGGATATCTCACTGTTTGCATTCTTGTATATCTTTCTATTTCTTGTACAATGGTTTGAACATGTGAAAAGTGGCAATAACAAATGATTGATAAAAATATACGTAAATTACAGATTATTTGGCATAAAATACAGTGGATAGCAAAAGTTGAGTATTGAGAAGCTAGGCCGTAATCCTGACGGAAGGGTTGTAATGACCAATTATGTATGTATGTATAGCAAAAGTCTAGGTACCCTAATATGTGTAAGCAGCAATGTCATTTCTTTTAAACGTGTTTTTATTTTGAAAATGAAAAAAAAAAAAAATAAGAAGAAGTTTTAAAGAAGTAAGTGTGAAGTTTTAATTATTTTTACAACCGGAAGAATTTGTTGCCACAAAAAAAACTTATTTTTTTTTGTTTTTGTTTCTCTGTTTTCAATTTTAACTTCGCTTAAACAATTTCTATTTACATTCAGTGTAAAGGAAGTAAAAATTCTTAATAAATAAAATTCGTTGTGAAACGAAGATCTATATTGTGTGTTCCATACAGACCAGATCATACAGACGACTTTAAATGCTATTTTACCATACATTTCTCAGTTTAGTTCCTTCTTCATTGGCAATAAATAACGTTCGTATAATTGGAGATTTGGCGAGTTTTTTTTTTTTTTTTAATTTATAGATCGTGTAATAGATATACATAATCAAAGCAGAGTGCATATAAATAAACGTCATATGAAAATAAAAAATAATAATTCGCAATTAGAAATACTACGCAGTAACACAAATATAGGGTGATTACTTCAAAAGTTTAAAAATGCAATGAAACAAAACCATTTTAATATTTTCTTAATTTATTTTTTTGTTGTGATGTCGCAGTGGTCTAATAGGTAGTGTGTTGGCTTGTTAGAAGTAATGCCCTGGGTTCAAACCCCAGGTCAGACATCAAAACAAAATACAAAAAGTATTTCTTCGGCAACTTCCCTCTCATTAGATTTCTGGCAAAAACTCTTAGGGTAAACAAAAAACTGCCAATGGGGTGAATTCGACCTCCGGGAACTGTACTTGTCTTAATTGACAAGTACAAGTACATGTCCTCGTCCTCTAACCTATCTGACTGAAGGGTTGTAATGAAGTAATATTATGTAGTATGTACGTACTCCAATAGAGTTAGAATATGTACCAGCAGCTCTTTCTAGTGTTTTCTGTTGGTATTTATCGCCATTGACTCATGAGAAAAGTCAGTTGACTTTTTTTAAGGTTCAGCGACTACGTAATCGTTCTTTCAAATGATCTTTAACATACTGTCTTGGAGTCATATCGGGACTTTGTAGAAAAGTTTTAAGCCTTTGAGAAGCCTTGGTGAATAAATCATATTTTCACAGTAGCAGCAGCATGATAGGGTTGATTGACTTGTTGGAAGTAATAGCCAATGCAAATTCTTAATTCTTCCGAACATTTGATGAATTTGTTCTTTAAATACTTTCTTTTATTCATTATTTCCTCAGTACTCCAAACTGCCCATACCTGATGCCGACATAGGTCTCCACAGTATTGTAAAAGAAAACGTGCAAAAGTGAATGGTATGCATAATAAAAGTCAGGTCCGATTTTCCGTTTGAGTCTCTGTATATGGCTGATAAGCGAATCCCTACCGGTTGCCTTTGAAAAATTATTATAAATGTTGCCAATAGTATGTTATGCATACTATGTTATCCATTCGAACCCTTCAATTTTAGCATACTGTTTCCAGCATTTTTACGGGTATCCTGGTAGCAATGACTATAGTGATGTTGCCATTTTTACCGAGAATTAGGGCTGACTTCTTCCTATTGGTAGGTAATGGACAATTTCAATACTCGAGCTTAATTGCTCGCCAAACTTGTCTATCAACAGATTTATGGTATAGAGACGAATACAGGATTGCATTGTAATTTTTATTTTTTTTTTTTTTTTATTTTAGGGACAAAATTCAGTAATCAACCCAAGGCGTTCCATTAGGATTTTCATACAGTACATTTTTCAATGAGTATTAGCAGATCTTGAACTTGTTCTGGCTGATCTTATACCAAATTTTATAAATTTTCTATGCTAATCTGCCAATGGAGCTAAAACTAGTATTTATCGCTGACAGTAAAATTTCGATAGAAAAACATTTCTCACACGGCACTTGAATTTTTATAAGATTTGAAATAGAATGTCAGCGTTGTTCATTCCTTAGTGTTTTAATTATTGAAACTGCAAACTGTATTGAGAATATTTCTTTCTCTATTGAAAAAACTTTACACAAAAATATTCCCGTTGTTAGGTGGAAGCTCCGAGTTAATTTTATCATTTCCAATAGTAGCTATTCTACACTTCAAAAGTCTCATGCAATAGATACATCTGTCAGCTTTTGAACACTTTCACTTATGTACGTTTTAGAAGCTAGATCACAATCCTGAGTGAACGATTGTAATGACGAATTATGTATGTATGTAAGTATGTATGTGACTGACGTTGGTCAGATTAGAACTGAAAAGGATGATCTGGATACCAACATGCCGCGCAATTCATGCCAGCGTGAATATTCTGCACAAGCGATTTGTAGGCATGGTTATCTCATATAGCGTTGATGTGAACTGGCCACCGATATCGTATGATTTCACCCATTAGTCTCTTACTCGTCTGGTTTTTTTTAAGTCACACGTGTATACGAATAAGCCACTAACTAGAGTGGTGCTCAAAGCCAAGCAACCCTTACCATCGGTAAAATTCAATCCGATTTCTGTGCCAGATTCAAGAAAACTTAGACATTTCGGATGCGATGCTTAAAGAAATACCGTGGCGGACTTTTAATTGATATAATCCTCTATAAATAATGGCATCAAAAGTTCTTTCAAACGATGATATCTCTCTCACACTCACTTTATTTTACTTCAATTTGAAGATATGATGCACTTGATAAAAGACCCGATATACATATATTATTATTTTATTCTTTTTATTATAAAACTAAAAGTGCTAATGGAAATACATTTCACGTAATGAAAGAAAATACAAATAAAAGAAGCTTAAAATAGTTGGGGATTTTTTTTAATCGATGCTACCATAAATTAATTCCCTTTTCTTGTGTTTCTTAGCACCCAAGTATGTTTTTCTACGGGTAATCGTTATTTTTCTTTGTTTACCAAAACTTAATCATTATAAAACTTTTCCAAAAAATTATGTGAAATACGTACATACGTATTTACATAAAACTTGTTGCGATAAAAATCGTTTTACGGTTTATTTTCCTTCATGTAGGGAACAGTTTGCAATGAGTGTAGTATAGTTGAGGACTACATATACTCGTAACCACACTTGATTTCAAACCGTTGATATATAGATGGCCTTATTATTTATTTAACCTCTAATTTTTCACCATATTTTATGTGAAAGTCTCCGTTCCTTTATAACTTATAAGCAGCATTGCTTGAAAGAATTTTATAATAAATTATTAATTAAAACTTATTTATGGTTTCAAAGAAATGCAGAATAAAATTATATGTTAGTATGCCATACTAAGTGACTTAAACAGTTTAATGTGCTTTAAAAACTTTGTTTAAATTTGCTAAAATTACATTAAAGCCATGTAAAGTACAGAAGTAAACCGTAGATGTTAAAGCCATGTAAAATACAGGACTAACTCGTAGATGTTAGAACATACATGGACATCTGAAGATACTTAGATATGATCATAAATAAAGCATAAAAATGTTCTGGTCTGAGTGCTATTAAAACGAAAATTTCTAAACTCGCATCTCCATTGAAACATTCAAGTTTGAATCATGCTGTCCTGTATAATAAGAAAAAACTGTTACGTTCAAAGGCCAAATGGTTTAAATGTAGTGGTTGACCTTGATATCATACTGAATATTGGGTATAACATTTTAATATGTTGGGTCTTTGAATTTTAAATTTACTTTCAGTTCTTCTTGTAGGTACCCAGCACATTTGCGGTGGAAAAATATTGTTACGAAAATGGAAACGGTACAGAATGTGCAATAGCTACACAAACACATACAACAAACTTGTTACAAGTAAACCAACAACATCAGTCTGAAATAAAAAGGGGATAGACAAGCAAGCGAGAACGCAACAACAAGCAATGTGAACAAAATACATAAACAAGAATGAAGATGTAGTAGAGTTCTCGAGAAGGCGAAAACGCGAGCATTCTTCTTCATGAACCTTCATCAGACTGTTTACTTGAGCATATAAAAAGGTAAGACAAATCAGACAACGAGTGGTAAGCATTCAGTCAGTCTTGTATGAATATGCATTGCATGTGAAGGAAACAGTCACCGTTGAGAAGATCTCCGCTATACAGATCTAACGTACAAGTGCTGTTGCTTACGGAAAGGTTGTGAGCATTCTTCTCTGCTCGTAGAAACAAATTACTGTGGGATACAGTTGTAAGTAGTCGCCGTAGTCTTGTAGGCAGTGTGTTCGCTTATTAGACGAAAAGCCCCGGTTCGAGCGTCAGGCCAGACATCAAAACGAAATATGTAATTGTTGCGCAGCAAACAATTTCTGTACGTTGAAAAACTCTAGGAAAAATTCAAAGGTCGGAAAAATGGATGCCCCTTGAATTGAATGACAGACAGATGGAAAACCAAAAAACTATTTCTGAAGTTTTGCTTCAAAGACACGATAGAAAATCAATGTTGCATTGCATTGTTACTGGCAAATTAAAATTGATTTATTTTCAGAATTCGAAACGAAAAAATTATGGGTTAAGCCGCGATATACGCAAACTTTGTTTGTAAATCCAGAACTATTCAGCAGGAAGACAGTACTCTATGTCTGGTGGAACCAGAAAGGTGTAGTATGCCACGAGCTCCCAAAGCCTGGTGAAACCGTAAATACAGCTCGCTACCGATAACAGATGATCAATTTGAACCATAGATTGATCCAAATGGGAACTGAATAGACCCAAAGACACGTATCTGCACAAAAAGCAAAACCCGTTAAGGATACAATGAAAGCATTAGGATGGAAGCTGTTATCCCAACTTTCGTTTTCACCAGACTTGCCTGTTTTCGACCACCATTTGTTTTCATCGAAGAAACACGCATTGGCTGAACAGCACTTCGATTCCTGCGAGGAATACGAAAATTGGGTGAGTAATTTTGATTTGCGTTAAACGACGAACAGTTTCATTGGCGCCATTACTATGATTAAAATGTTTTTGTGTTTTTACTTTTCCATAAAAAATAAGTGTTTCACAGAAAGAAAAACACGCTAATTTCATATCGGTGCTGCTAGACCTTTCTGTTCCCACCAGATACATAGTACTGTCTACCTGATCTGGTTGTGCAGACGAAGTTGATGGTTGTCCCGGCTGGTTCCACCAAGAACTTTCTGGTCCCACCAGATACATAGCACTGATTACCTGCTGAATAGATCTGCTTTCGCACACGATGTTGATGGTTGTCCCGGCTGGTCCCACCAGACACATAGCACTGATTACCTGCTGAATAGATCTGGTTTTGCAGACGAAGTTGGTAATTGTCTCGGCTTAACCAATGATTTTATTTTTTATTTTGATCTTCAATTAACCATTGACCAAGCAGCCTTTCAATGTTACAACAGATTGAACAACTTAGTCGAATTGTATAACTAATAGCAATGTGTAGAGGTTCATATTAGAGTCACAAACACAATGCAAATTTTCATATAACTGACTTGCGTTTAACGCTCTAATTGTGGGCCAAACTGTGCGAAATTTGTCTTCACAGTCAAAAAGTTATTAAAACGTTACTCAAAATTTGTTTAGAAACCCGCAGATTAAAGACAAAAAGTTTACGTCCTTGATGTGGCTAGATAATGCATGACAAGTACTTTTTTCTGTCACTAAATACGAGTGCTGTTTGCAAAAACATAAAAAAAACGAAAAAAAACCGGCGATCGCTGCTGATATCTACAGGAAAGCATTGATCGACCTCTTATTCTAAATTTTACGACTGGGGTGTTATTTGTCTTATCTTGTTGTTTTATACATATCATACATCTTATCAAATAGGTTTTTCTTAATCGCGTAAGGTGGTAAGTATTAAGCGTATCTTAATTTAAGTTCTTATAATTTAATATTTACAAGTTCTTATTAATTTATTTTCACATTGTAGCTTCGTGAGGATCAATACTGCGACGGTAGATGTCAGGACCGCTGATTCTATTTAAAGATCGCCAACGATTTAAGCAGAAATTTTTCATAAAAAGGACATGGGAATTATAAATTAAACGGCAGTATCAATTACTGTCAAGCCAAGCAACTAAAATAAAAGTGTGATCAAAATAAAACGAAAAAAGAGAGAGGAAACAAAACAGAATTTTTATATAACAGTGACTTATTAGTTGTTGTCTTAATGATTTTAAGTTGGAGTATTTTTACAATTAAATTCACAACTAAAGCAGGTGTACATTTGATTTTAATACAGAAATAACTCTCTGGAGTGAAAGAAAAAGTGACTTAAAACTTATATAATATATTGGAAGTAAAAAACAAAAATTTTTAAACGATTTATTAAACGAAATGTAAAACAAAAGAATAATTTTCGTATAAAGACAAGAGCTATGGGAACAATCTCATTTGTTTCGAGTTAATCTTAATGTTTCTTCTAAGTTCTGTTACTTCTAACAGAATGCTTTTAACATAATTCTGTTAGATGCCTAACATAGACATTCTCCTCTACAAATAAAAAAATTATTATCGAGTTTTTCTCACATTAATAGTTTTGTGAGGATCAATCTTGCTGCGCTAGATGTCAAGGGTTTTGATTCTACTCAATGATCGTAGTCGATTTGAGCAGAATTTTTTGTTAAAAAGAACTTAGGAATTATAGAGAAATTGGCAGCCAAGCCAAGCAATGAAAATAAAAGTGTAATGAAACAATACGAAAAAAACAAGAAAACAAAACAGAATTTGTATATAACAGTGCATTATTAGTTGTTGTTTTATTGTTTTTAATTTTAATGAAATATTTTTGCAGTCAAATTCAAATGTAACAATTACATAAAATAGAACAGGATGTTTACAAAGTAAATGAAAACGTTTCTTAAAACTTATAAAATATATTATAAGTAAAAAACAAAAATTTTTAAACGATTTAGTAAACGAAATGTAACGAAAAATGCTTATAAGGAGAAGAGATAAGCCATCAATCCCATTTATTTCGAGTTGCTGTTAATATTTCTTCCAAATTCTGTTACTTCTAACAGAATGCTTTTAACATGATTCTGTTATATCGATTTTCGCAAGCTTTTACGGAGAAGAATTTTTCTAAAACTATTCTATTACTTTTAAACAAAAACCAGTGATCAGTCTTTGCTGTTAATATTTAGAAGTAACAGAACTCTTTTTACGTGATTCTGTTATTTGCCAAACATTGATATTCTCCTTTATATATAAAAAAAATTTCATGCCTTTTGGACAAGAACTTTGTTGTTAATATTTAGGTGTAACAGAATGCTCTTAACATAATTCTCTTATATGCCAGCCATAGATATTCTCCTTTATAAATAAAAAAAAAAATTATTCGTTTTATATAAAAACTAGTAATAATTCTTTGCTGATAATATTTAGAAGTAACAGAACGATTTTAACATGTTTCTGCTATGTGCCAGACATTGATATTCTTCTTTATATATAAAAAAGAAAACTTTCATGCCTTTTAGACAAAAACTAGTAATAATTCTTTACTGATAATATTTAGAAGTAACAGAACGCTTTTAACATAATTCTATTATATGCCTGCCATAGATATTCTCCTCTAGAATTAAAAAAATGATATATATACATATACATATATAACAAGCACAAGCTTTTCTATTGAGACCCATTTGTGACAAACAATTCTACTCCCTTTACACAAAAACTTGTGATAATTACTTAGTAAAAGGAATGCTTGTGAACCACCCATGCAAGCTCTTGGAGCTTCGCATGACTTAGTATGGGTATGTGTTTTTTCTGGCTTAGTTATGATTGAACAAACTCCTTCTGGTATTGGCTTATTATGACCACTTGCGTGATATGATGATAAATTTCTTCTCTTTTACGCACTATAAAATGAAGGCATGAGATATACCAATGCAAGCTCCCTTGATGTGAGAAGCTTCATTGTTACCGTTACTAAAGGGTTTTAATGACTAATCAAGTAAAAAAGTTCAATAAGAACATGAACAAAGTGAAGGTTATGTGAATTGGGTAACGAGATTGTGCTATTTGACCTCAATAGACTTTTTCTTGTGAGGTTTTCTTACGTCGCAGAAGTGTACGAATAATACAGTGATCCTCATTTAAACCACCATTTTTTTTCAATATTTTATTACTATAACGAATAACCAAGACAAGGTTTGGAATGATAAGAATGACAGTAAATTAATTCGCAATATAATATCCACTCGAATATTGTCAAAAATAGTGCTTTTTATACTTTTAGGCTAGAATATCTGGAAAAAATAGGTAGTGAGAGAGAGAGCGATTATGAGAATTTATATTCAGAGCACTAAGTACCTTTTAAAAAGTAAAGTTTGGCCGCTTTGACGGGCGGTGTTATCTTTGAATATGTTAGAGGTCGAAGTGTTGCGAATGCAACTTGTTATAATTCTATTCTAAGTATGCCTTGAACTTGTATTTATTAATATGTATATTATATAGTATGCTTAGAATTTTTCATTATTATTTTTCAATATTATTTTATTCATTCGTCAACTTAAATTCATAAAATAAAGAAGCCATTTTTATACAAATTGAAAACACGCTGTTGAATCACTTATAGGTTATGGGCCCAGTGCGATCTTAAAGCGTGTTAAATATATTCATCCACATAAAATTAATTGGAAGTAATTGAGACTATGGCGGGCTCTGTGGTGCGCATTGAACCATTGAATGCTGAAAATTACGACACATGGAAACTTCAAATGAAGGCAGTTCTAATTAAAAATGATCTGTGGTCATATGTCGATGGATCAGTTCCCTGTCCAGCAGCAGAGGCTGATGCTAATAAGTGGAGGCTCTTTGATCAAAAGGCTTGTGCGGATATTACGTTATCCATATCCCCATCAGAGCTGAATCAAATTGCAGAATGTCAGTATTCGAATGCAATGTGGTTGAAATTGAGGGACACGTTCGAGTCAAAGGGACCAGCAAGAAAGGCTACCCTCTTGAAACAGATCGCATTGGCGCGAATGTCCGAGAGTCAAAATATAAGGGACCATTTAAACAATTTCTTCGATGCTGTTAAGAAATTGAGGGAGATCAATGTTATAGTAGGTGATGACTTACTTGCCATATTGTTGTTGTACAGTCTCCCCACGTCATATGAGACATTTCGTTGCGCTCTCGAGACTAGAGATGAGCTTCCGTCTCCGGAAATTTTAAGAGTGAAAATTTTAGAGGAAAGTCAGTCACGCAAAGCAACCGAAGAGCGAACAGAACAAAGTGCGTTATATGTCAAATCAGACAAAGTTGGCAAACATTTTTCAAAATCCAACAGAGTGGACCACAAACGCAGCAACAACAAAAAACAGTCGATAAATTGTTACAAGTGTGGCAAGCCGGGCCATTTTGCAAGAAACTGCAAGACAAAAGCAACAGAGAGGCAAGGTGGTAGCGTCATCGAACAGCAGTCAATGTTCAATACGGTAGAGGCTGCACTTTTTTGTGGGAAGGACGACAAAAGTTATTGGTGTCTAGATAGCGGCTGCACAACTCACATGAGCGCAGACATGAACAATTTCATAGATTTTAAACCAATACACAAAAAACTAAGTTTGGCGAATCACGACGAAACGAAAATAACAGGTGTAGGCAACGTCCACATTGAAGTACGAGCAAAAGGCTGTGGATCAAAAATAAGCCTTGATGAGGTAATGTATGTCTCCGATTTAAGAACGAACTTGCTGTCGGTTTCTAAAATTACAGACAAGGGCTACGAGGTGCAGTTCCGTAAATATGGTGCTGTAATAATGAAAAACGGTCGTCATTTGTACACAGCAAAGAGAATCGGAAACCTGTTTTATTTGGAGGGCGAACGTGAACGAGCCGCCGTTGTTGAGGGTAAATCCGGCAGTAAAACACATGGCATCAGCGAATGGGACACCTCAACGAAATTGACCTGAAATTGATGATGAGAAAAAATTTGGTACATGGAATGAAATTCTCAGAGGAGGAAAAATTATACCCATGTGGAATATGTATTTCCCAAAAACAGACACGAGAAGCATTTCCGAAATGTGATGAAAATAGAACATCTGATCTTCTACAAATTGTCCCTAGCTATATTTGCGGACCTATGAGGAGTAATTCCATCTCCGGCGCAAGATATTTTATTACTTTTATCGACAATCAATCCAGATATTGTGAGGTGTTTTTCTTGAAACACAAGTCAGACGCTTTGGATACTTTCAAAAGGTATAAAAACGCTGCTGAAAATATTACTGGAAGGAAGATAAAATATCTCCAGACTGATAATGGAACGGAGTATGTCAACACAGAGTTTAACAAATACCTCGAGACATGTGGTATAAAAAGACGTCTAACTGCTCCTCATACACCCCAGCAGAACGGCATATCTGAAAGGATGAATAGAACTCTCGTAGAGATGGCCAGATGTATGCTGAAACAAGCAGGGACGCCCCCGGAATTTTGGGCTGAAGCTATCAGTACAGCATGCTACATCAGAAACAGATGTCCAACCAAATCCTTGAATGGACAAGTGCCATTGAAAATATGCACACAGAAGGTACCAAGTGTGTCACATATGAGGCCTTTCGGCTGTAAAGCTTTTCTGTTGATCAAGGACAAGTCAAATGGAAAATTTGACTCAAAATCGGAGGAATGTATTTTGGTTGGGTACTCAGCAGAAGCAAAGGCTTATCGTTTATGGTCTCCGAGCAAAAAGCACGTCATTATCAGCCGTGATGTTAAATTTTTGGACAAAATGTTCTTTGAAGGCGAACTTGACAAAGCTCGTCAGAAGCAGCGTAAAGATTTAAAGGCAATAGACTACCTTTTTCCTTTCAAAACGTTTGAAGAAGTTGATGACGTCAGAGTTGAGACACACGCAGAAGCATTAGGTGAAGAACCAACGGCCTGCGAAATGCAAAGGGAGCCGAGCGTTAGGAGACCTGGTTTACGCCCAAGAAAACATCATAATTATGCTGTTGATATGAAAGAAGTGGATCACAACGGCCAATCCGATGAGGATGTTTCTTTTGAGGATTGTGAGATAGTGAATTTGGCCATGACGGATGATCCACTAAACATAAATGAGGCTTTTAGCGGGGATGACCGTGAATCATGGACACGTGCCTTGGCGTACTTGGCGCAGATAATCAACAAAACTTGGGAGATAGTAGAGCATCCAAATGGCAGAAAAATAATAGGTAATCGTTTTGTCTTTCGTACTAAAGAAGATGGCAGAAAGAAAGCACGTCTGGTGGCCAAAGGGTACTCGCAATGTCCAGGGGAGGATTTTGAGTCAACTTATTCCCCGGTAGTAAAATCCTCATCAATTAGAATTTTATCGGCTATAGCGGCGGAAATGAATCTAAGAATACATCAAGTGGATGTCGTCACTGCGTATCTCAATGGAGAACTTAGCCATAATGTTTTTATGAAAATTCCAGATTATTTGATGGATGTCTTGCAAAAGCTGAAAAATGGTGCATCGGTGGGGTCGTCAGTCAGTAAAAGTGACAAGGCTAGGGCAACCGCCTTGAAATGGTTGCAGGAAATTCAGAAGTGCAAGAAACCAGTATGTAGCCTAAAGAAAGCTTTATATGGGTTACGGCAATCGGGATTGGAATGGTATCAAAAACTGACAACAAAGCTGAATGAGGCTTCGCTTGTTGCTTCTAAACGTGACCCCTGCCTTTTTACAGCGCGTAGAGCGGGTAAGATATTAATTCTGGCAGTCTACGTGGACGATATACTTTTGGCGTCCGATGACGATGATTGGGTGGACGAAATTAAAAGATTTCTTGCAGATTGTTTTGAAATGAGAGATATGGGACTTGTACAGTCTTGCCTCGGCATACAATTCAAACAGGACTTGGCCAAACACCAAGTTTTTCTGAGTCAGACGAACTACACTAAGGAATTGTTGCGTAGGTTTTCAATGGAAAATTATAAACCGGTTCGAACTCCCATGGAGGCCAACCTGAAATTTGAGAAATCTGCCACATTAGATGATAATGTAAGAGGATATCCATATCAAAACTTAATTGGAGCGCTCATGTACCTCTCAGTGATGACACGTCCAGATATCTCCTACGCTGTGAATTATTTAAGTCAATATAATTCGTGTTACAATTTGGAGCACTGGAAAGCGGCCAAGCGAATATTAAGATACCTAAAAGGTACATCAGAATATGGCTTATTATACCAAAAAAGCGATTCTGATTTATATGGAGTGGTCGACGCAGATTGGGGCGGAGACCAAACGGATAGACGTTCTTACACCGGTTATGCCTTCATACTTTCTGGAGCAGCCATCAGCTGGCATGCTCGTAAACAGAGAAAGGTTGCACTCTCCAGCACTGAATCGGAATATCTAGCATTATCTGAGGCCGTCAAAGAAGCCTTATATTTAAGAGGAATTTTGAACGAAGTCGGCCTGACCCAAAATTGAGTAAAGCTGTACAACGACAGCCAAAGCGCTCAAAGCTTGGCAAGATCTTTCGGCTATCACCCACGTACAAAGCATATCGACGTCCGACACCACTTCATACGGGAAAAATTGAGCTCGGGTGAAATTGAATTAGAATACCTGCAGACGGTGGATATGCCAGCAGACATGCTGACAAAAGCAGTTCCAGCACGGAAACACCTTAGCTGCTCAATAGATCTTGGTATCGCTCTTAACACTTAGAGCATTCTGCCCACTTCGAGGGGAGGTGTTAGAGGTCGAAGTGTTGCGAATGCAACTTGTTATAATTCTATTCTAAGTATGCCTTGAACTTGTATTTATTAATATGTATATTATATAGTATGCTTAGAATTTTTCATTATTATTTTTCAATATTATTTTATTCATTCGTCAACTTAAATTCATAAAATAAAGAAGCCATTTTTATACAAATTGAAAACACGCTGTTGAATCACTAATAGAATAATTCTATGATGATATGCAAATTTTCTAAAAATCTTTAGAGAAGTACGGCCTGGTTCCTGTCTTATTCATTTCTTTTGTAATTTTGGCGGTCTGTGAAATAATTATGAAATGTCAACTAATAGGAAAAAACTCACACACCTAACGTAATAGCCTTCCTTCAAAGCAGTAAGAAATAACATGTGCTAATGATCAAAAAAGTAAAGGAAGAACACTTTCACAATACATTCTTCCCCACAAAACCTAAAGTCTATTAACTTGTAGTTGATTAACTTAGTTACTGACCGGACCTGATCACTACATACTTACATAATTGATTAATATCCTTCAGTCGAGATTACGACATATCTTCTCACACCGCTTACGTTGTATGTTCTCATTTTTAAACATGATTGGCGGGACCTACAGTTTACAGTCGATTCCGAAAGACAGTTTTTAAGCAACTTTTTCATGGCAACTTTATTTACTCTCAGAGTTTTTGCCAGAAATCTGCTTGGATGAAACACAGGAGAAAAATTTTTTCATATTTTGTTTTGTTCGAGATATCTGAGCAGGGTTTTGAACCGTGGCCACATGTCTAATAAACTGACACATTTCCTACTACACCACGACGACTTGAAATCTATACAAATTAAAATAAAAATATGGTGAAAGGTTTGAATAAGAGCGAACAGCATTAAATTCTGAATAAGATATTTCCTATTTCCTATTTGAGTTCTACAGAAATTAAAAAAAGTTCGGCCAGACTGCTTTTGGCAATATTTTCTGCCTAACTACGCTTGACTTACATGTACAGTACAGCGCAGAGCGTAGTGCCATTCGTCAGAGAGAATTGGAAAACTAAGCACTTAACCTATCACTGATTTTATTGTTTTCTAAATCATGCTTATTCTTTGCTTATGAATAGAAGCACTAGTGCTGGAATCTGTTGTGAGATTCACTATAGATTGGCTTGGAAATCCGTTGAACGTACGACATTTGAAGGCATTAATAACATCGCTTCTTGAGCGTATGTTATAATTTTCATTGACAGTCAACTGACAGTCTTGAGGATAATTGGATCGGTTGGGTGTAAGTTGCAAGAGATTCAGTTCTCCAAAGAGCCATAGAATTTGAGATTTTAAGTGAAATTGTTCTATTATATAGGATGGTTCATTTAAAGGTTTAAATTTAAAAAAGCTATTAAACAAAAACTGTTTGTAGTTTTGCTAAATATTTTTTTTCTTGTGAACCTTAATTGGTTCGGTTAAAAATGGAATACAATTTTTTTCACATGGCGGCAGCTGCTGTTCTCACAGCACCTCATTCAAACGAACCAATTTTCGTATGTATGAGGTCGTATCTCTCCAATTGCATCACGAATGTAGGCCTTCAAATGCTGAATTGTGTCTGATTTATTGGCTTAAAATTTTTCGTTAATGGCGCCCCACAAAACATAGTCCAACGGTGTCCAGTTTCTTTGCGACCAATTGACGTCACCAATTTGGCTAATTAAATGGCCATCAAACGTTTGATGCAATAAATCGCTTGTGGCATTTGATGTGCGGCAAGTTGGACCATCCTGTTGAAACCAAACATCGTTCACATCAATACCATGAAGAGAGGGTAGAAGAAAATCTGATATTATGGTGCGGTAGTTGTCTCCATTGACCGTAAGGCTTGCGTTGTCCTCATTTTCAAAGAAATATGGGCCAATGATGCCTCCGCTCCACAAGCCGCAAAAAACAGTCGCTCGTAATGGGTACATTGGCTTCTGTAAGGCCACATGTGAGTTTTTTGTGTGGGTTTTCTGAACCCCAAATACAGCAGCTTTGCTTAATAACGAAGCCATTGAGAGGAAAATGAGTATCATCATCATTTTTTTTTGAAGAAATCCAATCATCGTGCAGTATCTCGTTGACTTAGATGGTCATGTGGATTTAACTCTTGAACCAATTGAACTTTGTAAGGCATCATACAGAGATCTTTTTGCAAAATTCGACGTGTGCTGGTGCGTGAAATATTCAATTCTTGTGAATGATGACGAGTTGATGTTAATTTGTATTCTCATACACACTCTCAGCCACAGCTTGGATGGAATCGGGTGTACGTACTCTACGAGCTCGCTCACATCTTGGTGCATCAACCAGTTTCACGAACTTTAGCAATAAACTAGCGTATTTCGGACACTGTTGGTCCGTCTCTAAGACCAAATTTTGTATGAAATTTTCGTGCAATTACCGATCAATTGTCTTTGTTTTGGAAATAAATTCCAATGTTACACAAACGTAAATCGATTCATTACGTTCATTGGAGATAATATACTGAATTTTGTGACAAAGAAGAATGATATGAGTATTGCCAGATTCAAAATAACCGATTCTTCAATTTTAAACCGATGTATGGCCCACCCGATACTTTTCATTTAATTTTTTTTCTACACCAAACAATTGAATTTTACATATGCACTTCTTCTGTTTGTCTATATATGTGAGAGAACATGTAATACATTTTGTTTGAAAAATGTATCAAATAAGAAAACATCACAATAATATCGTTGTGGGAAGCACTATTATGCTGTGATTTATTTGAAAACATAGCACATGTTGTAAATGTTTTTGTACAATTTGAAATAAAACGTTGTTTTTTTTTTCATTTCAGTAACTGGATATACAAACGAAATGGCAGAGATATAGACATCCTTTCCCTAAAAACCCTTCCATTTAAAAGGATAAACCGTACCCAAAGGCCATAAATTATTTTAAATTTTCAAACACTATAGAGACAGTATTGTCACACTGGTGTGGTTCAGTTTTATTTGCTGTTTAGAAGCAAAAAAAAATATTTTTTTCATAAAATGAATTGAAATATCAAGGACGTATAGATAACTTTCCTCTTACATTATCTATATATGTATATGTATATGAAAATGAATGTTTGTTTGTATGTAAGTAATAGAATCGGAAACTGTGCATTTGATCATGTTATGATCTTCAGGAAAGTTGTTGCTCATGAGCCCTGGAAGGTTTCTAAGTTTGTATGACCAATATCCGATATGTATGTATGTTCTTTAGCAAAGTTGTTGCGCATGAGCTGCCGAAGGTTTCTAAGTTGATGAGACCAATTTCCGACAGGTGGCGACACTGAAAATTACCAAAAATTATTTAAATTGTAAACAGTGAGTTTAATCATGTTATGATCTTTAGCAAAATTGTTGCGCATGAGCCGCCGAAGGTTTCTAATTTGGATGGCCAATATCTGACAGGTGGCGCCACTGGAAATTACTAAAAACGAATTAAATCGTAAACTATTCATTTGCTCATGTTATGATCTTTAGCAAAGTTGTTGCGCATGAGTCGCCGAAGGTTTATAAGTTGGTACGACCAATTTAAGACAAGTGGCGGCACTGAAAATTACTCAAAATGAATTAAATCGTAAACTGTGCAATTGATCATGATATGTTCTTTAGCAAAGTTGTTGCGCATGAGCCGACGGAGGTTTGTAAGTTGGTGGGATCAATTTCCGGTAGATGGTGCCACTGAAATGCTATTTGCTGACATGTACTCTTGAACAAGTTTTTCAGTTTATCGATTTTGTTTGAAGTATTACGAATACGTTCCCGTTCTTCCAAATGATCTCCCAAGTACTCTCTTAAAGGCATGTAAAAACTTAGCGCAAGAGTATTAAGCCTGTGGAAATATTGATAAGTAAATTACGTCTTCACATTGGCAGCAGTATGATTGGCTTCATTGTCTTGATGGTTGTAATAACCGTCATATGCCTACATACATTTATTGGCCATTACAACTGTTCAGTCAGGATTACAACAAAGCTTTTTAAACCACTTATGTTATGTGTGTTAATTGTATCTATAAGTAGCGGAACTTACAGTTGAAAAACTTTTCATGGTAATTTTTTTTATCTACTTTCAGAGTTTTTACCTGAAATCTGCTGAGAGAGGAAGTCCCGAAGAAATATTTTTTCATATTTCGTTTTGTTGGAAATTTCTGACTTGGGGTTTGAACCGTGTACTCTACTAGACTACGGGACTTCACGGACCACGAACTCTTAATTCTTCAGAACTTTTGGGGAATTTGTTCTTCACAAATGTTTAAATACTCTTTCTTATACTTTATTTCCTCAATAAATTCTAAGTTGCCCATACATGGCACCGACTGTGGTGAACGATTCTGTTAAAGTTAAAATAAGACATTTTTTTTAAATTTTTTTCTTATTAAAATTATTAACATCCACCCCATTGTGTTCAAACTGTATTATGTATACATATCGTTGAACATGTATTGCAACATTGTTCTCCTGTTAGCGGAGTTTATCAACAATGTTGATATTTCCGAATGTCGATCAAATTTAGCAATCAGATCTTGTAAACATGTTGAGTGTGATGTAAATAATCCATGCTTAGATACATCTAATAATAAACATCTCGTGAAACATGTAAATCAACATTGTCCTTCTACATGTATAATGTTGACCGAGTACATCAACAATGTTGCCAATGTATACTTTGCAGACAGGGATGTAAATTCTGTCGATAAAATTAATTTAATTAAATTTATTTGATATTTTACATATTGCCTTTAAAAAGTCCAATTAATTGTATTTAAAATAATTATATATGTATACTCGTATTTTTGTTTTTTTTATATTCGGCCAGTCAATTAGTAAAGTCACTGCCTGATCGAATATTTAGCATGTAATAGCACGTTCACATATAAGAAGGTTATGGTTATCTAAAATTAACCTTGGAGATAACCTTGTGGCGTTCACATATAACAAATATAACCTAAACATATGCGAGAATGACAGAAATTGACAGCTGTATGCATTTGTAATGTATTGTATGTATGTATCTTTGTATGTATCTTCTCTATAGCAAATGTTTTTTTTCTATTGCTGTAAAATTTTAGTCAATATACTATTCACAATAGATATAAAGCGTTGCATTTTTGAGTATTTTATTGAATACTTTTCAATGCAACAATGCGTATTTTACTAGGTTATGAGGTAACCTACAGCTAAACTTGGTTATCTTTTCATACAAATTGTATGGCTAACCTCATACATTTGTGGCTTGGTTACGAGATAACCTCGATAACCACGATAACCTAGCTAACCTGCTTATATGTGAACATGGTATAACCCTAATTAACTGTAGAATTACAAGAGCTTTCGTTCTATCTAATTAGAATCTTCTCAGAAAGTTACCTAGGCTTCAAGCATAGGTGAGAACGTCCTTTTTCTTTTCATCTTCAAGCGATAACTAGTCGCAATCAAAGTGTAAAGAGGATAAGAAAATATTAAAATTAACACGTTGACTGCCGACTACGAGATAACTCGTAGATTACGTTCCCTTCTAGGGTGCCAACTACGAGTTATTTCCTACTCACTAAACCTGCCAGTTTTGTGTAGCTACGAATAAAATCGTATTATATCAGTGCTAGTATCGATAAATGGCGTCTGGGAAAAATAACAAAAAGTCAATGAAAAATGAAAAAGTTGCAGCTGCAATCAACGTGTTAAAAACAGCAGTCTTTATAAAACTACTTTGTATTGCACAAAGGGGCCTAAATTAGGTTACGAACCCCCCCACCCGACTGCTAGCTAGCAATCATACGCTCTCACGTAGCGATCCTTTATCAACAGTGACATCTTTTATGTATACATTATACGACACATACTCCTACAGTACTTTACTTCCGAAGCCATGCTTAAAACTTCAACAAAATTTTTCTTTTTTTTATTATTCCATACAATCTACTGCAGAATTCTTAAACTTAATATGGAAGTAGCACAATGCAAACTATACTAATTCCCTGCCCAGCACTTCATGTGCACCCAGTTCAATTTTTTTTCCTGAGATGAATTAACGCCACACGGGTTCCGAAAAAATTTTCCTGTTGATTCATTTTTATCGCCACAGAACCCACATGTTAAGTGAAAAGCAGCACCAACTCTGAATAAATGTACTCGAAGTCTACAGTCCTCTGTCACATTATTCCTGGATAATAATTTTTTCCCCAACTATATATGGTATGTATATTGTTACGCAAATGGAAATGACCTGATATCATTTCACATGAAAGCAATAAGCAAAAACTACAAAAACAAAGACCATAAGTATGAGTATGTGTACACAACACACACGACGCAGATACACACTCACAAATACATCGAACACGTTCCAAGTAAACCAAGTATGAGATAAAAAGCTATAGACAAGTAAGCAAACGCAACAACAACAACAATGAAGTTGCAATAAAAAAAAAGGCGAGACATAGCAGGCAGCAGTCAATAAGAATTCTGTCAGCCTTGTGTGAAGACAGGTTGCGTTCGAAGTAAGCAGTCAGTTACAGATCTAACGTACAAGTGTTGTCGCTTACAAAGGGGTTGTAAGCAGAGAAAAATAACGAACTAGCAAGTTGTTGTTGTATCGCGAAGTTGCACACGGTGGCACACAAAAGTATTGTGAATAATGAAGAGTTTAATTGAAATAAAACACATATTTGTTTTTACTTTGTTTTTGCAATCAACGAACTCATAATCTAAACGTTTTTAAAAAGGTAAAAACGTAACAATATGATTATAAATACATTTGACGTATGAGTAATATTTAATTCAACTGTATTCACAATTATTACTCATCCTCCTGTAGCACTACTTTAATTCATAGGAAAAATATCACATTTTCTTCGAATCCTTATTTTTAAATATTGACTTTCCAAATATTACTTTGAAAGTGTAACCACTTTAATAGATCGACACTTAAGACTATTTGTTTTCGTTTAAATGTCTGTAAATAAATTTCTGTAAATAAATTGTAGGTTCTTTATTTATTTACAGACTTTATTGAAGTAAAAAGTTAAAAGTATTATTTTAATAAATTGTTTACAAACGTTTACTTCCTATGCATAGTAGATATAGATTTAAATCTCTTGTTTATTATAAAATTGCTTAAAACTATATTTGAATAGAAATTTTTATATTACAATAAATATAAATATAAGAACTGTATACAAGTTTTTATTATAAACGGTGGGCCATTTAAAAGTTTAAATTAAAAAATGCAATAAAACAAAAACGTTTCGAAATTTTCCCAAATTTATTTGTTTGTTGTGAAGTACAATTCTTCCAGTTAGAAATGGAATACTATTTCATTCATATGGCTGTCGCGGCTTGACTCACAGTACCTCGTTCGATTGGACCAATTTTCGTATCCTCTTTGGAGTATCAGGGGTCGTATCTCGGCAATGGCATCACTGCTCAATAGTCTCTGATTTATTGGCTTAACACTTTTCTTTAATGGTGCCCCATAGAAAATAGTCCAACGGTGTGAAATCGCATCAAACAGCCATCAAACGTTTGACGCAATACATTGATTGAGTCATGAGATGTGTGACAAGTTGCATTATCCTGTTGAAACCAAACATCGTTCACATCAATACCATAATTTGAGGGTACAAAAAAAATCGGTTGTCATGGTGCGCTAGATGTCCCCATTTCAAAGAAATCTGGGCCAATGATGCTGACACTCCACAAGCCGCACCAAACAGTCACTCGTAATGGGTGCATTGGCTTCTGTTTAGCCCACGTCTGGGTTTTCTGAACCCCAAATAAGAAAACTTTGCTTAATAACGAAGCCATCGAGATGAAAATGAGCTTCATCTGAAAAGATATTTTTTCTAGAGAAATCTACATCATCGTGCAGTATGTCGTTGACTTAGATGGTCATGCGGCTTTAACTCTTGAACCAATTGAACTTTGTAAGTCGTCATACCGAGACCATTTCACATAATTCGACGTAAGCTAGTGCGTGAAATATTCAATTCTTGTGAACGATGACGAGTTGATGTTGATGCATTCTCAGGCACACTCTCAGCCACAGCTTGGATATACAGAGAATGGCTGAAGTTATGATAGAACTCAGTAGACTGGAGAAACGGAGGCGAAATTTGAATTGATGTGATGAAGCTTTCGAGCTAACCAGCCCTCCGCGAAGTAATACCTTACGGCAGTCCCGCGGGGAGAGAGTGGTTGAAGTGTGTAGGGGTGGGTTTAGTACGTAGGCACCAGTGTTGGTCAATCGTGTACTCTTTTGTTGGAACAAAAGTGTCTTTAGAAGATTCCCACCTCCGGCTCAAGACAAAAAAAAAAAAAAAAAAAAACAGCTTGGATATAATCGGGTGCACTGTATGCTCACATCTTAGCGCATCAATAATGAAACCAGTTTCACGAACTTTGGCAATATACATACTTGCGTATAGCGGGCACTTTTTTTTGTGCAATTTCCGACCAATCGCCTTTGCTTTGGAAATAAATTTCAAATAAATCCCAACGTTGCACAAGCATAAATCAATTCATTACGTTCAGTGAAGATAATATACTGCAGTTTGGAACAGAATAGAATGATATAAATATTGCCAGATAAGAAATAACTTAAGGTTCAAATTTAAATCGATAGATGGCCCACCCGATAGTAAATAAAACTTTTTATGAAAAGAAATATTTTCTAAACTTTCTCACTGGAAGTCTTCTCCTTCTTTATCCCCTTAACTAATGTATGAATAGGAATTTACAACATTTTATATTATATTGTAACAATATTGTGTCTGCTATCCATCAGTGTCATTTAGTGTCTCAGTTAGACTATTTATACATACACATATATTCTCTTTGCTTTCATTTGTTGCCTTTCTTTTCATTTTCCAAATACATGTATAAGCTTGTATACACAAGTATAAGTTTCTAACAATTTATTTAAACAACAGTGATGAACTTTATAAGAATATATCAACAGTGTGGCAACTCGTATATGTATGTGTTAATATTTATGACCACTTCTATTACTTTTATTACACCCAACATATTTACACACTCATGTGAAGGAAGAAGACAGTTAAGATAAAGAGCAACACAAAATAATGTCTTCAATCAATCGTTTCAGATTGTAAGCCGACATGGCTATTGCTGTGACATACTGTAAACTAGAAACCCATTCGTTATTCCGAACCTGGGAATACTTATATCATTCTATACTGTAACAAAACTCAGTATATTATCTCTACTGAAAGTAAAGAATAAGTCGCCGTAGTCTAGTAAGTAATGTGTTGGTTTATTGGACGTAAAGCCTGAGTTCGTATCCCAGGTCAGAAAAATATTTCTTCTGCGACTTCCTCTCAGCAGATCTCTAGAAAAAACTCTGAGAGTAAATAAAATCGACATGAAAACTTTCTCGAGAATTTGTAGCTCACAGTTGGTAATGTTGCCTTTGAAGACCGCTGTGGCTTATTCGCAAACTCTTGCGACTTAGGAAAACCCCACAAGAAAACTTCTAACGGCGCCAAATCGCATGATTTTCATTTTTCAATTGCTCGTGAGCTGTGTGGCACGAAGTGTCGTATTGTTGAAACTACTAGCCATTGGTGTACAGATCATCCTATTCAAAGTAAAAAAGCTGGCTGACATTGATGGCATGGCCAACATCGTTCTTAAAGGAATTTCGACTTTCGATTACATGCAGTTGTTGTCCTCATTATTTAATTCAGATCAATAGAAATTGGACGGGACCAGCCTGTTGGTGAGTCCCGAAGTTAAGAATCTCAAACTGATCCTCGATTCCAAACTAGATTGGAGGGATAATCTGGCTGCTAGGGCGCGCAAAGCGGTCTGTGCTGCTTACTGCTGCAGTAGAGCAGTTGGATCCAGATGGGGTCTTCGCCCAAAGGTCATGCGCTGGATCTATTCTGCAGTCATCGAACCCAACCTCCTATACGGCGTTGCCTTCTGGTGGACTGCTCTGAATAAACAACACAATGTCAGACTTCTTGATAAGGTCAGAAGGTCTGCAGCCATTCGTATTTCTGGTGGTGGCCTTATTCGCAATGTGTTACTGGCTTCCTACTGTGCCTCTCGCTAAGCAGGTAGCTAAGTTCACTGCGACTAGACTCAATGCCCTGTCTCGCTGGCGCGTTGTCCCCTCTGATCACTGCTCTATTTTAGAGATTGATCCTGTGGCGCCACTGAACATCGATTATCTCCCTGTGGAATTGTTTTGACAGGGGTTTTCACTTGCTGATCCCTAGCAGGGGCATTTAGGCACCTGACGTGATCGTCCACCCGGAGCTTCTAGATGTATACACCGATGGCTCTAAAATCGATAGCGGGGTGGGTAGCGGAGTCTACTCTGAATTACTGGACCAAAACATTTTCCTCCGACAGCCGGATTATTGTAGCGTGTTTCAGGCGGAAGTAATGACCAATTGCCGGTCTGCTCAATGGATACTCGTCCAAGGTGTACCTTTCACCCGTATCTCGATCTGATAGTCAAACTGCCATAAGATCTCTGTCGAACGTTGTGAATAACTCCAGGATCGTCAGAGAATGTCGCCGTTGTCTCGACATATTTTCGGGGCTTTTCAGTGTCACACTTATCTGAGTCCCCGGGCACAGCAATATTCCGGCAAACTGCAAAGCCGACGTGCTCGCCAGGGCCGGTGCATTACTTCCGGAATACTCTTCAGTCGACTCCTCGGCCAAGCTGGACATCGCGTGGAAAATCTTTCGAGATGCCAACCTACCTAGCTCAATGAGAAGTTCTGTTCCACCTCAGGGCTCACTTGGTCCTCACTTGGACTTGGTCGTAACGTCATCTCAACCATAGTGGCCATGCTTACAGGTCATTGTGTTATGGGAAGGCACGCGGAAAGAATGCAGCTCCCAACTAACGACTTCTGCCGCGGGTGCAGATCCGCTGAGGTTCAGGAGACTGTTATTCTCTTTCTTTGTCAATGTACATCTCTTGCGAGGTGCAGATATAGGTTATGTGGCTGTCCAATCCTTGTCAGCTAGACGAAGCTATCGTCAAGGATATAGCTTCGTTTATCAAACTTTCGGGCTGTATTTCCAGCGCGGGGTAGTCGTACTTTTAGTCTGCAGCCCTTGCGCTGACCAACTTCTTCTTTGGTGGAACTGGGTCAGTACAGGGACAGAATTCACCTGTGGCGTGTGTGCTCAATTTTGGTATCGAAGCTACCACTTCAACCTAACCTAATCTAACCTAATAGAAGCTGGTACTCACTGACCGTCGATCTCATAAAAATATGGAACGAAGATGCCTTTAATCCACACCAAATAGTGACTTCTTTGGGATGTGCTGGGCGCTGTTGTTTTTCATATGGAGTGTTTTCAAATTCGTTCATGTCTATTTGTAAGCTCTTTAATCCACAAAAAGTCCTCATCGCTGAAGATGATGATTTTTCAATAAAAATTTGGGGTCAGTCGTCAACCGCTCTAGAGCCCATTTGAAGAACTTAAGTTGTTGTACATGGTCGTCGAGGGTGATTTGACAGAACAAATTGAATAAATTACCACGTAGATGACAGTTATTAACTGTTAAAGTTGAAAAGTCCCTGTTTAATTTATTTTAGAAATTAACAAAAGCTTTGTGAGTGTGATAATTTAAGTCTCCGTATAGCTTTATATTCTTAAAATAAATTAAGAAAATTTGAATTTAAATTTGCTTAAAAGCTATTTTTTTTTATTGAATTTAAGGCTTAAAGCGAATTCAAATTGGTTCTTTATTCGATGTGCCAATAATTGTATGTATGCAGTCGTATGTTAACAGTCGTTTCAGTGTTCTTGTCTTTACAAAATTGCCTTCAATGAATAAAACAGCGAACTTTTCGTGAATATTTCAGGAGTAGTATTTTATTTTTGTTTTCATAGAACACATATACAAAATTTCACACATACATATACAGTAGACTTCATTCAATATTTTTTTTTTCTTTTTGTTTTAAATTTTAATTGATTTTTTAAAACCAAGTAACATACATATATACCCAAGGTTTACTGGCTGTCTGAAGTAATACTGCTTACTTAAACCCAGAGATGAGCAACTTTGGCACTAAGTTTTATTATGGTTTCAATGTTTAGCTTTATTTATCCAACTTTTCACCACCTGTACTAAATGTTGCCGTCACCATTTTTGTACAACTCAAATCTGTGTGAAATTGGGTCTATTCAACCATGAGGACACAATTTGCTCAGCTACTCAATAAGCTGGTCAGGTATTCATTTATTTTGTCCATCGATTGCTTGCTTCAGTGGTTTATTAAAAAAAAAGGTGAATGAAAATAATTTCAAATAATAAAAGAAAAATTGTCAATTGTGGAGCACGAGTTCAGATATTTTTACTCAAATGAAGTCTGTGTAGCAATACTGATTAAAATCGAAACATTTTTAAGGCTAAAAATCTCTTAAAGGTTATTCTATTCTATATTTCAAGTAGAAAGGCTTGTTTTATTTAAGAAAAATATAAACTTAAACTTTTCTCAGCTTGTTTTGATGCCAATTATTTAACGTTCAAATTGCTCAACATAGTTACCACACTCTTGCAATTCTAAATTGTTTGGCATCTACTGTTATTCCCTTGATTTACTCTCTCGGAAGTTTTGTGGTTTTGAGTGTTCACAATACCGTAATGAATAAATGCATAAGCGATGAATTTGCGGGGGCAGTATATGCTCATATGCTAAACGACCATAGGCAACGACGCGTATTCGTCAAATGCGCTCTGGAGCAGTTGGCAAGAGACCCAAATTTTTATCGACAATTCACCATCAGCAAAAAATTGCATTTCTGGATGAATAGATGCGTGAATAGATCGAAGTGATCAAATTTCATCTAAGAGTGTCCAATGCATCCCAGAAAGTTACTGGGCACCAACGACAAGTGATTTCAACAGAGCGTCGCTACGTGCCATACACCGCAAGCCACATTGGATATTGTTCAGGAGCGAGCTTTGTCACCACCGACATTTTGAGATTTTAATTCATTGAACTTTTTTTGAATAACGCTTACAACTTTCTGTTCGTGGTCATCGCCCGTGGTGGTGATTTGAACTGGCTACCTAGGTCGAGAGATTTGACCCCCTTAGACTCTTTCTTGTGGGGTTTCCTTAAGATGAAAGTATGTACGAAGAATCCACAATCCACAGCGGTCCTCTGAGTTAACATAACCTAAGCCAAAGGTTAAATTCAACCTGATTTGCGAAACAGAATCATGGAATGTTTTACATTTTGGAGGCGCGCTACATAGAAAAGCTATTACGGCATTTCAGCGATATTATATTTTATATTGAAATTAACGGGTGTTTTAAACAAATAGAATATTGTTTTTGTTTTATTTAAACTTAAAGATAGTCGCTGTAGTCTAATAGGCAGTGTGTTGACTTATTAGACCCAAACTTGTGGTTCAGGTCAAACATATCGAACAAAACGAAAAATATAACTCCGAGAGTAAATAAAATTTCTATAAAAAGCTTCTCAAAAATTTGTCGTTCACATTCGACTTTAAACTATAGGTATCGCCACTCATGGGTACAATTAACACACTCACCATAAGTGGAATGAGAAGCTAGGTCGTCATCCTGGCTGAAGGGTTTATGTATGTATGTAAGTAATGTATAACTTCAACAGCGGGGCCGTTATGAAAATGTCAAAATTGGTAAGTCCTTGCACACTTATTGAATAAAAATATAAAATTTTCTGTGTATTTTGTATTTATTTTCCTGATTACTTTTTGCATTCCAAAATGGAATATTTAGTTTAATAATTCAGTTTCATATTCAATATTTAAGTATTTGTGTACGGGTTACATCCGTTAGTTGTATGACAGATTACACTATCGATGGTTATGTAGATGGACGGAATTGAAAGAGTTTTCATTTTCAACACTGTCATGTCAATTGGTGGAGTGAATAGATGTTTTGCCAAAAGCTGCAACATAAACAGCTTTTAGCTTTTTTCATACATTCATTAATTTATTCATGCCTTTCTGCGTTTATACTTTTATGTCTACATACATACGTGTGCGTTGCATATTTAAAGTTGTATTCAATTGCTGTTTTGATAAGCCCTCAATACAAAGTATTTCTATAGAGAAAGAAAAATTAATAGAATCTTTTTGTTTGAATATTTAGAACAATAATATCAATGCAAATTAAATTATTCAACGCTGAATGGAGGAATGTAATGAGAAATAAAATATTTTACACATACACTAGTTTTATATATAGAGGGATGTGTAACAGTGCAGTTGAGCTAGTGTGATAAAAAGTACTGAAAGTACACTTTAAGTTTAAATTTGTAATTTTTCGGAATATCCAATGTAGCATAATTTGTGTGGCATGTAGCATTATCATGTTGAAATCACATGTCGTTTGTGTCCTGATAAAGCAACCAAAGATCAGCAATGAATCGTTTTTTCGCTACTCATAAGAACTCATGAAATTTTTACTATGAGTGAGTCTACAGTATTGAAATTCAAATACTCTGATTCATTCGTACTGACTACAACAACAACAACAACATTTATAAGTACAGGTTGCAATGAGTATGAGTATAAAGTTGACATCAAGCTCATCACATTCGAAATATGATTGACTCATACGCCTACTCATTCAGATTCATAAATATAGAAAAATACTTATAATACCCATAAATGATTCTAGTGATTCGAGTTATTCATCAAAATTTACAGTCTAAATTAATGTTGCATTTACAAAAAAAGAAGGAAGAAAGAGACGAACACAGCAAACCAGGCAAACACACACAACCTTCTAGTGAGTATTGTGGTGTTCGTATGCGAATCATACTTAGTTTGCGATTCTTGTAAATGTTGAGTAAAGCAAAGTCGAAATCAACAACATCATGCTTATTGTTAAGTATGAGTACGATGAGTACTTCAAACTTTGAATATGAGTAGAATGAGTATGATATTAAAATAAGTATGAATGCGTATAAGTATCAGAAATTATGAGTATGATTCGAATCTACTCATCCCTTTGAATACTCATTGCTGATCTCCGAATTCAACCAAGGCCAAACGAAATTATTAATCAGTTTCATATGATAGTAATACCTTGACCAACGCTGATCTTAAGGAAAAATGGATCAATGACACCGTCAGCTCATCCTCACACCAAAGAGTGCCTTTTGCAGGATATGTTGAATGCTCTTGGTTCTTATTTGAATTTTGCTTCATTACACGTTCGACAATTTTGTTTGTTCACATACTCATTCATCCATAAATAAGCCTCATCGCTGGAGATGATTTTTTTTTTAATTAGGCCAACTGGTCCAGAAGCCAACATGTCTTTGCCTCTGGTCATTTATGGCAACAGCATTGGCCGAGGTATCTTCAACAAGATAACCATTTTCAATTGCCGTAAGACCCTGTTGGAAGACCCTATATGTTTTCCTATTGCTTTTCATTGAGAGTTAGTCCAAAATTTTAAGGGGAAAAATAGTTGCAATTTAAAAAAAATGTTTTAAGTAATCTTTCAAACACACGTGCTTCCATGTTTATGGAGAAAAAAATAAAATAGACGTATAAAAACTGAAGCGATACTCAAAATACAAATAATTTTTCTGTCTAAAGGCCAAATGGAAGCAGAGAAGGAAAATTATATTTAGTTTTGCACAACGTTTTGCTGGGTATGTTGCCGACATAGTTGGTAATTTTGCAGGGAAACTAAATGCCATGAAAGCATGGTCATGACAAAATCTTGCGTAGCCTTGTTGTACTATCCGTATTTGTTCTGAGAGTATGGCCATTCCATCTACATTTCCCATATTTTATTTGCGTTATTATGGGTTACTCTTTAGCAAGTTTTGAGATATCCATTCTCCTGATAAGGCTATTACGGAAGAATATTTTGCAAATGATTCTGATGCGCCTGTTGATCAATACCTGTAGGTTTTACGTGATGGTGTTCGATACTGATCACGTTTCACTTCTGCACAACAAGTTCGATTTTACACATGCGTTAAATATTCTAAGCTTGGTTCGTTTTGATATTTGTGAGCTTCTGCATATTAGCTGTAGTCGTTGGAATGCCACTTAGTAGGGAATATTTTGCATCAGTAATCTTTGAACGCATTTAACGAGGTTGATAGACCTCGAGCGACGTTATAGCAACAGAAATACATTGTGATTAGTGGCAAATAATAATTTTTTTTAACTTAGTTCAAGGTGTTATACAATAAGAAGACCAATAAACGCATTGTATCGTGTTATTCATTTCGTGGTTTCAAAAGTAAACGCAAGAGTTGAAGGTTTATCTGCATAAATTCGGTCTTTCACGTAGCACCACAAAAAAAAAAGTCTAATGGTGTCAAATCGCATGATCTTGGTGGCCAGTTGATATCGCCATGACGAGAAATTACGCGGCCAGGAAATGTCTCCTGCAATAAAGCCGTATTCGCCCGAGTTGCGTGGCATGTGGCACCGTCTTGTTGAAACCACATATTCTTCAAGTCGTATTTTTCAATAACAGGCAAAAAAAGTCGGTCATCGTAACGCTCCGAATTGACGGTGACAGTCGTTCCATCGTCGTTTTCCTAGAAGTAAGGTCCAGTCACACCTTCGGACCAAAGAGCGCACCAAACAGTGACTTTTTCTGGATGTAATGGCCTCTCTGCAATTACTTGAGTATTCTCAGAACCCCAAATATGACAATTTTGTTTATTAACATACCCACCGAGTGTGAAATGTGCTTCATCGCTGAAGAAAATTTTGTTCGAAAAATTGCCGTCCACCGCCTGTTGTTCAAGCACACATTCCACGTATCTACGACGTTGTGAAGGGTCAGCTGGCTTCAGTTGTTGCATGAGCTGGACTTTATATGGATGTAGGTGTAGATCTAAATGAAAAATACACCATAATGTGCCGTAAGACAGTCCTAATTCCTGAGAACGACGAGGCAACAACACATTCGAGTCGGCAACACTTTCACTTACAATAGCGATATTTTCAGCGGAACGAGCGAAACCATTATGCACAGGCCTTTCAATATTTGTAACCACTCCAGTCTCTTCAAATTTCTTCACAATTTTGCCAATTGCTTGCGTAGTTGGACGATTATGTTAACCATAATCTCCTCTTAAAGCACGATACGTGGATGTGGCAGAATCACCATTTTTGTAGTAGGCTTTGATAATTTTTATGCGTTGTGTGATAGTTAAGCGATCCATTTTCGTCAATGTCAGACTTTTTACTGAAAAGAAAAAAATCGGCTGCACAACTTATATCTTGGAATCTTGTTAGATCATAAGCTGACGTTTTCTGAACACATATCAATGATGGTGAACAAAGCAAATGGTGTCTTAGGATTTATAAAACGCTGGTCAAAGGAATTTACTGATCCCTACGTAACAAAACAATTATATACATCTTTGGTGCGCCCTATTCTTGAGTATGGATCTATTATATGGGATCCACATTTTCTCATTTACGTGAACTTAATTGAATCTGTACAGAAGCGCTTTCTGTTATTTTACTTGAGAGGACTTGGATGGAACTCGTTTGTTCTCCCTTCGTATGAAAGTAGACTCGCTCTTATAAAACTACCTACACTGAAAAGTCGAAGAATAATGCTAAGTGTCTCTTTTCTTCTGGGTTTAATACGTGGTGATGTCCATTCTGATTATTTGTTGCGTAAGATTAATCTTAATGTTCCAATTAGACCTTCTCGTAATTTTAATTTATTAAATTTACAATTTCACCGATCAGTCTATGCCAACAACGACCCTTTTCGTCAAATATGTTTTAAGTTTAATAATCTTTATCATTTAAGTGATCTTTCTGAAAGCAATTATTCTTTAAAGAGAAAAATTATACTGTACTTAAATCATTAAATATTAATTATATATATTGTTTGTATGTTTAAATTTAGTCTGTAAGGAACTACTATCCATAGACATAAATAAATAAATAAATAAACTTAGTTTGACAGATGTCGAATTCCAGTCTCATACTTTTGAACCCACGAAATGGATAGCCCTTTATTTTGAATGTTAAATTTTTTTTTTAAATTTCGTCTTAATGATTAAAACAACCAAAACAATTCATTGCAAAGTAAAGGAAAACATCTTCACTGATGGATCAAAGCTGGCAGCAAAAGTTGGTGGCGAAATTAACTCGAATCCATAAGGCTACCGGATTATTGCAGCGTTTTCCAGGCAGAGGTGTTGGCAACACAGGCTGCGGTTAAGATTATTTGGGATGCTAATGTCCCAATGGAAACATCACCATACTCACCGACAGCCAGGCGTCTATCAGGGCACTGGGTTCCAATGTGATGAGCCTCAGGACGGTCTACGACTGCTGAAAACACTTAAATAGGGTATAATGAGAAGTATAATGTACACTTCATTTAGGTTCTGGGACACAATGATATTCCGGGCAACTGCAGAGCGGATGAACTGGCCAGACACGGCATGACCATCGAACTCTCGGATGAATTCTTGAATATTTTGGTCAATTTGGGAACCAGCAAACTCATGATTGACATCATGGACTCTGTCAACCTCAGGTGGGCAGCTTCGGATAAGGGCAGAATGGCGTGCATGATCTAGCCGAGGCTGGATAGAGGGCACACTGCAAGGTTGCTTAAACTCCAAAGAGACGTGTACAGTAAGGTCATTGGAGTCTTGACGGTGCATTGCATAATGGGTATCCATGCGAGGCACATTGGTCTGGGTCACCTCGTAAATACCCGGCAGTATGTCAAAGGAGGAAGAGACATCTTGGTGCCTACTACATCGATGATCTGGGTGATTTGTCGAACATTGACGTCAGCAGTTTGAGTCGCTTCGTTGGAAGTTCTAAGTGGTTCTAGGAGTAGGGAATAATTGACATGAACTGTGGTATTACAAAGGGCCGCATGGGGCCTAAGTGCGTCCATGTGATTCCTTGGGGGGACCGCCAGTTACAACTACCTACCTAATGGAAAACTTAAATTAAATGAAAAATTGTATTAAAAACTAACGAAAAATAATACTTTTTGACAGCAGATCTTTAAGATTTTAAAATTTAAGTTTTTTGTTTCAGAAGTGCCTTCACCAAATTTCCAAATAATAAATTTCTATTAAAGCAGAAAAACTTCTCTACTAATACCATCAAGTGAATAAACAAAAAAGCAAATTGCCCAAAGAAAGGTATCAGGTTACGACAAGCAGAAATTGTGTTGAGATGCAATGAAACATACATACATACATACATATGTTTCAAAGCATATGAACATTAGAATCAAGGCATGCGAGACGTGCATGATAAACGTTCATTCGATTTTGCTTGATGAGCAGGTAAACAAAATGATGTGGCCTAAAATAAGTAGAAGGATACACATACAATTGCATAAAGAGTAATCAGAATGAACTTCTGAAGTATGAAATTTACTTAAAAAATTTGTAATGATATTGCCACAAATAAGCGATTTAAAAATTGCAGTAGTGCCATGATGAAACCAGAAAGTTCACTTAGTAACACGTTCGCCACCATGCCCAAATCTTTAAACATACTGTCACCCGGTGATGTCTATTTTGAAGTGTAGGGCACTTATATAAAATTGAAGTGTAGGGCACTTATATAAAAAATTCTGCAGTAGTCCTAGTGAGGAAGTTACTCGGACTTGGCCGTAACATCATTCCAATCACAGTGGCCACAAGTTATTGTGTTATGGGAAAACAAGCGGAAAGAATGCAGCTCCCATTTAACGACTTGTACCGTGGGTGCAGATCCGCTAAGGATGAGGTCTCTTTGTCTTTGCTAGGTGTAGTCATAGGTTATTTGACTCTTCAATCCATGTCAGCTTGACCGACCTATCATCCATTTATGTCAAGGATATAGCAATAGATGCGAGCCAATAGAGTCAAACTCAAGTACTTCCTTGGTTATCCTGCTGGACACTGCAATTTTGAAACTCGACAACCAGGTACTTTGGGGCACTTACGGTTAGTTGAACTACTAGCTGCATTTTCCAATTTCGCAAAATATTCTTGTAGGGGCGCATATATTCCTTCTGCCTTCTCTTCCTCAAATCTCTTCTTCCAGATCTCCGATCTCTTCTATGGCAGTTCGTCCGACTTTTCGTTTCCCAGTATGTATGCCCGGAACACAATCGGGGTTCGTGTTGTGTCGATGTATACGGTGTAGAGAGTCCATGTAATGCCTGGCGCCCTTTAATTTAACGGGGAGGTATATTGATTGCTATATTGATTCCCACATATGATCCAGTTCGAAGGAGGTATGTTCCTGGTTTCAACCATGCGTGCCGCTTGTTCAATATCAAACATCTCCGCCTGGAATATGCTTTCCTGGTTATGTAATCTGTATGACCCGTAAAGTGGTAGCTTATCAGAATAGACCCCAGTACCAATTTCACATTCCATGTTTGAGCCACCGGTGTTATATCACCCTCACCGTTGACAGAACTTCAACAACTCATTATTTTCGTGCTGGGATTGTGAATTTTGTACTTTCGCCTGAAAACAGTGTCTGGTGTCACGAAACGAAATACTTTGGTATCACCAAAAGAGGTCATTTTTTTATTTTGTTTTTTATTATTTATTAATATTTTGTTAAATTAAAAAAAGTATATATTTCGAAAAACTTACCTGAAATCAGTGATTGTAGTGGTTCTGGAGGTGGAAGTAAATCAGACAAAACGATTTTACCATTAGAGCAACACATGCCAGGTGTTTCATTTTTGTACCTGAGTGCATTGCAATATTGGCAAACTTCATTCATGTCACCAATTGCCACTAATTCGTCTTCGGTATAATCTATATCAGATCTATAGTTAAATGCAATACCTGAGTATCCATGAAAAACATTACGTCGATTCACCACCATTCGATTACGATTTTGTTCTCGACGCAAATAATATTGCTCTATCCTCTCTGCTGCTCTTCTTGTTGATGTTCGAATCCGCTGACTTTCTACTAGCGATTCATGTTGGACTTCTGTTTCATTAGTTCGTGATGTTATGGTATGATTTCGTTGGCTTTGTAGCCGACCTTCATGTTCCAACGGTGTCTCGGTACCTCGTGCGGTTGTCGCATGTTGTCGAAGACCTTCAAGACGTCGTTCGTGTTCTGACAGCGTTTCAGAAGCTCGTGCTAAAGAGGTAAGATTTCGTTGACTTTCAAGGCGCTCTTGGTTTTCTGAAAGCGTTTCAGTAGCTCTTGCTGTTGTGGCGCGTTGTCGTAGGCCTTCAAGGCGTTCTTCTCGTTGTGATTGCGTTCCGGCTCTAAAGGTTGAAGCTCGACTCTTTTCAGTCCTGAGGCAACTTTCACGCTCTTCCGAACTTTCTTTTGCTCTCTGGGATTGCAAATGCAATGCATTTTTAGTGCTTCTGGAAAGCGATGCTTTTGTGGGGGCATTTTTATAAATTGTTGCAAAATAAATGTCACTCAACGTTTAACTCGTTTAGAATCAAAGATTCAACTGAATTCCAAAACCGAATGGGTGTTATATTTATTCCTTTATATTTTACCTAATATGAAATAGGTTCAGGTCAAAAAACTTTTTAAAAAAATTGAGGCTAATTAAATTTGACAAATAATTATGTTTGTGACGGTCCCAGGTAATTTTTTTTTTGATGAGTTTTGCAACTTCTTATTTTATTTGGAAAAAATATTGAGAGTTTACATTTTATTACTTAGGTATTCGAAAGTAATGAATGAAAATTTTACTGCCTATTATTACATGCCCATTCATCACCCAATCAAATGCTGATTATTAAACTTACCTGATCAATTTTTCAAGATATGCAACAAATAAATAATATTTTTAGTAATTACTCATTGTTAGAAGTAAACAATAACGTAACTATTACATATGTATATGTTTTTCAAATAAATATTTAAATAGTATGAATTTCAGTACTTACTATGTATATGAGTTGAAAATTTCAAACTCAACCATTTGAGCAGCTTAAACATTCTAGAATTCAAATGTATGTTGATGATATTCAACACTACATTGATAGCTCTGTAGCTTCCATCAACACTGGAGTTAAAGATCTTAACACTGACCTTAATAATATTTCTCTTTGGGCGACTGCAAATGGTTTAAGGATTAACTCTAAAAAGTCAAAATGTATTGTAATTTGCAAAAAATCCGCAAAGATTGAATCTAGTAATGATGTTGCCTTTTTTGGTTATTTCTGAAAAAAAAATAAATAAAACAAAAGTCTACGAATTTAATTTTGGTTATATTTTTTCTTATTTGGTGATTTCTTCACATATGTTGGTTACAAAATTTTTTTCCTTCCCTTCTATCTTTCCCCCGCGTCGTGACTTTCTAAAATATGCCAAAATGCACATTCTTTATACTTTATTTTCTTTGGTTTTATACATCAAGAATCATAGGTAGCAACCTTTAGGGGTAACTATGCGTATGAGTAATATATTTCAAATGCAATTAAATATTAAGTATGTAGTATGTAGTATACATGGGCATGGCCCCTCGCTCATTTGGAATATCAATATAAAAAGTAGCCTATAACTCCTTCCAGACATACAGGAAGATACTGTGAAAATTTCAAGAAAATCGGTTCAGCCGTTTAATCGTCTATAAACTTTCAACATACAAACATACAAACATACAATCAAACACACATTCATTTTTATATATAAGATAAACGTTTGAAGCCATTCATTTCATAAAAGCTTAAAAAAACTCAATTAAATTTCACCAAAATTTCATTAAATGAAGAAAAAAACAACAAATGAAAGAAATGTTTAAACAAACGCAAATGGATTTTATATTTTATTGATTTTAATTAAGCACACAACATGTGAAAAATAATCGACAACAACAGGCTTTTCAACGAAAAAAGTTCATCAAAAATACCCGGACAAAAGGTATGTAGAAATAGAAAAAATAATTAAAACAGTTTCAAACAATATCAAAAGCAAAACACAAGAGCAAATAATAATAGAAATGAAAGCGGAAATATACACGCGCCATAAATTAACAGTTACTACGGAAAAAACAGTTTTTTAATATTTCTAGAAGAACTAAGGGACAGGTCGTTTACATGGAATAATTTCATTTCAATTATACTTATAAACATTCTGTTTATTTAAAAAGGTATGTAAATTCAACAACAAAAAAGTATTGCAAATATAAACAAAATTTTCTGTATTTTTTAACCACACAAACTGCTAAACAAACGAAAAGAAGGTTTTTATTTTCGTTTACTGTGTCGAAATACACAATAACAATTAAGTGACAACGCTCACATTACGTTTGTAACCTCTATTGTTATTGCCCCACACAAAAACTGTACCGAAATCATACAGAAAAGAACAAAAAAGCTCCTCCATATAGGGTCTTATTTCAAAGGTTTCCTATAATTAAATGCATAACAAAGTGTGTATGTGTCGTCGTAGTCTTGAAAGTAGTGTATTGAATTATTTGATGCGAGGCCACAGTTCAAACTACAGCTCACAGAAATATTTCTTCCGCGACTTCCTCTCAGCAGATTACTGGCAAAAACTCTGAGAGTAAATAAAATTGTTATGAAAAGTTTTTTACAAATCTGTTGTTCGGAATCGTCTTTAAACTGTAGGTCCTGCCACCTATGTATAAAATTAACACACACAACATGAGAGGTGTTGAGAAGCTAGACCGTAATCCTGACTGAAGGGTTGTAATGGCCAATTATGTATGTATGTGTGTATGTATTTATGTGTATTTAATATTTATAAATTAATTAAATTATATAATTTGTTTAATTAACTTATTTAATTATTAATAAGATTTAATTTATATTATTATAAATTAATTTATTTGTTTATTTCAAATTAATTTTATTTCTACATACGAGAATAAATATCCCAAAAAATTGCATAATAAGTTAGTACATGAACGTATGAGTGATACTGAATTCATATTTTCATTTTATTGCATGCTTTTCAGGGTAATTATGGAAGTACCGGCAGCATGGCTGCGTATTGAATTCCATATAGAATTCCATATTAGTGATATTAAATTCTCTACTAAATAGTTAGTATACAGCAAAATTAAACTTTAATTTTATTGCATACTTTTCAGGGTAATAATATCAGTATAGGTAGTATGGGTACGTCTGAGTAATATATTGCAAATCGAATATACGAAAAGTGATATTTTGAAATGGTACTGAATTATAACTGAAAAGTACTTTTTTTGGATCAAATAGTACTTTTGTAAATATACATACATCCATATATTACGACCTCAACACACCACTTATTTTGTGTGTGTTAATTTTATACATGAGTGGCGGGACCTACTGTTTAAAGTTAATTTATAATAATTAAATTATAAATAAGTTAATTAAATATAAGTTAATTAAATAAATTTTGTAATTTAATTTATTTATAAATATTAAATAATTAATTTAATTAATTTATAATAGTAATTTATAATAAATAAGCTTAACTAAATATTAACTTTTTTTGATTTGTTGCTTGCTACTTTTTCTCTTGTCGTTGACAGTGATGGCTTGGCCAACGTCGATCTCAAAGAAAAATAGAATATCCTAAAACCTTTGGCACTGTAGCTTAAGGTAATTTGTGGAGCACATTACGAAAAATACTATCCTTTTTAAGACGTTCGTCATGAATTTTGAAGTTCTTACATATGCTATCTGCTCCGGACCCTAATCTACGAACACACGTCGTTGTCTATTGTCATGGATGGTAATTTGACGAAACAAACTGAATAAATGAGAATTACTTTGACCGATGTACATAGTTTAAAAAGAGATAGCCGTTGTTAATTGTCACAGTTTGGAACTCCTTTTTCGAAGACCCTTTATGTTTTCCGGTTGCTGGTCATTGCGAAAAAATGCATAATTTTGAAAGGAAAAAATAGTTGCAATTTAAAAAAATTGCTAAAATAAACTCTCACACACCAGTGCTTCCATGTTTATAGCGAAAGGGTAAAACATATAGAAAGCGGAATAACACTCAAATAAAATACAAACAAATTTTATGTCTAAGGACCAAATGGAAGCAGAGAAGGAAAATAGTATTTAGTTCTATATGACGTTTTGCTGCTATACCACCACTTTCACCAGTTTCACGAAGCATGGTCGTGACAAAATCTTGGGTAGTATTGAAAAGTTTCTCAAAATCTGTCGTTCGGAGTCGACGTTAAACTGTAGGTCCCGCCACTATCATTAACAGCTCGTAAAATAATTCAGCCAGGATGTACCCTAGTCACTAAAGCGCATGCGTATTGCACGTCAGAATTTCGCCTGCAAACAATACCTCTTGAGAAAGAGTGCTTTGATGTTACACTATCCACCCAAATATTAAATATTTTTGACATTTAACATGAATTTTTTCCTTTTACGAGTGATAGATGATCACCATCAGGCAGTTTTTGTAGGCAAAATTCGAACATGTTGTAGGCACTTAACCTTCAGAGTGGACGATTTCGTAGAAAGCATCAACTGCGTGCAGGAAATGCTTTGTCACAAGGTTCTTATGGCCAATAAATCTGTTAGACTTTTGAAGAAAAACAATCAGTCACCCAATTTTTGTTATCCTTGTAGAAATCGTGTTGCTTCATAACCAATCCAATCGATGAAAACAAACAGTAGTCGGAAGAAGCCAAGTACGGCAGGTGCAGTAGCAGCCTCCGGCATAATGCTTTGATTGTATCCAGATTAGGTTTTGCATCGAGCGCAAGTACATTGTCATGGTGCAAAATAAGCTGTCTTAAAACTGATTATTTATTGTGGGTAGCAATCAGTATTAAGGGTGTTACCTGGTTTTAGGAACAGCTCGTTCTACACCATAGTTTTCTTATCCGAAAATTCGATACAACTGTTTAGCACTTTTCCTCAAATGAAAACAAAAAAATTAATACTTTCCTCTAATCATCATCATTTTCTGGTATAAAATTAAGACTCGTTTTCAATAAATATTCATTATGAAGACATACCGGTCCAACGATAATACGATAATTGATGACCGGTATGATGTGAGGTCCAACGATAATTTTTAACAATTCACAACCCTGGAAAAGATTTCATTGTTGTTTAACTTTTATTTTCTACAAATAACAAAATTAAAAACTTAAAAAAAAACAGCAAAAGTGTTATAACAAATACCCAGAGAAACAAAAAGTTGCATTTAATTTTCCACTTGGCTTAAATTAAATACGAGAGTTTTCGTTAAATTTTTTATTCTTTTTTTCATTAATGAGTTTCATGAGTCTCATAATAGTATAATAATACTGACACATTAAAAGGTTTAAATTGAGGAAAATGTACAGAAAAGGAAATGAAAGATGGAATGAAATTAGAAAAGAGAAATGTTAAAAAGATCGAATTTTGGTGAGCTGGTAGCAGCAATAACGTTGTAATAGTGTTCATATATATTTCACTTCATTCATATTTCAGTGTGTGGTTCAACATTTGGTCCCGTTGTACATTTATATAATTTTCGGAAATGCCAGTCTATTTCTGTATTACTGCAAAAGCAGCTTTGGTTGTTGTCTGGAGTTCTGTTATCTTTATATAAGCGTAAGTATTATAAACTTCTCTGATTTCCCTCTTGGATAGTCCCCCGTCAATGTGTTTACACCTGCACATTTCTACCTTTATGAAAACGCATAAAAACCGCCGAATGCGTACATAAAATATCTGGTCATTTATTTTGAACTCTAACTTAGAAATTCCAAGTAATAAATCGTGTTATACATTGTACGATTCAGGTCTTTAAATTTAAATAAGTTAAAGAATTTGTGAACTATCATCGAAATTTTGCCTGACAGGTCTATTGACAATATCAATAAAAACTTCGCCACAATTTTTCTGGATGTGGGAAATCCGGAATGTCTAATTTGACATGACTCTAGCGAATAAATCAAGTTGCATTTCACATTTGACAGTTGTATCAGCTTATACACTAGCAATTTAGGAAACTTCTCAAAAAAATGTAACGAGATCTCGTTAGCCAGTTCACTTCACAACCACGTTGGATGACCATGAACTCAAATCGCGCGTTAAAAATATTTAATATGGCATGAACTGTCTGACATTAACTGTGTGCCAAGGAGCGCTGCCACATATCATTGGTGCCCATATGGTCTAATTTTCACAGCCGGCACCACTTTATATTTTTATTTTATTTTGGAAATCTGCTATACATTGTCGAGTAAGGTATTGCAAGGTGTCGAGTCTCATTACCATTATCAGAAACCTTGTACATCGAAATTAATCTTGATACCAATTTATTTCGATCACTACGCCTGTAATTAGTCCCCATATTATCAAATTTAGGCCAAACGAATTTAGTAGTTTGGGTCTACGATGTTCTCAAAGATGGATCGATGACGTCGTCAGCCTAAAACTCACGCACAACAGTGATTTTTTCGGAATGCATTGGACGCTTGTAAATTTCTATCGTGTAAATTTTTTTCGTTCACGTACTCATTTATTTCGAAAGATCGCTGATGATGATTTTGCGAGAAAACTGGGATCAGCTGTCCAAGATGCGGCATTCTTCGTAGAAGACCATATGCATACATGCGTACATAATTGGTCATTACAATCCTTCAGTCAGGACCTGGCTTCTCGTATCAACTAAGTTGGTAATTTTAGTCATATCTGTTAATTTTATTAATGAGTGTCGGGATCTAACTTTCCATGTCAATTTTATTTACTTTCAGAGTTTTCGCAAAAAGTGCATTTTTACTTAGACACCCTTTTTAACAAATGTTTTCTTCAGGACCGTGTTCAAATGCTCTATGATGGCTAAGTCAATAGATCGAAAGGTGTAGTAGAAACCTTCGGCTAATTATGCAATAACCAACTGGGAGTATTGCATGAGGTATTCTTGAGTTCAATGTCATGGTAAATCAAAGAAATTTTCACGTTTCTTATTAAGCAATGCTACGGCCATTTGGATACCGATGTAGACCACTCTATTTCAAATACCATCTACACCGATACTATCTTCCCTGACTTACAATCCTTTATGATCACAATATTCTACATAACGAGCCGCTCAAGTGAGCTTCGGTATCAAAGCAACCACTCTAACCTACTCCTATGCGAGTGTCCCATTTAGTTAGTGTTCTCTGCATTGCATTCAAACAAATTTGCTTTTTTGTTATTATTTTTCTAAAAACAGCATTGTAGTGTTATTTTGAAGGATACAAAACATGAATTTCATGATTATGATTGGAATGTCCAATTTTGAGTGTGAATCACTATATGTAAATTTGTAATATTTTAGACATTTGGTTGCCACTACGTAGGAGACAAGAGCAATAATGGCTTGTTGCAGATATTGTTGTTAATGTTCTTGTAATTGTTGTTATGCCTCTATGATTATGCTAAATAGCTGAGCATTTATTTTATTTACATAAACAGTAGCCGCACCCATAAAACATTCACAAGCCAAAAATTAAAATATAAACTTTTTTTATTGTATACGCCGTTGTAGCATGTTTTTCATAATATCATGTTCATACATGTCCTGTGTACATACAAGTCTTATTTTACGAACATTGTGGGATACACAAAACCCCTTTACAATATAATTATGCTTCTTTCTCTAAAATTGAAAAACATGTCGTTCAAGCCATTGTCCATCGGATGCTATGATTTTTTCATATCTCTTAGCATATTGTTACGACTAGGAAAAGAGAATGTCAAAGAAGAGAAACAGGAAGCAGTATTTGTAGACGTAAAATTTGAATCTCTTTATGTTGCAAGTTATAGCCAATGCCTTCTATAATCGGAAGGTATAGCTGAAGAACAAATTTTCTCTAAAATGCATTAGGCGTTAAACTGCTTAATCGACCTCCAATCGGATGTGCTATATGAAAATGACAAGCGCTATGAAACATATTTTATCATTGACAAGTTTCTTTATACACTAGAACAGTCTGCATTGTATTAACGATAGAACAGATTAATTGCAACGATATTCCAATGAAGTCTCCGTAGTCTAGTAGGTAGTGTGGCCTCGGTTCAAACCCGTGGTCTGACATCTCTAATAAAATGGAATACGAAAAATAATTTTTTCGGCGACTTCCTCTTGCCATGAAAATTTTCTCAAAAATCTGTCTATTCGAAGTCGACTTTAAACTGCAGGTCCCGTCATTCATGTATAAAACTAACACACAGCATATGTGGTGTGAGAAGCTAGGTCAAATTTTGACTGAAAGGTTGTAATGACAATTATGTATGCATGTATTCCAATGAATCAATTGAATTGTTATTGACTATCACTTTCGTCCTTATCTGTACACGGTCAATAAGCCTGCAATTGAACTGGATGCACTTGTCCATACATGAGAGTTGCACTTCATTTTTGCTTCGATATTTGTGGCGGTAGTCACCTTAATCTAGTAGCTAGTTCAACTGGCCGTATGTCTAGACCACGGTTCAAAACGAAATTAAAAAAAAAAATATTTCATCGGCGACTTCCTCTCAGCAGATTTCTGTCAAAAACTAACAGAGTAAAATAAAATTGCAATGAAAAATTTCTCAAAAATGTGTCGTTTGAAGTCGACTTTAAACTTTACGTCCCGCCACTCATCTACAAAAGTAACACACACGACATAAGTGGTGCGATAAGCTGAGTAGGGTTGTAATGAACCATTACATATACCTGTATATATGTATGGATTTGTGGCAGTGAAATATTTCTTTCTGTTTTGCGTGTAAGACGTGTGAGACGGAGCCAGTGCCTTGTAAAAAGCTCAACAGTGGACTTAAGTCATTTAGTCAGATTCTCATAGCGGAACTTCCATCAGGATTGCCACTCATCGACATTTGACATACAGTGAGAATATTCATATCTGTCTGTATTGGCAGAGTATACCAAGTTGTCATGAATCCATATATATTTCCTAATCCACCGTTTGAAGAAACATGAGTTTGGTTTCTGGTTCAACTAACTCGCAATGTTTAGAGCCATCCGTGTAGCAACAGAAATCCACGATTCTAAAAAGTGATATATGGGTTCGATATGAGACACTATTTGCAGCGTATCGTATACAGGCTTTCGCAAATGCCATCGGTCAAATTCAGACTGGTTTATGCACCAGATGTATTGAAAAGTAATCGGCATTGTCTGGTAGGTAGTGTGTTAACTTATTAGACGTGAGGCCACGGTTCAAACCCCAGGTTAGATGTCTTCAATAAAACGAAATATGAAAAACTATTTATCAGCAGATTTCTAGCAAAAACTATAAGTGTAAATAAAATTTCTCAAAGTATGTGTCGTTCGGCGTGAATTTTAGACTCTAAGTCCCGAAACTCATGTGTAAAATTAAAAAAAAATTTTTACGTTTTTAGCCTTTTAAAAACGTTTAAAATATGATTTCGTAGATTGCAAATAAAGTAGAAATAAATGTACGTTTAATTTCGATTAAATTCTTTATTGTTCGTACAATTCTGTGTGCCACTGTTCACAACTTGATGTAAACAACAACAATTTACTTTGTTTGTAATTCTTTCTTATACTCTTTTGCGTAAACAATAACAATTGTTCGACAGATCTTTATAACGGAGATTTTCAAACCACTATTATTCTCTTCACACGCAACGTGTCTTCACACAAGACTGACTAAATTTTTACTGACCCTGTTGCTTGATTTGTGTTGCCTTTTACATCGCAGGGTAAACAGTCTGATGGATGCTCTTGAAGGAGAATTACGTCGCATTCTCGAAATGTCTATAAATGTAAACATGTTGTTTGTTGTGTTGTTGTTGCCTTTTTGTTTACTTGTTTATCATGTGAACAAGTTCACTGTTTTTGTTTTTGTAGCTTTTCTTTACAACTTAAAAGATGTGAAAGCAAAACATTATTTCCATTTTTGTGACAATATCAAAAGTGGTGTGAGAAGCTAAGTTGTAATCCTGACTGAAGTGTTGTAATGACAAATTATGTATTGTTACGATTTTACTGAAACAATATTTTTTTTCCTGTGTACTATCAACTTCTAGTTGTTTTCTTCCCATTGCACAACTTTTGTTACATGTAATCTTTACATTGCATTATTATATACTTTTTTTTTGTATCATGATAGAATTTTGTCTTATCCCGTTATTTATAGCACAATCAGTGATTATCGTGTGATTATCATGTGATTATCATGTGATTTCTATATATAGATTACAATTCTTAGCAATAGACATATATCTATCCTTTTCTATCGTGAATATCTAAATACATATTCCAATGAAATAACGCTTTACATTGGAATTGGTGTAAAAATGTAAGCTTATTAAATTATGTTTTCTGGCGTAAAGAATCACTTACGAAATAGAATTCAGAGAGTGCAGGAGTCTGCAAAGAAGGTTTTAAAGAAAAATTTTAAATAATAATTAATTGTATGTAATTATAAGTGAAAAGTGAAAAAGTGACTAGTTAGTACAAAGCAAAAGGAGTTAGAAATCCATAAGGAGTAATTTAATTGGAATTACTAAAAATAAAAAAAGAAAAAGATTCACCAAATTATCTGCACTGGCAAAAATATATGGGTTACGCCTTCCACAAACCATAAGCCGACATACTGGATTCAAATTGACGTGCAAAGAAGTTTCCAGAAACACCTCGGTTCCTAATCGTCACGTGATCCTGTCTTTTTTTTTGTATATATATATTTTTTTTATTTTATTTATAAAGATTTGAAATATGTTTTCTTCATTTTCAAAGAATTTCTCAATTATATATTTTATTTAAATCTAAAATTAATTTAAATCTTTAATTATTAAAAAGAGTTTAAAGTCTAATTAAACTGTGCTAAAATTATTAATTGTTCAACCATAACCTAAAAACAAAATCTGTAAATTATAAATCAATTATGACATAAAAAATATGTAACCTAAAAATGATTACATTAAATGTATTGTATATTTATAATTTCTCTTGTGTGTAATTACTTAAATTTATATTAAAATTTTTAAATTGTAACCTGAAATGTTAACTAAATATGTTCGATCATAAATGTTTATAATGAATTAAATTTAATTTTAAAGTTCTTTAAATTTCCTAAATTAGTTTCATAATTATTTTTATTAAATTTGAATTTTTATTAATTTTGTTTAACTAACATTTTTCTTTAAGTGTATTTCTTTTTATTTTATCTTTTATATTAATCTTTACATTTGCAAGATATATGAATGATCTTACTTACTATCCCTAAACAGAATTTAGAGACAACAACAACACACATTGACTGCTGGGCCCATCATCTCAATTGCTGTGGATAAATATAATCTGTAAGTGATGATTACAATAATTTCATTCATATTTCTTTGCTTTATTATTTCATTCAGTAACATAATATAGTCGGTCCGTTTCAGTTTTGTTCCTCTGTCCGAATTTTTTTTCATTCTCTTATGTTCTTTATTCCATAATGCATTTTGAAGTAGTAACTTTAGTTTGTTCTTTACACTTGCCAAGTGAGGAACTTATATGATTAATGTTAATTCTTTTTATTTCCTATTCTATTATAATAAAATTGTTTGTATATATTTAATGAATATGAAACATTAAATTATTTAATGGGGAGGGATATTTTCGACCAGGATGTGAGCGTATAGGTGACTTTGTATTTTTCTTTATGGGACAGATTTAAGAAACTATGGGTATTCTATCTGTCATTGGCGTTTAGGTGATAAAGGGATGGGAAAAGTGTACCCTATGTTGGCATATTCATCTCGCTAACTTTTCATTTGGTAAAATACTTCTTTTGATAATATATTGTATTCTTTTATTTATTTATCTTTTTGCTTTATTTTTGCACACTCTGGTGACATGTGGAGTGTGTTATATGTTAATGCGTCAAATCGGGTTGAGAACCAACAAACTTAGTGTAGAGCTAGCGGGTAAACATAAATTCATGTCTCTTAACTTCTGTATTTGAAATATATGCATATGGTATATCGGCCTACATGGGTCTTATATTAAATATGTAGGTGACACGTTACATAAATAGCACCGCATTGCATATGTGACGTGGCGACGCATTACATATATGGCGCCCAACGCAAAGCACAGCAACATGGAGACTGACAGGTTGTTCTAATTTCTTGGTTTAAATTTTAATGCCAAAATTGGGGCGCATTACATATATGGCGCCCAACGAAAGCACAGTCGATAATTCTAATCTGTTTGTAAAAATTTTGATACCAACGTTAGACGCATTACACATATGGCGCCCAACGAAAAGCACGGTAGATAATACCAATCTGGTTGTCATAATTTTAACACCAACGTTAGTCTACAATACATATATCGACCAAGAAAAAGTAAAATATAGTATTTATGTTTCTGTCAAGTTGAAATACTCCTGTTACTTTTATGTAACAATCATTTTTAACCAATTCATATGGTTTATATGGTTTAATTACCCTGGATCAATACATTTCAATTGTAAGTCATAGTTTTATCATGCATAAATGCTTCTTAAATCTATTTGCGGCAATACGCAATTATTGGTTGCAGTAAACCATTTAAATTTTTATTTTTTTTTTGAAGAGACATAAGATTTTGATAATATATTTTATGACATTCATTAAAATAATAAAACAACTTGATGTAATTGTTAATAAGTCTGTAAGGTTATCCAGACGTAGGTTTTTTTTTTGCTATTAACATAATTTTTGATTTGTTAATGTTAATAAGTCAATGAAATCACCTATATAGTGGTATCCTGCATATATTGTTATTAACAAGATAATTAAATTCAATAGACAATATTTTTTTATTGTTAATAAGTCGGTAGAATCACCTAAATGGTAGCATTCTCCTGTTGCTATTAGCAACATGATTACTTTGTTTGTTGATTTATACATTGGCCTTGCTTTACGCTCAACGTCCTGTCGCAATTTATCCTTCCCATACAAAAGAATATATTATTTTTTTTTCTTATATACTTTTAATTATTTTATTTTATTAATTTATATTATTTTATTAAGATTGCTTGGTTAAAACTTTAATATTAACTTAAGAATTATACTTGAAAACTCTTTGTATAACTATTTTCTTTTCAATTATTATTTTTATTTGTTGTGAATACCTTGGTCAATAGATAGTTTATTTTTTTTTTGCTATGAATACTAGACATCGTGGTGCTCAGAGCGGCGTTTCTACGCGCAATCGTGATAGAAGTTTAAGTTCATCGCAGAATAATATCACGATTGAATTTCAAGACCCTCCCACAACTACAAATTCACGTGTTGCACATTCGCCAGTGGTGAGAAGAAATTTAGAATCTTCACAGCAAGTACCTCAGACTGAAAGTTTTTCCAGTATGGCAGCTAATATTAATGTCTCAGATACTAACCCAGTGGATAATAATCCGACTTCTTTACCCCAAGTTAATGTAGGTAGTAATTTAGTAAGTGCAAATGGTAATGAGAATAATTCTAATTCTCCGCTAGACGTGCTAATATCGTTGATGGAAGAGACCATGAGAACTACAAGAGAAGAGTTTAGGAGAGAACTTTCTTCTATTAGGGATAGTATATCTCAAATGGGAAATACAGCAAGTTCTCAAGACAGACCAGCAGCAGATTTGAATACAGGTTATTCAAATACGCGTAATTTGAATTCTAATTCAGTTTTTGATACTATTAGGTCTTATACGAATGGTGAGCCAAACATTAAACTTGAAAAGTGGAAAATAGTATATGATGGCACTAGTTGTGTTTCGGATTTTCTTTTTAAGGTTGAAACATTAGCTTCTCGCACAAGATGTTCGGACGAACACCTTTTATCTAATTTTCATGTACTTCTTCAAGGAAAAGCAGAGCAGTGGTACTGGTTATTTTTGAAACAAAATCGACAAGTATCTTATTCTATTTTAAAGCATGCTCTGACTAAGGAATTTGGTGTTCCGGAATCTGAACATGATGTTATTCTAAAGATATCTCTGCGTAAACAACATTTTAAGGAGTCATATGATGATTTCCATAGCGCAGTTGTGGCAATGAATATGAGGCTTCAAAATCCGTTACCAGATTGTACTCTTCTTGATATAATGAAGAGAAATATATTACCAAATTTGAAATTTTTATTGTTCAGTTCTGAATGCAAGTCTTTAAATGATTTCAGAGATCTTGCCCGCAAAGCTGAAAGAGTTCTGCGTGACAACAGATCGAATGCACCTGTTGGAGGTCAAATGAGAAACGTTAGCGCAATTAGTTTACCTGATGAAGAGGCAAACGATTTTGAGTTTATAGATCCCCAGATCGAGGCTCTGAAATTATCAAAACATTTCGATAAAGGAGATTATTCCAAAATCAAATGTTGGAATTGTCTATCCTATGGTCATTCTTATATTTATTGTGGAAAGGAAATTATTAAACCTTTTTGTTTTAAATGTGGTCAGAAAGGATATTTAACGCCTACGTGTCCTAACCAACATAACTTTCAGGGAAACCGACAAACGGGCGAAATGGCTACCGGGGACACTCGTCCATCCCAATAGACCCCGAGTCTAATTTAGAAAATGATTTTGAATCAACTAATTTTGCATGTACTACACAGAAAGACTCTGAAATTAAATGGTGTGAAGTCACGAAAAAACCAGAGGAAACTTGTCAGTACAAAACTTACAGTCACAAATACCCTTCTAAGAGAATTTTAAAATGTAGAGAACGCTTCAGAAAGCGGAAATATTTTCGTAAGCTTGTTGCATCAACAATATTATCTGGCTTCGATGATCGTCCATTTGCAAAAGTTAAAGTGTTTGATGATTATTTGATAGGCTTATTAGATTCAGGTGCGAACATATCTGTACTAGGAAGAAATTGTTTAGAATTTTTAGAGAAGAACATGATTTCTTATAAACCTATGAGATCGGAATTATCAACTGCGAGTGGTTCTACTCAAAGAGTGATTGGTTACTGTACGTTACCGATTAATTTCAAGAATGTAACCAAAAATATAGATTTTTATTTAGCGCCTTCTCTTACTCAAATTGCGTACTTTGGTACTAATTTCTGGCGAGAATTTGCACTGGCTCCTGATATTATACCAGCCTTATCTTCAATTGAAGCAAATTTCTCCAATACTAATGGGAATTTAAAATTTCATGATCTTAGTCCTCAACATGGATCTACATATAAATTATTAGATAAATTAGGATGTCTATCTGGTGAAGATTGTACGATTTTGAATAATGCAGATACCCTTCAAAAAGTTAGAAACACTGTAAGGAAAAATTTGACTATAGCTCATGAAAAAGCCAGTAAAACGTATAATTTGAGATCTAGGCCGATTCAATTTAAAAAGGGTGAAATTGTCTTTAGAAAAAATCATGTTTTAAGCAATATGTCGAAAGCAGGAAATAGGAAATTTCTTCCAAAGTTTATTAAATGCAAGATAAAAGAAAAGATTGGTAATAACTTATATGATGTAGAAGATCTTAAAGGCGTTTATGTAGGCCGATATCACACATCCGATCTTAAATCCTCATAGATTTGCCCGGCTATCGTGGGTCGTGCCACACGTATTTTGACAATTTTTCTTTCTCAATATGATGACATCTAAGGAATGAGCAAGTAAAATCTTTTTCCTGTTCGTCATTTCATAGTTAATCAATGAGCGAAGCAGGTTTGTTACGATTTTACTGAAACAATATTTTTTTTTCCTGTGTACTATCAACTTCTAGTTGTTTTCTTCCCATTGCACAACTTTTGTTACATGTAATCTTTACATTGCATTATTATATACTTTTTTTTTGTATCATGATAGAATTTTGTCTTATCCCGTTATTTATAGCACAATCAGTGATTATCGTGTGATTATCATGTGATTATCATGTGATTTCTATATATAGATTACAATTCTTAGCAATAGACATATATCTATCCTTTTCTATCGTGAATATCTAAATACATATTCCAATGAAATAACGCTTTACATTGGAATTGGTGTAAAAATGTAAGCTTATTAAATTATGTTTTCTGGCGTAAAGAATCACTTACGAAATAGAATTCAGAGAGTGCAGGAGTCTGCAAAGAAGGTTTTAAAGAAAAATTTTAAATAATAATTAATTGTATGTAATTATAAGTGAAAAGTGAAAAAGTGACTAGTTAGTACAAAGCAAAAGGAGTTAGAAATCCATAAGGAGTAATTTAATTGGAATTACTAAAAATAAAAAAAGAAAAAGATTCACCAAATTATCTGCACTGGCAAAAATATATGGGTTACGCCTTCCACAAACCATAAGCCGACATACTGGATTCAAATTGACGTGCAAAGAAGTTTCCAGAAACACCTCGGTTCCTAATCGTCACGTGATCCTGTCTTTTTTTTTGTATATATATATTTTTTTTATTTTATTTATAAAGATTTGAAATATGTTTTCTTCATTTTCAAAGAATTTCTCAATTATATATTTTATTTAAATCTAAAATTAATTTAAATCTTTAATTATTAAAAAGAGTTTAAAGTCTAATTAAACTGTGCTAAAATTATTAATTGTTCAACCATAACCTAAAAACAAAATCTGTAAATTATAAATCAATTATGACATAAAAAATATGTAACCTAAAAATGATTACATTAAATGTATTGTATATTTATAATTTCTCTTGTGTGTAATTACTTAAATTTATATTAAAATTTTTAAATTGTAACCTGAAATGTTAACTAAATATGTTCGATCATAAATGTTTATAATGAATTAAATTTAATTTTAAAGTTCTTTAAATTTCCTAAATTAGTTTCATAATTATTTTTATTAAATTTGAATTTTTATTAATTTTGTTTAACTAACATTTTTCTTTAAGTGTATTTCTTTTTATTTTATCTTTTATATTAATCTTTACATTTGCAAGATATATGAATGATCTTACTTACTATCCCTAAACAGAATTTAGAGACAACAACAACACACATTGACTGCTGGGCCCATCATCTCAATTGCTGTGGATAAATATAATCTGTAAGTGATGATTACAATAATTTCATTCATATTTCTTTGCTTTATTATTTCATTCAGTAACATAATATAGTCGGTCCGTTTCAGTTTTGTTCCTCTGTCCGAATTTTTTTTCATTCTCTTATGTTCTTTATTCCATAATGCATTTTGAAGTAGTAACTTTAGTTTGTTCTTTACACTTGCCAAGTGAGGAACTTATATGATTAATGTTAATTCTTTTTATTTCCTATTCTATTATAATAAAATTGTTTGTATATATTTAATGAATATGAAACATTAAATTATTTAATGGGGAGGGATATTTTCGACCAGGATGTGAGCGTATAGGTGACTTTGTATTTTTCTTTATGGGACAGATTTAAGAAACTATGGGTATTCTATCTGTCATTGGCGTTTAGGTGATAAAGGGATGGGAAAAGTGTACCCTATGTTGGCATATTCATCTCGCTAACTTTTCATTTGGTAAAATACTTCTTTTGATAATATATTGTATTCTTTTATTTATTTATCTTTTTGCTTTATTTTTGCACACTCTGGTGACATGTGGAGTGTGTTATATGTTAATGCGTCAAATCGGGTTGAGAACCAACAAACTTAGTGTAGAGCTAGCGGGTAAACATAAATTCATGTCTCTTAACTTCTGTATTTGAAATATATGCATATGGTATATCGGCCTACATGGGTCTTATATTAAATATGTAGGTGACACGTTACATAAATAGGAATGCATTGCATATGTGACGTGGCGACGCATAACAGTATGTATCACAAGAGTATAGTTGCGATACTAGAAGTATACTTGTCAAATATTCTGATAGGCCGTGAAACGGAGTGTGAACTTCAATATCACATGGACTTACTTGTTCTAACAGATCTATTGAGCATGTGTGTCAATTGAACATATGGATCCATTGCACATAAGGATAAAATATTGATTTTTTTCACAGATTACCTTCATATGACGAGTTATCGATATATAAGTTGCTGTATCTCAATGTGCTAATAAATTTCATGCTAATCGCGTCGTTATGGAGTGATGGTTCATAACTCCAACAATTATTTGTGCCCTAATTACAGTAAAGGAATATTGAATATACGTGAGTCATTCAAAAACTTACGAACATATATAAAAAGTGCTTCGATACAAAAACAGACACAGTAAATTCAGAATTAATATCTGAGATAAAGGCTCCTAGGGTGTACACCGACCAACAGATATTAAAATAAATAATTTTGACAGATTATATTATATTTTTAAATAAATAAAGAAATTATAACATAATAAGGTAGAACGGCCACATACTCCACATCATTTTATATTTTAAGCACTCTTAAGCTCAAAACTTTTTTCAAGATACTGCTTTGTGCATAAAATTTTTTTATTTCATAAACAAGGGTAATAAAAATTACTCAAAGTAAACTGTAAACATTGCCATGTAATCGTTTTATGAACAATTTTTTTTTATTGTTATGGCTTCATAAAGAAATAAAATATTTTACGCAAGACATCACTTTAATTGCCGTATTCGCGTTCTAAATGTGGTTCATAAAAATAATTTATTTGTGGCATGGCCTGTAGCTACACCACAACAATAAATATTTTTAATGAATATTCAAAATAAATGTTAAAAATTTTTATAAATTTAAAAAAGAAATTTAAAGAAACCAAAATAAAACAAAATTTATTCCCCTACATGTGTACCAGGCAATCAGCATAGCAAGGGCATTGTGAATTGGTCAGCCGCCTAAAATTGTTGTGTGAGTTAGGTTTTTAATGCTAAACAAAGAATAGAAGTTTACATGCTTGGGCTTCACAGATACTCTGAAGTATTCACCGTAGTCTGGCCTTGTGGTCATCTTGTCTCTACAAGTAATAGACGTTCCTCCAAAACATGACTGCTAGAACTATACTGAACTACTACTACTATACTACTACTACTGGTCTATTCCAATAAGTTGGCATTGAGCGGGTCATATAGACTACCTAACCACGGCAGCGCATTTCAAGCGGAGATTTTTGCTATTGAACAAGCTGCACGTATGATTGAAGCCAGGAACATACCTCCTTCGAACTTGATCATATGTGGAAATTGTCAAAGGGCGTTTAAAGATTCTCTATATTCTATAAGTCGACACAACAGAAGGAAAGAGAACCAACTGGAACAGAAGAGATTGGAGATGTCTGAGGAAGACACGATAGAGGGGATATATATATATGTGTCCGTACAAAATTACTTTTTTCACATTGGAAGAAGAACAAACCGTGGGTGGTCCAACACCTTTTATATGAGTGCCCTGCACTTCAATACAGACATTCTCGGTTTTTGGGTGGCAGAACTTTTAAAGATCTGGGCATTGTTGCGAACGCGCCGCTAAGGGTACTGTCTGGTTTCATAAGGAGGTCCTTCATGGATTCTCTGCGTTCGAAATGGTAATTTTTCAAACACTCTGGTGCATAATCAGTCTGAATTCGATTGTTGGCATGGGTTATGTCACTTTGGTGACAGCTGTGGTTTGTAGCTTATTTTCATACACCAGCGACTTAATAAAGTACATAAAAGAGAGTAACTGGGTCAAATTGCACGATCTCGGTAGCCAGTTCACATCACATCCATGTGATACAACCATGCCCTCAATTGGGCGTACAGAATACCCAAGGTTGAGAATATACAACTGTATGGCACGCAGAGCCGTTTTATTGAAGCCACATGTTGTTGGTGTGTAGTTTATCCAATTCAAGTCAAAAGAAGTTCTAATGATCAACGACTCATAGTGTCGTCCATAAAGAAATATGGGTCGATGACATCGCCTACATTGGCGCAGATTTTTCTCGCTGCCAATGCTTCATATTAAATTTCTTGCGCTTGAAGTTGTCGTAATGAACCAAATTTCCATTGCTAGAACGATCAAAAAGCTTTTCAGACATCGAATATGGTAGTTCACCATCTTTTGACGTCATTTCATGCGTTAAAAAATTTGTTTGTTAAAGAATTTCTTTGAGATAAATTGCCAAGAAAGGTTTCTCAAAAATCTGACGTTCGGAGTTGACTGATAGAGCGTTTTCAAAATACAATTACACAAGCCGACGAATGTGGCTCAACACAACTTTTCAGCTGTTTGGAAGATTTTACATCGTGAAATAAAATTATGGTGTAAACAACTAAGCCAAACAATATTGACTCACTTTGACAGCTTCAGAAGCGCTCATTTTCCTATGACGTAAAAGTATACATCAATGATATTGTATAAAACAACGTATAAACAAGAGGTGCGATCAAACGTAAATGAACGGCGTTCCAATAACAAGTACTTACAGTTGAATATTTGTGGCAAAGTTACTTAAAACACCACATATTAGGATTTAATTATAATAGAATCCCGAGACTGATAGTTTATAATATAAATTCCTATCTATTTTGAAATGGTTTTAGAATATTCGTCTTGGGTTTCATTTTAAAGTTTATTAAACTCTTTCGTACAAAAAGGAAATGATTATGCAAATGCAAAATAAAAACTTTACTGAACTGAAATAAAGTGAAAACGTACATCGAAAATAATGTTAATTTCCCTGACGTACTTTAAGATTATCCTACTCGTTATTTCCATTCGTCGCACACAATCTTTGTGTCTGCGGTAAACTTTTTATCATGTGCATAAAACTTCAAACTAAAAAAGTGAAAAATATTTGAAGCTCTTGTGTATATTCTACAGGTTTCTATATTCTATCTATTGGAAAAAATCTATTCATTTCTCCCTTTCCACAAATTTTGCAAATACTGTTGCATTAAAAATTGATTTAGGCTGGATACCAAAAGATTTAAAATAAAATCTAGGGGGGAGTTAGCAGGGGTAAAATATCTTAAACATTTTTAAATATTCAAGAAAAGAAAAACTAATAAATAATTCCGTAAGGAGTTTGAAGTTATGATGACAATACTTCAGTACTCTACTAGGAGAGGACAAGGATTTGCTTCTGTTTACCTAACACAATCGATGATAATTTTGTGGAGGTTCCGGCGCCCTAATGGCCTGTCTGCTAAATTGTTTAAGATCTTAGGTAATGAGCTAGCAGAGTACACGCACCAGCGTATTTAAGAAATATTGCTGTATGAAATTAATCTATTCGTAGTCGCCGTGGTCTAGTAGGTAGTGTGCTGCTGTATTAGACGTGAGGCCAAGGTTCACACCCCAGCTTAATAAATAATATTGCCATGAAAAAGTTTATCAAAAATCTGTAGTTCGAAGTAGACTTTAAACTGTAGTTACCGCCACTCATATATTTTGTTAAAACACGTAACATAAGTCGTGCGAGTAATCCTAACTGATGGGTTGTAATGACCAATTATGTATGCATGCATTTATATGTGGCTGGAAGAAAGTATGTCCAAAGATTGGAAACTCAGGGAACTCTGTCATGCCAATAGAAGTAAGACCCAATGACATGCCCCAACTGCAACATTCTTCGTATTGCATACAAAATTATTAAAAGTTTGTGTGAACGACTAAGGCCGCTTATCAAAACACTGATTGAAATTTATCAGTGGGGCTTTAGACCTTGTAAATCCACCATCCTGTCCTAAATCCAGGCTAAATTTGACCGATAAATTGGGTTATGTTGACTTTGAGGATCTTTACAACACTTTAGTCAGGATTACGACCTCATTTCTCATTTGTTAATTTGTAACCATAACTGGTGGGACCTACAGTTTAAACTCAACTCCGAACGGCAGAATTTTAAGAAAATGTACATGGCAAGTTTATATAACAACTCCCGGAGTTTGATGCCAGAAATCTGCTGAGAGGATGTCGCAGACTAAATCTTCTTCCTGTTTCGTTTTGTTTAAGATGTCTGATCTAGGGTGTAAACCGTGGCCTCACGTCTCATAAGCCAACATACTGCCTGCTAGAGTACGGCGGAACTACAAACATACTCCTAGAGAGTAAGAATAAAAGTCACAAGCTTTCCATATAAAGCATAAATGGCATTGGAGTGGTAGTTTTCTGTGTTATTAAAATCACCCTTTTTGAAGTCGGGTGGTATAATACTAACTTCCCTACAGAATTGAGGCACTGAGGAGCTTAGTCAGTGCACTAGTAAGCAGCACAGGTCGCTTCTTTAACGTCAGCGACGTTGTTCCGTAACAAGCGACTTATTTATTTTTACGGTCTTTTTTATAGCACAATATTTAGCATTAAAACAACATACAATATTCTATACACTGCCATAAAAATACCCCAACACCAGCAGTTGGACTCTTTTGTTGAAACTTTAACAGCACCAACAGTAAAAAGGTAAAGCAATACCGGTATTTTTATTTTAACATAACAGTAAATAATTGCGAATGTATCTAGATATCCCATATTTTGTCAAAAAAGAGCAAATGAAATACAATTTTTCTCTTTAATAAATCATCACAAAATAGCCATCAGGCATTGGCAAACTCATGACTTTCTCATGTTGGATGCGAACTGTTTTTGCCTGTTAAATTTTTTCAACTTTTTCGAACATGAGAAAAGCCTGTTGAATGTAAAGAACATGTTAAGGCAAACTTAAAAGGAAGGAAAATTTCCTTATACATACTACATATTTAAAATAAAAAGAATAAAATAAAAATAAATGAAAATAAAAAGTTTGAAATATTGATAGATATGAACAATAAAAATAAATACTTTTCAGTTCAAAGGCCACTAGGCAAACTATGTATCATGGTGATATAATAAATTGATGTAATAGTGATTCAGGGCAAGGTTCTTTATATTCCTTCCAAACGGACTCAAAGAGTGTCATGAACACTGACAATTCCTTAAATTCTTAAAATCTGGGACTTATAATATAAGGTAATAAGCTGTGAACTCGTAGTCTTCAAAAATCATACCAAAAATCTTGCTTTATAACATACGCAAAATTACCAAAACGACCTATAGTGCCCTAGATGGTTTAACCGAAATAGGGACCGACGATACCGCCAACCAATATGGGGTCTTGGGTCTCATACTAACTTAATTGAACATTACAAGCATTTAGTGGAGATTTCAACCTGATGCAAGACTATGGTGTGAGTGTTTATTGTATCCATAAAAGGCATGACCTACTCTTTAAAGTCAACTCCGAGCGACAGATTTTATTGCAATTTTATTCTACTCGTACGGCCATTATTACAACTTCCCGTTAACTAAAGAGAGGATTTTAACGGGCAGATAAATTGTTTTTCATTATTATAAGCGGGCAATAAAGTAGAAGTGAGCGTTAAGCTAAAGGGAGGATCATCCTATCTTTAACATTTCAAGCTAAGTTTATGTTTGAACTTGTCATATTACATATTATTTTCAATACCGCAACTTCAAATATAACCAAAATGAGTATATACAACAGAAAAAAACGAAGCCTGTCATTGCCACTGCGTTTACAAAAAACTTGTTTAATTGAGCAGTGTTATAGACATTGCTCCGGCGCTGCCTTATTTTTGAAAAAGTTAACTTTATTTTATCATTAGGTTATAATAACAAAAGAGGTTAAAGGTGACTTTAAAGTTCACTTTAGCTAAAGTTATCTTTAACTAAACCCAACTTAAGCGATAAGTTGTAATAATGGCCCTTAGACTGCTGAGGAGAAGTAGCCGAATGAAATATTGTTTCATATCTCGTTTTATTTGAGATGTCTAAGATAGGTGTTGAACTACGCGCTCTCATCTAATAAGCCAACACACTACTTATTAGACTACGGCAACGTCTAATATGTTTATTAGTATCGTCCCAAATTCAAAAATTTTGCTTGCTGCCCTATTCATTCATCCAGAAATGGGCCTGTTTGCTGAAAATGATTATTCTGCGTTTTATAGCGTCAATTTCGACTATTCCGGAGCCTATTCATGTTCTATGTCCATAGTGATTTGTTAAAACTGAATGAATAAATGATAGCTAAGCCGACATATTTAGTCTCGTTATGAAGCGTCAAAGTTCTGAAGGATAGTTTTTCTACATTTTATTCAAAGTAACGGTTTAATACAGATTTTAGTCGCTTGTGATACACCACACTTTTTTGGTTCCTTCAGACACACAGCATAGTCTTCCTGCAGAACCGCTCTGAATATTTATGATTGTTCCGGCTTAACCCATGACTTTTTCAGTTTAGGATATAGAAAATCAGTCCCTTTTTATCGCCAGTTACAATTCGATACGATACTGAAATAACTATTGTCCTTGGATGCTAAATTTCAAAGTGGATTTTCATATGTCTGTCATACATGACATGTCGTCAAATGTGCACTATTTGACGTTTCTGCCATTTGTTTCTAATTCAAAGTGTCATCATCATTTTCCAATATTGTTTTCATTTCGGCAACTTGAATTTTTGTGGTGGTATTCCCCTGTTTTTGATTTCTTACATCAAAATCCTTATCTCTGAACCGACGAAACCATCTTCTGCATATTGCTTCTGATAGAGTACGATTATCATGAGCCTCAACGAAAACAAAATGAAGCCTCGTTCACAATAAATGTTTACTGTGGAGGCATTTACATCCTGAGGCTCACTTCATTTCGGTACACCTGGTTTATTATTTTCGAAAGCATTATCATTTTCAAGATTTATTGGGCTTCTAATTTAGCGGCAATCATTGTGCCTAATTTAGTAAAAATTATTCATACTTCTTATCTTTCTTACGTTTGCAAAGAAATTTGGTCAAACATAAAAAAATTATATGATAAAGTGTAAATGAGTTTCGTCGATTGGACGAAGAGTAACCGTCCTGGGTTAAAGCAGACTTGATTTCAGTCTAAGATAGGGGTCTTAGATAAGGGTCCCCCTAGGCACCACAAGACGCTGTCAGAACGGGCCAAAAACGAATACAATAAACTTCATATTTTAGACACGCATTGTCAATTAAAGAAATACAATTTACGACCAGCCTCAGTTACATACGTTACATTTTTTAAACACTTTCCAACACTGAAAACTTTGGACAAAACAAAACTGGATGAATATTTTGTATTTTATGCTAACAAAGATGAATAAGTAGATAATAATGAAAAATATTGAACAAGTGGCGTCTCAGTCTATACAAAAACACAACCTCAAGCATGTTGCAAGCAACAAAAAGTTGTATGAAACGCTTTAACCTGTTAACGAAAGTAGCTCAAACGGAAAATCGTAATAAAAGGAAACAGAATAGAGAGAAAAACTACAACACGAACAGATTAAAACACAAATATTGAAAGACATTCGTAAATACAGGATACAGTCATAAAAATACATGCTTCAGTAGAGTAGAAAAAAGGGGAGAGAAAAGTAAAAAAGAAATCATGTAAAAACCGATACAAACCTTATGACAGCATGTATTAATGTATTACAGACTGGCAACAATAGCTTCAGTTGCTCTCCGAGTATTAACGCAGACGGTTTTCAAATGTAAATCTCAATCTCGGAAAATATTTTTTCAAAAAATTTCGAATATTCCATTGAAATAAAAAAAAAAATTATGCAAAAGAGCAAAGAGTGCGAAAGGCGTGAAAGGTTATGAAAGTGAAAAAAAACCAAAAAAAAAAACATTTGAATTGAATAACAAGTATCGGCGAAAAAGAAAGTTTTATAAATATGGCCAGACACGGCTAAATGAAGGCGATAGTAACAATGTTTTCAAACTGTTGCTGTTTGCCTAGAGTTTAAAAGAAATTATAAAAGTAAAAGCTTGTCCATTACAAATGCTTTTAAAACGACGTGTTAAAAAGCGTGTTACACTAAAAGAAAGGAGCATAAATGTGGTCGAAAATTTTATTTAAAATTTTAAATTCAACTTTAAAAATAACTACAATACATACACACATACATATGTAATTGGTCATTACAACCCTTCAGTCGGGATTACGACATAACTTTTCTCCTTAATACCATGAAAAGTTTAAGTTTAAAAAATGTTTGTAAACGGCGTCTACAAGTGGCTTGATATTTGGCCAAATACGTACAGCATCCAAACTACAATATCTCTTTAAAGAAAAGCAATTAAAAGAAGAAAAGAGAGAGAATAATAATAACATCAACAAACTATTAAAACCTAAAGGAAGTATTTGATATGTAATTAAGTTTTATTCCGTGGATTCCCAAGATAGCAGAAGAAAAAAAAAACGTAAACACATATAAAAGATTCAAAAAGAAAAAGTTTTGTTATCAAGTCAAATATAAATGGAAATTATGTGCCATTAAAAATTTCAAATATAAATAAAAATTTGTAATGAAATTACTAGCATACATACATACACAATTGGGCATTACAAAACTTCAGTTAGGATTACGACCTAGCTGTTCTCGTTAACTACAATAAATAAAAAATATCATGAAAATTTCAAAAAATTTTTGTGTTTACGAAAAATGTGTCTGCAGCTGGATCGATACTTGTAGGTATTGGCCGAAAACTTAAAACATTCAAAGGATATCTCTTCAAACTAACGAAGGCAATGAAAAAAAGAGGGAGTGTAGTAATAAAACCAAGAAACTCTTAAAACTTCAAGGGAGTAATTGATTTGTAAACAAGTTTTGGCTTCCCAAGATAGCAGAAGAAAAATGAAAACACAAATAAAAAATTAAAAAAAGCAAAATAAAAATACATATACCATAAAAAATTATATATTGAACTTAAGGAAAGAAATAATAATTTGAAATAAAATTACTTACATACATAAATAATTTTTCATTATAACTCTTCAGACAGTCTCACAACCTAACTTCCCACATCACTTGTTAATCTTATACAAGAGTGGCGGTACCTGAAGTTTTGAAGTCGACTCTGAACGACAAATCCTTGAAAAACTTTTTCGAGGCAAATTTTTATTTACTTTTAGATTTTTTGCTATAAATTTGTTAAGAGAAATTTAGAAATGTCTGAACAATTTTATGCGCTAAGAAAATTATAAATCCATTACAGCTTAACTGCCATATTTATAAAAAACATGTGATTTATGAAACATCCCTTTTACAAAATAAATAAAAAAGAATAATTAAATATATTTACAGCCACAGGTTTTAAAAACCTTAATAAAATGTTCAGATATGCACTTTTAATGAGTAAATATTCGGTTTATTGAGTACAATATTGTAAATATTCAGACATAACAATAATACGAAGTTCAACTGCTTATGCTGTCCTACGAAGGTCTGGAAATTATTTCAATACAATAATCATAATGAACAGTTTCCTAATAGTTATAAAAATTATTCAGCCGAAGCATATAATAAGATATAAATGTCCACGCATCCGAAATATCCATTTTGTCACGGCTATGGGGTACAAATCAGACTCACTTTGACCGATGTCAGGTTCACCCACATCCGACCTACAATCTGGGAATGGGATCGTGTGAATAGGGTCGTTGTTAAGGCACGAAAAACTTAGCATTATTTGTAGGCTCAGAAGCGTGACAATAATATTACATCAGCTGTAACATAGGGCCACATGCTAATTTATTGTTATTTTCGCCTTGACCAACATATTTTTCAAGTGTAGAAAAAAAGCATTCAATTGTCTCGGTTTCTCGAGATGGTGCAAGGAAAGTTCCAATCCATCTGATACTCTTACTGTTTACGCTACTTATGTATACTCGACCGAAAATGAAATACAATTCCCATGTATTGGAGTAGGCACTGTTTCTTAAGACAGTGGAAGTAAAATTTACACCATCCGCCTGTATATCGGATCGGAAACGGAAGCCATCTCCCATGTATGGGCCTGTGCTTCAAAGTCTATTTGTTCGCTTCTCTACCTCGTATAGTATAGTCCAAAATATTCATTAATGGTGCTATATATCCAACTCTATTGATTCATTGGAGCATGGTCGGAATGTGGGTTTGTGTTCAAATTTTTTTTTTCCGAAAATCTGTTTAATTTATTGGTGATACTCGTCTTTCGCGTAAATAATTTCTTAATAAAAAATTAAACTTTCCATTACGAAGCTATTCTTATTAATTTTGTTGAACATATTTCCTTGCAGTTGTCGTAGACTTGTAGGTAGTGTGTTGGTTATTAGATGTGTGGGGGTTATCCCCACGAAAACATCTGGTAAGCCTGGCAAATGGCAATAGGTATGGCAACTCCGGCGAGTAAAGAAAAAATCGAAAACGCGCGTTAATAAAATGACGAGAACTTTCTAGATCATTCGTTCTGTTACAACCGTATAGAGAAGACGCAAAATAAAGAATATTAATTATAAAAAAGAAACCCAGTCATTTTTAATTTTTCAATTTTATAATTGGTTGCTTTTGCAAATAACCAAAGTGGTGACCCCGAAAAATAAAATGAACATGGAAAGAAAAACAACTGCAGCACATAACAGCGACGAGGGCTCCATGCCATTAGATTCCGTTGAGGACACGGGTGGACAAAACGGCGAAAGTGGCCGCGAGATATTTAGAGTGGGCGTCAAGCCGCCAGTATTTTGCAAGGAACAGCCGGACATTTTCTTTATTCAAATGGAGTTACAATTTGCAGTTGCCGGCATTAGGTCAGACGATACAATGTACCACCACATAATCTCATCACTGGAACCACAGTTTTTGATGCAAGTTGCTGACATTATACGCAACCCTCCATCCACAGACAAATACAAGGTCATAAAGAGTTCCCTTATTGCTGAGTACACAGACTCTGATCACCGAAAACTACGAAAACTTATTCAGGAAATCGAGCTTGGAGACCTTAAGCCGTCACAGCTGTTAAAAAGGATGAAGGACTTAGCAGGCAACAAAATATCAGATGATGCACTAAAATCCTTATGGATGGAAAGATTACCAGAAACAGTTCGGTCAGTGGTAGCAATCGTAGACGGTAATTCTGCGCAAATGGCGTTACAGGCTGACAAGCTAATGGAAGTGCAAAACTATTCTTCAATATCATCTATTCAACACAATGCAAGTCTTAAAGCCGAAATAGAAGAACTCCGAAGAGAAATTAAAAATTTGCGTATTGGCGAAAGTGATAGAGGCCGCTCAATGGAACGTAGTCGACAACAAAGAAGAAGTAAGTCAAGGCCGAAAGTTCGTTTTCCTTTTTGTAAATTTCATTACAGGTTTGGTCATAAGGCAAGAAAATGTGAAGAACCTTGCCAATTCAAAAATTTGAAGCCGGAAAACTAACGGCCACTCTGTCACCGGCGGCGGACAGAGTAGGGGCTGCAGAAAGCCGTCGTCTCTTTATTACAGACCAGAAATCAAAAATTAAATATTTAATTGACACCGGCGCCGATTTTTCAGTTGTACCACCCACAAAACGAAACGTACCACTCTCTTACAACCTATATGCAGCAAACGGCACACCTATAAAGACGTACGGAACAAAAATTATTACGGTCGACTTCGGATTACGAAGAAAAATGGACTGGGAGTTTCTTATTGCTGACACACCAAACCGATCATAGGCGTCGATTTTTTGCATGAGTACGGCCTAATCGTTGATGTACGAAGAAGAAAATTAATCGACAGCAAAACCAATCTCATGGCCAACGTTAAGCTGGGGGAAAGTCAGCAGGAACAAATACATACAATTTCGCCAGCAGAAACAGGTTGGATAAAACAACTTCTGGAGAAGTACAAGGATTTAACACAGCCTTTCAAATACATCAAAAATTCGGAGAATCCAAATGCTGTCTGCCATCACATCGTTACTGAGGGACCGCCAATCTTTGCAAGGCCTAGAAGGTTGAATCCAGAAAAACTCGCTCTGGCAAAAAAGGAGTTCGAATATATGCTAAAACAAGGTATATGCAGTCTCAGTAACTCACAATGGGCCAGCCCACTCCATATGGCTCAAAAGAGAACCGCGGGAGAATGGCGGCCATGCGGTGACTACAGGCGTCTGAACGCAGTAACTAAACCTGACCGGTACCCTATACCCCACGTACATGACATATCACACAGAATGCATAACAAGTCGGTATTTACCACCCTTGATCTGGAGAGGGCCTATCATCAAGTACCAATTGCACCAGAGGATCGCGAAAAGACCGCTATAACTACACCGTTTGGGTTATTCCAATTCAATGTTATTACATTTGGTCTACGGAATGCTAGCCAAACCTTTCAGAGGTATATGGACCAAATTTTTCGTGACCTAGAGTTCGTAACGGTGTACATTGACGACATTTGTGTTGCGTCCACAAGTATAGAGGAACATGTCCAACATTTGAGTATCGTCTTCGACCGTCTACAGCAGCAAGGGTTAAAATTAAAAGTTTCGAAATGTGTCTTCGGACAAAGTGAAATAACGTTTTTAGGACATCGGATAACAAAAGATGGCATTTTACCTACTCAAGAAAAAGTTTCAGCGATTCTGAATTTTAAAAAACCGATGCTTACCTGTGATTTAAGACGATTTATAGCCCTACTTAATTTCTACAGACGTTTTCTTCCACATGCCGCGTATAAACAAGGCCAATTACAAAAACTAATCAAAACTAATAAAAAGAATGACAGAACGCCAATAGAATGGAATGAAGAAGCTATATCAGCCTTTGAGGAATGCAGAAATAGCCTTGCCAAAGCAGCATTATTGGTGCACCCTTCTCCAAACGCGAAATTGGTTCTCCAGGTGGACGCAAGCAACTTTTGTGTAGGCGCTGTAATCAACGAGGTGCAAAAAGGAGAACTTCGTCCGCTTGGTTTTTTCTCAAAACGAATGTCGGAGACTCAAAAGAGGTATAGTACTTTCGACAGAGAATTACTAGCAATATACCAATCAGTCAAGTACTTCAAACACTTCATCGACGGTCGGGAGTGTACTATACAAACCGACCACAAACCACTTACATTTGCTTTTCAACAAAATCCCGAAAAGGCTACACCAAGGCAAATACGCCAACTCAGTTTTATCAGTGAATACACGACGGACATCCAACACGTTTCGGGGAAAGACAACATTTTCGCCGATACACTATCGAGGGTTGAGGCCATGTTCAATGCAGACCAGATAAACTTTCAGCAACTGGCTCTAAGCCAAGAAGAAGATAGTGAGCTGCAAGAATTGAAGAAAAGCTCCACGTTACAATTAAAGCTCATCAGATTACCGGAATCATCAATATCGTTATGGTGTGACGTGTCAACAACCACAGTTCGTCCGTATGTTTCTCCACCTTTCAGGTCACAAGTGTTCAACTCAATTCATAACATTTCTCATCCCGGAAAACGTTCAACAGTTAAGATGATCACCGAACGGTTTGTCTGGAAGAACATGAAGAGTGATATCAGTAGAATGACAAAAGCCTGCCATGAGTGTCAGAGGACAAAAATAGGTAAATATAACCGAAGTGTATTACAACAATTTAATGTTACAGATCAACGATTTCGACATGTCAATATTGACATAGTGGGTCCATTACCGTTATGTGATGACTTTCGATACTGCTTAACCTGTGTAGACCGATTTAGTCGTTGGCCAGTCGCGATTCCAATAAAAGATATAACAGCAGAAGTAGTGGCACGGGCGTTCGTAAGCGGTTGGATTTCTCATTATGGTATGCCAGCTGTTGTAACTACTGACCAGGGCAGACAATTCGAATCGAAACTATTCAAGGAACTTACTCACCTGACGGGTTCAAAACACCTTCATACAACAGCCTACCACCCACAGGCGAATGGCCTGGTAGAGCGCATGCACCGCACCCTGAAGTCGGCCATCAAGTGCCATACATCGTCAAATTGGACCGACAGCTTGCCAATAGTATTATTGGGTCTAAGGACTGCCTTCAAACCAGACCTAAATGCTTCGCCAGCAGAAATGGTATACGGTTCCACAATTAAATTACCGGGTGAATTCTTTGAGGCACAGACAAATGAATACGTGGAAAGTGAGTACGTACAAAAGCTGCGCGCCGTAATGAATAAGCTGAAGCCAGTCCCAACGTCGAATCATTCACACCAAAATGTTTTTATACAAAAAGAATTGGCCAAGTGCACACATGTTTTCTTGAGAGATGATTCAGTACGACCTCCGTTAAAAGCGCCCTATGATGGACCATATGAGGTCATAAATCGAACAGACAAGGTGTTTGAAATAAAAGTGAGAGGCAAGAACGTCAAGGTGAGCATAGACAGAGTTAAAGCTGCGTTTATGTCCAACGAAAACCGACCAGAGATTCCAAAATTAAGCACTACAGGTCAACAACAAACCTACCAACCAACCAACAAGCCTAGAGAACAACATTCAACGGAGAATTCAGCTACTCTGCCCAAAACGTCACGATCAGGAAGAGAGTTAAATAAACCCAGAAGGTACGTCCAGATTGTTGCATAACAACCTTATTTAAGGGGGAGTAATGTGGGGGTTATCCCCACGAAAACATCTGGTAAGCCTGGCAAATGGCAATAGGTATGGCAACTCCGGCGAGTAAAGAAAAAATCGAAAACGCGCGTTAATAAAATGACGAGAACTTTCTAGATCATTCGTTCTGTTACAACCGTATAGAGAAGACGCAAAATAAAGAATATTAATTATAAAAAAGAAACCCAGTCATTTTTAATTTTTCAATTTTATAATTGGTTGCTTTTGCAAATAACCAAAGATGTAAGGCCACGCTTCAAACCCCAATTCCCAGACAACTCTAACAAAACGGAATACGAAAGAATATTTCATCGGCGGCTGCCTTTTAGCAGATTTCTGGCAGAAACTGTGAGAAAATCTGCTGTTCGGAATCGACTTAACATGTAGGTCTCGCCACTCATGTATAAAAAAATACACCCAACATAAATGGTGTGAGAAGTTAGGTCGTAATCCTGGCTGATGGGTTGTAATGACTACTAACACAGTGCTTGCGTTGGACCTATTGTTGTTCGTTTCATTGGATTTTCTTATTTCATACTTGGCACGAAACATTAAGACGTATTCAACATCATACAAGCGTAGCAATACAGATTACATGGTAGCATGGAAAACAAATTTGTTTTTGCCTCATAACAAAGAAGAATAAGGGGACAAGGAAGATAATTTTTTATTTTTTCTGTTTGCAATGTCTGCTGTTCTTTCTACTTTACGTTGTAGTTCAATATTGTTGATATACGACTCTAACTTGGCCATGAAGATAAAGATGTTGTTTGTCATGATGTTGATCATCCACTATCCACTGTTTCCTTTTAGTTTTTAGTCCTATCAATACCTATCAAGATGTAAATGGTCTTTAGTTTTAATATCCGTATGGATGTGCACAGTCATATAAAGGGTCTTCCAACAGGAACTTCTAGACTTTGACAGTTAGCAATGGCCATTTCGTTGAAGCTACATTTCTTAAATTAGATGTCATTTATTTAGTTTGCTCTCTTACATGATCATAAAAATATATCCACACCTAGAAATAATAAAATTATTTTACCAAAATAATTCTAGCAATTGGTTCGTAAGTATAACGTCAGGTCCCTTTACTGGCAAAATTCTTGTCGCCACTTGTGGTGCATGGTTTGCACATGTATATCTACGCATCCTGTAGCCGTTCTTAAAGTAAACTTTTGTAGACTTTGGATATACATATTTAATATTTCATATTTTATATAAAATATAAAGCATTTTCGAAACTATTGGCCAATTCACACGACTTTTTATCGTGTATATTGTATTAAATACACTTTTTGTATATTCGTCCAACAATACATGGAATACAACGATACAAGGGCTTGTGTGAATAGCCCATATAATTTTTGCTTGTGCAGAATACATAAGCTGTTTAGTGAGCGTATAATTTCGTATATATAATTATTTATAATATTATAGAAAAATAGCAAGGTAATAATCTAGGAACTTAGTAAATTTATGGTTTTCCTGAAAATATGGGACGCCTTCTTATTTGCATACATAAAACTCTGATTGTTTACAAGTTCCGTACATGCTTAAGCATTTTATTTAGAAAAGGATTTTAGCATAATATCGCATACATGCTTGTAAAGTTGGTACAGAATAAGGTAAAAGTTCTTAAAGTCATAAATTTAACAAAAGTTTTGAAAACGACCTCACTGCAAACATAACAATAGTAAACTTGTTGTTTATATTTTAAATTTATTGAGTTTTATTTCTTAAGTTGAAGTATTTGAGATGGTAATCGTATTTACTTCGGAATAAAAGCATTTGAAAGCCATGTAATAAAATTAAATGTAATACATGTACAGACAGTGGACAGCAAAAGTCTAAGTTCCCCAATATATTTTACAAATATATATTGTTACGAAAATGAAAAATCTTGAATCTGATGTTTTGCTTTTACATCGCTTAACATTAAAATTACAAACAAAAGCTACAAAAACAAAACAATGCAGTAAACAAATCTGTTTACAAATTATCAGACCGCTTAACATAGCAAACACTAGCATAAAAAATGGTAAACAAGTAAAAAAAATACACAAACAACACTACATTAATAAATGTATACAACGATGTTTACAACGATGTTTACAACGATGTTTACAATGATGTTTACATTTATAGAAATTTCGGGAAGGCGAAGTCATGAAAATTCGCCTTCAAGAACATTAAGCAGACTGTTTACTCTTCTATATAAAAGGCAAGGCAAAGCAGGCGACTGAGGTAGTGAAGTTCAATCAGTCTTGTGTGAAGTGTGGGTGAGTTCGAAGAGAGTAATTGTGGTTTGAATATCTCCGTTACAAATATCTGTCGAATAATTGTGTAGTAATTGTTATTATTGCTGTAAAGGGTATAAACAAAGGAATAACAAAAAAGGCAATTGGTGTTGTTTACATTAAGTTGTGAACAGTGGCACATAGCATTGTGTGAATAATAAATAATCTTAATTAAAAGTAAACACAAATTTATCTTTATTTTATTTACAATCTACGAGCTCATATTTTATAGTGTTTAAAAGGTAAAAACGTAACATTATGTCTATATGTATAAACAATATACACTATATATATGTATGCATTTTTAGACATATTTTGGGGCACCTAGACTTTTGCTACCCACTGTATATAAGGATACTTTGGCCCAATATAGAGGATTTTCTCAACGATAAGAGTAAAAACCAAATTTATGATGAACGCAATAACTGTTTACTAGTCTAGTCTAGTTGGTGGTGTGGTGTCTAACTAGACGAGAGCTTCTAGTTCAAACTTGAGCTCTCATATCTTGAAGAAAAATAATATAAAAAATATGTGTATATATTCCAATATCCTCACACAGCAGTCTTCTAGCAAAAACTCTTGGTGTAAAACATAGCTATGCAAGTGCTTCGCAAATCTGTTATTTAGAGTCTACGTTAAGTCTTGGATTGAATTAGACACACAAAAAATCTTTATTTCAACTGCACCTGCCCGCAATTTTGAATCATACTAAACCCAATACTATATCAATGATAGGACTGTAGTGGAATCCTCAACGCTTATATAGCTGGAATTAGAACAGTTTGCGGTAAAGATACATATATACATAATTGGCCATTAAGATGCTACAGTCATGATTGTTATCTAGATTTTCACACCATTTATGTTGTGTGTATTAATTTTATACAAGAGTGGTGGGACTTACAGATAAAAGTCGTCTTCAAACGGCAGATCTTTGAGAAACTTTTCATTGTAAATTTATTTACTCTCAGAGTTTTTGCCAGCAATCTCCTGAGACTAAGTTACCAAAGAAATATTTTTTCAAATGTAGTTTTATTGGAGATGTCTGACCTGAGGGTTTGAATCGCAGCCACACGTCTAATAACCCAACTAACTACCTACAAGTCAAAGTTTTTGCACAATTAAATATCAATTTAAGCACATGTATGAACGAAATAATATAACAGCCGTTGTAGGTAACAATTTTTTTAATTTGGTGGCTCTAGTCAATAATATCTCAAACAACCATCGGCTCTTTTCAGGGCCAATAATGATATTACTAAAGGGATTTTCTTTTTGTTTTACACCGAATATCCTAAAGTGTTTAAAGTGTATGTATGTCGATTTTTTTATATAATGCTGATATTGGGTCTTTCAATAAGTGCTTTCTATCTTTAAATTAATTTTATTTTTAAAACAAAGTTCATGTGAGATGTTATCGAAATTTTTTCCATGGATGGATGTAATATAATATCGTTCACAGGCCAGCCCCAGGTTCTCTGGTTATATCGCATCAAAAATGGTCAACTTTCAATGATTCTAATGGATAAATAAGGATGAATTTAATGGCATGCGGTATGTAGACTTTGAGGAACGCTGTAGTTTGTAGGTTATTTTCATACGTTTTTTCACAATGGTTACTATGGTCGATGTAAATGTTCTAAGTAACGGAAATTGTTGAACTAATAAGTTATTTTTTAATGGGTGATAAAAGATGGAATTTATTATTATTTACACTTCACAGTGGGTGAAACAGTGGGCAATCGAAATACCTATGCCTTGCAACATGCCGAAGATTGTGAGCTTCGTACCGATATCCCTATGTGACGGAACTCACAAGAGTTATCTTTGAATAATCTGAAATTTCTCTGAGAAGTCCTCGGCATTCATGAACAAGGGCGGATGTTGAAAGTTAGAGACTTAATCGCAGCTTGGCTGTTCGGGTAAATCAGAAGAGTTTCAAAGAAAATAATGCCACTCAACAAGCGTTGCGATGTTCTAAAAATGGCCTTGAACTCTGCTTGGAAAACGCTGCAGTGGTTAATATCAGAATCAATAGCAATGTACCATAGCATACTCTGTTACTCAACTTTGGAGCATTAGTGTAAAACTTAAGGACCCATTAGGAACCTTCAGATCTGCAGACCAGAAGAACTTGGCTGGAGATGGCGGTTTTAAAACCCATCAGGTTTTGAGGTTATTTATTCTCTTGGAGGTAGCTTACTCTCTTGGATAAGATTACTTCAATCTTATAAAAGATGGGTAACTCAGAGGTAAGTATCTTGTGAAAAATGTAAATAAAATTTTTGCATGACCAACACACAGTAGGCAGTATTATAATTTTTAAACTCACAGGCACATCAAAAACAATGGGTTTGCGGCTTAAATCCCATAATATCCAAATAATCAGCATAATAAAAAATATTAAACTATTTCATTGTAGCTAATCCAACTGGTCAGGTCAACAGTACGGTAAGGAATAAAATTAAAGCAAACATTGCTAAAACAGACGCGAACGATATTAAAAATAAATACGTGGAATGTGTGACTGGCAACCTCTGCTACACCAGTGTGTATAATCAATTTACTATATTTGTTATGATTAGAGGAATGCAATAGTACTCATACTACAAGCAATGTCTAAGGATACTATTTGTTGTTGTTTTCTTCTTCAGATTCATCGATGAAGTGTCTGGGCTACTGATATAACTGGTTTTGTTTTATTGCTTGTGTTCATAAAAGTAGTGAAGCAATAAGCCACCTCATCACAGCCTCACCATAGATGAGGGTGCGATGAATAGAGAACTGCTTTCATTTATAAATGCCCAACTTGAGAATTTAATCATTCACAATTTTATTTCATTTCTTATTTCAGTCACATAATAAAACTAAGGATACATTTGTTCCGTCTGTCGTAGTGTTGCTGCAGGAGTTTATGTTTCATAAGACCTCCTTGTGTTTTGTTAGAGATTCGGTAAGCAAGAAGAAGCTTTTATTACTCATAAGTTCACAAACATAAGTAGGTATTTTCCGTTGTTTTTGTTATTCTTTATTAATATATTTTTGCTTCATTCCTGGATTAAATAAATTTGTTGAGTATACGATGATATTTTTATTCTTCTTCCTTAAACTAACTAAACTATGAATTAAAGTAGTCGCCACAGTATAGCTGGTTGATTAGACGTAAGGCCACGACTCAAACCCCTGGTCAGAGATCTCCCTAGAGATCTCTCTAGGTCCTGCCACACACAACGTTATTGGATTGAGAAGTTAGATCGTAATCCTGACTGAAGGGTTGTAATGACTAATTATGTATGTATGTATGTACTCACATGATATCTAGTGCTTACTTTGCTGTACTTAGAAGCAATTCTTGACCTTGTACTAAAGAGATAACAACCACTCTGAGAATAAATAAACTCGCCATGAAATATTTCTCAAAAGCTGTCGGTCGGAGTCGACGTTAAACCGTAGGTGAAATATTTCATTCTAGGACCAAATACTTCCCTTCCTGTCCTAAGGATTAAAATCCATCTACTATATATCAAAAATATTGGTATGGTATGCTCTGCATTCATTATTATCATCCACGCCTATCCACTGCTGATATACGGATAAGTTGGTGTATCCTGTAAGAAAGTTCATTAGAATACTTAAATTTCTTCAGTGGGAATTTCCAGGAGCACTGTATAGTCCTTTCTTCATGTTTAGAGTTACAGCAACATGTCCCTACGGCCCTTGGTTCTATTTGACTAAAAAAAGTGAATTGAAATTGTTGTGTTAGGTAGAGGTTAGCGGGTATCTTACTGTTCACAGGCAAGTTCTCTCTGTGGCCCATATACTCCATTGGGCAACCCAGTATGAGCTAAGGCCCTTTGTCATTCCTCGAACGAAACCGGCCAGTGGCACGTTCACTACCATGCCCAGATCTTCAAACGTTCTATCACTCAAAAACCGATGACAACTGTTCTGAAGTGCATGGCACTCGCATAAAAAATCATTGCGCGGATTCTCTGTCCTGTGTTAGGCATACTGTTTGATAACTTCGCAATAAACTAGTATCCGTCCCGTGTCCAAATTATACTTTTATGCTATATATTCTGGCTCTAGTGTATAGCATGGAGATAATATACTTCAAATGCTGTATTATATCGCACACGTGTTTCAAATGGTTGGATAAAAAACGTTATAGTCGTGGTAATTGGCTACCTCATTCGTCATCATATATCTTTTAAACTTTTCGAGTTATACTAAACTAGCACTGCCGAGCCATTGACCCACCGTTAATATTGATAGTATAGCTTAAAATCCTAGCATTATAATAGAAGCAAATGGTGCTTCTGACAGTAAGGTCTTGACTATACCGCGAGTGAGGTCAAACTTGCGATCCACTGTTTTCCAAATTGGTTTTGGACGGAGGTGGTGCATATCTACGTTGTTTTTCAGACAATACTGGCTTCAAACAAATTAATTGTTGCCTGGTATGTGCCGAGTGTAATGGAGGACGGATTGACGAAATTAAAATGAGTCATGAATGAATTTGACATGACAGAAATGAAATGAACCTAAAATGAAGCACGATATGCCAAACCATATTTAATTCATAATTGAGTAACCATATTTTCTGCACGACGCAGAATTAGTTTTTTAAAATTTGTGTTACCAAACCTTTTAAGAGTTTAAATATGGAAAATGTTCGTCAGTAAGAGACTATTTTTGTTTTTTTATCAAACCAAGTGTTAATTCGAAGCATATTTGATATTAGTACTGATACCTCATTCATGCCTACCGTACGCATAAGTAACATGTACTATTCTTCTCACAATTATTTAACAAGTATACGTAACGATGACCCAGATATTGAAAATATTTTGTATAGATTGAATGCAACAATAAATCATGACAAAACCAGAATAGTTTGGTTTTTCTATTCCTTTGCAGGTAGAGAATCAATAAAATTTTGATTGCAAGACAGAACGAAACTGAAAAATAAATTGGGTAACAAAGACAAACATAAACACAGACGTATTATAATTTGCCATACAGATTGAAAGCAAATATTCAATTTTCCATATTCGACAATGATTAAAAAAAAAAAGAAAAAAAATCGAGCTATGACAGAAATGAAATGAATTATTAATACTTTTGTTGCATCATTTTTGCTTAATTCTCCTTTGATGCAACTTCTAAAAACATTTTGCTTTTATACTGCTAAATTTTTACGTTTTAAAAACATTTAAAATTTGACTTCGTAGATTGCAAATGCATGAAATAAAAATAAATTTGTGTTTAGTTTTAATTAAAATTCTTTATTATTCGCAAAATTATGTGTGCAACTGTTTACAACTTTATGTAAACAACAACAATTGCTTTGCTTGTTTTTCCCCTGTCTATACCCTTGCATAAACAATAACAATTATTCGACAGATCTTTGTAACGGAGATCTTCAAACGCACCGCGTCTACATACATGGCTGACTGAACTTTCACTCACTGACACCAAGTAAAAATAGGCAACGATCTGTGCTCGCTCAATGGACCAATTGAATCCATTTTTGAAAAAATGGGTACGTGAACGCCGTTATTGCCAATGAAAATTATGTCAGTCTGAAGACGAAGCATAGGATCACTCCTGAAAATAGTAACTGAGTACTAGAGACTTCTCTCGTACGATAAAATTAATACCCGTGCTTCTTTATGGCGCAGAGGCATGGACCCTACTAAGCACTGATGCAGCAGCCTTGAGAGTATTCGAGAGAAAAATCTTACGTAAGAATTTCGGTCCAGTGCGAGTAGACGATGATTTCCGCATTCGATCGAATAATGAGCTGTATGAGCTCCTCAACGAAGTGGACGTTGTGCATCGTATTAACATACAGCGGCTGCGCTGTCTCGGCTATATCGTTCGAATGGATGAGGATGCTTCGCCGTGAGGGGTGTTTGATGCGGAGATTTGCGGAATTTGCGTACCTTGAAAACGACGTTGGACGTTACTATTTTATTTTGGATTGAATTATTGGGTCAAATTCAGGCCGATAAAAGAAAATTGAACATTATCAATGCGTTCCACCCATAGAAGTATGCAATTGAATATTTACTTAATTACATTAATTAAGATTTCAATCTAGCTTCTCGCTATTTTTATACATGAGTGGCGGGAGCTACAGTTTAAAGTCAACTTCGAACGACAGATTTGTGAGGAAGTCACCGAAAGAAATATTTTTTCATATTTCGTTTTCTTCCAGGTGTCTGACTCGATGTCACAGCCTCACGCCTAGTAAGCTAACACACTATAACCAGACTACGGTGACTGGAATACAAAAAGCGTAAATATGAGTTACTATCGTAATTTGATTATAAAAATTAAATTGTTCAAGCCGATTATTTTGATACATTTTCCCCTTTTAATTTCATCTTGTTTACAAAGATAAAATTTTATTGATATACTTATATTTTTATTTGAATAGAGTATCTGCTTCTGTAAATTTTTTTCTTATTCTGCTGGTCATATTCGATAACTTCATAAAAGATTTATAAACTCATTCAAGAACATTTGGGTCATAAATTATAAATATTCCAGCCGTATTGCAGTAAAATAGTAAAAAAATAACATTTAAATTTTACATAAAATTGGAAAAAAAATAATGTATGTGTGTATTTAGATGTTGAAATCGATATTCATTTGTAATGTTATACAAAAAGCATATGAAAGCAGAAATTGTAACATTATAACAGCAATAAAAATATAATATCGAAATGGCACATGAATCAAAAGAAAGAAATAAAACATAAAACATGTAAAAAAAATCATAAAAACCTTTGGGAGTCATTGATGTTGCCAATGGTTAATTGTGAAATAAATCATTGCTAGTTTAACCAACAAAATGAATTCATATAAAACAGTGATATAAAGACTTCAATAGATATTTTAACAAAAAATCAATTGATTAATTGAACGCAAGTTAAAAATGAAATTTAACAGAAATAAAAACTCTTTCCAATACCAGTCGTTATCTATTTCAGGTATGAGTTAACTTTGTGACGCTTTAGCAAGGATGCGCAGGCGGAATATCAGTAAATTATATTGTTTTTTAAGTTGTCAACTGCAATGAGGCCCTTCAGTCAGGATTACGACCTACCTTCTCACACCAGCTTTGTTGTGTGCATTAATTTCATTCATGAGTGGATAGATCTCCAGTTTAGAGTCGACTCCGAACGATTTTATTTATTTAATTTATTTTTTCGAGCAGAAATAAAAGTTATGTTTTGACTTTTATTTTTTTGGGCAGAAATAAAATTTATTTTTGTTCCAATTCATGATGAATTCATAATATTTATTAAAAAATTCTTTAAAAAAATTAAAGTAATTTATGTCAGAAAATTATTAGAATTAAGTTTTGGGTATATTAAACACTAATCTTTGGTTTGAAAAAACCAAAATAACTTTTATTTCTGCTCTTAAAAATAAAAGTCAAAAATAACTGTTATTTCTGCTCGAAAAAATAAAAGTCAAAACATAACATTTATTTCTGCTCGAAAAAATAAAAGTCAAAACATAACTTTGATTTCTGCTCGAAAAAAGAAAAGTCAAGAAATAACTTTTATTTTCTGACTTTTACGATAAAAGTTATAACAGTTACGGTCCCTGGTTTAAATTGATTTCGAAAGACAGATTTTTGTAAAACTCACCAAGAAATATGTTTCCATATTGCGTTTTCTTGGAGACGTAAGACCTGATTTTTGAACAGCAGCCTCATGTTTAGCGTTATGGTCGTGAATATTTTGTCTAATTATTCTGTTAAAATGTAGGTCCATTCTTGAATGACCTTCTGTTGTTTTGAAGCACGAGATCCTGTCTGATACAACACAACATCCAACACAATACCTACTACTATTTCGATTGCATATATAATGACATTGCTTAATCAGCCTTTATAACCACTTTAGTCGGGATTACAAGCAAGTTTCTCATTGCTATCATGTTGTGTGTCTTACTTTTGGCCATGAGTGGCGGGACCTACAGTTTCACATCCATTTCGAATAACTGATTGGAGAAGCTTTTTCTGGTGCTTATTTACTGTCACATATTCTGCCAGAACACTGCTGAGAAAATAATTCCCAAATAAGTATTTTTTATATTTCCTTTTTTCGAAATGTCAGAGCCAATGTTTGAACTTATGTGGTCTTACCAGTAAACCAAAAGACTGCTTACCACAGATCAACAATGAGTATTGAAAAAGATGAGAAGATTCGAATCATACTCATAATTTCTGATACTCATAAGCATTCATACTTATTTAAATATCATGCTCATACTACTCATATTCAAAGTTGGAAGTACTATTCATACTTAACAACACGTAAGAGGTTGTTGATTTCTACTCTCCGTTACTCAACATTTACAAGAATCACAAAATAAGTATCATTCGTGTACTCACTAGAAGGTTGTGTGTTTACTTTACTTGCTGTCTTTATCTTTTATTTTTTCTTTTCTTTTTTGTAAATGCAACAACAACTAAGACTGTAAATTTTGTTGAATGATTCGAATCACTCGAATCATTTATGAGTATTATAAGTATTTTTCAAAATTTATGGAAGTTATGAGTAGACTTATGAATCAAACATATGTATTTCGAATGGTATGAGTTTGCTGTCAACGTTTAACTCATACTCATTGCAACCTGTACTTATAAATCAATGTTGTATTGAGTAGTTGAATTTCAATACTGTTGACTCACTTATTTTCAAAATTTCATGAGTGCTTATAAGTAGCAAAGAAGCGATTCATTGCTGATCTCTGCTGCGTTCTATATGACAACAATCATTTCTAATAAAAAAAGAGAGTTGAAAAATAATACGGAAACTGTACGATAACTAAATATTTCTACAAATGATGACTTAAGCACGGTTCACATTAAGGATATAGAGAAAATGAATAAAACGTAATATGTTTATATTCACAATTAATATTAATCATACGCAGTGGGGTTTGTATTATTCAAGTGCCTCTTGAAAACTACGTAATCTGTGTTGCAATCATATTGTAAGAGTATTATAAACGTAAAACATATAAAATTATGGTAAATTATATAATTTTATGCAATATGTAATTGAGGTTATAATTGAATGGCCAATAAAGTGCAATAAGTTTGCAAGTAGATGAGTTCATATATAAAACGGTTAATAAAAATGGACAACATTAAAGGATAAATTTAATTAATCTTGTTACGTTTAACCACACATAATTTATTGTATAATTAATTTTAATTAATTGCACGATAAGTAAATAAAAAATTAATATTTGTTGGGTTTTTGCTTGTTAATTTGGTATTGATCTACTGAATATAAACTGCGGGCCTTTTAAAAGTTTAAATTTAAAAATGCAATAAAACGGAAACGGTTTGAAATTTTGCCATTAGAGTCGTACCCCGGCAATGGCATCTTTAAATATTCAATGGTTGCTGGTTCGTCGGTATAAAACTTTTCTTTCACTGCGCCTCCCCGAAAGCAGTACACAATTGTCAAATCGCAGCTTTTAGGCTGCCATTACCATTTCAACTAATTAAACGAACATCAAATCTTAAGCGCAATCAATCGATTGGGGCATGAGATGTGTGACAAGTTGCACCAACTGGTTGAAACTAAACATCATTCACATTAATATCATGAAGAACGTATACAAAAAAACGGTTATCATGGTGCGATTGACCGTAATGGTGGTGGCGCCGTCGTCTTTTTCAAAGAAATAAGGGTTAAGGACGTATCAGCTCCAAAAGCCGTAAGAAACACGTGGGTGCGTTGGCTTCTGTAAGACCACGTGTGGGTTTTCTGAGCGCCAAATACAGCAATTTTGCTTATTAACGTACCCACCAAGATGCAAATGAGCTTCATTCGAAAACATAATTTTTTTTTTTTGCAAAATCAACGTCGTCTTAAAGTTTCTTGTTGGCCCAATAAATTCCAACTTTGCTCAAGGGTAAACCCATTCATTACGCGCATTGGATATAATATACTGAATTTTGTGGCAGAGTAGAATGACATTAGTATTCCTAGATTCGAAATAACCGATATGTAGTTCAAATTTAAACCGACGGATGGCCAACGCTATATATCCAATGTTGTGTCAATAGAGAATGCACAAGCTTACAAGAGGACTATGGAGTATATCAATTGACATGGAATCGTTGATTGGCCTTTTCTTCTATTATTTAAACATAATTTACTACATCAATAGGTATTCGAAAGCTCAATACATACCATATTAACTAATGAAAATGTAACAAATATTTATTTTCTATTTAGTTACCTTACAGATGATTAAAATTAGTTATTCAATAAATTATAAATGATTTAACGTAAAAAGATTAATTAAATTATTCCTTTTATGTTGTCCATTTGTATTAATCGTTTTATATATGACCTCGTCTATCTACTTGCAAACTTATTGCACTTTATTAACGATTTAATTATAACCTCAATTACATATTGCATAAAATTATATAATTTACCATAAATTTAAATATATTACGTTTATAATCCTCTTACAATGTGATTGGCATACAGATTAAGTAGTTTTGAGAAGGCTCTTTTATAATATAAACTCCCCCTGCGTATGATTAATATTAATTGCCAATGTAAACAGATTACGTTTCATTTTATTTCTCTCATTCCCTAGAATTCAACTGTGCCTGCAAGCCTGATAAACAGGTTGTTGGAAGGTTTACACTACGTACAGTTTCAAGGTTGTTTTTTAACTTTCATAGGTTTTCATAAATTCGAAGAAGTCAAGGACTTGTTTTTTTTTCTTTTTATTTAAAATGAGTGTTGTCGTATTCTAGTAGGAAGTATGTTGTAAGACCACATAAGTTCACTCTTTGACAATTCGAAAAAAGGAATACAAAATATCGGGTGTGCCATCTATCGGTTTAAATTTGAACCATCGCTTATTTGTCAACCTTTATCCTGTTTTCGCTGCAGTCTAGTAGGTATCCCGAGGCCAGACATAGAAACGAAATATAAAAAAAAATATTTTTTCGGCGACTTCCTCTCAGCAGATTTCTGGCAAAAACTCTGAGAGTAAATAAACCTGCTATGAAAAAGTTTCTCAAAATCTGTCGTTCGGAGTCGACGTTAAACTGTAGGTCCCGCCACTCAAGTATAAAATTAAGGCACTCAACATGAGTGGTGTGAGAAGCAAGGCCGTAATCCTGACTAAAGGGTTGTAATGGCCAATTATGTTATGTATGTATGTATGTATGTATATATGTATGTATGTATGTATGTTTGTATGTTTGTATGTAATGCACCCATTTCTAGCGACTGTTTGGTACGGCTTGTGGAGCGAAGAGGATTTTTTTGTACCTGCTCTTACCACGTGTGAACGCTGTTTGGTTTCAACAGGATGGTGCAACTTGCCACACATCCCATGCCAAAATCGATTTATTGCGTCAAACTTTTGCCGTCTGTTTAATTAGACGAAATCGTAATGTCACTTTGTCGCCAACAAGCTGCGATTAGACACCGTTGGACTATTTCCTGTGGGACGCCGTCGCAGAAAAGTTTTACACCGTAAAACCAGACACAATTGAGCATTTAAAGGCCAACATTTGTGATGCTGTGCTGGAGGTGCGGTTTGTATCTTGGTCTCACATCTAATCAGCCAGCACACCACCTACAAGACTACGACCACTTCTATATTTTCAAGCACTCTCTTTTCAAACAAATTCAACCCGACTTATTACAAACATTACTTTAATCATTTGCAGCTCACTCATATTAAATTTTGGTTTTGAAAGTTCATAAAAACTTTTGTGAAGTGAAAATCTTTTTAAAAACAAAGAAAAAAAAACTGAAAAATTTTAATACCACTTGGCAGTTATAAGCCAAGCAAAAAAGGGGGAAAAATGTGAAATTTATTTTTTGTAAAAATAAATAAGTGAACTGAACTTGCAACATTACAAATGCAGACAGAATTTTTAACAGTCAAGTATAAATGATAGAAATAAAAGAAATAAATTGCAAAGAAAAAATAAGAAAATATTAAAAAAAAGAGCAACGGAAATAAATTTATTTCTTGACAAAGTAAATATGAAATGAAATAAAAAACGTCAAAAATAAACAGTAGTTGAGATAAAAAAAACTAAGCGGAAAATTCTGAACAGCAATGAACAAAATTTAAATTTAATTTTTTTTATAATTAACCTGTCAACACCAATTTTGATGGAGTTTTAATTGTATTTTATTTAATTTATTTATTTTCTATTTCAATTTATTGTTTGTTTGATATTTTACATCTTCCTCAGCTACTCTGTGGATTGATATTCGAAAACCTTTACAGTCTATCACCAACTTTCTGCATCATATTCATATGTACATAGATAATTTGTTATTGCACTGCTTTAGCTAGAATTATGACCTAGCTTCTCACACCATTTATGTTGTATGTGTTAATTTGATATTAGAGTCGAGGGACCTGCAGTTTTTAAAGTCGGCTCCGAAAGACAGATTTTTTAGAAACTTTTTTGGCAAATCATACATACATACATAATTCGCCATTACAACCCTTCAGTCAGGATTACGACCTAGCTTCTCACAAATCACTCTCTCAAATTTACTCTCAATGCTTGTACCAGAAATCTGCTTAGAGGAAGTCGCCGAAGAAATATTTTTTAATATTTCGTTTATTTGAAGTGTTTAGCTGGCGGTTTCAACCGTGGCCCCTCGTTACCTACTAGACTATTGCCATCACATGATATTATTAGGGATTAAAATTATTTCTTACGGAGAAAAAAATAAATTTGCGGGACCTTAAAAACGTTGATGTTCTCTCATTGAATAATAAATTGATAAGAATCCCTTGGAACTAGGTCATCTATATGCTAATCGCAGAGGATTAAATGAATTTTATACATGGCAGTATTGAAAATTTGTATGATAAATATGTTGAAATTAAGACCAAGACACTCCATGTCAACGAAAAGTCATGATGCTCAAAAGAGATCAAAGTAGTGATTAGTAATACTGCTACGAAAATTTAAAAATCAATCTACTGCTGGTTTGCTTTTCCATCGCTTAACATTAAAATTGTAAACAAAAGCTACACAAACATAACAATGCAGTAAACAAACCTGTTTACAAATTATCGTACTGCTTAATATAACAACAAACACCAGCATTAAAAAATGGTAAACTAGTAAACAAAATACACAAACAAAATACACAAACAACACTACAATAATAAACATAAATAAGGTGCGTTTGTAGAGAGTAATCGTGTTTTGAAGATCTCCGTTACAAAAATCTGTCAAATAATTGTCTAGTAATCGTTTGTGTTATTGTAAGGGAATAAACAGAAGTATTAGAAGAAGGTATTACAGGTCATAAAATGTCAGAAGCGACAAAAGCCCAAGCAAAACATTCATTTAACAAGATAATGGTCTGTATCTGGCGGGATCAGATGGTTGTGATCTATTACGAGCTGCTAAAACCGCCTGGCCTATAACAGGAAACCTGTACACGCAACAATTAATTCGTTTGAAGGGAGCATTGACCGAAAAAAGCCCTGAATATGCAACCAGACACTGGGCAGTAAGTTTTCAATATGAGAATACTCGGTTAAACTGTATTGCGGTGCCGATTAAAAACAATTTGGAGAACAGTGGATGCGGAGTTTTGCCTCCGTTTTGAATTACCTATATAGTCCAGACCTAAATCCTTTTGACAAACATTTGCTTTGATCGATCGTTCTTATATTCTCTTCAGGACAGGGCATCAAGGCATAATTCATTCTTGACACCAAAAACGATCGGATTTTTGAGGACGCAATCTATAAATTGAAAGATTGATTGATAGTCGTAGCTTCCGATGGACAAAACATTGAATGACAAAAAAAATATTGTCACACGCCACCAAGCTTTTTTTCAATCCCCTCCTATAAAACTTTGACTGAAAATTAATAAAACTTTAATAACTACATTACATTTGTTAGGTGAATTAAGTTTAAAATTTAACACACAATAATATAATGAGTATCTGTAGATTAAGGAAAATACATTAATTGCCATCAGGTATATCACCATGAAATGAAACTCAATTAAAATGTTAAAATTAAATGAGAATGTAAAATTCAAGTCATTATACGTACGTAGTATGTACGCTTACAAATTGCAGATTCTTTGCAAACATTAATGAGAAAATAGTGTGTGTGGTCACGATTCATATTGAATTAAAGAATTAATTGACATTTCGAGCTTGTTTGTGTTCTTATCAGAGCAATAATGAATTTTGTCCAATATTGCCTCATCTGTATGTATGGTTGGTGTAATATTAGGGCGTCAAAAGCTTTGGAATCAGCACAAGTATCGAAAGAGACATTCAAGTGCTTCGGTTTCTCAAGACGGTGCAAGAAACACTTCACTTCATCCGATCTTCGTACTCTTTACAAATTATTGGTAATTCAATCAGGATTACAACCCTTCAATCAAATTTATGACCTAACTTCTCACAGCAAATATGTTGTGTGTGTTCATTTTATACATGAGTGAAGGGCAATACAGTTTAAAGTCGACCCCGAACGACAGATTTTTGAGAAACTTTTTCATGGCAATTTTATTTACTTTCAAAGTTTTTGCTAGAAATCTGCTGAGTGGAAATAACCTAAGAGATATTTTTTTTATTGCATTTTGTTGGAGATGTCTGATCTGGGGTTTGAACCGTTGTCTCACGTCTAATAAGTCAACACACCACTTACTATACTACGGCGACTACGTTTTATTTACACCACTTATATCCGACCAAGTGTAGAATACAAATCATACTGTGCTTCGAAATCTTTTTAAGGTTTCTAGACCGCTTAAAGGTAATATATTCAGCTCTATTGATTCATTGGAGCTTCGTCGGAAAATTACTTATGTTTTTCTGTTCTATAGCTACTACAACGGATTTGGTCAAGCGAAATAAGGAGATTTGTTTCTGAGAAGCATGTATTCGAATCACAGTCTTAGTTATTGTTGCATTTCCAAAAAAAGAAGAAAGAAAAGACAAAAGACAGCAAACAAAGCAAACACACAACCTTCTAGTGAGTATTGTAGTGTTCGTACGCGAATCGTACTTATTTTATTAGTCTTGTAAATGTTGAGTCCTGGAGAGTCGAAATCAACAACATCCTGCGTATTGTTAAGTATGAGTACGATTAGTACTTCAACCTTCGAATATGAGCAGTATGATATTACAATAAGTATGAATGCGTTGAAGTATCTGAAAATATGAGTATGACTTGAATCTACTCATTTTTTTGAATACTCATTGCTGATTTCTGATCCGTACCATACTACTTTGATTATTGTGGGTGCTACTGTGAGTATTAAATAATAACGTTATTACGTATACAATAATTTCTTACACACTGCGTGTGAATCGTACTAGAGACATTGCATTTGTAGTATTATATAATCTCTGTTGTTTATTTATATAGGAAGTTGCCATAGTTTACTAGGTAGTGTGTTGCATTACCTCAGCAAAACACAGCAGCCTTCTAGCAAAAACTTTGAGAGTAAACTAAAATTGCCATGAAAAGTTTATCAAAAAAAAAAAAATCTGTCGTTCGGAGTCGACTTCGAACTACTCATGTATAAAATCAACACATACAACATACATAAGTGTTGGGGGAAGCTAGTTCGCAATCCTGGCTAAAGGGTTGCATGTAACATTGATTGTGTACATTAAAGCATGAATAGTTGTCATTGGTTTTTAATGTATGTATAGTAAAGTACTCTTTTATATTTGCTTATATGTACATATTTTAATGATTATTTTATTTCTCCTAAATTTTAATAATATTACCAACGTTGTCATATTATTTGGAATTTTAACACATGTTTTACATGTTGTCAACATATCCATTTCCAGCGGACATAATTTACATGTTAAAATCGTTTTAACGTACTTTCAGTTGCAACTTGAAAATTTGATTTTTTTTCATAGTTTGTATAACTAAGAGGTATAATCGATGTACCTTCAGTTTTTATCGGTAAATTATGAACAATTTTAAATAAAGAAAATAAAGGAAGAATCCGCTGAACCATCCAGCCACATTCGAAGGGCATTGCAGAGTCAGCGTAGTGGCTGAGTCTTCTCCCTCCATACAAGAAAGTCCAATATTTTCTCATAAAAATACCTCTTTTTGGTTCAAAGAAAATTTTAATGAATTATTATAACCTCTCAAATATAACGATCCTCGGCGATGGTTCAAAAATAGATCGTGGAAATGGATTTGGAGTATTTTCTGATAAACTGGCACTGAACGAGTCATACAGATAATCTAACCACGCCAGCGTATATCTGGCAAAGATTTTAGCTATTGAACAAGCTTCACGTATGATTGAAGCTGAGGACCTTTTTCTTTCGAACTTGATTATATGTGTCGATAGTCAAGAAGAAATCAAAGCTTTGAGATCCTATTTCGTCAATTCAAAGGGCATCAGGAGTTGCATGGACTCTGTACAACGTATACGGCGACATAACATTGGAAAAAGCAGCATGAAATTCAACAAACAGTGGATGGTCCAATGCGATATTGGCAGATATGGCAAAATATTCATAGTAAACGAATTATTTTATTGGCGTAAACTAAAAGCAATTCAGGTCAATTTAAAATATTATTTATTTTTGTTTATTATTGTGCTTTCTTGGCATAGTCTGCTTAAAGTTTATCATTTTAATTTATTTTTACTTTAAACAAATTTAATTTGGCAATTTGCCTGACTATTTCCTCCATTATCCTTATTCTACATTTCTTCTCATACACATATTTGTTTACATACCCAATATGACCTTTATTCATTGACTTCAAACTGAGTTATCCTGTTTTTGTTTCATTTTAGCTCTTCATCTTCCAATTTTTTGTTTAATTTTTTTTTATGACAATTTACTCCACTTCCGAATAGTAGTCGAAAGGCCTTTATGTAACTGTCAACAGCTGTTGGCAATTTTTTTTTGTTGTCCCTTTTAAATTTTTATTCTGCAAATTACTAAAAAATAATCCGTAGAAATGGAAATATGAATTACAAAACACAAGAAAGAAATGTTTTGGGTCAGTTAGAATCGACTATAAAATATTCTACATCGCAATTTATTCATTTGGAGAACTAGTTGTTTCTATTGTAGCTGGGCTTAATTACTGGAAATAACACACAATTTCTACATGGGTAGGAGCCATTAAAGTCATTCGATTTTAATAACATTTTTGTCTGTAGTGTAAGTGAATTTTTAATGGACTAATATATGATGTTGTAATCGGTAATCGCCATAGTTTATTAGGAAGTGGCTTATTAGACGTGGGGTCACGGTTCGAACTCTATGTTAGATATCTCCAACAAAACGAAGTATGAAACAATATTTCTTTGGTGACGTCCTCCCATCAGATTTCAGGCAAAAAATCTGAGATTAAATTGCCAAGAAAAGTTTGTCAAAAATCTGTCGTTCGAAGTCGACTTTAAGCCACTAATTTTTAAAATGACCACATACAACATAAGTGGTGTGGAAAGCTGGGGCGTAGTCCTGACTGAAGGGTTGTAATACCAGTTATAATATGTGTTGTAGTTATTTTATAATTACGTTTATTGCGAAGTTTCCAATATGATGGTAAAAAGTTTAAAATAGCTTTTTTAATATTACTCCGATAGGATCGATGTATATACATAAAAGATTGCTAATGTAAACTTATAAATAATACAATACCTCAACACCCATCCTAGTGTAGGGTGTACAAATGGAAAACCTTTATAATTTTGTTAAATTTCTCGTTTGTACTCCAATTCTGAATAATTTGCTTCAAGCCACTTATTTTCCAAACATTTTTTTGTTCCCTTTTGCTAAAGAGTGACCTTTTGCTAAAAGGGTCACCGTTTGCTAAAAGCAAATTTAATTCGTTTAAACTTAACTGGAACAATTTCCAGAAATAGTAAACAATATAATTTAAATAAAGTCGGTTTAATAAATAAGACATTCTATTCCATCCCTCCATCCATCGATTTCTATTTTTAAATTTAAGTTAAACAGAGTATGTGTGAGATATCATCAAAATATTCTAATAGTTTTAATATCCTGTCCTATCCTATGGGATATAACTCGTTCAAATGTCTGCCCGTCTTTCTCTGAGGGGAACGCCTGCGATAATTTCAACGGCTTCCATTAAACGTCTTGTAAAATTTTCAAGAAAAAGTTCGTCAAAAATCCGTCATTCGGAGTCAGTTTTAAACTGCAGGTCCCGCTACTCATGTATAAAATTAAAGCTGACTGAAGGGTTGTAATGACCAATTATGTATGTATGTATAAAGGCCAGTGAAATCAGATGCATTTTATTGTTTGAATTATCAATATAGCAAATAAATGACTGATCAGTAGTATATTATTCCCTGAATGGTCTACACGACAGGCAGGCTGCCGCAATGTGCCGTGGAACATCATATCAACTTTCATTGTTTACTTCTGAATAAAAGGCAAGCTTTTCGAAGTTCTTCATCATTTCTGTGCTTAGAGACATATCCAAAAACTGTATTGCGGAACAATTGAATGGAACGGGTACCAAACTAGATAGTCGTTTATTTGATTCGCGCTTAGTCTCTTAAAATACATGCTACAAATTATGAAAAACTTTCAATAATTGTTCCTGCTAGAAAAAATTATGTTTGACTTCAAGGTTTATGTAGCTGAATCTTAATCGAAGGAGAACAATAGTTACATTACGCGATCTCGACTGTCACAGCATGCTGCCTATCAGCGATTACAGGGTCCCTTCACATATCTTCTACAGATTTTACATTTTCTTAAACACTATCTAGAGTTCATCAGCAAATGTAGTATTTCAACTTGCAGTAATGTATATTTGTTTTTTCGTTACATACCATAGAAAAGGTGCTCATGATATGCAGAGATACTTAACCTTTAACTTATGACGTGAAATTGTTTAGCGTATATGAAGAGGTGGTGTAAATTATACACCCAAATTATTTTTCATATAATTTGTAATGTGTATATATTATAATAATGTTATACTTATATAATTCAAATTTGATTGCTTCTAAACCAATTATTAACAAAAACGAGGAAACAAATTCAAATTTATTTAAAAAATTGTACTTTATTTCACAAGCCTCTTTAACACAAGCAAAAAAATTAGGTATATCATTTACTTGCATATTAAGAAGATTAAGGTTAAACAAAAACAATAAATGGCATTTTTCAACAGCCTAAGTTATATACTTATTAAAATAAAAAGGAACATTTTAATATCTTATATATATAAAAAAAATAACAATCAGTCTTTTGAGGTCAAATTATCAGGCTGGGGAAGAGAATCTGACCGTAATATTGCATGTGCCAATGTGCCATTTCCCACAATTTAATTGTGCAATAATACAAAAAAATTAAAAATTTTCAGCAACTCAAAAACAAAGTAAAAAAAAAATTACAAAAATTCTTACGTTTACGGAGACGTGTAGTATTTTTTTTTATATGGGTTACTAACGTTAGATTAGACGTGGTAGTAAAATATTTTCTATATAAAAATCACACAAACCACTACGTGGTAGTAAAATATTTTCTATTCAAAATTTCCACAAACGACGACGTGTAGTAAATTTTACACCAACACACAGAAATCTCCGAGATGCTGTAACAATCCAAAGACAAAACTATACTATCAATAAAATCATAGTATAATATTAGGGTCGCAAGTCGCCGTGGTCTAGTAGGTAGTGTGTTGGCTTATTAAACGAAAGGCCCGAGTTCGAATCCCAGGCCAGACATCAAAAACAAAATACAAAAAGTATTTCTTCGGCGACTTCCTCTCAGCAGATTTCTGGCAAAAACTCTGAGAGTAAAAATTGCCATGAAAAGCTTCTCAAAAAATCTGTCGTTCGGAGTCGACTTTAAACTGTAGGTCCCGCCACTCATGTATAAAATTAAATTAAATTTTTAAGTTAAAAGTAAAAAAAACAAAATTCTGTAAAACATTAAACGAAAGTCACGTCTGAACATTAGAAAGCAACATAAACGGATTGCTTGAAAGTTTGAATGCCGCACATTATGGCATGATTATTCATGTTCATGCACGTGACTTGTGTGAATTGAGTGAATACGCATTGGAGTGTTTTTGTGTTTTGAGGTATTCAAATGCTGCACCCCGCTACTTTAAATAGTTACTGCAACATGTAAACAGTGACGTGAATAAAAATTTTGTAATTGAGCGTGTGAAATTTTCCAGATATTATGAAAATTGAGAACGTCCCTGATTCGAACACTGCTGAAGATAAACTTTTATCATAGCAGTTGACGTTATTATCTTTCCAAATATATTCTGTGATCTCCGTAGAGGATAACATCAACGACGAACATCATAATATATCGGATAGCTTAACCTCTTTTAAGGAATAGTATGACTAACCAAGCAAAGCTTTTCACCACTACACTCAATACACAAACCAATTTAAATTAACACGCGGTGTTGTATTTAGGCAATGACAGAAATTAGGAGAACTTTTGGACACTAATTGTGCAGCCCCTGCTCTGGCCCTTAGAGTTTGTTAGAATACTGACAGTAGCTGCACAACAGGCAGTTTTACATGCTCAAGTATCAAAGCTAACACTCTAACCTACCTACCTGCCTATGGTTGTCAAATTACCAGCCTTCCTGGAATATTTTGATTGATGAAAAGCAATACAAAAAATCGAATAATAAAATGAAGATCTTTAGTGTCAAACCGATGCTTCTTAAGCAAACTAAAGGAATTACAATAATGGAGCAATTAGCATAAAGTTGCCGTTTTCGAACATTGCTTATCAGACACGAATCCTTGGTTCAACCTTATGCTCAGACGTTTCGAACAAAAACGAAATATTGAAAATTCTTCTTGCAGCAACTTCCGCTCAACAATATTCTGACGACAACTTTGAGAGTAAATAAAATTACCATGGAAAGTTTCTCAAAATCTGTCATTCGGAGTCGACTTTAAACTGTATGCTCTCGTCGCTCACGTATGGTATAAACACCCACGATATGGGTGGTGTGAGAAGCTGGGAATCTTGAATAAAATGATTGTAATGTGCAATTATGTATGTATGTAGACACTAAGTTGGTATTATCCTTTTACGACCAGTACTCATGCGTTGCTACCTACCTATACTGCGCTTTCTATTGATGCAATTGAAAGACTAGTTTGCTTAGCCGATTTTCTGCAATTCGCATCAAAACCAGTCTTCCTGAGCTTGGGATTGGTCTTGACTGTTTATTAGCTTATAAATAAAATTTATAAAATTGGCTGCATTTACTCTTAGTAATAGTAACTGCCACAGTTTACTTGGATTCTAAAAGGTTCTCGACCATGCTGAGAGTTTTATGAAGTTGTGGAATTTTCTGAAATCGTCTACTTCTGATGAATTCGTTATGATATTTTGAGAAATGTTACAATATTTTAAAAAGCATCTCTATGGATATATCGGGTGGGTTTAAATTTGAATTATCGGTTATTTCCAATCTGCAATACTTATGTCATTCCAATCATGGCAATACTTATGTCATTCCATTCTGTCAGAAAATTCAGTATATTATCTCTACTGAACGTAATGAATCGGTTTACATTTGGCCAACATTGGGATTTATTAGGCCAGCGAGAAATTAAAAAAAAAATTAAATTTTCGGGTGAAACTCATTTGTATGTTGGTGAGTAAGTTAATAAGCAAAATTTCCATATTTGGAGTTTAGAAAACACACACATGGTATTACAGAAGCCAATGCTTCCATTACGAATAACTTGTTCGGTGCAGCTTTTGGAGCGGCTGCATCATTGGCACATATTTATTGCAAAATGCGGATGGCGCAACCAATGGAGACACCTATCGCACCATGATGATCGTTTTTTTCTACTTCATGATATAAAAATGCGAACGATGTTTGGTTTCAACACAACTTGCAACACATCTCATGTCACAATCGGTTTATTGCGTCAAACGTTTGATTACCGTTTAATTAGCCGAAAAGGTGATGTCTATTGACCGCCAAGAAAATGCGATTTGACACCGTTGGACTATTTTTTGTGGGGCGCCGTTAATTTTTTTTATTTAGCCACGAATTTAGGAACGTATAGCCTCCAATATTCCCTTTAACGTGTAGGGTCTTGACTTAGATACTTAAAATTAGTTGTCTAAGCAAATAGTGGAAGAGAAACTTCAATTTCATATTTCAAATTTCAATATTTCGAACGAACAATCAATCATTTATTTTTTTGTAAATTTAATTTTGCTTCTTTTGAAAGCCAAGTTTTTTGAAAACTTGAAAAATCCAACCAGTCGAGTCGAGTTGTTTGTAACCGGGAGAGCATCCGCGTTTTGTAGACACACAATTAAGGTATGTATATGTGTTTACCAACAACTTTTTCCCAATAGATGTCCAGACCGCCAAGTGAAAGTGTTTTGTCGAAAAAGCAGAGACAATTGAGGATTTGAATTCTATTAATCGTGAAGCCATTGTCGTGATCAGGGACCGTAACTGTTATAACTTTTATCGTAAAAGTCAGAAAAGTAAAAGTAAAAGTCAGAAAATAACAGTTATTTTTTGACTTTTATTTTTTCGAGCAGAAATAGCAGTTATTTTTAAGAGCAGTAATAAAAGCTATTTTTGACTTTTATTTTTAAGAGCAGAAATAAAAGTTATTTTTTGACTTTTATTTTTTCGAGCAAAAATAACAGTTATTTTGGTATTTTCAAGCCAAACATTAGTGTTTAATATACCCAAAACTTAATTCTAATAATTTTCTGACATAAATTACTTTAATTTTTCTAAAGAATATTTTAATAAATATTATGAATTGAAACAAAAATAACTTTTATTTCTGCTCGAAAAAATAAAAGTCAAAAAATAACTTATTTCTGCGCTTAAAAATAAAAGTCAAAAAATAGCTTTTATTTCTGCTCGAAAAAATAAAAATCAAAAAATAACTGTTATTTTTTTCTAAAAAATAAAAATCATGTTTTTAAAAAGCATCGCATTTTATAAAAATTTGGTCCAAGACAATCAAAATGGTATACTTGGTTTTGTTCTCCGACATTTCCTTGCGGTTGCTTTTTTTAATCAAAAATTCAAAAATAACAGTTATTTTCGGTCCCTGGTCGTGATACGATCCCATACACTAGAAAAAGTGCACGAAAATTGGTCCGGTGGAATGAGGTACTGTGGAGGCAGCCGTGGCAGCCACTGAATGAAGTAATATTCCATTTCTACCCGAAAAAATTGCACTTCACATCAAAAGAGAAATAAATTTGTCAAAATTTCAAACCGTTTTTCTTTTATCGCATTTTTAAATTTTAACTTTTGAAATGGCCCAGCCTATAATTCTGAAGAAGTCGTTGTAATGTTTTGCGAAAATTAAAAATGTTACAATATTTTAAAGAGTATCTCTATGGATATAACATGTAAGTTAATAATCCATAATTTAATATAAATATATGTCTCCCAATGGTGTTAAATTTTCGTGAGTTTTATACTGTATCTTGCCAAACATTTTCCTTGTTACAAAAGCATAAAGTTAAAACAATGAAAGGAAAAACTAAAAATAAATTTTGTTTTCTATTACAAACAAAATTATCATAATTTTATGCAAATTTTTCTTCTCTTTCTTTTCCACACAACTTTGATATGCAACATATTGTTTTGGTAACAGCATAAAAACAACAACAGAATTCAATATTAAATTAAAACTTTACATGACTGTTTTCAACATCTCAGGATTTTTTTGCTTGTATTAAATGTAACAGCAACAAAAACCTTGTAACAAGTAAAAAGTATTATTTTTTTTTTTTTAACAAGAAGAGTTAAGAAACAGAAATTTCTTATTAAAAGTACTGCTGTTGAAAACTGAAAAGTAAAAACAAAAATTTTTTTTAAATCTCATTTGCAGAGACTAACTTAAATTTGGATTACGATACTTTCCTTAACAAGGAAGAAGAATTATGATTTTATTTAAAAACGGTATACATTCAAAGAAAATATTGCTCAAATGGCAACTGGGAAAAGGCCTCAAGTTATATAAAACTGAGTTTTAAAGACAGTTTGTTAGTGACAACAGAAAACTGTCACAATCATAAAATCTGTTTTAATTCACATAAGTTTTTGGCATAGCCGTTAACAAATAAGGATGTTGTAAAGTCCCAAAAATACAAGCATTGACCAAATAAACTAAATTGGACGAGTAGTAGGCTTTTTTCATGGCTTTTACAAGCCGTAAAGTTGATAACGAGCGTCTAGTTAAAGATAGATTGCAAATAAAATAAAAATAAATTTGTGTTCATTTTTAATTAAAATTCTTTATTACTAGCACAATTCTGTGTGCCACTTTTCACAACTCGATGTAAACAACAACAATTGCTCTTCTTTGTTATTCCTCTGTTTATAAACTTTGCATAAACAATATCAATCACGAAACAATTATTCGACAAATCTTTGTAACGGAGATTTTCAAACCACGATTACTCTCCTCAAACGCACCGCGTCTTCACATAAGACGGACTGAACTTCACTAACTTACTCGCATGCTTTGCCTTGCCTTTTGTATGGTAGGGTTAATAGTCTGATAAATGTTCTTGGAGGCGAATGGTCGTGACTTCGCCTGAGTGATAATTAGAAGGTGAACCTTAGGTGAAGGATTCTGGGGATAGTAAAATTTCCTTACTCAGACATACAAGAACTTTGTTAAACGTTTGTTATCCTTAAATTCAAAGAAAATAATGTTTACGTGAGACATCATCGATATTTTTCATTATTTTGAAAGACCAATTGATGCTCTTGTGTTTGGAATAGAACATTGTTTAAATGGCCGCCGTAGTCTAGTTCAGCAGTCTTCAGGCAAAAAACGTGAAAGTAAATAAAATTGCCATGAAAACGTGTCTCAAAATTCTATTGTTCCGAGGCGATTCTAAACTGTAAGTCACGCCACTCCTCTATAAAATTAAACCACTCAACCTGGGTTGTGTGAGAAGCTAGGTCGTACTCCAGCCTATGTGGTTTAATTACCAGTTAAGTAAGTAAGTTAAACGTCTGCTACGAATTCTTTGGACGGAGAGTGTCCAAGACTATAAACTTTCTACGACTCTGAAGTATACAATAAACTGGACTGAATTTGAGAGATGTCATGGGTTATGTTGGATTCGAGGGCCGTTGTCCTTTGTGGCATATTCGCATATATGTACTTGCGACTTTAAAAATCGCTTTAAGAAACAGCCCAAAATGTTCAAATAACCCAACCTCGGTGGCGAGTTGACATTTTCTTCACATGAAATAAACACGTCCTTAATAGCTCGTGTGGCATTAGCCATGTGGCATACAGCGACGTTTTGCTGAAACAATGGTGTTCAGAGCATCCAAATCCAAAAGAAGAAAGCAATCATCGACTAATAGTGATTGCCCTTAACAGTGATGACCTAGCCAACATCATTCTCAAAGACACATATACCAATAACTTCGCCGCTTAAAAATCCACATCACACAGTGATATCATGTAGATTTGTATCATCCCAAATTCGAATATTTAGTTTGTTTATATACCATTGTTCGATCGTTTACAGAACTATAGTGTAGAACTCGAATTTAGTTACCACGTTGGAAATAGTCTTGTTGTAGGACAATTTTAGAAATCAATGAATTAAGTTCAGCATAGTCGCCGTAGTCTAGTGGGTAGTGTGTTCGCTTATTAGACGTAAAGCCCGGGTTCGAGCCCCAGGATAGAAATCAAATCGAAATATGAAAAAAAAAAAAATTCCTTCGACTACTACCTCTCAGCAGATTTCTGGCAAAAACTCTGAGAGTAAATAAACCTGCCATGAAAAAGTTTCTTAAAAATCTGTCGTTCGGAGTCGACGTTAAACTTTAGGTCCCGCCACTCAAGTATAAAATTAAGGCATACAACATGAGTGGTGTGAGAAGCTAATCCTGACTGAAGGATTGTATTGACCAGTTATGTATGCATAGTCGTCCTAGTCTAGTAAGTAGTGTATTAACTTATTAGACGTGAGACTCAGGGATATCCAACAAAAAGAAATATGAGAAAATATTTCTTCGGCGACTTGCAGTCTACTGGCAAAAATTCTGAGAGTAAATAAAATTGCATGGAAATATTTTTCTCAAAAATCGTCGTTCGGTGTTGACTTGCATTTACACATGCATTAAATTAATACGCACAATATAATTGGTGCCAGAAGCTCGTAATCCTTATTGAAGAGTTGTAATGACCATTTAGGTATGCATGTTTGTATAGGTAGCTAGTAAGTAGATTGATTGGTTCTTTTTTTTTTTGTTTTTTATTTTTATTTTTGCCTTCAATAAAATTATGTATACATACTAAAATTAATTTTGCAAATTACTGTTCACCATTGAGTAGAAAAAATACAAAGGCGTAAACTATTTACATAAACAATTTTAATTTAAGACAAATGTAAATATTATTGGAATACTAAAATTAAATTGAACATTGTAGGATATAAATTTTGTTTACATAAACACTCAAATAAGTTAAATTAAATAAATACCAAGAATTCAAGCGAAATATTTATTACAAGCGAAATAAAAATCAATATTTATGTTTGGCAATACGATGAACAAAATTTTTTTATTGTCAAAAATGAAATAAATAGAATTTAATTTGAAATCCAAAAAGTGAAACAAAAAAATAATAATAAATAACAAAAAATAATAATAATCAAATAAAATAAATTAAAATTAAAATTAAAAATATAATGCCACATACGTTAAGTTGGAGGTTTTAAACAAATGTGGAAAAAAAATTTTAAATTATTTCCCTTCCTAATTTATGCGGACAGCTTTTCTTGTAATTATATTTAATCACATATCTAATTAATTATTGGCTCACATTTTATCGATTTGGTGGTCATGCCAAAATATACATACATACATACTTACATAATTGGCCATTACAACCCTTCAGCCAGAACTACGGCCTAGCTTCTCACACCACTCATGCTGTGTAGAGGTGTCAAACTATCGATAGTGCTGCCATCGATAGTTTTTGATAGTTCATAAAAATATATCGATATATCGAGTCTAAACTAGCAGTTCTTATACAAAATATCGATATATCGGCAATACTATCGTAACACTATCGGAGTCTATCAAATAATACATTTATATACATATTTGAATTTAATAGGTTAAAATACTAAATAACGCATTTTGTATAAACAAAAATAAACAAAACCGAACTTTATTTCTTAGTTCAAAAATCAAAAAATTAAACATGAAGCATTTAAGATGAAGGGTCCGTCAACCAATTATTTTTGTTTGTAAAAAGGAGCATATCTACGACATTTTCTTTTAATTCTGTACGCCTATCCGAAACTATTTGACCAGTTTTACTAAACATTCTTTTCGACTCAGTCGAGGTAGCTGTGATACACAAATACAAATACACAAATGCAAGTATCTGCATCTCTTTCATATCACTTGAACGTGGCTGGAAATAAAATAATGTTTTATGTTATAAATAAATACATCTAAGTAGCACGTGTTAGTCAGTTAATGTCTTTACTTCACTCTCCATTTTATAATAATTCTGTGGGAATCAAGAGTTTATAAATGCATACAAAAGATTAGTGGTGGAACATTTACTATCGATAGTGGAAAAAAACTATCGATAATAGTTAAATGTTTATATTTCGTAAAAAAAAAACATCGATAGTACAGAAAAATATAAACTATCGATACTATCGATAGTGCCATCGATATTTTGACACCCCTAATGCTGTGTGCCTTAATTTTATACTTCAGTGGCGGGACCTAACAGTTTAACGTCGACTCCGAACGACAGATTTTGAGAAACTTTTTATGGCTGAGTTTTTGTCAGAAATCTGCTGAGAGGCAGTCACCGAAGAAATATTTTTTTTATATTTCGTTTTGATGTCTGGCCTAGGACTCGAACCCGGGCTTTGCGTCTAATAAGCGAACACACTACCTACTAGACTACGGCGACTCATGATAAAATATTAAATCTGCATATCTACATTAATCCTTTCACGGTAAAAATATTATGAGAGGCAAAGTTATCATTTCATTAATTTAGAATAAGTCATAAGATGACCAGAAAACATATTTTAAAATCAAATTACCAAAACCAACGGTGGATTGGCCGTTTTGCTTTGGGGTCCCTATGGTCGTTAAGGGTTTTCCAAATTAAAATGCGGGCAAATTAAAATTCAACCAAAGAGATCTTGTAATACAAATCATTGCAATATAGTTGAGTGTATAATTACTGTTTGTTTAAACCTAAGATGCACAAAAAGATACTCGTTTGTCCACTAGTAACAATTGATGATGACATAGCTCCGTTTGGCAAAGAAAATCGATCTGGCGTTAAAGTGACGCAAGTTGTTCTTATTAATAAATTGGACATCCTGTCGGATAATTACGCATTAAGCGAGAGACCAGCCAGTGTCGCACCTATATTCTGATGGTAAAAAAAGCTTGAAAAGGATATACCGTAAGGGTATATCATCGTTCGTTAGTAATCATACGAAACCCGTTAATCGGGTTGTTAATGGCTAAGTAAGTAAGTATTAAACAAGTATGGTTTAAAATTCTAAGAATAAAATTCTAAATTTATTGTTTCTCTCATGATTATACATATATTTTTTTAATTTACCGACTCACGCAAGTTGGAAAACTCCGTTTAATTTCTTTGAGTTCTTGTTTATTGAGTGAAAGAATCTTTGTATTTATTAGGAAACAATTTTTTTGTTCTCCCATAATTTTTCTTTTCCGACGTTAATCAGTTGTATTTCCTGTTTATGTTTTCTTTCCTTTCACTCTTTTCTTTTCAAAGTTATTTTTGTTGCAATTTCTCATTTGTCAGTTCAGAGGAGTGGGAAGGAAGCGAAAACATTGATGAAAAAGTAATTTTTGTTTTTGTTTTTCATTTTAACACAAGAAAAGCAGTTTAAAAATGTGAATGAAGCAGTAAAAAACTGAGACTGAGTAATGGATGGTAATAATAAAATCAGAAATTGCAAATAATGATGACGACAATATTTTCCAGTCAAATTAAGTTTTTAAGTATCGCAGTAAATTCAAGTGGGAAAGAGAGGCATTTTAAAGAATCAAAAAAGATAAGTGAAGTGTAGTTTGGTAGATTTATAGTAGAAAGTATTAAACAATTTTAACTGTCGAATGGAGTTGTATGTAATTTGACAACGGAGGACAATTATATCATCAGATTATAGTAACGAGATTATAATAAAGAAAATTTTATTTCAATATATTTCTAATATATGTATACGTCAGGTCTTTCATTAAGCCCTTCCTATCTTTAAAATGTAAGTAAAACAAAAAATGTGGGAGATATCATAGAAATTTATTATTCATTTCGAAGACTTTATGTCCGACAAGATTTCTTTGGGAAGAGAGCAATCGAAATTTTCAGATTTTCATAATTCTGAGACTGGATTTGGCCGAATACATGAGTTATGTTGACTTTGCGGACAGCTGTGGACATACATACCAGATATGAGTAGCTTTTTCGCTACTCATAAGTGCTCAATGAGTATGAGTGAGTCAACAGTATTAAAATTCAACTGCTCTGAAAGAAAAAAACGAAGACAAAGACAGCAAACACACAACCTTCTAGTGAGTATTGTGGCGTTCGTAAGCGAAACATACTTATTTTGTGCTTCTTGTAAATGTTGAGTAAAGGAGAGTCGAAATCAACAACATCATGCGTATTGTTAAGTATGAGTACGAGTACTTCAAACTTTGAATATGAGTATTATGATTATGATATTAAAATAACTATGAATGCGTATCAGAAATTATGAGTATGATTCGAATCTACTCATATTTTTGAATACTAATTGCTGATTCGTACGAAACATTGAAGATGTCTGGCAAAAACTCTGAGAATGAATAAAATTGACATGAAAAGTTTCTCATGCCGCCACTCATGTATAATATTAACACACACAACGTAAGTGGTGTGAAAAACTAGATCGTAATCCTACGAAAGGATACCTGACAAAAGGATGACCCATTGAGATCTAGACCTATGGCCTTGAATAATTTGTCAATCAAATTTTCCGCCAGTTGCATCACAATATTGTGTGCTAAGTAGATCATAATTACGTGCCAAGAACTTAAGACCATATTGCTCGGTGTTGTGTATCAGGCCAAAGCCTCTGGCAGAATTCGTACGCACTAGTAGACTAGCATAATAGCTATGTAGCTACCAAGGCATACTTTATCTTTTTGTTTTGTAGTTGTTGTAACTTTCGTAGTTGTGATAAACCTTGTCTTAATTATAGCTGATGTGTAGTGGCAGTAATTTATACATTTTTTTGGTACAATTTCACTGTTTTAATGGTTGGCTATAATCACGCTAATAGCTAGTGATTTTGGGTAATTCTGTTTTTGCATGCATGAGTTGCGACAGGAAAAAAACTTGTTTTTAATTCTGTAGTTGTGTTTGTTTTTCTCTCAAAATGGTTAGTATGAACACCAAAAACAACAACGAAAAATATGTAATTAACCACGTTTTAAAGTTTACTTAAATCTGCTTTTTTAGACACATAAAAATAAATGTGCAAAATGTTGTTGATATGCGCATTAAAGCATGTCACAATTTTTATTTTTGGAAACTAAAAAAAGTGTAATTTGTGTGCATTAATAGAATACACACATATTTGGTCTTTACAACCCTTCAGACAGGATTGCGACCTAGATTCTCTCAGCACTTGTGTTGTGTGTGTTTTATAAATGAGTGACGTGACCCACAGCTTAAAGTCGACTCCGACGGACAGATTTTCATGGCAATTTTTTCTTTTTACTCCCAGCGTTTTTACCAGAAATCTGCTGAAAGACAGTTGCCGAAGACATTTTTTTTCATATCTTCGTTTTGATGTCTGATCTGGTGATTGAACAGTGGCCTTACGTTTAATAAGTCAATACACTACCTTCTAGATTACGGCGACTTCAATATACTCAAAGATTTTTAGTTATGGCTGGAGCTGAAAATTTAAAAGCATGTGCGCATTAGAAATTATTAGAAATAATGTGAAAGCTACAATATCGCTTGACCGCTGCAGAAGGACCAAAGGCAAGACCTATATCTCTATCGGGTCATGGTGGAGCCAACTTTGGTTGATGGTTTATATGTTTATATGTATGGACGGACTGATAAGTAGTGTACAATTGTTCTACTCCATTGACTCCCCTCTGACCTTCTATTATGGCGGAGGACTGTGTTGATGGCAGTAAGACTCAAGGCAGTCAAATCCTGGGCCACGAACAAAGTTTGTGAACAGAATATCCGATTGCAGAATTACAACTTGTGACTCCTAGACTGAAGATCCACAAGTTCCCATCGGGATCTTTGAGGTTTGCACTGATGGCTCTAAGATGCATGACAGGATGGGTTATCGTGTGTTTATTAAAGGTTCTGAGATTAAAATTTCTTATAGGCTGCCTGACATCTGCAGCGTTTGTCAAATTGAGGTCATAGAAATTTTGAAAGTGGCGCAAAGCTTGTTAAGTGCCAGGCATATTTCCCTGAAAATCTTTTGATTTACTCGGAAACCCAGGCTGCGATTAAGTCCCTAACAAATGTAGTCTAAATGTCCGTCCCCGTCCATGAATGCTGAGGATTTCTCTGAAAAAAATTTGAAACATTCAAAAGTAACTCTTGTATGGGTTCCGAGACATTGGGATATCGTTGGAAATTGTAACGCTCACGAACTCGACAGTGCCGGTATAAAGGGCACATTCTTCGACATGTTACAGGGCATATGTAATCCGATTGTCTCAGTTATTATCCACACTTCTCAAGGGGAAGCCCAATCTTGTTGTCAGCAGGAGTTTACGTACAAGATTGCTGACCTCTGCTGGACACATATGATTAACAGTCACTTCTGTCTTTTAGTCGCATGGCAATCTATCGAACAATAGAGAATCTTACATGCATCTGTACATTTGGTAGGTATGCCAAAAGACTTGTCATTTCGGCAAATAATTTCAGCAAGAGATGTGGGTCTATGAAATAGACTATTTTTCCGCTCAGTGGGTCAGTGCCCTTCTCTTGCTATAAAGAGACGGAGGACGACGTCATTTTCTGATATCTTATAATAGCAAACTCTATTTTGAACTCGGGTTAGTGTCCTGTAGTGGATGAATTGTCGGGCTCCTCCTTATTTTAAGAGATTCCGTCACCTTACCTAACCTAACCTAGTCATCCTAAATGTTTGGTTAGCAGTGCATAGATGTAGATGATTTAAACTTCGTCCATATCTTCTAACTTCCAGTTTTTATGCCAGTTATCTGCTACCTTTAATTATAGTACGTATTTTGTTTATTATTTTACCTGTCCCTTTTGATACCCTCTGGCTGTATCGCATTTTATATGTTGTAGAAAAAAGAGTAATTATCCTTAAATAACGCGTAAAAAAGTTTATAGAGCAACTGATAAACTCACATGTTAAGTGCTCTTATTAAATTCATGTTTAATTTAGTTTTTGTCCATTATTTCAACCCAGCACTTAGCGTAAAAGTAATTTTTAATTTAGAATAACTACGAAATAATGTGAGGTTAAGTTTAAAAAAAAGTTGTTTTTGTTATTAATCAACTCCGGATTTTATTACATATACACGTGGTATGAAAAATCTGTGTGCATCAACTTAAATAAATAAAAAAACAACTAGATTTCAGTGATTGTAGTCTCTTAATATAAGCTAATCAAAAAAATTTACAAAAAGTTCGTATACAAATTTACTGGTACGGTAGTCTTGTGTTTCAAATTCTATGCTGATCTTTTTAGTAATAATCGACTTAGACCGCACCTCGTTCATAGTGACGACACGGCCAACGTCGTTCTCAAATAATTATTAAGGGTTGAGGCCGCCAGCCAAACATTCATACCAGAAATCAGCAATGAATCGTTTTTTCGCTACTCATAAGTGCTCATGAAATTTTGAGTATGAGTGAGTCAACATTATTGAAATTCAGCTACTCTGATGCATTAGTACTCACTACAACATTGATTTATAAGTACAGGTTGAAATGAGTATGAGTACAACGTTGACATGAAACTCATAACATTCGAAATGCGTTTGATTCGTACGCCTACTGATTCAGATTCATAAACTTAGAAAAATACTTATAATGCTCATAAATGATTCGAGTGATTCGAATCATTCGTCAAAATTTACAGTCTTAGTTGTTGTCGTATTTATAAAAAAAAAAAGGAAGAAAGAAACAGACAAAGACCGCAAGGAAAGCAAACACACAACCTTCTAATGCGTATTGTATTGTTAGTATGTGAATCATACTTATTTTGTAATTCTTGTAAATCTTGAGTAAAGGAGAGGCGAAATCAACAACATCAAGTATGAGTACGATGAGTACTTCAAACTTTGAATATGAGTAGTATGTATAAGTATCATAAATTATGAGTATGATTCGAATCTACTCCTCTTTTAGAATACTCATTGCTGGTCTACGATCCATACCACACAGTGACTTCTTGAGAATGAATTCAACGTTCTTGGACGCTCATGGGCCATAGCGCTGAGCACGATTTTTCAATAAAAATTATAGAAAATTACAGCCAACACCCACTTTAATAGTAAAAATTTTATTATTTGCGCGTGTCGTTGAATGTTATGTCCGAACATATGAATTTGCCAAAATGAAATAAATAAAAATCATCTAATTTTACAGATGTGGCTTCTTCAAGCCGGGTTCTAACTGAGGGCATTTCTAAGGCTCGTTTATAGACTGTGGCATGGTACACTCTAAATAGAACTTTTTGCCTGTGGTGTCGTTTCATATATGTATGTATATCTAATTGGTCAATTCAACCCGCCAGTCAGGATTACAACCTAGCTTCTCATACCACTTATGTTGTATGTGCTTATTTTATAAATGAGTGGCTGCACTTTCGAAATCTTTCTTGCAAATGAAATACTCTTCGGTAACCACAAATTTATGGCTACCATGGTTATGGTTATCGCCTTGTCTAGTAGGTAGTGTGTTAGCTTATTAGATGTGCGGCCATGACAGATTTCTGAGATAAACTCTGAGCTTGAATAAAATTATCATAAAAAAATCTGCCTTTCGAAGTCGACTTTATACAAAAATTGACACAAACTATATAAGTGGCATGAGAAGCTACGTCATTATCCTGACTGAAGGTTGTAATGACCAATTATGTATGCTAAGTATGGATTTATAATGAATCTATTAATGTCCTGTCGTATTTGATAGGTTGAAATACTCATTTATTGCAACAGCAGTTATTGAATTTGGGATAAATTGAGATGGACTGGTCGAAAGTCTCTAGCTAAGAATATTAGAACCGGACCAAATAAATGTTGATATTCTCGGAAATCTTTCAAATTTTGATCAACAGTTTCAATTGAGTTGTTGTGTGCCATTCTGCATTTAGCATTCAGAAGCACAGAGATAAAATTTAGTTCTTAAAAGAAAGATGTAAATGAAAAACACTCCATAAAAAATTTAGGTACAATACCTACAAACAAGTGTATTTTTATTTAAATAAATAAAGGATTCCTTTTATTTTAAATGCAATCTGCGAATCCACTATTAATAAACGTTGTACAAAACCTAAAACCGTAACAAAATCACAATATCTCTGGTTTTATTTGCTTCAAGCATACATATTCATATCGTGTTCTTAGTTAGTTGCACGCAACTGAATAAGCAGGTTGAAATCAAATGAAGGTGGTGGTACTATAGAAAAATATATTCATTATTTTTGTTGTTATAATTGTTTTCTTTTTTTATAATACACATGCTAAAATCTAGTTCCTCTCTTTCTCATTATTAGAAAAACATGGAGGAAAATAATTAAAATGAAACAGTTTTACCTTTTCATTGTTTTTACTTCAGGGTGAATTGTGTTTAGGATTTCATTTATTTTATACTTTTACATAAGTGTTGGTATTATTATTAAAAATATTCAAAAGTAACTCTTGTATGGGTTCCGAGACATTGGGATATCGTTGGAAATTGTAACGCTCACGAACTCGACAGTGCCGGTATAAAGGGCACATTCTTCGACATGTTACAGGGCATATGTAATCCGATTGTCTCAGTTATTATCCACACTTCTCAAGGGGAAGCCCAATCTTGTTGTCAGCAGGAGTTTACGTACAAGATTGCTGACCTCTGCTGGACACATATGATTAACAGTCACTTCTGTCTTTTAGTCGCATGGCAATCTATCGAACAATAGAGAATCTTACATGCATCTGTACATTTGGTAGGTATGCCAAAAGACTTGTCATTTCGGCAAATAATTTCAGCAAGAGATGTGGGTCTATGAAATAGACTATTTTTCCGCTCAGTGGGTCAGTGCCCTTCTCTTGCTATAAAGAGACGGAGGACGACGTCATTTTCTGATATCTTATAATAGCAAACTCTATTTTGAACTCGGGTTAGTGTCCTGTAGTGGATGAATTGTCGGGCTCCTCCTTATTTTAAGAGATTCCGTCACCTTACCTAACCTAACCTAGTCATCCTAAATGTTTGGTTAGCAGTGCATAGATGTAGATGATTTAAACTTCGTCCATATCTTCTAACTTCCAGTTTTTATGCCAGTTATCTGCTACCTTTAATTATAGTACGTATTTTGTTTATTATTTTACCTGTCCCTTTTGATACCCTCTGGCTGTATCGCATTTTATATGTTGTAGAAAAAAGAGTAATTATCCTTAAATAACGCGTAAAAAAGTTTATAGAGCAACTGATAAACTCACATGTTAAGTGCTCTTATTAAATTCATGTTTAATTTAGTTTTTGTCCATTATTTCAACCCAGCACTTAGCGTAAAAGTAATTTTTAATTTAGAATAACTACGAAATAATGTGAGGTTAAGTTTAAAAAAAAGTTGTTTTTGTTATTAATCAACTCCGGATTTTATTACATATACACGTGGTATGAAAAATCTGTGTGCATCAACTTAAATAAATAAAAAAACAACTAGATTTCAGTGATTGTAGTCTCTTAATATAAGCTAATCAAAAAAATTTACAAAAAGTTCGTATACAAATTTACTGGTACGGTAGTCTTGTGTTTCAAATTCTATGCTGATCTTTTTAGTAATAATCGACTTAGACCGCACCTCGTTCATAGTGACGACACGGCCAACGTCGTTCTCAAATAATTATTAAGGGTTGAGGCCGCCAGCCAAACATTCATACCAGAAATCAGCAATGAATCGTTTTTTCGCTACTCATAAGTGCTCATGAAATTTTGAGTATGAGTGAGTCAACATTATTGAAATTCAGCTACTCTGATGCATTAGTACTCACTACAACATTGATTTATAAGTACAGGTTGAAATGAGTATGAGTACAACGTTGACATGAAACTCATAACATTCGAAATGCGTTTGATTCGTACGCCTACTGATTCAGATTCATAAACTTAGAAAAATACTTATAATGCTCATAAATGATTCGAGTGATTCGAATCATTCGTCAAAATTTACAGTCTTAGTTGTTGTCGTATTTATAAAAAAAAAAGGAAGAAAGAAACAGACAAAGACCGCAAGGAAAGCAAACACACAACCTTCTAATGCGTATTGTATTGTTAGTATGTGAATCATACTTATTTTGTAATTCTTGTAAATCTTGAGTAAAGGAGAGGCGAAATCAACAACATCAAGTATGAGTACGATGAGTACTTCAAACTTTGAATATGAGTAGTATGTATAAGTATCATAAATTATGAGTATGATTCGAATCTACTCCTCTTTTAGAATACTCATTGCTGGTCTACGATCCATACCACACAGTGACTTCTTGAGAATGAATTCAACGTTCTTGGACGCTCATGGGCCATAGCGCTGAGCACGATTTTTCAATAAAAATTATAGAAAATTACAGCCAACACCCACTTTAATAGTAAAAATTTTATTATTTGCGCGTGTCGTTGAATGTTATGTCCGAACATATGAATTTGCCAAAATGAAATAAATAAAAATCATCTAATTTTACAGATGTGGCTTCTTCAAGCCGGGTTCTAACTGAGGGCATTTCTAAGGCTCGTTTATAGACTGTGGCATGGTACACTCTAAATAGAACTTTTTGCCTGTGGTGTCGTTTCATATATGTATGTATATCTAATTGGTCAATTCAACCCGCCAGTCAGGATTACAACCTAGCTTCTCATACCACTTATGTTGTATGTGCTTATTTTATAAATGAGTGGCTGCACTTTCGAAATCTTTCTTGCAAATGAAATACTCTTCGGTAACCACAAATTTATGGCTACCATGGTTATGGTTATCGCCTTGTCTAGTAGGTAGTGTGTTAGCTTATTAGATGTGCGGCCATGACAGATTTCTGAGATAAACTCTGAGCTTGAATAAGATTATCATAAAAAAATCTGCCTTTCGAAGTCGACTTTATACAAAAATTGACACAAACTATATAAGTGGCATGAGAAGCTACGTCATTATCCTGACTGAAGGTTGTAATGACCAATTATGTATGCTAAGTATGGATTTATAATGAATCTATTAATGTCCTGTCGTATTTGATAGGTTGAAATACTCATTTATTGCAACAGCAGTTATTGAATTTGGGATAAATTGAGATGGACTGGTCGAAAGTCTCTAGCTAAGAATATTAGAACCGGACCAAATAAATGTTGATATTCTCGGAAATCTTTCAAATTTTGATCAACAGTTTCAATTGAGTTGTTGTGTGCCATTCTGCATTTAGCATTCAGAAGCACAGAGATAAAATTTAGTTCTTAAAAGAAAGATGTAAATGAAAAACACTCCATAAAAAATTTAGGTACAATACCTACAAACAAGTGTATTTTTATTTAAATAAATAAAGGATTCCTTTTATTTTAAATGCAATCTGCGAATCCACTATTAATAAACGTTGTACAAAACCTAAAACCGTAACAAAATCACAATATCTCTGGTTTTATTTGCTTCAAGCATACATATTCATATCGTGTTCTTAGTTAGTTGCACGCAACTGAATAAGCAGGTTGAAATCAAATGAAGGTGGTGGTACTATAGAAAAATATATTCATTATTTTTGTTGTTATAATTGTTTTCTTTTTTTATAATACACATGCTAAAATCTAGTTCCTCTCTTTCTCATTATTAGAAAAACATGGAGGAAAATAATTAAAATGAAACAGTTTTACCTTTTCATTGTTTTTACTTCAGGGTGAATTGTGTTTAGGATTTCATTTATTTTATACTTTTACATAAGTGTTGGTATTATTATTAAAAATATTTATTTTCTATTTCACAGTTTCAATTAGAATAACAACAATAAACTATAATGAATCTACACAAATGTTCTAAAATTTAATTAAAAAAAACAAGATTTCTAATTAATTTTTATGTGGTTTATTTAAAATTAATTCATCAGAAATGTATACTAAAATATAATAGAGTATATAAACTGTATAACTTACAAAAATTTTATTTTTAAAATAAAAAGTACGGTATGGTGTTTCAATGAAGCAATCTGTATTTGATTTCTTTCAACAAATTTGATCTGTATCTTGCGTTTCGAACTGAGTAAGAAAGACCACAATAATTTAAATATTATCTGTAAATAAGTATAATTATTCAGTTGAGATAAAAAATGGGACAAAATTTAAGGCCTAGAGCAAATACTGACTTTCAATGTAGTGTCTCATAGAAAGGGACAATGCGTTCGTAGTGAAATTCATATGTAGACAATGAAATTCAAATTCTGAGATTAAATATAATTGTCGCCGTAGTCTAGTAGGTAGTGTGTTCGCTTATTGACGTAAAGCCCGGGTTCGAGCCCCATGCCAGACATCAAAATGAAATATGAAAAAAAAATATTTCTTCGGCGACTCCCTCTCAGCAGATTTCTGGCAAAAACTCTGAGAGTAAATAAAACCTGCCATTAAAAAGTTTCCCAAAAAATCTGTTGTTCGGAGTCGACGTTAAACTGTAGGTCCCGCCACTCAAGTATAAAATTAAACGAGGCCGTAATTCTGACTGAAGGGCCAATTATGTATGTATGTATGTATGCAAATATTCCCAAGAATCTGTCGTTCGGAATCGACTTTTAACTGAAGGTTCCGCCACTCATATATAACCCACACAACACATGTGTAAAGGGCGTGAGAAGTTGTTCGTAATCTTGACTGAAGGGTTGTACTCCCCAATTATATATCTATGTATGCATGTAATATGTGAATTATTTTGTTCGCCTCTGTAAATCGCTTGGGGGTAGGTTTTTTTTCCTTTTTCATTTTGTCTCCTGACAATATATATACATACATAATTATTACAACCCTTCAGTCAAGATTACGACCTAGCTTCTGACACCACTTATGTTGTGTGTGTTAATTTAATACATGAGTGAAGCGAACTACAGTTTAAAGTCGACTCCGAACTTTACATTGCAATTTTATTTGCTATCAGAGTTTTTGCTAGAAATCTGCTGACAGAAAGTCGCCGAGGAAATATTTTTTCATATTTTCGTTTGGGGGTTTGAACCGTGGCCTTATGTCTAATAAGCCAACACACACCACCTACTAAGCTAGGGCGATTTTACTTTCTAACAAAGTAAATGTTATTTTACTTCTGTGAACTTAAAGGATTTATTTTTATTTCTCTTTTTGCCATTTGTTGTGAATAATGGTTCTGGATGACTGTTTTCTTTTTTTTTCTACATTCCGAAACTTCAAACCAATTTTCCATTTGTAACTATGTGGTGCACTTTTTTATTTTGTTCAGTCTATTGCTATTTAACATTTTTTTATTCAGTTAGAGAGTTGCTATTTATTTTTATTGTTTTTATTTCGGTTTTTTGTTAATGTTTTACGAAATAAAAATATTAGAAGGGAATGTAATTGAATAGACAGAAAAAAAATTATTTTCTTTGTTTGCCTAGTGGCTTGTTTGTTTGCATACAAAAAATAAATTTAATTTCATTTTTCTATTTCCTTTTGTAAATTCAAAAATAAATAAAATTTTTTTATATATTTTTAAACTTTTTTAAAGTCATATTTCCATGGTGTTTTTAATAAAAAATTTAAAATTAAAAAAAAAAACCAAATTAAGAGTTTGCACAAAAGAGTTCAATACATTTGAATTCATAGCCTCTACACTTCCGTTTTCGTTTTAATATTTTTTAGTTGTTCAATCAAATCATATTTCCAATATTTATTTTAATTTGGTTATTTCATAAAGCGCTTATGTCGCTTTAATGACCTGGAATTTATTTAAAAAAAAACAAATATTTTTATGAAAATTAAATTAAAATATTTTTTGTCATACTGTGGGTGTTTCATTGCAATATTGTCTATTTTGCTTTTATTATAGATTAATATAAATTTTGAAAGAGAAATTCATTTAATAATTACATACATAAACTTCCTCGAAATAATGTAAGCAGAAAGCCGTCTAGGTACCATTGTTATGTAAGCCAGTGAGTACTCTTAAGGAAGACTACAAATCAATGCAGTCAACACTACATCCAATGTATTGTAAAAAATACCATTTCATAGGGAAACACAACAAATCGCATCTCTATCGTTCTACAGCCTCCTACTATGATTAATAAAAACTAATTATTAAAGTCGCCGTAGTCTATTAGGTACGACTTATTAGATGTAAATCGCGAGTTCGTATCCCAGATCAGACATCAAAACGAAATATGAAAAAAAATATTTTTCCGGCAATTTTCTCTTAGCTGATTTCTGAGAGTAAAAATTGCCATGAAAAGCTTCTCAAAAATCTGTCGTTCGGAATCGACGTTAAACTGTAGGTCGCGCCAATCACGTGTAAAATTAACGCACACAACATGAGTGGTGTGAGAAGCTAGGCCGTATTCCTGACTGAAGGGTTGTAATGGCCAATTATGTATGTATTCTTAGAATATAGCGAGCATTTGTTAAAAAAAAACTGTTGGAACTTTATTTCAATTTTTTTTCTTTATCAAATTTTTATTTCTATTTTTTTAACTCAAAAAAAGAACTGTAGTTGCAGCGTCAAACCAAACATTGTTAACCTATGCGACCAACTGTTAAAATCAATTTTACATTCAAATGCTCAACGAAAAGTGTCACAAATCCGTTTGCAATAAAATTCAAACTAAAAAACATATTTTTAGTGGCAATACATTGGTGACAGCTAACAACTGAGTCAACAAAGAAAGAAGAGTAAAACCAATTTGGGTATTGAGTGGATATTTGATGACTTCATAGAAATATGTTGTTCGTGAATACAACGGCAATAAAGGAAAGAAAACGAGAAAAACTAAACCTATTTGACTACAACTAAAACATTTTTTAATAAAACAAAGCTTGAGGAAAAAAAGGAAAACACTGTTGTCCGCTGACATTTTTCTTGACATGTTGGAAGGCTAGACGTTTTACATGACATACAAAAATATCATTTTATAAGCACCCACCAGCGATCAGCAATGAGTATTCAAAAATATGAATAGAATCGAATCATACTCATAATTTCTGTTACTTATTTGCATTCATACCTATTTTAATATCACACTCATACTACTCATATTCAAAGTTTGAAGTACTCATCATGCTCATACTTAACAATACGCACGAGGTTGTTGATTTCGACTATCCTTTACTCAACATTTACAAAAATCACAAAAAATAAGTATGATTCGCGTACGCACACTACAATACTCACTCGGCTTGCTTTGCCTGCTGTCTTTTTTTTTTTTTTTTTGTTAATGCAACAACAACTAAGACTGTAAATTTTAATGAGTGATTCGAATCATTTATAAGTATTATAAGCAAACGAATGAAACATATTTCGAAAGTTATGAGTTTGATGTCAACGTTGTACTCATACTCATTACAAGCTGCACTTATAAATCAATATTGTATTGAGTACGAATGAATCAGAGTAGTTGAATTTCAATACTGTTGACACTCTCATACCCAAAATATTATGAATACTTATGAGTAGCGAAAAAACGATTTATTGCTGATCTCTGGCAACCACCTCTATTGTTTAATTGTGAAAAAGGAAGCATTTAACATGTTTATGAGTGCAGCTAAATAAGAAATTGTATTTACTCTCACGCCAGCGATTTGAGGCGTGGTCACCTCACGTTGAGGTTGTGTGAACTGGCCACAGAGATTGTATCTTTTTGACAACGCTAGTTTTTTTTTAAGACGCAAACCATGGTGGTCCTCAAAGCTAACATAACCCTTGCATCAGTCTTTCATTTGCCCTCCATCCAGAGAGGTTTTAGTCGACATTTTAAGTCTCTGGGGAATCAAAATAAAACCTTCAAAGCAAACATAACACTTGCATCGGTCCTTTGAATGTCCTCCATCCACATAGATTCTGGTGGACATTTCCGCCTGTAATGATAATATAATATAATAATAAGTCTTTCAAACGAATAAAAATGTTAATGATATTCACATACACATGGTATTATTTAAATTTAAAGGCAGGAAGCGCTTAATGAAAGACTCTATGCATTATGTTTCCTAGAAATTTTCCCATCAAAGTCATAATTTATTTTCAGAAGCTACTTGAAACATAAAAAATAAAGGAAATGGTGCGTAAAACGAAAAAAAAAACAAAAAAAGTCCATTAAACGATATAATTTTTAAAATAAAAATTTTACATCCGCAAGCAAACTGAAGTGCTTGTTGTTGAAATTTCCCTGAGACGTTCTTCAGATAACGCAGTAATGCGAATTGCGTACATGTTCATGAACATACACTACAGCCGTTTCATTACAATCCTTCAGCCAAGATTACGGCCTAGCTTTGCACCCCACTTGTGTGTGTTAATTTTATACATGTTAAAAGTTAAAAGTCGACTCCGAAGGACAGATTTTCGAGAAACTTTTCATAAAAGTATTATTTTTAGCAGAAATCTATTGAATGGAAGTCGCCAAGGGAATATTTTTCTCATATTTCGTTCTGATCGAGATATCTGACCTGGGGTTTGAAACATGGCCTCAGTTGTAGTACCTACTAGACTACCTACTACTAGACTACTTTCTACTAGGCTACCAACTAGAGTGCGATGACACACATTATAATATTATAAGAATTAAAATCAGAAGGCCTGATATTTTCGTTGGCTTATCTGGATACCTGAAGATAATTTAGAATAATTTTTATTGTATCTTAATTCATTTTTCACGTTTAAATAAATTTTGAATCTTGAATAAGTTTAAAATTTGAATTGTCTTAACAATTTTAAGAATTCTCAGTACCAGTGACTTATGATGTTCTTTAAATTGCCAACTATTAATGGCCCACAAGTCCTGCATAATTTCAATCTACTAAATGAAGTAAACTATTTCGAGTGAAAGAAATGTAGTTTGCAAAGACTTTTATTGACTTATTGTTGAGTTTAGAGTTCATTTGCATTAAAAGAGGACACTTTCTATACACACATCTCTGCTGTCGTTTACAAAATTATAAAAAAAATCTTAAATGTTCAATAGTAACGTACAGTGGCAATGAAGCATTATTAATGTGATCAGGTTAACGTAGATATGAATGCAGCACTAGGCATTAATTCAATTTTAGGCAATCTTACAAAACGTGATGGCATTGTAGTTAAAGAGACATTGGTATGAGGCTTATAAAAGTATTAATTTTTCTATAAAGTATTTTTTTTTTGTTTTTTATTCGTTTAGCTATTGAAATAAAATTTATTTTTCGTACATACTTTACACGGGCTAATATTACATTGGCAGACACTTTAATGGCAAATTTAATTAGTCTTACTTTAATACAAAGATCAGCAATGAATGGTTTTTTCGCTACTCATAAATACTCATGCAATTTCGAGTATGAGTATCAGTATTGAAATTCAACTACTCTGATTCATTCATACTCACTACAACAACATTGATTTATAAGTGCTTTCGAAATATGTTTGATTCGTATGCCAACTCATTCAGATTCATAAATTTAGAAAAATACTTATAATACTCATAAATGACTCGAATGGTTCGAATCATTCATCAAAAATTAAAGTCTTAGTTGTTGTTGCATTTACAAAAAAACTAAGAAAAAAAGACAAAGACAGCAAGCAAAGCAAACACACAACCTTCTAGTGAGTATTGTTGTGTTCGTATGCGAATCATACTTGTTTTGTGATTCTTGTAAATGCAATGCCTATTGTTAAGTATGAGTACGATGAGTTCTTCAAACTTTGAATATCGGTAGTAAGAATCTGATATTAAAATAAGTATGAATGCGTATAAGTAACAGAAATTATGAGTATGATTAGAATCTACCTATCTTTTTGAATACTCATTGCTATTCTCTGATATGTACATAATTGGTCATTACAACCCTTTAGTCAGGATTACGACCTAGCTTCTCACTTCACTTATGTCGTGGGTTTTACTTTTATACATGGGCGCCCTGGTAGCCTAGTGGGAAGTGTGCTAGACTGTTGGTGTGAGGGTCGTGTGTTCGATTCCCACCAGAGGCTCTAGTCTGTTACACTACACCGAGCACATGGTCTAAGTTACTCAGCTCGTAATAATAATTATATATAATTTGTAATTGTATTATAATTAATAAATAAATAAAAATAAAATACTTTTATACATGAGCGGCGAGACATATTGTTTAAAGTCATCTCCGAACGATAGATTTGTGAGAAGCTTTTCATAGCAAATTTAATTACTTTTACTTTAGTACATAAGTTTATTAAAACCAAATCTTCTGTTCTGTGAATATCCTCAGAGAGGACTGATTTTTCGGGTTTCTATACAATTCAATAGTTATTTGGTAATAAAAATTACACTAATGGCTGATGTTCTTAATACGTGTATTTTATAAATTTTATTCAAATTAATTTAAGCTCAGATCCCTAAGTGCTCAATAACGACAGAGAATTGTCAGCTGGTTTTAATCGTCATTTCAACTTCAACAGATGTTAAAATAGTTTATATTCAGTCATAGGACCTTTATATCTAAAGACCTGTAACCTCTTACAAGTTCTTATAAGATGCAGTCGGGACTTTTATCTAGATGCCAATAACTTCTTATAAGGGTTTATAAGAGTTTCATGAGTTAGAGTCCAGGTACATTTAAAGCAAATTCCGTCCCCTATATATTAAAGGTGGCCCAGATTTCTTAAATCTTTGTACAAGTGGGCTTATTTATCAATTTCTGTCTTTGCTGGTACCATATATGTAGCCTAGATTTGTGAGATAACATATTTGCCTCTCAACAGCGGAAAAGCAATTCCACGTTTAATATAATTCGAATGTTCGAAAGAGTGGGCTCTAGATCAGATGGACACAGACTCTAATTTTTATCCAAGAAATATCTTCGATGATAAGGCTAATTTTGTGAACAAATAAAATTGTATAAGAATAGTGCTTACAGTGCTTGGCGTTGTTCAACGTCAAAATGGATATGTCTTACCACTGTTGCATTAGCGCGGATTAACCATGGATTTATTACAATAAACTTCAGATAAAGCAGCTACTAAAATAGTGGTTACCTTTGGGGCATATCAACGCCGAAGGAAACCAATTTCAGTTTATCATACATTATTAGACGTGAGGTAAGGTTCCAAATCCCAGTTCAGCTATCTGAAACAAACTAATCTCCAGCAGATTTCTGCCAAAAACCCTGAGAAAAAATTAAATTGTCATGAATGGTTTCACAAAAATCTGTCATCATCATGTATATAATTAACACACACAATATGAGTGGCGTTAGAAGCTAGATTGTAATCCTGATTGAAATATTGTAATGATCAATTATGTATGTGTACGACGTCATCAAAATTTAAAAACTAAAAGGTTTTAATTGCCTTAAATCGACTTGTTTTAAGAAGAATCTTTGCCTAACTTTCTTTTAATTGAGCATACCTTTCCCTTTAATTGAGCATATCTTTCCAAACAAGGGGTAATCTTATTCCCTTACCCACACAATTCAGCTGCCTTATACAATACCATACTGTCTTCGATATAACCTCATAAGAGCTGAGGACACAGATGTTAGCCTCACCGTCATATAGTATGGCTATGTGCTATAAAATGAATACACACAACATAAGTGGTGTGAGAAACTAGGTCGTAATTCTGACTGAAAAGTTGTAACGACGAATTATGCATGTATGTATGTGATGGCTTTTGTATCTTTTAAGATAGTTAAACTGAGTGTGGTTTACTAGGACATTGGAAAATTCCCAATTCATGGGAAAGGATTGGGAATATTTCCAGTGGTGTTGTCAAGCCGGAACGCTCCGGAACGTCGTTCCGGTACTTCCTTTTTGGACAGGAACGCGTTCCGGAACTAAAGATGATTTCTGATAACGAGAATTGGCTGATGTTTTAAAAAAAAAATTTAAAAGAACTGCTGATTTTTTTTACTAATTTTTGACGAAATTTTGTATGTATTTTATAATTTGTTAACTAATTTTTATTAAACGAATCCTATTATTGCAATAAACATATATACATATACACAAAATGGGTTTCGTAATGATTTTCGTTTCCTTTCCTTTTTATGCTATATACAGGGCCGATCCTTTCCGCGGGCGAAAATTGGGGACATCTCCCTCCCACCGTCGTTAAATTTGGGGCATGAGACCACACAGAGCGCCTACTTACCCAGGATCGGGTAAGTGTAAGGGTATTACCTGTCTATATAATTATATATACGCGTTCCGGTAAAAAAAAATTAGCACAACACCACTGAATATTTTTTTCTGGTACCAAAAACTCCGTCTCCTGGTCCAAGACTCGTTCTTGACGGACAACGCTTCTGCACCTTTTTAAATTTTTTTTTTTTGTATTTTGACTGACTTTTGTAAAAAATCGTAATTTTCCTCAACAATTGCAGTAATTTACTTGTCTCTCATATTAGTTAATAATAATAGTTAGCAAACGTTTTGTACATTAAAAAAAGTACATCTGTTACTATATGATAACTGTAACAAAATATTATAAATCATTTTTAAATTCGAAAAAAAAATTCATAAAACACACCTAATAGCCCATAAAAGATAAACTAAATTTATAAAAAAAGAGAAAATAAATCCTACACGATATTATCGTGCTAATAACAACAATTACTTTTTTTATACAATACAAAACAAGCCAACTACATGAGTAATGAGTTTTTATAACTACAACACTAATATAAAAAACATTTAAATACATAACATGTACACCAGACAAAATCATCAATCAAATGGCAGAAAATGATGTCCCATGACACTGATTTGTTTTCATTACACAATATTGCAACCTAAAGTTTGAAATCATATTTTTTTCTTTTTTTAAGAACAAATAAGAAAAACTTATAAAAATGCCATGAATTATAATCCATATTAGTTCACAGACATACAAAGTCCAAAAAAATTTTGTAAAAACGAAAATGAAATCAAAGCAACATTTAGTTACTATTCTATCATGTGACTAAAATCTAGTCATAGAATGGATGAAAGGAATGAGGGAATGAAAAACAAGATTTTTAAAACAATTTACTTAATTAACTACGTTGCTCAGATATTTATTGCCTAAATCTCAATAAACGCCATTATTGAGCTCAATTATTCATATAAAGTTTCAATTAATTATTGCGCAACAAATACGTAAATTGTTATAATATTGAGTAAAACTTAAAATGGAGCACTGTGAAAAGTGTGTTTAGTGAGCATATTACAATTAACCGAACAAAAAATCAAAAAAAAACAACAACAAAAAAACAAAAAACAAAATAAAAACAATGTTGTTGAAACAAGCAGCGGTTTGTTCACCAGCTGTCAAATGAATATTGAATAAGTGCATATCGGAACATAGTATAATTGGCCATTAAAAACAAGATTATCGAATTTCTGTTTAGACACCCTTCTTGGTGCCTCTGCTTCTTGCGCGTCTTAGCCAGTTGGTCTTCGATTTGGTCCTTCCCATGCAAAGAAAGTCATTCTATATGCCGACTTACTCTAACCGACGCACGTACGCAAACACTCGTCGATCCAAACTAGTTGGCTGAGACAGCCCAGCCGTTTAATGTTAATACTCATATCGTTGAGCACCTCATACACTTCATTGTTGGATCGAATGCGGAAATCAGCGTCAACTCACACCGGACCCAAGATCATACGTAGTATTTTTGTCTCGAATACTCTCAAGGCTGCTGCATCGGTACTTAATAGCCTCCATGCCTCTGCGCCATATAGAAGCACGGGAAGGATAAGCGTCTTGTAGAGTCTTAGTAACAGCGTACGAGAGAGGTCTCTGCTATCCAATAGATATGGAAACAACGGTTAATACCACTTGTAGCACCTTTTAGCAAGAGTGATCATGCGATTGATCCCCAGACTGACATCATTTTTGGTGGTAACTGAGAAGCCAAGATAAACAAATTCCCTGACAACACCGAAAGTAAAGTTATAGTAATTAATCTGAGATCCAATACTCTGCACATCAGTACTTCTCGACACCATATTGTATACATTGGTTTGTTCTCATTTACTGCCAGACGATCTTAAGACTCCTGTTTCATAACGCTAAAGGCAACAGTAACATCTTGCTTGTTACGCCATATGATGTCAATGTCGTCAGCGAAGGCGAATATCTGGACATTTTGTGGAAAATAGTGCCATAGCGATGCATTTCAGCCTTAAGCAGAATACTATCCATGACTAACTCTAAGAGATAGCATTGCACGGTATCAAAATTTTCCGAGAGGTCCATTTCAGCGAGAGTTGCAAAAGTTGCTCAACATCATTCTGCATAGCCTTATCAGCTTTGCAAGAATATTGAGTTCAGACATTGCCAAGGCAGCCTTGTAGTCCACAAAAAGATGCTGCGTGTATATTTGTTTTTTCAAATCTTCTCTAGTCTAGTCGATGTTTAAATTTTAAATTTTTTCAATTTCAAAATATTTGTAAACATATATTTCTCATATCAATACATCATTGATTATTCCCAACAAACATGAAATCTCTTAAGAATTCAAGCAGCCGCTAATGCTTTCCAAACGCACACACATAAAAGGCAGAAAAATAAAAGATTTAAAATCCAGCAGACAGGCAACAAAAACCAACTGACAGATAAATAAAATATTAAACAATACCTCTTTGTTTTTACAGCACTTTTATTGTTTTATTTTATGATCAAATTCACATTGCTTGATGGTGGAAGGTATGCAAGGTATGGCATTAAGTTTGTAACAAAACCACGTTGATTAAATTTTTAAAGGATTAAGGAGTTGAATTAAGACTGTATAAGGGAAACTTAAGTAGATCAATAAAGGTATATCAGCCTGCACGTGCACCTGAACTATACTGGCATGGTAAAACATAATGAATACTCGTAGTGAAGGCATCGAAATGATGAAACGCTTTTCCTCAGTTCCAGATGCTAATATTTTGGGAAAGACAGTATACCAGGCATCAAAAGCTAAGAAAGTTTATATAAGATACAGAGTTTAGACAGCTACGGTTTTTAACCTTTTAAAAATATTTTAAAACAAATCGGAAAGTGTCTTTTACATTCGTCCAGGCACATATGCAATATTTTAAAAGCAAAAACAATGAATATAAATTCTGTCTATGAATACGCAAACAAACAATAGGAAATGCAAATAAAAAATAAATCGACATATGCATACATACATATTGATAACACTTTCCTAACAAACATACATATAACATGCAGAAACACTTCTATCCTCGTATCAGTTTGCATAAACGCCGTACTAACACATACGAGTATGTATTGTATCCCAGCCAGCATTTTTGGAAATTTTTAATCAAATTCGAGTCTTTTTTGATTCTTCTGCGCGATTGAAAAGCTAGAATATGCGCTCATTTTCGAATCATAAAAGACTCTTTTGTCGGGAGAAAAATGTGACTACGGGCGACTCTTCTAAAAAAGTCATTTACGAGTCATTTTCTATATTAGTGTAGAGTAATTTTCAACTCTTTTTCTAGTAGTCTTATATTCATTTTCGACTCGCTTTCTGATCATTTATAAGTCTTATTTATCGTCATTTGTGATTATTTTTCGAGTTGTCTTTCAGTCATCGTTTAATCGCATACGAGTCTTTTATGAGTAATTTATCAGTATGTTTAGGAGTCCTTTTATTGTCATTTATCAGTCATGTTTGTATTAATTTGGATTCATTTTTGGGTCATTTATGATTATGATTTGAGTCATTTATTAGTCGCGTTTCAAAATGTGTTTTTAGTCGGTTTTCTAAGACCTACGTTTACTTTGGTGCGATTTCAAAAATCACGTTCGTATGAACATCGAGTAACAAAGGAAGCATACATGCGTACATACATAATTGGCCCTTACAACCTTTCAGTCAGGTTACGGCCTAGTTTCACACACCACTCATATTGTGTACGTTAATTTTATACGTGAGTAGCGGGACCTATAGTTTAGGGTCGACTCCGAACGACAGATTTTTGAGATATTTGGAGTTTTTGCTAGAAATCTGCTGAAAGGAAGTCGGCGTCTACAAAAGAAAGAATATTATAATAAATTAATATTATAAAAAATATAAAATTTTACTTTATTTCATAGCCATCTTTTACATAAATAACAATTTATACAGAGAGGGTGTAAAAAAGCAGTGTTTAATCATCTATCTGCTTAAAATATGATCATAAAATACGTAATTACAATTACTTTTCAAACACCTGCCTGATAGGTTTTTGAGTAAGCGTTTTTCAATCTTCAGTATAAGTAGAATATAATAATAAATAACGGAAATAATAGTCACATTTTAAACGTCTGGATGATTTATTTCCGATTGCTATACAATTTTTTATTATATTTGAAATCGAACTCATTTTACTCATTGTCGCGAATCATTTTTGGGTCCTTTTTTAATCGCGTAACTGACTAATAAGTTTTTGATCGCCAAAAGTAGTCTTAAAAGACTCAGCAAGGTGACTTTTTTAAAAACAGTCTTCCAAATGCTAGCTGGGATTAAACAAAAAAAATTTATTTTATAAATACAGTTGTTGCATTCTTAACTGTGCTGTTTTATATTGAGATCTTGATATTTTGATGGTAGCAGGGTGATAAATTTTTTCAGCTGTTGCCTCTATTGTTGGTTTTAAAATTATACTGGTTGATATTGCTGTTTCTCTTTTGCAAGGACTCACTCCTCCATAATTTAACAACGATATAGTACAGAATGACACTAGGAGTACGAGTATTTGTTGCTAACTTTTTTCTTTTTTCAGTCGTATTAATTCAACGAATATTGTTAGAAGAGAACTTATGTATTTGCTGCTCTCATTGAAATGAATCTAACAAACAAAGCCTGTTTAATAGCCTACACCATCCAAAAATGATATCATACAAAAAATATTTGTATGTATGTATACAAATACATCACATACGTATGTTGTAATTGAAATGTACAAAAAGTCTGTATTCAGTTATTTTAGTGGCGTAGTCTAGTAAGCAGTATGTTGGCTTATTAGACAAGGATCAAACATCTCGAACAAAACGAAATATCAACAAAATATTTCGATTCATGCGCCATAGTCATGGAAAATTGGATATTTCGTGACTTACAATAAATCAGCAACAAAATTGTCTTAAAACCAGACATAGAATACGTTATGCATTATATCTGTTTCTTATGAGAGTAACTATATTACTACACTAATAAATAAAGAACCATGACTGCTTCAGTGATATCTGCCTCCTATTAAATACTTTCCGCTACAAATGCGAAAAGCTAAAAGTTTTGTTTAATTGCAACATTAAATTAATCTTGGCTCCGTCGTTACCACTAAAAATAATGTCAGTCTGGAGATCAAGCGCAGGATCATTCTTCCACACAGGGGCTACTATGGTCTCAATAGCCAAATAAGTAGCGACAAAACTAATACTCTGCAAAACGCCCAACCTCCCTATGCTTCTATACGGCGCAGAGACATTTACCCTATTAAGCACCGATGCAGCTGCCTTGAGAGTATTCGAGAGAAAAATCCTATGTAAGATCTTCGGTCCAGTGCGAGTTGGTGACGATTTCAGCATCCGATTCAACAGTGAGCTGTACGCAATCCTCAACAACATGGACGTTGTCCAGCGCTTCAATATCCATCTGCTGCTCTGCGAAAGTCGGCGAAGAGGACGACCTTGTTTGCGTTGGAAGGACCAAATCGAGGAAGCCTTGTCATCGATTAGTGTAACCAACTGGCGTAGGCGCCCAAGAAGCAAAGTCGCCTGAAAGGGTGGGTTACGACAGGCCGAAATCCGTTAATCGGGTTGTTAATGGCCAATTTAGTAAGTAAGTGCAGCAGCCTTGAGAGTATTCGAGAGAAAAGTCCTACGTGCGAGGTGGCCACGATTTCCGCATCCGATCCAATATTGAGCTGTATTAGGTCCTCAACGACACGAACGCATTACCATCCAGCGGCTGCGCTTGCTCGGCCATGTCATTCGAATTGAGGAGGATGCTCCGGCGAGACGAGTATACATGTGATGAGGGGATATGCGGAAGTCGACGAAGAGGACGACCTTGTTTGCGTTGGATGGACCAGAAAGTAATCGTTGTAGAAAAAGGATATTGCAAAAATTTTAAAGGACATTATTTTTAAGACACATCTGTTTGGTCGAGTTGGCCCACTTCTGCCACAGTGTAACAGGAGAAGGCAAAACATTCTGGAAATGGAAAACTGTAACCTGAATTAAACAAAATATTGTATAATCCATCACTGGCCATTTACAAGGACTCTATGCTCTGCGTTAAAATCAGGGAAATATATAGGAATAAAGAGATTGTATTTCATTTAAATTAACAGTGAAAGAAAAAAATCAAAACAATATTAAGTATGAAAGGAAATCCTTTTCTAATTCAATTTTTTACAAGCATTACAGGAAAAACATAGAATGACTTTGAATATATGTATGTTCCATTTAACGCACGTGCCTCAATTACAATTTAATGATACAATAAAAATTAAATTAAATTTAATCTTAAGCTTAACATGTTATAAAACTTCAGGTATATAAATACGACATTATAAACCCCTACCCCATAAAAACAGACATACATATACATACATAAGTGGTCATTACAACCTTTCAGTCAGGATTACGACCTAGTTTCTCACACCAGTTATGTTGTGTGCGTTAAATTTAAACATGAGTGATGAGGCCTACATTTTAAAGACGATTTTTGAAAAGATTTTCGTGGCGATTTTCTTTTCTCTGAGAGTTTTTGCGCGAAATCTGCTGAGAGGAAGTCATCGGAGGAATATATTTTCATTTTTTGTTTGTTGGAAACGCTGGCCTGGTATTTGAAATCGTGGCCTAATAAGCCAACACACTACTCACTAGACTACGACGACTACATCCCCATAAGAAGCTTTCCTTAAAGTTGAAAGTTCGGCACAAAAAAGCGTAAAATTTCATAAGGCCGTGGTAGTTGTCTTACATCAGAAGAAAAGATCATATTGATGAACAAAGTCAGACACCATTCCGAACTATCCTTATCTACTAAAGACATGTAGTGTATACGTTTAGATAATAATAAGAAAATGAGTTATGCTAGAAATAAAAAATTAAATTAAATCCCAATTTCACCACACAAACAAAGAAAAAATTGTAGCACGCTTAAAAAGGAGTCATAAAATTTGTTGAAAGCACGTAGAACGTTAACATTTCACCGAAGTTTATTGACAATAAATTTAACTGTAAATATAAAATACAGTTTTATTTAATTTTTACTCTGTTAACGGATGTAGTAAATGGAAATTTTATTGTAGAACATTTATTTAAAATTTTATTATTTAACGTAAAATACAACAACAAACAAGTCTGCAATAAAGGGAAAAGAAAAACGTTTTGCATTTTAAAATGAAAATTTTCATTTTGAAATATATAATAATTTAAATATAATCTACAATTTCTTATTTAAATAACAAATCATTTAAGCGAATCGAACTGATTGAAATAAATTATTTTTGCCAGTAACCACAGTGCTGATACCACTCTTAACTCAGTAAATCACGGTCGCAGTAGAAACATTGTTTAGAGGCAATTTTCCTACTATGGTGATAGATCATGATATCATGTAATGGGTCCGCCATCTAACGTTTTATTTTCAACTAGTGCTTGGTAACATAACGTGAATGGTAACATTTAGCTCATGTCTGATTTGACAGATAATTAGTTTTATCCTTCCGCTGAACGAATATTGACCATCCAATGCTTTTTCGCTTTGCTAAGTGGACCTGCGATCGACTTACAGACGATGCCGATTTTGGCAAAAAAAATCGTCTTTTCAGATGAAGCTCATTTTGATCTTGGTGGGTATGTAAACAAGCAAAATTGTCGCATTTGGGGCACAGAAAACCCCCACGCATACATTGAAAAGCCGACGCACCCAAAACGAGTCACTGTTTGGTGCGGATTTTTGTCCAGGGGCATAATTGGGCCATTTTTCTTCGAAAATGAGCAAGGAGTGGCCGTTACAGTCAATGGCGATCGTTATCGGGCCATGTTGAAGAAAAAATTGAAGATGATGATATTGGTAACATTTGGTTTCAACAGGACGGCGCTACGTGCCACACAGCCGAAGCTACACTCGATGTTTTGCGCCCTGTTTTTGAAGATCGCATTATCAGTCGCAGAGCTGATGTCGTTTGGCCACCTCGGAGCTACGATTTGACACCGTTGGACTATTATTTGTGGGGTGCCGTCAAAGATAAGTGTTATGCCGACAATCCAGAGACAATTGACGCTTTAAAGGACAATATTCCTCAAGCCATTGGTGAAATACAGCTGCACACAATTGATAATGTGCTTAAAAATTGGACCGATCGTGTAGGCTACTGCATGGCCAGCCGAGGCAGCCATTTGAATGAAATTATTTTCCATTATTAAGCGGAAAGATTGTACTTTCAAATAAAAAAAAGGAATTTGAGAAAATATTCAGTAGTTTTTTTTAAAGCATTTTCAAAAAAAAAAAGTTATTTGGCGGAACCTTTACAAGGAAGAAACCTGCGAACCTTCGAAATTTCATGCTGTATTATGTCATATACAAATATTCCACTTCGATGACTGTGCCAGCGGTATTTTGGCCCTAAAAATTCCGCAAAGTGCTCTAAGGAATGGTTTGCAGATAATATTAATACACTGTACTGGACCGTATTGTCTTGAAATCCAAATCCGACCGAGAACTTGTGAAAAAATAAAAATCTGCGTGGTATGACATACAGAATACGGTATAGCAAAATTTTTTTGTTGTTTTATTGCTTAGCCTATATCTACGAGATTTAAACAATACATTCCTAAGTACATGATTGGCCATTATAACCCTTCAGTTAGAATTACGTCCTAGCTTCTCACACCACTTATGCTGTGTGTGTTAATTTTATACATGAGTGGCGGGACCTACAGTTTTAAGTGGACAACAATCGACAGATTTTTTTGAGGAACTTTTTCATGGCAGGTTTATTTACTCTTAGAGTTTTTGATAGAAGTCTGCTGAGAGGAAGTCGTTGAAGAAATATTTTTTATATTTCGTTTTGATGTTCGCACAATTTTATGTGCTAGTGTTTACAACTTGACGTATACAACAGTAATTTGCTTTGTTCATTATTCTACTTTCCACTATTACTTAGACACTAGCAACACAATTCTTTAGAATGGAGATCTTCAAACCACGACTATTCTCTTCACACGCAACACGTCTTCACACAAGACTAACTGAAATTTTACTACATGTTGCTTGATTGGTCTTGCCTTTTTATATGAACCCACGTAAATAGTCTGATGAATGTTCTTGAAGTCGAATGTTCGTGTCTTCTTTTTCTCGAGATCTCTATCATTGTTTCATTGTTGTTTGTGTATTTTGTTTACGTTGTGTGTTGGTGCCTTCTTGCTTGCTTGTCTATCCGCTTTTCATTCATACTGCTGGTATTGGTATATGGTTTCTGTTGTTGTAGTTTTTGTTTATCATTTTAATGTACAACGCATGTTACACCATTTCCATTTTCGTAACAATATTTTATTTTTTTAACACAGATTTACTTTTATTACAAAGAAATATTTTCTGCACTATTAAAAAAAGTATAATTAATTTAAGAGATTAACTTGACTGCTTTTATTAAAATTGTTTGCAATGTGAATAAGTTATCGCATTCATTTACGATTTAATTATTGTATAACCTCCAATTACGTATAAAATAATATTTTAATTGGCCATAATTTTATTTGTTATGGATTTATAATCCTATTGAAACGTGACTGGCATACAATTCAATGGCTTATGAATGAAAAGCCACTCACACTATGTATGTAGGTGTGCTTAATGGATTTACTTTAATATTCTCTCTCCTATTTCCTAGAGCATATAATTGCTTAATATACTGTTTTATACTGTTACTCTTATGAATTAAACGTTACTCCTACTCTAGCATTTGCACATCATTTGTTTTCAGTTTGCCAAAAGTGTTTAATGTAAAGGGAAGTAACTACTTAAAGCAGTTTGTTCTGCCATTACTTTCATTGCAATAAAAATATGATTTTTCTTCATTTACCACAACTTGAAATTATTTAATTTTACTACATTAATAAATAGAAGAAAAGAATAAAAATTATTTTTTAAAAAAACAACAACTATTCATAGAAGAGAAAAATAAAATTAAAATATCAATGTGGAATGTAATGTCGCCCGCTACGTCTTTCCTGGATAGAGCGCATCAAAACGGTCAAATTTTTCATGACTCTGGCACGTAGATAAGTTAGAATTTAATCGATGGTATGGTTATGTTGGTCATGAGGATCGCATATATTTTTTATGCTAAAAAACTCAACGCGAAAACGTCTAAGAGTTTCGCACGATTTTGCTGGCCAGTTCACGCCAGAGGACCATTTCCTCAACTCGATTTTTCAGGATATCCAAAGCGGCATAAGAGAGTGGCATGTTGACCCCACCCTCTTGAAACCATATGTCGTTGGTGTCCAGTTAAGGCCATTCAGGCAAAATAAGTTGGTAATTATCGCTCTGTAGAGCTGGTGCCGTTGAAAGTGATGGTGTGTCCAACAACAACGCTCACAAAGCTATATGAACGGTAGTTCCGTTAGGCACTGTAGTCTAGTAGGTAGTGTAATGCCTTATTAGACGTAAAGCCCGGGTTCGTATCCCAGGTCAGACATCAAAACGAAATATGAAAAAAAAATATTTCTTCTCAGCAGATTTCTGGCAAAAACTCTGACAGTAAATTAAACTGTCATGAAAAAGTTTCTCAAAATCTGTTCTTCGGAGTCGACGTTAAACTGTAGGTCCCGCCACTCAAGTATAAAATTAAGGCACGCAACATGAGTGGTGTGAGAAGCTAGGCCGAAATCGTGACTGAAGGGTTGCAATGGTTTTGATTTTACATTTGATTTTACATTGCTTAGCATTAAAATTACAAACAAAAGCTACAAAAAAATGCATTAAAAATGGTAAACAAGTAAATAAAAATACACAAACAACACTATATCGATATGTACATTTATAGAGATTTCGAGAAGGCGAAGTCATGAGCATTCGCCTTCATGAACATTCATCAGACTGTTTACTTTGCCATATAAAGGGCAAGGCAAAGCAGGCGACGGAGTTAGTGAAGTTCAGTCAGTCTTGTATGAAGACACTGTGTATTTGAAGAGTAATCGTGATTAGAAGATCTCCGTTACAAAGATCTGTCGAACAGTTGACTAGTAATTGTTATTGTTCATGCAAAAGAGTGCAAAGAATAATAACAAACAAAGCAATTGCAGTTGTTTACATTAAGTTGTGAACAGTGGCACACAGATTTGTGCGAATAATAGAGAATTTTAATTAAAACTAAACACAAATTTATTTTAATTATACTGCAATCTACGAGCTCATATTTTAAGTTAAAAACGTAACAATACCTTAAATATCAACCCAATTTAAACATAGCCCCCCTGCCATAGTGGCATGAAATTAAAATAATCGATTATACTTACACAACCGTTAATAGCAATATGTGTATGTGGTGTCAGTATGTTGTTTCTTTAGCGCTTGTCAGCTATTTTGAAAGTTAAAGGCAATAATAGTATTTTCGACAGAGAGAAAACTTTCATACCTATTATGAATTCATAACAGGCTTTTACATACATCTCAGAATTGCAACGCCAACAAATGTAACATTGCAATGCAAAAATTTCTTGCTTAAAGGCAATACTGTCCACAACCATCAATAATAAAAAAACCATTTTTTTCCAATGAATACAACATGATTGTAAAAAATCATCGAAACTGTACGTGTAAAGAATGGAAAGAAGTGTCATCGCTATCTTTACGTTTGGAGTAATAACGTTGTGTAGCAATAAGAAGGCTAACGACTATAGCAAAGAGAGCAACGAAAATATGAAATAAAAACAAAATTCAATAATCAAATTGCTTTACAGCAACAGTAACATAACGTAGCTATGATAACGAGTGCCCAGGGCTAGCTACAGTAGTAAAAAGAATAATTATTTTCAGTTTTTCAATTTGGAGTTTTTAAATGAAAATGAAACGCTCTTTAGATTATTTATGTTTTTATTAAAAAGTAGGTACCATTTTTATATACATTCATACATAAGTAGTCATTACAACCCTCCATCCAAGAGGGCTTCTCACACAACTTATATTGTGGGAATTAATTTCGTACATGAGGCACGGGCCCTACAGTTTAAAGTCGACTCCGAATGCCAGATTTTTAGAGGAACTTTTTATTTGCAAATTTATTTTATCATTTTGTTGGAGATGCCTGACCTGGGTTTTGAACCATTGCCTCACGTCTAATAAGCCATCACACTACCCACTACACTACAACGACCACATTCATTTAGTCTTTAAAACTTGTATCGGGTGTTGTTTTTAGCCGGACGGCAGCTATTGACATCGGCAACAATCGTTTTAACCGAGAGCAGTATTTAGGTTAGGTTAGGTTAGAGGACGTGTACTTTTTCAACTGTGACAAGTGCGGTACCCGGAGGTCGAATTGACCCATTGTACAACGTCCTAACTTCTCACACCACTCGTGTTGTGTGCGTTAATTTTATACATTTTTGGGAAGCTTTTCATGGCAATTTTTACTCTCAGAGTTTTTGCCAGTAATCTGCTGAGAGGAAGTCGCCGAAGAAATATTTTCATATTTTCGTTGTGATGTCTGATCTGGGTTTTGAACTCGGCGACTACGAGAGCAGTATTTACTTTTAACAAAATAAATTTGTTCGCAAGTTCATAGAGCACTTCTTCTGTTTTAAGTTTAACATAATCGTTGTGATCAGCAAACAATTCAGGCCATTATTGACCGTTTACGTACTAATTTTACTCTTCTTGATATAAAACCGCCAACAACGCAACGTAATATGAGTACCAAAGGTCTTGACAAAAATTTTCAAATGACGCTGGGATTTTATTTCCAAATATTAATCAGCCTAACATCAATCACATTTATCTCCATCAAGACGACACAACTTTTACAAAAATTTCTTTCCAGCAGTAACCTTGTTCGAGTGATATAACGCCTATGGATAACTTTTTATGGAACTTTGTTAAGTCATTGATTAATGACGACAATCCAGAAAATTTTGAAGCATTGAAAGCATTTATTAAAGTCACCATTGACGCCATATGGCGAAATTTGCTGGAATGAGTCGTAACATGTAAAATGTGCAACTGGATCTGGGGTCTTTTCCGATAAAGTGACATTGAACGGATCATAAAAATTACACAACCAGGCCAGCGTATTTCATTCGAAGATTTTTGTTATTGAATAAGCTGCACCATTGTTTGAAAACGTATCACCTTCGAACTTGATCATATGTGCAGATAGTCAAGCAGCAATCAAAATGCTGGAATTCCATCTCGTCAAATCAAAGGGCGTTAGGAGCTGAATGGACTCTCTACACCGTACACATCGGTACAACACCCGCCTCTACTTGGTTCCGGGCCACTATGGCATAGAGGGAAACGAAATAGAGGACGAACTAGCACATAAGGGATGATATAAGTGATATATGCACCCCTACCAGAATAATTTTCCAAATTGGAAAAATTAGCATGGAATTCAACAAACCGAGGGGGCATAAAGTACTTGTTTAACGAATTTCACAGCAGCTGTGTTCAACAATGGACAGCAGAAATATCAAGAAACTACTTGAGTTCGACAAGAGAACAGTTTGCATACTAATAGGAATTCTAATAGAACACTGCGCTATTAGTAGTTTCACTGATAGGCTTAGTTTGCCTCACCGGAATTGGTACAACACTTTTTATATGAGTGACCTACACTGCAGAACAGGCGTTATCGGTTTTTTTGATGAAGAACCTTTTAAGATCTGGGCATGGTGGCAAACGTCCAGCTTCATTCTAAGCTCGGTGTGGTTTAACCTACCACTAACGCATCATGACAAGGGGTTTACCTTACACTAGAGAATGTAGTAGACCATATGGGCCACCGAGTGAACTTGCCTGTGAACGGCAAACTACCCGCTAAATAAACCTAGAATAATAATATCGCTCTGGTCCAATCGGTAATTTTTTGGATTACTATACGTGAACTCGAGGATTTAAACCTCAATTTGTACATTAATATATATGCCTATAGATATGTATATCAGTGAGCAGTCTTTTGGCAAAAACTCTGAGTGTACTTTAAATTGTTATGTAAATCCCCTCAAATCTGTAGTTCGGAGTAGACGTTAAACTGTAGGTCCTGTCACACATGCATAAAATTGACAAACAGAACATGGTAGCTGTGAGAAACTAGATCATAACCCTGACTTAAATTTGTAAGTAAATAAGTGTATGTATGTTTATATTTAGTTTTAAAGGTCGTCTAACATTTTACAATCCCTAGTTCTATATTTAATAGAATCAGTAAAGACACATTTTTAAAGAAAATTATGGTTCTATCCTGACTAACGGATTTTAGAAACCAATTAACTAAGAAAGTGAAATAAAGGATTTATTGAAATAAATTAATAACTACATTGAAAATACAGTTTCTTATATATTAATTTGTAATCTTCCAATTCACAAGAATAAATATTTTTAAAAAATTGAAAACCTAACAATATTTTATTTCGATTTAATGTATCTGAAAATTAATCTATTTATACCTAAGAAGCTAGAGCGTAATTCTTGTATGCATTTATACCTGCTTTTGACTCTAATAAAATTATAACGAAAGTCAGGCAATAGCCTCATTTTCTGGACGAGAGTTTTGCGCAAGAGTTTTATGAGTTCTATTTCTTTTGATTAACAATTAAAGGAATTCTGGGAAATGGAATCATTAGAAACCACTTTTATATCCTAAATTATATTCGAAGAATGGTACAAAATTTCCATATGCATGTGCAGTTTTTTTTTTGGATTTGATAAGCTTATGTATGTTTGGGTTCAGGATGCAATTGTTATGGTTTTATTGCTTCTATCATTTATTACATTTACTCCATTGAAGGCTTACTTTACTTAATTGGTCATTAACAACCCGATTAACGGATTTCGGCCTGCCGCAACAGATCCTTCCAGGCACCTTTGGTACTTGCGCCTTATTTTCTAGCGCGAAATACAAAATGCACAAGAGTTTTGTGTGTTTTTTTTTCAGTAACACTCATAAAACTTTAAACGATTTCTGAGAAATTAGAAGTGTTAGGAAAAAATATTTTCATATGCATGCGCAGTACTTTGGCAATCGACATTTGTCTGGTAGCAAGTTTCTGTCATTTATTACATTATGATTGACTCCACTCAGTGCATTCTCTCATATCTTCAACGCTGGCTTCGATACCGGCTGCTACAATTATTTGTTCATCTGCATGAGAAAAGGTATTTCCTCATAGGAACCAGCACAGGGCTTTTCTTTGATTTCTTGTTAAATGAAAGCTCTTTAGCGTAATGTTTTTGGTCAGCTAAAACCTTAAAAATGTATACAAAAAATTTTATTATAAACATACATATATAATTGGCCATTACAACCCTTCAGTCAGGATTACGGCCTAGCTTCTCACACCACTCATGCTGTGTGTGTTAATTTTATACTTGAGTGACGGGACCTAAAGTTTAACGTCGACTCCGAACGACAGATTATGAGAAACTTTTTCATGGCAGATTTTATTTACTTTCAGTAGTATTTACTTTCAGAAGTCGCCGAAGAAATATTTTTTTTTTTGTTGGTCAATTATTCCCACAATCTTTTAGTTGTTTCTTTTCCCTGTCCAGAATTGGGCAGCAAGTTTTTAGCAAAATTGGGATGATCAAACATAAATTGTGCCATAACGTCCTTTTTCTTACCGTTTACTTTGTTAATATTTGTCTTGAAAGGTGAAATTATATTTATATTTACTTTTAGTAATTTTTGGCAATCTTCTTATATATAAAAATGAATGTGTGTTTGATTGTATGTTTGTATGTTTGTATGTTTGAAGTTTATAGACGACTAAACGGCTGAACCGATTTTCTTGAAATTTTCACAGTATCTTCCTGTATGTCTGGAAGGAGTTATAGGCTACTTTTTATGTTGATATTCCAAATGAGCGAGGGGCCATGCCCATGTATACTACATACTACATACTTAATATTTAATTGCATTTGAAATATATTACTCATACGCATAGTTACAACTAAAGTATGCTATCTATGATTCCTGATTTATAAAACCAATGAAAATAAAGTGTAAAGAACGACGCGGGGGGAAAGATAGAAGGGAAAGAAAAAAATTTTGTAAACAACATTTGTGAAAAAAATCACCAAATAAGAAAAAATATAACCAAAATTAAATTCATAGACTTTTGTTTTATTTTTTTTTTCAAGTTTAAATTATAATTAATAAAAAAAAGAAACAAAAAATAGCTTTTCTTATAAGAAAGAAAAATAACCAAAACCAAAAAAACCTGCACATCTACACATTGATCAAAAAAATAACCAATTTTGGTTAGAAATAACCAAAAAAAGGCAACACGAGCAATGAGCATTGAAACTGGAACATCTTCGAGTACATGCCGCTGAGACCCGTTCGCATGAATTACTTGAACAACGAGAAGTGAGATTAGAAACTGATCGAATGCGTACTACTCAGGCCCGTTCGTCTGAATCATCTAGGCAACGGGAAACGAAATCAATAAAATGATTCAAAATTAATTGGATATTTGTGTAATGTCTTTCCTTCAAAAATTATTTTAGTTGTTGGCGCAACAACGCGCGCAGGGTACAGCTAGTATTATTATAAATAAAAAAGTTTTCCATTCATTTCGTATTAAAAAAGAACAACGCGTCTGTAATTCGATTGCTCATGTAGTATCGAATGAGATTTCGAGAGATATCACTCGAATGGGTACTCGTTATCGAATGACAAAATCTCAAATTTCGATACACCTTACTCGTTAACGACTGCGGTGATTTCAAATACTAAAATTTCGATCAACATCATTCGATAACGACTGCGGCGTTATGGCCCCAGGTATTCATGAACTACATGTATTCATCAAAACGAAATATAAAAAAATATTTCTTCGGCGACTTCAGAAGATTTCTGGCATAAACTCTGAGTGTAAATAAAATTGCCATGAAAAGTTTCTCAAAAATCTGTCGTTCGTAGTCGACTTTAAACTGTAGGTCCCGCTACTCATGTATAAAATTAACGCACACACCACGAGTGGTATGAGTAGCTAGGACTTTGTACAATGGATCAATTTGACCTCCGGGTACTGTACTTGTCACAGTTGACAAATACACGTCCTCTAACCTAACCTAACCTAAGAACAAGTATTTCCATGTAATACCTGTGCTAGGACTTCATCAATCGTTCGAAACAAATTTTACTCTTCTTCTCTCAGAGGTCAGATACTTGCTGAGTGCTACTCTCTTAATACTCAGAAGATATTAGAAAGCAATGTTTTTAGCAAATACTTGGAAAGTAATAAAAATTAACGGATAAACCACATGGTAGCAGGTAAAAATGCTTGTTAGTTAAAGCAACATTTAGGACGTATTACGTAGTATGACCTTTTAATTGCCATAAACTTAATACATTTCTACCTGATCTACATGTAAAAAAGTAGCTATAAATAGTACGAATGGCCACAATTTCTTATCAGTTCTTGCGGTCAAGTACGCAAAACCACAACATATCCGCGCACTAGCGAATCTTAACTACAGAAGACGTTTAAACATTTGGAAAAAAGCAACAAAACATCAGCATTATTTGAAACAAATATCGATTACTAGACACAAAATAATCGAAATTGAGAAAAAAAAATGCATAATTTGGAGAGTGTAAGAGTAGCGCTTCGAGTCCGCCCATTGGTGCCATCAGAACAAGCACGTGGCTGTCAAGTGGCTGTAGAGAAAAGAGGCGATGAAAATCAAGTGTCTGTGAACAACACAAATGCCTTCTCCTTTAATTACGTATTTGATGGGCGTGACACCCAAGAACATGTCTATAATGTGTCTGTATCTACTATGTTGGACAAACTCTTTAATGGTTTCAATGCCACCATATTAGCCTATGGCCAGACCGGTTCCGGTAAGACACATACCATGGGAACGGCTTTTGATGGTGCATTGGATGCCAATGTTGGTGTAATACCCCGTGCAATGCACGATATATTTGAACGGGCAAAGAAACTATCGAATGATTTTGATTTCATTATTAAATGTTCTTTTATGGAGCTATACCAGGAGCAACTTTATGATTTGCTTTCGGATAAATCTCGAAAGGATTGCATAATAAATATGCGTGAAGACCGTAATGGCCTCGTATTGGGAGGTTTAATCGAAAAGCAGGTTCATAGTGCCATAGAAACTACGGAGTGTTTGGTGCAGGGATCTAACCGAAGAGCTGTGGCCTCAACAGCCATGAATACGGCATCGTCCCGATCCCATGCCATATTCACTGTCACCTTGCAAGCAACCAAAAAGGATGACATGCGAGCGGTAACCACAACAAAGTTTCAATTGGTAGATTTGGCTGGTTCGGAGCGTTCGAAAAAGACTGGTGCTACAGGCAATCGTTTTAAGGAAGGCGTTAAAATTAATCAAGGTCTTCTCGCGTTAGGTAATGTGATTTCAGCTTTGGGCGATGGCAAAGACTCTAGTTTTGTGCGTTATCGTGATTCGAAATTAACTCGCCTGTTACAGGATTCTTTGGGTGGCAATTCGGTAACACTAATGATAGCATGTGTTTCACCGGCCGACTATAATGTGCCGGAAACCTTAAGCACCCTACGTTATGCTGATCGTGCACGCAAAATCAAAAACAAACCGATTGTGAATGAAGATCCTCAAACAGCGGAAATAAATCGTCTGAAGGGTATCATACAGACATTACGGCTTGAGTTGGAAAACAAAGTTGCAAGCAACCATGTGGAACATGTTGATTTCGTTGCACCCCTTGTGTCATCAACAACGTTGCCGGAAGAACAAAATTCTAAATACCTAAACTTGTTGGAAAAATATATGATTCAGCAACATCAGTCGCAAATGATGTTGCAGGAGACCACAACATTTAAAACAAGAGTTCTTACAGCTCATAAGCATATAAAGCAAAAAGCTAAGGAAATGAGGAGCATTGTAAGCGGAATGAAGGGAGGTTTATTGGCTGATAAAGAACTAGTTAACACCGTAGGAAATATCAATAAATTACTGGATGGTTTCGATGAGGAGCTATCTCGTGTAGATAAGGAAGTAAAGAACGACAAACAATATTCTACTGTCTCCGTTATGACAGAGGACGACATTGGCAAACAATTCAAGGAATGCCAACATAAAACTTTAACTCTTGAAGCCGAAAAGACTCCTGTAAATGACAGCGCCTCTATAAAATTGGCAAATGAAAGGCGTTTACGTTTGCAGGCTTTGGAGCTAGAAATGTCTAAACTGAAACGAAAAAGCATCCAACAGGACAATCAATTAAAACTACGGGAAAAAGATGCTGAGAAAATCAAAAATCTATTGATAGAAATACAATCCATGAAAGAAACAAAAGTGAAGCTTATGAAAGCCGTTCGTTCAGAGACAGAAAATTTTCGTCAATTTAAAATCATACACGACAAGCAGTTAATGCAGTTGAAAGCTATTGATAGAAACATGCAAAATGAAATTGCCCGTAAAGATGCCTTCCAGAGTTTACAGTGCAAAGTCCTTAAACAGAAATGCGAAGAAGCATTGGCCCTAAACAAACGGCTTAAAGATGCTTTGGAAAAACAAAAAGTGGCTGAAACACAAGGACAGAGAATAGAGTCACTTAAAGATGCAACAGCTGTTGCAATTAAAATTGAAAAAGTTATTGTTGGATTTGAACGTGAATTAGAAAAGTCCAGTCGCAGGGCAACAAAAGCAACAAACTGCATAATGAGGACTCCAGTACCAGCCAATTTGAAGAAAGAAATGAGAGGTGCCGACCGCCAGCAGAAAATGTGCGATAATACAGCAAATACCTTGAGGAAGACAGACCTCTGCAATTTGGCAGAGGTTTGGGTTGTGTTTAAATATCAAACAGATAATGACGACTACATTTCCAAACCGATCCAGTAGAAAATAAGGTAGATAAACCAACCCAGCAGATGAAATTAGAACACCAACAGACTATAGTTGGGCCTGAAGCGATTACTGCCGTGGCTTGAACATTTGAACAAGAGTAAAGTTCACTATTAAAGAAAAACAATAATTTATGCTATAAAATTAATAATTAAACGATTTATTTAAATAAAAAAATTAAAAATAGATAAATTTAATGAATTTCTTTATTGCAAAATTACAGTCCTTAAATCCACAAGAATACTTATTTTTAACGAAGTGAAAACGTAGTATTTGAATTTTTTAAATTAAATTTATTTAAATAAAAAATAAATTAAAAAGGAAATATTTTTTTTATTTTTATTATTGCTTTTACTCACTTGAACCACTGTAAAACTTGGTTTCCTTATTTCTTAGCAAGATCACACACCATTTGAAACATCCATATGCATACATATTTTGTATCTTAATATTATCAACATGTTGCCATAGAATAATCCAATATTATTTTGTATCTTAATATTATCAACATGTTGCCAAAGAATATATTGCACAAGAATATGTTTATAAAAGTAACTTGAAAATATGGAAATATAAACCAACATTATTTTGTGTCTTAATATTATCAACATGTTGACAACGAATATGTTGCACAGCAATATGTTTATAAGAGTATCTTGAAAATGTAGAAATATAGTCCATTATTTTTTTGGGTCTTAATGTTTTCAACATGTTGAGAAAGATTATGTTGCACAGGGATCTTATATATAAAAATGAGTGTGTGTTTGATTGTATGTTTGTATGTTTGAAGTTTATATACGACTAAACGGCTGAACCGATTTTCTTGAAATTTTCACAGTATCTTCCTGTATGTCTGGAAGGAGTTATAGGCTACTTTTTATGTTGATATTCCAAATGAGCGAGGGGCCATGCCCATGTATACTACATACTACATACTTAATATTTAATTGCATTTGAAATATATTACTCATACGCATAGTTACCCCTAAAGTATGCTATCTATGATTCCTGATGTATAAAACCAAAGAAAATAAAGTATAAAGAATGTGAATTTTGGTATATTTTGGAATATTTTTCAAAAATATTTCACGACGCGGGAGGAAAGATAGAAGGGAAAGATAAAGAAACCAAGAGCGTAACAATGTTCTCAATTGTTCTCATCGTGCGTTTTTGTTGTTTGACTAATTTTTTATTTATTCTTCTGAAACAGTGTTGCCACGAAAAAAATTTTGTAACCAACATTTGTGAAAAAATCACCAAATAAGAAAAAATATAACCAAAATTAAACTCATAGACTTTTGTTTTATCCTAAATAAAGCATATTTTCATTGTCTAGAACGCTTTCGATTATAAGTACATTCACACACACTTATAGTAAGTTAGCTTTTTAATAACTGTTTTATGCAGTGTATTACAATAAATACATAATGCGACCTGTTTTGGGCAATAAAAAAAAAATTAATTTTGGGCGGGACGAAGTTCGCTGGGTCAGCTAGTATGTTTATTAAAGTAACTTGAAAATATAGAAATATTGTCTTTTTAGGATATGAATAATGAAAAAATTTCTATAATATTCTAGGATTTACTTTAAAGGAAAGTAAGTTAAATTAGTACATTATATAATCAGGCCTTATTTTTTATTTATTTCTTTTTTTTAATTGGCGATACTGATAATTAAACAAACATTAAAATTAAGTTATACGTGTTTTCTTACTAAAAGTCGATGTTTCTTTGTGGCAAAAATTCAACAACTCTACCATTTTGGATGGATACTCTGCCTTGAAAATATAAAAATCAGAAAACATAGAAATCCTTTCGATTGAAGTCGTCTCGTTTTATGTTGTTCCTTCTAACTTCAATTTAGATGATCCGCTGTCTAATTGGTAGAGTGTTCTCTTATTAGCCGTGAGGAGGTGTTTTGAATATCTGAGCGGGGAAGACATTTCGAACAAAACAAAATATGAAAAAGGATCATTCGGCTACTTTCTTTCAGAAGTTTCTCTAATCTGTCGTGCAAATCTGACATTAAATTATAGATCTCGGTTAAAATGTACACAAAAAACATGAGTGGTGTGAGAAGTTAGGTTGTAATCCTTACTAAAAAGTTGTAATGACCATCTAACAAATCAACACACTATTTACTATACTACGGCGCCTTCAGTGAGGGCACTATTCAAAATATGCAAATTATGACGTAATCGAAGCAATTGAAGAAGCAATAAATAACGACATTGATGGACAATTTTGGAAGAAGTATGTTGGGTGAAAGCGTTGCAATGAAAATGAGAAATACTTGGAAAAACTTATGACATGAATGCAGGATAATCGCAGCGATGAAAACAAGGAACTTGCAAACATTGCAAAAATTCTGACATTGCTTATTTTGAAGGATTAACAACTTACCAACTCAGACAAAGAAACATTAGATTTCGATTCTAAAATCGGCCGTTGACTGATATATTACCGGAATTTGTACGGTGAAATAACGTTTTCACAGAAGGATTTCGTTTCTAATATTACTTACTTCCTTCCTCCTTCAGTCAGGCTTACGACCTATTACATATATGGTAGTATATTAGAAGTGGTCTATATTATAGTTTCATGGAGTCCAACTTTCGGGATTCAATGGTAATCAGTCCAATTCCCAATTTATGTATTAATTTTATTTGTTGTTATTGTAAAATGTCCAAAATGGTCTGCCCGTTTCTGCCCGTTCACCTGTTATTGCATTTTTAGGCGCAATGCATGTCTCAAAATGTCTCTCCTTTTCAAATTTGGTAAAACGAAAATGTACCCACAAACAAATTTTCTTCTTTAGAGGAACATGTATTTGATAATATCATTCCCAAAATTAATTTTAGTGAGAATCAGTGCCGAGGAATAGAAAAAAACTAAGAAGCTTTATAAGTAGACTGGTAGAAAAGTGGAAGAATTCCAACAGGACTTTATCGAATTTTGAAGAACGCAATAAATATTGGTTGGACAGTGAAATTTTATTGTTTGAGCAACCAACAACAAGTCATAAAGCTGGACGACCCACAAAAGAGTTCGTAGAATGCTCCTCTAAAATCCAAATAAACAAAGTTTCACAACTTGTGAATGAAATCCCTTGTGATGAGCTTGTAGTGGCCACCCGCGTAAGTTTACACAAAGCGGGAAAAAGAAGTGCATCTGAAGCGGTATCAATGGACAGCTACCAATTTTAGAGTTGCCATTTGCACAAAAATTATGTCGAAAAATTTAAAAGTGCACTCTTAAGTCCGAATCACAATATTTTGATATTTTCATCTGTCAGCGAAGTAGCAACGTATCAGGTTGACACAGTCAGTATCGAAAATTATGGATATTCTCTTCACATTTTATATACATATGTCGCGTGATAAATTTAAAAAATTGGAATTTTCCGCTTCCGTTTCTACTACAGTAATTCCTAAACTACGTATAAATTGAGATCAATTAAAATTTCTGTTTTTAACTTTCGATAGCTTACAGCGAAAGCTTAGACAAGTCAAATAAAACAAGTTTGGAGGGTATTTTTAAGTTCTACTCAACAAACTGAACAACATAGACTAGGTAGTTACTCGGGTGTATTTTGACTGTCGCACTGTGTATTTATTAATTTTTAATAATTCTTTCAATGGTTATTGAAATTGTTTTATTTATTTTGTTTAAATAATTTTAAAAAGTCATTTAACAACAACAACTAGTCCTTACAACAACTTGTTTAACAAAAAGTGAAAAGACAAATAAATTTTGAATTAAATTGTCACTGCAAAGTCGATAACATTTCATAACTTTCAGATGTTCTTGTACTCAAAATGCAACAGACGAACTCAAATTATTTTCTCTTCCTCTTTATTGTAGCCTGCACTTCGAAAAAGAAATTGCGTTTTAAGTAAAGCCGTTAGCAGCTGCAATAAAATATTGTCGTCGTACAAAATTTCTGTTGTTCTCATTCTATAATGAATGCAATTGTAGCTGCTGTTGAATATTTTATGAATGAATGAATATTTTAGCAATTCAAAGAGAGAATTATTCTACGCTAAAGACAATTGCTTTAATTGTTTTCACTGAATTGAAACAAATTTCTTTAAATTATGTGCGGGAATGACATTTGGATGATGAATTTGAAATTAACTGAAATTGTAAGATTTTCACTTGTAATAAAATTTAATATTTCGTTGCTCTGAGGCATAACAATACATATGCGATATAGCAATTACATGCCATTAACCTTTACAACAATGTGTAAGCAAGGGTTTGAATCACAGGAATCTAACAAGCCAACACATTGGCAACATTTATGGAAGAGTGTAGTAGTACACTGCGTTCTCCCCTTTTGTAATTTAAGCACTTATCCCTTACGAATAGTTCTACACAAAATTAAGTATCTGAAACAATATATATTTTATGGATTTTAAAAGTGACAAAACCACACATAAAAGTGTAAATTGATGCAAACTTGTAACTACAAGTTTAGTTTACCTTCACCTTTTTACACTCAGCTTTTCATATCTACATGATTATCCTTTTACCGACTATAAAACCCAAGTCTCTTTATGAAATGCTAATGCGTTGATGGCAAAACACCGCAAGTTTCAATGGCTAAACTAACATCAAATCGTGGTTAACTCAATAATGTATACATTATACATTTTTCATTATAATGATGTGAGCCATAAAACTATGACACATACAGGTTTAAAGTATTTGCCAACGCCTAAAACAAACAACCGTAAATGTCACCACATAAGGTGGTTTTAAAAATTATTGCTTCATTTGCGGCGAAATTTTCAGCATCTATAACTTTTGACATCTTACAGATGGTAAGGCATGACTATGGTTAAACCTTCAGTAGAAAGCCCACTAAATGCCCGCGAATAATAATTTACGGCACAGCAAGCTCTACTGGGTTGCAGGCCACAATGGCATAGAGGAAAACGAAAAGAAAGGCGAACTGGCACGAAAGGATCGGAAATGTCTGAATACGAGACGATAGAGAGGGTATATGTGCCACTGCAAAAAGTTGGAAAAAGCAACATTGGAATTCAACAAACAGTAGGTGGACCAGCAGACCTGTTTGCCGAATTTCAAAACTGCTGTGTCCAGCACTCGACAGCACGAAAACCAAGGATCTACTGGCAGTTTGGCTGACAAGCTCAGTGTGCCACAACAGGATTACTGCAGAAGTGATCATGATGTAAAGGAAACGGAATAGGTACAACACCTTTTATATGAGTGCCCTACATTTCAAAATACACGGCATCGGTTCTTGGATTACAGAACGTTTGAAGATCTGGACAGGGTAGTAAACGTGACATGAATGTTCAATGTAATGTTCGTTGGAGTCAACACATTTTTCAAGTGTCGAAAGAAGCATTCAATTCAAGTGCCATGGTTTCTTAAGACGGTGCAAGAAATACTTCAATTCATTGGATATTTTATACAATCTAGTACCGCATATATCAGACTAGGAATGGAATACAACTCTCATGTATGGGCTGGTGCCACGAAATCTACTTTCTTCATTAATGACGATAGGGTATGCAACTCTATTGATTCATTGGAGCATCGATGCAAAGTGGCTTGTGTTTCCACCGTTCTGTCGCAACTATAACAGATTGTGTTCGAGCGAAATAAGAGGACTTGTTCATGTATTTGTGCGTAACACTTTTCTTTCATGAGTAGCACATCCGTTCTTCCAGGACATCCGATTGTCCAGTACATCGCACACTGTTTTACAGACAAAATTCATTCTGGAACTTCCTTCCTGCAAAGGTCTTTTCAGTTACTTATGTTATAAAGAGATTCAAATCTAATGTTCACAAACAATACTCTCGCTCTCTCTTTCCTCCTTCCCATGATATATTGTTACGTTTTTACTTTTATAAAAACGTTTAAAATATGAGTTCGTTGATTGCAAACAAAATAAAAATAAGTTTGTGTTTAGTTTCAATTAAATTCTTTATTGTTCGCACTACTTTTGTGTGTCATTGTTTACAACTTGATGAATACAACAATAATTGTTCGCTATTTGCCAATGATTGTTCGCTATTCTTCTTTCCACTTTTGCGTAGACACTATCAACGCAGATCTTTACAACGGAGATCTTCAAATCACGACTGTTCTATTCACACGCAACGCGTCTTCATGCAAGACTTACCGAGTTGCCTGCTTTGTCTTGCCTTTTTATATGACCCCACGTAAATAGTCTGATGAAGGTTTTCGAAGTAGAACGTTCGTGGTTTCGCCTTTTCGAGAACTCTATTGCGATTTCATTGTTGTTTGTGTATTTTGTTCACGTTGATTGTTGTTTCATTCTCGCTTACTTGTCTATCCCCATTTCTTTCATTCTCATGGTTTTTGTTTTTGTAGCTTTTGCTTATCACTCCAAAGTTAAACAATGTTACACCGTTTTCATTTTCGTAACAATATTTTTATAGTTCCAACGCAATGCCCTGCATGAGTAGGTTCCGTCCCCTGAGTGTTGGTTGTAAAACGAAAAATCTTCCTGGACGAAAATACGAATTTGGAATCGAAAATTTAATATGTTTCTTTTTACTACACTTATTTCGTACTTTCCTGTTTTTAAGTCTACAATACATACTTATTTATATAACCATACCTATAACCTCCTTTATTCGCATTTTTTTCCTCAGCAGCGTTTAAGAAGGTTTGCTTTTATAAAAATTTTGTGTGTGCCAGGGATCAGCAATGAGTATTCAAAAAGATGAGTAGATTCGAATCATACTCACAATTTCTGATACTTGTACGCATTCATACTTATTTTAATATCATACTCATACTACTCATATTCAAAGTTTGAAGTACTCATCGTACTCATACTTAAAAACACGTATGATGTTTTTGATTTCGTATGTAAGTATGATTAAGTATGATTCGCGTACTAACACTACAATACTCACTAGAAGGTTGTGTGTTCGCTTTACTTGCAGTCTTTGTCTCTTTCTTTCTTTTTTTCATTTATCATTTATCAGTATAAGTATTTATGAGTATTATAAATATTTTTCTAAATTTATGAATCTGAATGAGTAGGCATATGAATCAAACATATTTCGAATGTTATGTGCTTGATGTCAATGTTGTACTCATATTCATTGCAACTTGTACTTATAAATCAATGTTCTAGTGAGTACGAATGAATCAGAGGAGTTGAATTTCAATACAGTTCACTCACTCATACTCAAAATTTAATGACTACTTATGGGTAGCGAAAAAACGATTCATTGTTGATCTCTGATATGTACTACTGGAATGAAAATACATGGAATGTGCCATGCAATTGACAGGAAATTTTATGATTATGCCGGATAGTTTAATTTTATTGCCTGTGTGCTGACAAGACGCAGGATATTATAAAGAAAATATATCCATGGATACCGCAAGTAAATGCACGTATCATGTGCCATGTGCCTTTTGGCATTCATACGTGCTGGAATTTAAATTTGTCTGACGCTATTCTACGTCTTTTTATATTTTCTTTATCTGTTTTGTATTTATTTTTTATATATTTCCCTTTAAGAAGTTATACCTCACTTTAGCCTTTCTGTACGTGATGGTTTTCGGCAATCTACAGGCAATCACATGTTAAGTGAATGGAGTCTGAAAGTAAAAACTGAAGTGAGCATTATTGAGAGAACATTTATGAGAAAACTATGGAATAAAATAAAGTCAAGAATAACAAACAAGATAAATAATAATGACAAACAACTATCGTTAACTATTTTATGATATGGTTTTAAGCGCGGTCGGTATAAGCATTTTGCAATATCATGACTAGGTTAGGTTATGTAAGTAGACGGACTCCTCTTAAAAGTAGAGTTCCCACTTAAGCTAGCATTTAGGACCAGTGTGATATCAGAATCAATTATACTCGGAAATAACACATTCCCTAATAGAAACCAAGCTGAGTATAAAATAAATCTTGCTATAGCAGCAATCCCTATATATTAAAGAGCTCTGTTAAAGATGTCAGTCAAGGGCAAGACTCATAAGGTAAAAGACAGTCTCTTCTTTCACACACAGCTCCTGCAGAAGTCAGTTGCCGGAACGAAGGTAGGTTATGCCTACCAATAGGGCAATACATACATACACAATTGACCACTACAACCATTCAGTCAGGATTACGGCCTAGCTTATCACACCACTCGTGTTGTGTGCCTTAATTTTATACCTAAGTTCACTTGGTGGCCATATGGCCCATTGTGTCATCCAATATGCATTTACAAAACAATATGTTGTACCGATTCCATGTCTTCCACATCCTAGCAGCTTCTCCAGTAATTCTGTTTGGCAGACAGAGCTTGTCAGCAAAATTGTCAGTGCGAACCGTTCTTTTGTCGACTTCAAGTAGTTCCTTGGTTTTCCTGTTGTTCACTGGTGCATACAGCAGTTTTGAAATTCTGCAGTCAGATGTATTGGTTCTAGCAGGGGCGCATATATCCCCTCTATGGTCTACTCCTCAGACATCTCCGATCCCAGTGTTTGGTGTAATTGGATAACGCGAGAACTGCTCCTTCCTGATACTAGAAATATAAAATTGAGGGACTGAGGGTTTGTTAATTGGCCACCAAGATCACGCGATTTAAAGCCGAGCGATCTTATATCTTTGAGGTTTTTGACATCTAGAGTTATTCCTGTAAGATGCAGCCATTTCTTTGTTAAAAAGTCATGCAGTATTTCATGCAAAAAACAATAAACTGTTATCAGAGTTGTGATGCCCATTTTATGGATATTTGATTACATACTTAATCGAAACATTTTTCGCCCTTTCAAGAAATACGTGTTTTTAATTTACAATAAAAATGTTGATTCTTATTAAGACACCCTTTACATATCTTTGATGTAGGTTTTAAAAAATTTACTCAGAATTGAAAATGCCATATTCCATTGGTAAAGTGTGAGAAAATTTAAGTAAATTTATAACACATACAGACATGTGATTGTCACTATGTATAAGACAAGTAGGTTCCACCACCAAGTTTTTTTACTGTCCTTGTAAATTGTTGTTGTGTTAGTTTAATTATGTTCAGCATCTGACCATCTGTTTTATTCACACAAGTTTATGCATCATGTCATGTGCAAGCAAGAGTGTACAAATGATGCAGGCGATTCTCTTAAGCACTGTAATTATTACTAACACACCGAAATACATCCCTACGCATGTTTCAAAATTTACATGAAAAATACAATTACATGACAAGTATGGTTTTATGTTACCATGTTCGATGAACGCTGTTATTCCTACACACAAGCTCACTCACGTAAAACGAGGTTGGGGGCAGATTTAAATACCTTTGGTATTGTGGACGTGTGTGTGAACTACATGAGAATTCTTAAGTAGTAGTAATATGAACATTTGGTTATCAAACATACAATCAAACATATTCACATATTTATGCAAAAGTATTTTTCTCTTTAAAGCATATTTATTGTCAGTGTAATTTTCCATCCATCCATATCACACATATATTTTATTTTACTGAAATTTAGGATGAAATGAAGAAGTCCTTAAAAACAACATTGCATATGTTGACATTTTTGAAATTCCTTATGATTTCACCCAATAAACCCAATGAATGAAACATTTTTTTCCTTCTTTTACGTCTTTATTACCAACGATTATGTCAATCGTAACATGAACTGCAATGCATCAAAAGAAGTATTTCTCTCTCTAAACAGTCAGTCATTCATTTAAGCAGCTTACCATCTATTAGACTCGAATGTAGTTTTCTTTTTGCAAACCATAAGACCGTAATGGTTTTTGGTGCATATGCTCGGGTTGGTTTGTAAGTTATAGAAGTATAGTTTGAGTTTTCTTTTCAAGTTGTTTACAAAATCAGTTTCTTTTTAACAAGCATTGCTTCCGATGAGGTTTTTTTCTACCACCATTCCGTGAAACCACTAAGATGGTGCGTATTAATGGTTATCGTTGTGGTTAGTTAGGATTTTCTTATTTCGTTGTTGGCAAAGGAACATAGTATTTTCGCACACACTCATTTATACTCTCCTACTCATCATTTATATTGCAACTCTTTGTTGTAGTTCAGTATTTCACATATTGTATTCTTGCAAGGCAGTGGTGATAAGTATGCCGTTAATCAAGATATATGGAAGATTTTAAAAAGTGTATGAAATATTTCAATACATTCCAAAGAAGGCACATTTGATATGATCGGTTTCATATAGTGCCAAGGATATGCAGCGTTTACTTGGAACCTTTTTTGGACACTAAAAACTGCATTTTTTATTTCTTTCATTATTATAAACTTTGATAATATTCGGCACAAATTGCGTCTAGGGTATGCAATTTCGGTATGCCGGTATGAAATAAAAAACGATTTTATTCACAGTATTGGCCATAGCTGGTCACACATTTTTTCCATCTTTCAGGCAATTTACGGATACCATGTCAATAAAACTGTTAGTATTTTGAAGTAAACCAATTACTCGCCCAATTTTCAAGTGCTGCTTAGCCAATGCATATATACATACATAATTGGTTATTACAACCCTTTAGTCAGGATTACAACCTAGTTTCTCACACCACTTATGTTATTTGCGTTAATTTTTATACATGAGTGGAGGGACCTACAATTTATAGAATGACTCCGAAAGACAGATTTTTGAGAAAATTTTCATACCAATTTTATTTACTTTCAGAGTTTTTACCGAAGAAATATTTTTCATGTTTCGTTGGGTTGGAAATGCCTGTCTTGTGGTCTGAACCGAGGGCTCACGTCTAATAAGCCAACACACTACCTACTAGACCACGGCAACTGCTTCTCACCCAAGACGCGTCTCATCCATTGGAATAATTGATACAAGGAAGGAGCCAAGTCTAGAGTATACGGCAGAGGAGTAGCAGCTTTCAGTTTAATGCTTTGATTGTATCGTAAACCGGTTTCACTTTATCTGCAGGCGAACTGTCATGTTGCAACATGTGCCAGTCGTGTTTTGTGGCTCATTCTGGGAGTTTTTTTGATTAGTGCATGGTTTAAATTGATCATTTGTTGTCGGCAGCCATCTGTTCGAGATTTTACCAGCTTTTAGGAGTTCGAGCTCCACCACACCTTTCTGGTTCAACCAGACACACAGTATTGTGTTCCTCCCGAATAATCTGGTTTTGCATCCGAATTTAATGGTTATCCCTGATTAACCCTGTGATTCTACGCTTACACTTCTGAAAATAAATCCATTTTTTATGGCCAGTAACAATTCCACGCAACACTTATTTTTGTGGTTTTTCGGTTTTCTATCTATCTGCCCTTCAATTCATGTGCCATCCATTGTTCAAAGTTTTTGGATTTTCCCTTACTTTTAAGAGGCCACAAATTGTTTATTATGCAATATTTAAAATGTTTTTCATTTATTTCTGAACCGTAGACTTCATCTAATATTGCATCTTTACACTTCTTTGGTTTGTCCTTAATTACTAATACGGTGTTCAGATATACACCTCCCTTACCTAAATCGCAATAAACGCTATATTTCATATAAAGTTTCAATTGCACTTTTCGCGACCAAAATAAAAACAATGTTGTTGAAACAACCAAATGAATATTGCATTTATTATGCCTGAACAGTTAAAATATTGTACTCAATAAATCAAATATTGACTCAATAAAAGTGCATATCTAAACATATTATAACATGAAAATCTCGAACCGCCAAAACCATTTTTTTCATGTTGCTCCTAATAGAGATCACCTTATGCCTCGACAAGCAGTCTTCAAATGAAAAAAAAAATATTAATGCTATATGCAAAACAACATTTTCTGGTACCAAATTTGTCATTATTATTACGATAGATTGTATGTCGCCGTAGTCTAGTAGGTAGTGTGTTCGCTTATTTGACGAAAAGCTTGGGTTCGAGCCCCAGGCCAGACATCAAAACGAAATACATATGAAAAAAAAATTTCTTCGGCGATTTTCTCTCAGCAGATTTCTGACAAAAACTCTGGCAGTAAATAAACCTGCCATAAAAAAGTTTATCAAAAAAAAAAAAAAAATTGTCGTTCGGAGTCGACGTTAAACTGTAGGTCTCGCCACTCAAGTATAAAAATTAAGTCACACAACGTGAGTGGTGTGAGAAGCTAGGCCGTAATCTTGACTGAAGCGTTGTAATGGCCAATTATGTATGTATATATTACGGTGGAAAAATATTCTGTTGTTTGTTAATTGATTTTGATGCCTGACTTATGCGTGACTCCGAACGACAGACTTTTGAGAAACTATTCATGGCATCCCAGACATCTTTTCCAGACATCTGCTAGATGAAGTCACCGAAGAAATATTTTCCTTATATTTCATTTTGAAGGAGATGTCTAGCCAAAACACTACCTACTAGACTACGACAACGCCACTATTAGGACGAATGTGTTCATAGTCGTAGAACGCCTTTTAGTTGAACAATCATCTACCAACCGTATTAAAAAGAAATTTTTCCTTTAAAAGAGGTTAGGAAAATACTTTTCTTAATGTTTTTTATTCAACTAAACCAGTCCATCCATGAATTCCATGAAAAAAATCAAAAATTTTCTTCGATTTATATAATGAATGCTTTAAAACTCTTCACTTTAATTCGTTAAACCCCTTTGTAGTGCTTCTTAAAAGCTTACATCAACACAGACAGCAGCAATAGAACAAAACTTAAATTTAATTTGTATTTACACTTTTAAAGTCATTCTAGTCATTTATTTCCCATAAATCAAGACGTCTCCCAACTCTCAATCCTGCGAACGATAGAAAAGACTTTTTCATTTCTTCCTTTTGTTATTCCTTTGTTATTGTGTTGGTGTGTAAATAAACTCTGTTCCTTTTTATTGTCCTGCAAATTTTTTAATCTCTTGGCTTTGAATTTATTTTTTAATGCTTTAAACACCGTCACACTTCGTTTTCGTCTGCTTCTGTGCTCTTAAAGAATAAGAAATTTTAGAAATTTTTAATAAGTTTTTTGAAATTTAAATTGCAAGCACCATACAAACAGTGATAAATAAATATACCAGATGTAATGGGATGAAATGAACGTTTTTTTTAGAATAATAAATTAAATTTTAATGGAAAAGTAAAGAAAGTTTTATTCAAAGTATTGGCCATTTCTGGCTACTCATCGTTTAATATATACATACCTAAGCCTTTAGTCGGGTTAGCGATCTCATACCACTTATGTTGTTTGTGTTAATTTAATACAGCAGTGGTAGGACCTACAGTTAAGAGTCGCCTTCGAACAACAGGTTTCGAAGTAGCCGTAGTCTTTCGCTACTGTGTTGACTTATTAGACGTAAGGCCAGGGTTCAATCCCCAGGTCAGATATCAAATCGAAAGTATGAAAAAATATTTCTTCGGCTACATCCTCTCAGCAGATTTCTGGCAAAAAGTCTAAGAGCAAATAAAATTGCCATGAAAAGTTTCTCAAAAAATTTCTCATTCGGAGTCGACTTTAATACTGAAGGTCCCACCACTCATTTTATACATGTGAGAAGCTAGGTCGTAATCCTGACTGAAGGATTGTAATAACTAATTATGTATGTATGTATGTATGTATGTAACAGGGAAGACCTCTACAGGAATTGAGTTCCACATATGAATAGTCCGATTAAAAAACCTATTTTTACTGTAATGTAGTGTGCGATCTATTGGCCAATCGACCACATACAGATGTGCTGGCCTAGAAAGATGAGCGTTACTTAGGTATACATAATTTTTGGTATCAAGTCCCCTTATTTCGCTAGAGCAAAATCCTTTTATAGTAGCGATAGAACAGTGAAATACACACCACATTGCAACGATGCTCCAACGATTCAATGAAGTTGGATACACTACCGTCATTAACAAGCTACTACGGCCTATCCTGTACACGGTCGAGAAACCTCAAAAAAGAAGTTGAGGCACCGACCCATACATGAGAGTTGTATTCCATTCTCGGTCGATTATAATTGGTGTACATAGTAAGATCAGATGATAAGATCTTAAGAAGCAACTGAAAAATGTGTCAGTTTCAGCCGACATTACACTGAATTTTCATGCTCAAAATGTCAAGAGCTTGTGACTCCTTAATATTCATGCCACCCATAGATTAAAATGATGCAATATTATTGCTGCGCTTATGTGTCAATAAGCAACACTAGAATAGATTGTTTAAACCTTAAAGAATTTTTCCTGAAAATGATATAAAATTTCCTCATGACGATTGACGATTTTTTCCCAAATATTTGACGATTTGCTGCATCATTCATATGGCGGCTATGTGTGTGTGTTAATTTTATACAGGAGTGATAGGACCCACAGTTAAGAGGCGACGGCGAACTACAGATTTTTGAAAAACTTTTTCATAGAAGTTTTAATTTACTCTCAGAATTTTTCCCAGAATCCTACTGAGAGGAAGTCGTTGGAGAAATATTTCTCATATTTCGTACCACCAGACACGCATCATTATCTTCCTACCGAATTGATATTTGAAGCCGAATGCTTTATTCTGGATTCTGAAATAAATCAGTTCTTCATTGCCATTATTAATTCAATGCCACACAGATTTTTTTTCTCGTCTCTGAAGCAAAATTTCACATGTGGTTCTCCGATTTTCCAACTGTCTCTTATTCAATCTATCTGGCACCTTTTTTCCACTGTCTTTTGCTTTTTTTTCCTTATAAAGGAGATTGCAATTCCACAATGAACTTTCAGTTTGCTATTATTCTCCATTGTCTTTATCTTCTTTGTTTACGTATCCTTTATATTCCCTTATAACACCTACATTGTCCCACTCCCTACTCCCAAGGGCACAAGTGTTAATTTGTTTCCATATAAATCCGGTTTATGCCCTTAGTATTTTGAAATCCCTTTTTCCTTTTGAAACTTGAAGGTGATTTTTCTTTGTTGTGCTAATGGCCATTGTGTCTTGATGTTCTTTAAGTTTAATTTACCTTAAGATACTTAAGAAATATTACAAATAAAGAAACCTTTTCTCTTGTTTTAATCAAGCATGGCATCCTGTCTTTGGTTTTTGTAAGAAATTTGTATGTCATGTAAGAAAAAGAAGTGGCTAGCCATCTTCAATAATTTAAATTGAAAACCTTTTTGTGGTTTTAAAATTAATGTTTTTGTTAAATAACGATGTTTAGACTGTGAAAATTAAATTAAAGAAGCTAAATTTACTGGAATTTCAAATGTAAAAATATTGTAACGAAAATGGAAACGGTGTAATATCATATTAACATATATTACACCATATATCATTTCACATTAAAACAATAAGCAAAAGCTACAAAAACAAAGACATTGAGTAAGAAAGAGAAGGGGATAGATAACGAAACGCAACATAAGCAAACGCATCAACAAACAAACGTGAACAAAATACAAAGAATTCTCGAGAAGGCGAAAACAAGAACCTTCTGCTTCAAGAACGTTCATCAGACTGATTTTTTGGACATATAATAAGGCAAGGCAAAGCAGACAACGAGTCAGTAAGAATTTAGTCAGTCTTATGTGAAGACAAGTTGCATGCGAAGTAAACAGTCGTGGTTTGAAGATCGCTGTTTTGAAGATCTATCGAAGAGTTGTTAGTGTTTGCACGGACTGAAGTATAAAGTAGTATAATGAACAAGCAATTATTGTTGAAGTTGTAACAGTGGCACATAAAAGTAGTGCAAACAATAAAGAGTTTAATTAAAACTAAACACATATTTGTTCTTACTTTGTTTGCAATCAACGAACTCATATTCTAAACGTTTTTCAAAACGTAATAATGAAGGATAGCTTAGCGGGTAGCTCGCCGTTCACAGGCAAGTCCATTCATGCGGCCCATTAAGGAATGTCCTCTTGTCATGATCCGTTTGTAGCGAGTTTGAACCAAATCAAGCTCCAAATGAAACTGGTAACTTCTCTTAGTGGCACGTTCTCCACCATGCCCAGATCTTCAAACGTTCTATCAGCCGATGACGTCTGGTGTAAGTGCAGGACACACACATAAAAGGTGTTGTACTGATTCCATTTTTTCCACACCCTGGCAGCTTCTGAACTAATCCTGGTGGGGCAGACTGAACTTGTCAGCACAACTGCTACTAGCGCAGAGTCTATCTAGAATTTCTGTTAGAGTTCCCTGGTTCTCATGCCTCACACAGCACCTTAGAAATTCGGCAAACAGGTATTTTGGACACCTACGGTATGTTGAATTCCATGCTGTTTTTTTCCAATTTAAAAAAGTATTCTTGTAGGTGTGCATATATCCCCTCATTGTCTCTTCTTCAGACCTCTCCGATCCTTTGTGTACTAGTTCGTCAGTTCTTTTGCTCTTTTGTTTCCCGCTATGCCAGAGCGGCCTAGAACCTTGTAGAGGCGAGTACTGTTTCTATGTATACGGTATAGAGGGCCTACGCAATTCTTGACCCCATTTGATTTGCCGAGATAGAATTCCAGCTCTTTGATTGCAGCTTGACTGTCCCCATATATGAATAAGTTCGAAGGATATAGGTCCCCGGTTTCAACCATGTGTTTAGCTTGTTCAGTAGCAAAAATCTCCTCTGACCTACTTGCTTAATCCGTGTAACCCGTTCAGTGTCGGCTTATCGGAATAGACTCCAGATCCAGTTCTACATTCCATTTTTGGGTGGCGACCGGTGAAGATCGTTATATCACCGTCACCAATGGCAGCTTCAGCAAACCATTCTCCTCGTTTGGGAGTGCAAGTTTTGTATGTTCAACCGAAAACAGTCTCCGGTACCATGTATAAACATCTTAAACATGAGTGACTCGGTTTTACTTCATGCAGTATTGAAGCGTGGAACGCCATACATGACCTAAACATCTCTAAAAACTTATAGCTCAGTACAGTTCTAGCAGCCATTCTTTGGAGAGAGATCCACAATCGTTGTAGATACAAGACAAACTCAACACCAGCCATCCACGTGGACTTAAGGTATTTCTTTCTGGGATGTATTTCTGTTTCACAGGTTCCAAGAGTGTATTAGGATGACTCATTTTCATCGTCACAGAATCTTGACGTTGAACTGTAGACAGCCTCCATTTTTAATAAGTTTTACCTGAATTTACAGTGCTTTGTCAAATTAACGATTACTAAACTCACGTTATTTCTTGGTATTCTGTTGCATGACTCTGATCTAAGAGGAGATCACAGTTACAGTTACAGTTTCGCAACAAAAGTTTCCATTGCCTCAAACCTTACTTAACTTGAATAGAGTCTTTGTCGCTCCTTATCTTCGTTATCGTTGAGCATATTCAAACATATCCAAACCAAACAAACAAACATTCGTGCAACACATTGACAAGAATTCGCACATGTCTTGGAATCAAGCAGAGACTAATCATACTTTAACAACACAGCTGATTTAGCTTCTCTGTCCCATATTATTTTCGCTTTAAAGCCTCAAAACAAACCTACAACGCTATCATGATAGACTTGTATTCATTTTTTCTACTGAACAATTTTAACTTCTTTTTATACACGTTCGCTTCGCTAAGTAAATAAAATAAGACAGGATTCTCCTTCACATCAAAATGTTAAAAGCTAATAATTTTAAATCTAAGATTACGAATCCATCTACTAGTACAATTCCAATACAACTTCCCTCATGTGACACCCAAACATTTTCTGAGGATTACGCATCGTGGCCAATTTTTAGTGACATGTTTTCGGCCCTTTACGAGACTTATCCCCACATTAGTAAAATTTAGAAGATGGACTATATGTTGTAAAAAACAGAGGGTGAATCGAGAGATATCATTCGCGCTTGCCCCATGATGAATGATGGTTTCGACATGGCTTGGTAGAATCTTGTAGGCCGGTACGAGAACAAACGGGTCTTGATAAATTCACGATTGAAAACACTGTTTAATTTTTCTGTCACTGACAAAGAATCGGATCCTGCAATAAAGCGAATGCAGCGAACAATTCATGACTGTATAACCAATTTATTCTTGCTCTGGATTGAGACATCTTTGTCTATATTTTTTCTACTTGATTACCAGAAAACACTCTTCGTCTTTGGGAACAGTCTTAACTCGTGCTTGCCAAAGTGGAGTAGTGTGGATGAGTTTTTGACCGGAAGATAATCTGTATCTGACATTATTGGCAGTCACAAACCAAATCAAACAAGTGGTCGTAATCTAAGTTTGAAAAATTCTCCTCAAGATATTCAGAAGTTAAGGAGTTTTGGAACAGCGGTCACTCCTACTATAACCCCGAAATAAGTGCCCACTGTGTTCGGACGTTTTGGGACAGCGGTCACTCCTACTATACCCCCGAAAAAAGTGTCCACTGTGTTCGGATAATCATACTATTCGATTGTGTTCCCCGTTTCTCAGAATGTCAGTTAGCGGGAGGATAAAAATTTGCACGAATTGTTTGACAACCTCCCATGAATTTAGAAGATGCTAGAGTACTAATGTTTGTTATATGCGCAAACAGAAGCATCGTTTTAAACCTAAAATAATTAAAAAATCTGAAAATTATTCAGTAACCCCCGTTAAGTCAAGTCACACTGCTCCCATACCTGAACACACTTCTCATATTGATAAAATATAGTGGTGTGTTATTTTTATATATGAGTGACGGAACCTACAGCTTAAAGTCGACTCCGTGCGACAGATTTTTTGAGAGTTTTTGCCAGAAATCTGATGAGAGGGAATCACCGTAGAAATATTTTTTCATATTTTCATTTTAAGTCAGCACACTACCTCCTAGACTACGGCGACAATTAATAGGTAAGTTATCCTGTCTATTAAAAGCGATATCATCGACATCCACAAGACGTTTTGGGTTCTTCTATACATTGCTTTTATGAAACTCTTCAAAATATTCATTCATCATGCCATTTTAAGGCGTATTTATATTTCAAAAATAATAATTATGTCCTAATAACTTTTTACCACTAAACTGTATTAAGAATTTGTTTATCTACTATGCACTGAATATATTATGTACTTACTTCTGTAGAAAAAAATACCCTATTTGAACCGGATACACGTCATCAAAATTGATTGAAAATTTTTTTTCTTTTTTCAACAATCAAATCGAGAGAACGACAACATTTCCTAAGTTTCTAAGTAATGAAATACCAATTAGAAAATTAATTAATCAACATTTTTTTTTAAACTTTGTTAATGGAAGCCAAAGCAAGTTATCAAAAACTTGATGAAATTAAAAAAGTGAACGAAAAACAAAAATTAATTTAATTACAAGTCGCCAGGAGCTTGAAAAAGTACATTCATAAACAAATTAAATCACTTGCTTTTAGTAGCGGCCTTGCTTGTTTAATATTTTTGTTTTTGTACCAGAAAATTTAATTTCAATTAACCAAACACAGTGTGGATTTTAATTTATAAAAAAGAAAAAAATGGTTTTGACAAAAACCTGAAACAGATGCCATGACATCGAAGTAACTCGAACGCTTTAAAAAATAGTGAAACAAAGAAAAAATCCCGGAAAAGAATTTAAACAACGCCAATTAAGTATTCAACAGGTTATGAATTCATATATTGGATAAGTCGGGCAATCAATCCGTTTAAATTTGACTTCGAGTCTGGCAATACTTATGTCATTCTATTCTGTCACAATATTCAATACATTCTCTCCACTGAACGCAATGAATTGAGTTATGCCTGAGCAATGTTGGGATTTATTGGGCCAACGCGTACCTGCACAGTTGATATCGATTTAACAAAAAAATTCATCTTTTCGGATGAATTAAATTTTTATCTTGAATATGTTAATAAACAAAATTGCTGAATTTGGGGCTCAGAAAGCCCACACGTGGTTTTACAGAAGCCAATGCACACATTGCGAGTGACTGTTTAGTGCGACTTGTGGAACGGAGGCATCCTTGACCCATATTTCTTTAAAAATGAGGACGCCGCAATCATTGCGGTCAATGGATATACCTATCGCGCCATGATAACCTATTTTTTACCCGCTCTTTTATTGCGTGAAACGTTTGATGGCCGTATAATCAGCCGAAATGGTGATGTAAATTGGTCGCCAAGAAGGTGCGATTTGAAGCCGTTAGACTATTTTCCATGGGGCGCCGTAAAAGGAAAGTGTTATTTAGACAAACCAGATACTCGTACAAATGAACGTTCGAAGGCCAACGTTTGTGATGCCGAGATACAATCCCTTACACTGGAAAATGTTCACGAAAATTTATCCGATCGAATGAGGCACTGTAAGGCCAGCCGATGCTTCCATACAAATGAAATAATATTCCATTTCTAATCGGAACTCCACAACAAAACAATAAATTTATCAAAATCTCAAAGCATTTTTGTTTTATTGACTTTTTAAATTTACACTTTTAAATCACCAACCCATTATATTTACTCCCATTATGCTTTTTGGTCAATTCACACAAGCCGTTGTATCGTTGTATTCATTGTATTGTTGGAAGAACATACAACAGTGTATGATTGTTGTTGATAATTTTCATATAAAAATCCGATACACTTATACACATTTTTTCCATATGTTTTTAAAAGTTGTATTGGTTTCGTTCTATCAAATTGTTTGAATGTCACGAAATACACAATACAGCAGAGCATTGAGCGCTCACAAACAAACAAATTTATTCAATACAACATACACGTTACAAAGTTGTGTGAATTGCCCATATATTTAATATGTAAAGTTAATTTATGACAAGTACATATGTGACGTATAAGTGATATTTAATTTCATTAGTTTCATACATGACAAAATCGAAGATTTTTTATTGCATACTTTTAAGAGTAACTAGTACCAGTATATGTAATATGATGCGTATGAGTAATATATTTCACATTCAATTAAAGGGAATGTACACCCCATTAATTTGGAATTAATTTGGATTCAAGCTATGATGATATGACAATTCTGAAGGGTTTTTAAAAAGTAAAATTTTTCGAGATATCCTAACCTAAAAGGTATATACAAAAACCACAATTCTAGGCTATATTCTAGTAGGTACTACATCATGGCCTGTATTTTCATAGTCAGTATCTCCCACATCATCACAACAAAAAAGTAAATTTGTAAAAATTTGTGCAACATCCATCGGCTCTGTGATTTCATTCGTATGGAAGAGGATATTCCGGCGAAAGGTGTATTCGATGCGACGTTTAGCGGAACCTTGTCTAATTAGGAAGGGCCAAATATTTTTAAAATCGCCAGAGTATATTAACACAAATTAATGATACTTATGTCTTATGTACTGCATCATAAAGTTTTATGCCAGTTTGCATAAAAACTAAAAATTAATTGCCAAAGTAAAGTTAGAAGTGTACATGAACAACCGTCCTTATACGAGGATGGCGGGCGTGAATGGATTCATGGGTTTTATGAAAAAACTTTAAACCATTTAAAGGCTTTCAAGTTCCTTATTTATGTAATATACTTAACGTAGTACAAAATATTTCCTTTATTAATAAATTGCGAAAAAAATCCTGTAGCATAACAATGAACTTAAAAATGTGGTAGCGACCACGAAAGAATGCAATGAAAATATGTAATCGAAAAATTTTGATAATATTTGTCCTCTTAAGATAATCTCTAAAATGTCCTTTTTATTTGAAGCATTGTTCAATGCAAACAACAAACAAAAGGTTCAAGACATGACTTAAATTCCTGCGTATAAAAGAAGAGATCAAAAGCATTATGACACTTGAAACTGTAGAAGTATGTGTCTACAGTTTGTTGTTCCTTTGAAAAGTAATTTCTTTGGTAGGAGAAAAAGGAAAGTATTATAAGAAAATGACATAAAAGTTATAAAAGAGATAAGAAATGTTGTACGCTTAGTATGTCCAATACAAAATGTTATTTTATGTCAGATGCTATGCGCCACTTAAACCCCATACATCGTATATACATATTTACGACTCGAGAATAAAAAATGTTTAATAAAAGATTTGCATCGAAGTAAAATATTTAAACCAAATTTTTAAGATACTATAGGGTCCTTAGATATGCGGATTCTATTTTTAAATTGCAATAAAAAAGTGTATGTGGTATATCGTCGGTATTTTTAATTCCATGAATATAAACTTTAAATGTCCAACACATTTCTCTGGGTGGAGAGCATCTCAAATATCCAACTGTCCATGTCTCTGGCTCATAAATCAGGTTGAATTAGACCGATGACAAGGGTTATTGGGTTATGTTGGCTATAAGGATATATGTGGCATATGACTCATTCGCATACACCTGTGATTTAAGAAAACATCAGGGGTTCAAATTGCCCTCAAAACGCTAGTGTATGAGTTATTGACGCATAATGCCGTCCTGTTCAAACTAAATGTCGTTGGAATTCATATTATCCGATTCAAGCCAAAAAAAGTTGGTAATAAACGATATATAGCCTAGTCAACGTCGTTCTCAAATAAGATTATGCTGTTGATTAGCACACAAGCGCAGCAATAGTATTGTCTCATATGTAGTAATGGGTGTCGTAAGTATTAATGTGTCGTAAGTATTAATGTTCTTGGTGTTCTGATCATTAAAAATTCAGTGTGAAGTTATCAAGTGTCGGAAGAAGAAAGCAAGTGCCTCGGTTTCTTAAGATGCTGCAAGAAAGTCTCCACTCCATCTGATATCCTTACTATTTACACTAGTTCTATCCGACCGAGAATGGAATAAAGCTCTCATGCATGAGCCGGTGCCTCAAAGTCTATTTTGAGGCTTCTTGACCGTATACAGGAGAGGGCGAAGGTGCTCATTAATGACGGTAGGGTTTCCAATTTATTGATTAATTAGAGCAATGAATGTGTTTGTGAATGTGGTTCTAGCGAGATAAAAGTACTTGTTCCCGCATTCGCACATCCGTTTGTAGTCGATTGGCCAGAGGATCGCACACTGCTTCACAAACAGAATTCGTTCTCTTGCTGGACTACCCGTACCTGCAACTCCCTTTCCTGCCATTTATTATATAACAAATTTAGGTTATCAAACACTATTTCACTGTCCTTCTTCCCATAACCTATTTTCCCAATTCCAATACAATACACTGCATGAGTAGGGGCCATCCCCTGAGTATTGGTCGCGTAAAATTGCTCATCTCGGTGGCCAGTTCACATCATTTTCAAATAAGATGATCAAATCCTTAAACTTTTAATGCATGATATCGAATGTGGCTTTAGTGCCATTTTGTTGAAATTATAAGCCGTTGGTGTCGAAATCATTCAATTTCGACCATAATCATCGACATTAGACTGGCCAACTTTGTTCTCAAATGAACTATGGATCGATAAGGACACAAGTGATTCTTTCGGGATTCATTGGAAGTTCTTGGATCTCAAGTGAGTTGTTATCGTTTCAAATTCGACAATTTTGTTTGTTCACGTACCCTAATTTTTGGTAATCAATTGCCAACTGCTCTAGAGTCTATTCAGCGAACACTGGCCGATGTATAATGTCGCCCATAGTGATTTGGCAAAACAGACTGAAAAAATGACAACTACTTGGACAAGTTGAACTCGCCAACTCGCCGTGAAGCCACGGTCGAACACCAGGTCGGACATCTCGATCAAATCGAAATATGAAAACATATTTCTCATATTTGCTATGCTTAACACTTTATCAGAAGAGATGTTTATCCCTTTTAATATTCAGTTGCTAATGTGTACATATATTTGAAAAGCTTTTAATGCCAGTAATAATATCAACAACTTCATACATACATACATAATTGGCAATTACAACCCTTCAGTCAGGATTACGGCCTAGCTTCTCATACCACTCATATTGTGAGCGTTAATTTCATACGTGAGTGGCGGGACCTACAGTTTAACGTCGACTCTTAACAAGAGGAATTTTTTTGAGAAACTTTTTCATGGAAATTTTATTTACTCTCAGAGTTTTTGCCAGAAATCTGCTGAGGCAGTCGCCGAAGAAACTCATGAAAGAACCATTACATGCAGCATAAAATAAACTTTTAGAAATAGAAAAGGTTTATAAAATTACACGATGTATAACAATAATTTCAATGTGAACTTAGAGAGAGAAAATAAAAAATTGCTATGAATATCGACACCTACATACATCCTACCACCTACTATATCCGCCGTTTTTTCATCGGCATTTCGAATTCCTTCACTACAAAAACTAAAATACATGGCTGCTAAACGAAACTGTTTAACAAAAGATATTGTTACGTTTTTACCCTTGTAAAAACATTAAAAATATGAGTTCGTACATTATAAATAAAAATAAAAATAAATTTGTGTTTAATTTTAAATCAATTCTTTATTGTTCGCACAATTCTGTGTGCCACCTTTGGTAAAATTGATTTACACAAAAACAATTTACTTAAATTTTTATTATATCTGTACTTTCTTTTTTTCTTGCCTTTTATATCGCTGTATCTACAGTCTGATGAATACTCTAGAAGGAGGATGACTGCCTTAGCGAAATATCTAAAGATGTAGACAGGTTGTTTTCATTATTGTTGTTTGTGTATCTTGTTTACGTCCTTGTAGTGTTGCAGTTGCTTGTTTACTTTGTTTATCCCCTTTTTTATACACTGATGTTGTTTTTATATTCCAAGTCCATTGTGTTGTTTTTGGAGCTTTTATTTATTATTTTAATGACACCATTTCCATTTTCGTAACAATAAGTGTTTTTGTGTCTGGGCACAAAGAATCTGATGGTCTATGATCTTATTAAATAAAAATTATTTCAGAATAACTGAACGAGAACTTTATAACGACACTTGCTACAAAATTCTCGAATGGCAAACACAAGGGTGGAGTAACCGACTAAGTTGTATAATGGCATTGAGATGAAAAGCCTTAAAAGAAACTGGAAAATCTCGCAAAAGACTACTTTTTATAGATATGGTAAACCCTATGTAGCGGATTGTTACACAGATTCTTGCTCTCAAAAGTCAATTACCAGCACACATTTTTAGCGTTAATACTCTAGTTCACGAATATCGCCATCTTTTAACACTAAAGAGCAGTAGCTTCCTTAGTGGTAGGATTGTGTACATATTCAAGTTCCATTTTAGTTTGCTGCTCAATATGATCCCAAGATCTTTGGTGTCATTGGAAAAAGTTAGAGCTACTCTGTTGGTACTAATGGTTGGAAATTTGTATCTCCTTGTAATGAGTACTATCCCTGCACTTTCGTTGTATCGTTTCGATAGTAATCTCACTGCGGATACCAGAATTTCTGAAAGGAATTTTGGATCACATAGCAATGACAACAGGGTCGATATCCAGTTGTCTCATGGTGTTAATAACATTATTCTAAGCATCCTTTATATCTAGAAAAGCAACAAGAGATCAGTAATGTTTGCTTGTTTTTTTTTAATAATTGCTTATATACAAAATGACACTTGGTCTAAGTGATAAGTATGCAGTTTATATAATCTATATTTCACGACAACTTAATCAGTTTATAAAGTTTTAACCAATAGGCTTATATTTCAGATTTAATGCTACCAGTCAATACTTGCAATAATAATAATCGACAAAAGCTTTTTAAGAAATATAGGCAACTTTATGCAATAAAACAATACACAAATATTCACAAACAAATTTCAAAAAATTTTTTTTCAACCACTGTAATCTTATATAAACTTTCCGAAAACCTCTCCTTCAAATACGCCAACTCTTTTCTAAAGTTCTTCTTCAACATACGAGTACGTTGCAATCTTTTAAAGAAACCATGTTCAGTTGTTTTTATTTTTATTTCTAAAAATATACAATTTTCTTAAGTAAATAAAGTTTCTAGTTTCAGTATCTGCAGGCATGTGTGTGTAAGTTTGGTTAAACGCTAGGACTTAGAAGTTTGTTGTCTCATATTTTGTTTTCCTTTAACCCATATTTTGTTTCATTAACCCGAGTCAGTATAGGGATATTTTCAAAGTAATTGTATAATTAAAAAAGAAAACTTTTTCTTCGGAATTAGTCTTCTCATGTTTATTCTTGCCAAGTTGGGTCCCCTTTAGGGTTTCCTTTTGCACCAAAAAACTTTTACCACCATGTTCTTGGTTATTGGCTATGGGTGTGGGCATTTACAAAGGATTGCATAAAAAATGAAAATTTTCTTTAAACGACTATTTTACATGCGAACTGATGTAATGCTGTTCGTCGTTTTGCTAGAAGATTTTAAAATGCTGCATTTGTATATAATATTTATGAAAATATTTTTCGCTTCGATGAATTGAAATAATATTTTAGACATAAGTTCCTACACATGATTTTGTATTTATTGTATTGCATAAAGTCCACACATTTTTTTTAATTTAATATGCCAAGATTATGCCTTTCCTTCTTTTTTCATGAAGAAACCAAGCCTTTAAAAATTATAATAATATTAAACCACATATCAGACATGATCTCTTGACCAGACACCCAAACAAGCAATAAACCGTTAAAACAAAATGTTGGCAAATTAAGTAACCAAATGCTGCAGCATGTTTCACTAAGTGCGAAACCATACAAACACATGTACTTTAAACAATGTTAACTCAAACATCTATAATACTGTTACGAGAATCGAAATGGTGTTTTGCTTTCACATCGTTTAAATTGTAAGCAAAAGCTACAAAACCAAAAACAATGAACTTGTTTACATGATAAACAAGTAAAATATATACCAACAAAAAACCAGTATAAAAAACGGGGATAAACATGTAGACAAAAAGGTAACAAAAACACTGCAAGGACAAACGTAAACAAAATACACAAACAATAATAACGTAAACAACATGTTTACATTTATAGAGATTTCGAGAAGGCGAAGTCATTCTCCTTCGGGAGCATTCATCAAACTGTTTACGTGGCCGTGTAAAAGCAGGCAAAGGAGTCAGTAAAAATCAGTCAGTCTTGTGTGAAGACGGGGTACTTCAAGAAGTTAATCATGGTTTGAAGATCTGCGTTATAAAGATGTATCGAACAAATTGCCTAGTAGTTGTTTTTGTTTACGCAAAAGAGTGCAAAAAGGAATAACAAACAATATTTTTAACGTTTTTAAGAATACATATCGATTCTATATATTGTTTTATATATAACGTCTGATAAGTAAATAAATGGCATTTAGTTTTTGAATATAATTTCATGTCAATGTTGCTAGAAATTATGGTAATGCTATATTTTTTCGGCCGCTGTCTTACAAATGGTAGCTTCTATGGCTGGAGATGCAGCTGACTTGTGCCTACATAAGGGAAATTTCACATACACAGACAGAGCCACGTAATTGGTCATTATAACGCTTCAGTCTGACTTACGACCCAGCTTTTCATATCAGTAATGTTATGTATGTGCTTATTTCATATACGAGCGGAAGTCAACTCTGGACGACAGTTGTTTGAAAAATTTTAATTGCAATTTTTATTCATCTTCAAACTTTTTAGCAAAAATCTACTGGGAGGAAGTCGCCGAAAAATAAATATTTTTTTCATATCTAATATATTACCGATTTATGACCAAATAAAGCCTTCAATTTGATGCAATAATAAAAAGTTTTTTCTCCAATCCTTTATAATTGAGACATTCACTCACTCTTTTTCATCGATGTTTCTACAGTAAACACATAAAATTGTCAGTGTGATTTAAGTCAAACAGTCTGACCATGAAAAGCAATATAAATCATTGAAAATATACAACAAAGTAGTCAATTGAAAACTATAAATTATGTGACCAAAATAAACGACCATTTGTTGTTGTCACCATAGACAACAGCATCTGCAACATCTATTCAACAGCCAATCAATGAAATGGTTTTGAGTGCAACTTTATCCGCCAACAATGTTGATTGTAGAGCACAGTAGGAATACTTACAACACTTCGCTGTCAGCTTTGGCATAGACATTGCCAACCAAGTCTAGACTCGAGGTAGTTGTAAACATATTGCATTTAATAGTTGTTTATACGATATACAGATATTTTATTTTTTATTGTTTATATGTATATATGTACATATATACCTAGATTTATATCGATAGCGTACCATAAGGTACAGTACTCCCTCGATTTACGTAGCTCCTTTATTAATGGAATTTTTGAATTACGTCTGCAAGTCTGTACATCTGCAGTTTCTTTGACTTTACCATCTTAAAAATGTCACAATATTTTGCACGAGAAAAACCAGCTGTGAAAGTCAGGATTTTAATTTTCTTGTTTACTAGTGTACCGATATGAAGTCAGCGTCAGGATACAAATGTCTTTATATGAAACGTTTATTGGAACAGCCTTTATTTTTTTTTGTGTTGTGGTAGTGGTAGTCTAGTAGATATTGCTTTGGCTTATTAGACGTGAGGCTCGGGCCAAACCCTAGGTCAGGCATTTCCAACAAAACGAAATGTAAAACAATATGTCTTTGGCGACTTCATTTCAGCAGATTTCTGGCAAATACTCTGAGAAAAACTGTAGGTCGCCCGACAATCATTTTAAAAATTAACACACACAGTATAAGTCGTATGAGAAACTAGGCCGTAATCCTGGCTGAAGGGTTGTAATGACCAACTATTTATGTATATATAATACCATCTGTCAGACATATTCAGTATATCAGTGAACACTCGTGAAGTCATCATGAATATTATACCAGAGCATGATGACTTCCGGAAAGCATTAATATTTTGTTTGCATTTGGAGAAAAGTGCTTGAGAGTCGAAAGCTTTTCGAAGCATGTGGTAATCATGCTTTATCAGAAGCATGGGTTGTAAGGCCATGAATGGCCCACGAAAATTGAGGGATTACAGTATTCCACATTTTCAATATTTACTACAAACACGATGAGTGACCATATTTTATTCTCCTTTAAGATGTGTAGATTTTGTTGAAACATGAATATTCTACCATAAAATGTAAAAGAAAATACGAGTCAACAATTGTCGATTTTACTACAAGTATACTCTACTCAATGTTTAAGAAAAATGTTCAAATGAAACTGAGCTAACCAACTGAAATTGCCATACAAAATTTCTTAATTTATTTTTTTCCTTCAACAAATAACAAAGATTTTATTTTTTGTCTCAAATTGCTTGTGACAATTTCATTAGCTTTTGTTTTACTTCCTTTACTCTTTTTCCATTGAATCCATTTTAAAATAATTTTAAATAACTTGTGTTTCCAATGTTAACGTCTTCTTTAAATATGCTACTAGAAAACCGGTGAAGCATAACTACCCTCATAGACGTTAGTTTAAAAGCAGTGGTTTCCCTTTTTTACTCAACCAGTGTTTTTGAATTTCGCTACAAGACACTCATCCTACCCGTGCTTCTTTATGACGCAAAAGCATGGACCCTATTAAGCACTGATGCAGCAGCCTTGAGAGTATTCACGAGAAAAGTCATACGTAAGATCTTCGGTCCAGTGCGAGTGAGCTCTACTCCTAAGCAACATAGACGTTGTGCAGTATATTAACATCCAGCGGATACGCTGGCTCTACCATTTCGTTCGAATGGAGGAGGGTGCTCCGGCGAGACGGGTATTTGATGCGGGAATCTGTGGAAGTCAGCGAAGAGGATGACCTCGTATCCATTGGAAGGACTAAATCGAGGAAGCCCTGTATTCGATTGGTGTGACCAACTGGCGTATATGCACAAGAAGCAGAGGCGGCTGGAAGGATGTGTTGCGGCAGGCCTAAATCCGTTAAACGGGTTGTTATGGTCAATTAAGTAAGTAAGTATGAATGAAAAACTTCTCTACTTTCTCAAACTGCTACTACAAGGGTCAATAGGAAATTTAGGGTGGGATTGCAATCCGCAGAGTTCTAGTGTTTCTACAAGGGTCCATAGAAAATTTAGGGTGGGATTGCAATCCGCAGAGTTCTAGTGTTTCTCCTGCGGACTGCAAGATCGTCCATTTCATATATGTACGTTAGTTGGTGAAATATTTACTGAACCAGTAAACACGAATTTATCCACGAATAGTAGTATTAGTATGAAGATTATACGATCGTAAATTTAACGAAGGGTGTGGTATGTTGTTCGAATGGGACATCCATTTTAGTCAAACAATTTTATTGTTTGAACATGTGGTTGGATGTCGTATATATGTACGTCTACGATGATTTGTCACAATACACTGAATAAATGGCAACTAATTTGGCAGATATAGCTTCAACATTAGGTCGGACATACGTTAGAGAATGAGTTGTGTTCCTTATAAGGTCACTTCCAAGAAGGTCACTTCTTCTGTTTTTCTAACAATTACTCCTTCCTCCTAGGAAGGTTGTACAGCCTCTTGGCTGTGTATAATAAAAGTAAGATTTCTAAGTATTCTGATTGACAGGTTAAGATGCATACGTACATATTAGAGAGTATGTAACAAACAGCACATTAGCAGATGCTGCAACTCGGTTGTTGATTGCCGGCCAACCTTTGGAAGATGGAACTAGAATGAAATGGACATTTTAATCACTTTATTATCTAACGGATACTAAGGATGAAGACATTTAGCCTACCAAATATGATTCCAGTATGAGAAGCTAGGCCGTAATTCTGACTGAAGGGTTGTAATGGCCAATTATATATGTATGTATGTGAGCACATTCCTGTACCTACACTGCTTAAGTAAGCAAGGAACTCATGGAAACTGATTAGTGAAAAATTCATCAGTGGTGGTTAGCTAAGCCACTGCTATTAAACTCTTTATCAGTTGTTTAACTTAAACAATTGTGTTTTATTAAGATAATAATCGAACACAGGCTCTATATAATGGTATCACAATAATCCTACAGAAATCAATTTATGATTCCGTATATACCGTGGTCTAATGGGTAATGTGTTGGCTCATCAGATGTGAGACTGCGGTTTAAATCTCAGGTCAAACATGCCCAACAAAGGAAGTATGAAAACAATTTTCTTCATCGACTTCCCCTCAAGTTGAGAGCCTCAACTGATTTCTGGCAAAAACTCTGAGAGTAATTATTTTGAGAGTAAACAAAAATTGCGGTGAAAAAGTTTCTCAACAATTTGTCGTTCGGAATTGACTTTAATCTGTAGGTCCCGCTACTGGTGCTAAAATATAACGCCCAGAACATAATGCCGAATGAAGGGTTGTAATGACTAATTATATGTGTGTATGTATGTATGTATGTGTTATGTATGCATATACTTATCAGAAATAATAAAATTGCTGTCCACTACCTCTTATAATTGAGACATTCACAATTTCATAGATGTTTATACTGCAAACACATGAAATTGTCATCGTCACTTAAATCAACCTCTTTGTGAATAGAAAGCAATACAAATCTGTAGAAATATACAACAAAGCAGTCAATTGAAAACTATAAATTATGTGGCCAAAGTATACTATATGCTGTAAGTCCGACCAGAGACAACGAATCTGAAACATCTACTCACCAGTTAAGTTTGAAGTGCTAAGTTTATCCGCCAACAATGTGGTAAAGCACAGCAGGGCCGTCTACAGTGCTATGCTGTCAGTTTCTATACAAACATTATTGAAAGTCTAGACAGGAGATTGGTGCAAACATATTGCATGCATTGCAATAGTTTCAATATTTTTTTACTTATGTTTTCAGTTTATTTCATGTAGTTTGTTTGTCAAATTCATAGCATACTATAAGGAGTCTTAGATTGTCAATCTGTGTTACATACACAGCAGATGACCATTTTTCTTTGTCATATAAGATTTTCACATTATACTAGGATTGTTGCATGTTAGAAGGTACAAATTCTTGCTTAAAAGGAATTGAAAGTGCACAGTCACAGAATCTAATGTTAGTATACATCATTCAATATTAAAAAAGAAAAAAAATGGCTAAATTCCGTGAGTCCTTTCGTTACTTAACTACAATAAAAGTTTTCTATTTTGTCTTTATTTTTTTAAGAGGAATTATTTTCCAATCTATTTTAAAACACTGACAGTAAATAAAATTACCATCAAACGTCTATCGTTCAGAGTCGACTTTAAACTGTAGATCCTCCTAAAGGACGTCGCCGTGGTCTAGTAGGTAGTGTGTTGGCTTATTAGACGAAAGGCCCGAGTTCGAATCCCAGGCCAGACATCAAAAACAAAATACAAAAAGTATTTCTTCGGCGACTTCCTCTCAGCAGATTTCTGGCAAAAACTCTGAGAGTAAAAATTGCCATGAAAAGCTTCTCAAAAAATCTGTCGTTCGGAGTCGACTTTAAACTGTAGGTCCCGCCACTCATGTATAAAATTAACGCACACAACATGAGTGGTGTTGAGAAGCTAGGCCGTAATCCTGACTGAAAGGTTTTAATGGCCAATTATGTATGTTGTAATGGGCGTTTATTGAATTAGTAACTTTATTTTGCATAGTGTAATTTAATATCAGCGTTTTTGTATTCGCTGTGTTTATTATGCATAAAGGATGATCGTTACATTCGCTTATATACAAAAGCTCACCACTTAGCCATCTGGTAATCTGAGTGTGTTGAATGTGTACAGGGTTGAATTTGACATTTATATAAATGTCATTTAGATATTCGACATTTTGATGGTCTCGTTTCCGTTCACGTCATAAACTTCTTTCTTTTTGCTGGCGAACGTGGACGAGGACAGACCAAGGAAAAATAGCGGGTGAGTGCAAATGGTGATTTAAAAAAAAAAAAAAAAAAAGAAAAGGCAATAGTGACGTGCAAAAAAACAGAATAATTTTTTTAAGAATCGGAAAACATCGAGCGAGAGGGGTAGGTTAGTGAGAAGGAAGATTGTTGAGAGGTTACAGACCAGGTAGCGGATTGCAGAGGTAAAGTGCGTTCCAGAGGAAAAGCTGGAGGAGAGCCATATTACCCAAAAACCAGGTACACGCTCGTGGAGTGGATTAACCACTGTCGGTTACCTGCTTCCCCATCAACGGCGAGAGTACCAACAGCTCTACATCAACGTTCCTTCGGTTATAGTCCTGACATATAGTCCACGTTCGACAAGCTTCTATTACCAAAATTTTTTTTTGGTATTTTGATATGTTAACGACATCACGTCGTTCAATTGAACACCATCATACTCCCTCCGAGACAAGTCATCCTACTCTCCATGTTAAACGCATCATTCTACAAGATTGCATCGAAGTTAAATACCAGATTTCATCGAGATTAACTACACATGTCTCAAGTCTACATATTTTCATCTATTTGAATTACATAATATTCTCCTCGTATCTTATTATATCGTACTCTTCTATTGTGAACGACCTCATCTCGTCAAATTGTACACCATCATACTCTCTCCGAGACAAGTCATCCTACTCTCCATGTTAACCGCAACATTCTACAAGATTGCATCGAAGTTAAATACCAGATTTCATCGAGATTAACTACACATGTCTCAAGTCTACATATTTTCATCTATTTGAATTACATAATATTCTCCTCGTATCTTATTATATCGTACTCTCCTATTGTGAACGACCTCAGTTCGTCAAATTGAACGCCATCATACTCTCTCCGAGACAAGGCATCCTTCTCTCCATGTTAAACGCATCATTCTACAGGATTGCATCGAAGTAAATACCAGATTTCATCAAGGTTACCTACACATGTCTCAAGTCTACATATTTTCATTTATTTGAATTACATCATATTCTCCGTTACGAAGACTCGGTCATTCGCCAATGCGGCTATCTGTTAAGTATCATATTATCTATTTAATTTAATCTGCATTTAGTATGTAACGTAGGTATATAGATCTCATTTATCTATTAGAGTTTCTCAAACTCGAAATCCTTAGAACTCGGAAAATTTCTGATTCAGTAACTTTTTTTTCTGTTTTTTCTCTAATTACATTTTGGTATTGGGTGCTACCCGCCGAGGGATCTCCCTCTATATATAATTATCCAAATATTGAATCTTTTGCTTACCTCAGAAATTTTTCGACCCTTAAGTATCTAGCGTAACTATTAATGTATAATTACTAATTATTCTTTCAATTATCTTGACGTAACAACGCTCATCGATTTCATTAATTTTGTCATACATCTCATATTGGATAACTCATCGACTTGCAAGATCCGGAGGCCTCTGCGACAACAAGTAATGTGGGTGAGTCAATCATATTTAATTTTGTTTTATATATCTATTTGATTGGTTGATTTTGTACAGGGACCGTAACTGTTATAACTTTTATCGTAAAAGTCAGAAAATAAAAGTTATTTTTTGACTTTTATTTTTTCGAGCAGAAATAAAAGTTATGTTTTGACTTTTATTTTGCCGAGCAAAAATAACAGTTATTTTTGACTTTTATTTTTTCGAGCAGAAATAAAAGTTATTTTTTAACTTTTATTTTTTCGAGCAGAAATAAAAGTTATTTTTTAACTTTTATTTTTTCGAGCAGAAATAAAAGTTATTTTGGTTTTTTCAAACCAAAGATTAGTGTTTAATATACCCAAAACTTAATTCTAATAATTTTCTGACATAAATTACTTTAATTTTTTTAAAGAATTTTTTAATAAATATTATGAATTCATCATGAATTGTAACAAAAAGAACTTTTATTTCTGCTCGAAAAAATAAAAGTCAAAAAATAACTTTTATTTCTGCTCGAAAAAATAAAAGTTAAAAAATAACTTTTATTTCTGCTCGAAAAAATAAAAGTCAAAAATAACTTTTATTTCTGCTCGAAAAAATAAAAGTCAAAAATAAGTGTTATTTTTGCTCGAAAAAATAAAAATCAAAAAATAACTGTTATTTTTTTTCTAAAAAATAAAAATCATGTTTTTAAAAAGCATCGCATTTTATAAAAATTTCGTCCAAGACAATCAAAATGGTATACTTGGTTTTGTTCTCCGACATTTCCTTGCGGTTGCTTTTTTTAATCAAAAATTCAAAAATAACAGTTATTTTCGGTCCCTGATTTTGTATTCAATTTTATCGGGTATACATTGTTCTTTGTTTTTCCGCGTTTTAATGATTTCTGCACCTCCTTGGTGTAATCACTATTATATCTCTACTTATCTACGGGTCGTAGGAACTTGTGATTTTTTTTTTTTTTTTTTTTATTCGGTTTCTGTTTAAGATAATTGAAATGAAGTTACTGGTTGTATGTTAACTATTATAATATAAATTTTCCTTGAATTTTGTTTGGCATCTTGATATATCTGTATATATCTAGACTTAATATCTCTTTATAGTTCTATTAACACTATGTATGCATTTTTCGGCTTAAGCATAGAAACTACTAAGTTTAGGTTAATGTTAATTATGAATAAATTTGTATATCAAATGATGAATTAATCCGGTTGTGAGTTTTCTTTCGTGGATAATTTCCGTTGACTAAAGAGTAAATAAGTTTAATTTGGGATCCTGTAATCTTTTGTGCTGAAAGGATATCGGTAGGGAGGGTCTAGAAGCACTGATTCCTAACATCACCTAGGAATCTCTCGTCTGTCAGTAGTTAATCCCTTTCCATAGTTCTTTTCTTCCTTCTAAGGATAATGTTAGTGTTAACTTATCTGGTTAAGTCATTTCCTATCCAAACCCAGGGAGTCTATAATAAATTTTTATGTAATTTTTTTAAGTTAGTTTCGAGAAGACACGAACCCCCCCACCCGACTGAAGCTAGTGCTCAATGGCTCCCACAGTCTTCTTGGTCTAACTTTGATACAGGGGTAATTTCCTCCTTTTACCAGAGTAGTCCATAAGACTTCGCGTGTATCGGCCTTCCTTTGGCAGAGACATCGGCTAAATTGGTACTTTCGTAGGCCGACGCCCCTGTGTCGTATAACATCATATAACATCATTTAACGTAAGTTAAATAAATTTCAAATAACATTTTATTACAATGTATGTATGATATCACAGTCAATTCTACTTGAGGATCAAACATTCCCCTGAGGAAACTAACCTGAGTCCATTAGAAATCATGCTATTTCATCAATCTTTATAGTGAGCTCGTTCGAAGATGTCTGAAAATGAGAGGTCAGAAACCTCCGTCTCTTTACGACAACAGCAGGGCACTAACAGATTGGTGGAAGACAATTTCTTCATAATTCTCAGATCCACGGCTCCTGCAGAAGTTAATATGAGGAATTTCGGGTCTTATGGCATGCCTACCAAAAGGACGGTTGCCCGTAAGTATCGATTTTATGCGATGCATGGTCATGTGATTTAAGGACGGAAGTTAGTTAGTCCTCTTCTTATCCACTCAAATTCAACAGGGTCTAGAAATGTTACACGTACCCTATTGCTTTGAACGAGATTGAGATCTTCTATAAAAAGTGTGGAACTATTGGAATATCCATGCATTGTAATATGTGTAATATATGCTTGGAAAGCAATGCAGTGGTCAGGCAGCCTATAATAAACTTTAGTGTCAGAACCACACATATACCACAACCCACTCTGCCACTAATCTTTGAGCCAACAACCTCCAGGTTGGTAACCTCCAGGTTACCATTTTGCAGCTACGGATCGGCAGATTAGAAGTCCCTAGATTGAATTCTAAACCCAAATGTTCCGCTTAGAAAGTACCAAGGTATTATATAATCAACACTGATTTGTCTATGTCTTCCCAAAATATCCCAAAATATCCCGAATCCATATTGGGCAAGGATTTCTCTGGATTCAGGCTTACTGTCACAAATTCAATTCTCTGTGTTAGTGGGTGATCGGAGGGTAGACAATTTATAAATAATAATTGAAAAATAATAATAATGTCTTGGTGGGAGTAGAACATAGCGCACTGGTGATCAGAACAACTGATCGCTTGTGTACTCTGTCTATCAGTCGACAGTGGTATTGGTGTTTGTACTAACCATTAAAGTTTGTATCAACCATTGGTGTTTGTACCACCAACATTTTACTCCAAAGAGCAAGTTTGGCTCTACCACGCCCTGATAGGGATAGTATATCGTGGTTGGTCTGATACCCAACGTCTTGCCTACAGTCCTTTTGCAGGTGTAGAGTAGTATTGTCCCTATTATTATAATATCAATAATATTGTCCTTCCATAAGAACGTCAATTTCGTTTTGCGAGTAATGTAAGCTTAGAGCCCAGTTACATCTCAAAGTAAGAGTATGCTGATCGAAACCTGACACCGTCACATAAGCATACACCTTAAAACCATGTCATTACAGTTCTTCTAACAGTTCCTCTACTATGATATTCTACAGCAAGTATGAGAGAACATTGGCCAGTGTTATGCCCCTTTTCACTTTGTTTGCCATTGGAACCACACCTAGAGATCAATTATTCTACATAGCCTAGTTAATAAAACAATAAAAGTTTTAAATTCCGAAAAATTTATAATTCAGAATGTATGTGTGTGCATTCAATATGGGTAGCAATTTTTCCAATGGTTTGCACATCTTAAATTTTCTTATGTTAAGCTTCTATTTTCACCACATAAACCTTAAAAGTTCTTGTGGGAATTTACTACAGATGGCCGGAAAAGAATAATAAAAATAAAACAACAAATAAAACTGTGGACAACCACACATTTTCTCTGTATCAGACCAAGCCATGCCAAATGGCATGGATATATAAACATTTACCAACACACGCATGACGAAACGAATAACAAAATCAAACCAAAAAACCTCAAGAGAATATTTAAGTATTTCATGGTAACGTACGTTAAAAAGTGTACAATTAATGGTCAGAATGACAATACTACCATCTTGCAATTGAGTGGTATTGGGTGTGAACTACCTTGGGATGTAGTTTTTCCAGTAAAACTAACAATGGTATGTTTTTTTTATAAAAAAGAAAAATGTTTGACATCCATCGACTTACACGACCTCGGAGTCCTGTTGTTGCATTTAAAATGAAACAGAATGGTATAGCAAAACTTAAATTACATATTTATTACTTAAAAGTGTTTAATAAATCAAACCTTTTTAAAGGATTAAATAAATAATTACTGGACCATCTTGCGGTTTAAATTTGAACCATCTGTTATTTCTAATCTGGCAATGCTTATGTCATTCTATTCTGTCACAAAATTGAAAACATTATCTCCACTGAACGCAATTAATCGATTTATGCATGAGCAACGTTGGGATATATTGGCCCAACGAGAAACTAAATGACAATGGCGATTTTGCCAAAAAAAAAAAATCATTTTTTCGCGTGGTGGGTACGTTTAGATGCAAAATTGCCATATTTGGTGTTCAGAAAACCCACAGGTCGTCTTATAACAGCCAATGGCGGGTGACCGTTTGGTGCAGCTTGTGGAGCAGAGGCATCACTGGCCCATATTTCTCTGAAAATGAGGACGGTGCAACCATTACGGTCAATGGAGACACCTATCGCACCATGACAACCGATTTTTTTGTACCCGCTCTGCATGGAGTTGATGTGAACGATGTTTGATTTCAGAAGGATGTTGTAATTAGCCACACATCTCGTGCCACAATAGACTTATTGCGTCAAGCGTTTAATGAGCCGAAATGATGTCTATTGACCGCCAAGACGATGCGATTTGACACCGTTGGACTATTTTCTGCGGCAAACCAGGGACAATTGAGAATTTGAAGACCAATTTTTGTGTTACCATTGCCAAGATACGACCCCATACATTCGATGAAGTGCACGAAAATTGGTCTGATAGAATGATTCACTGTGAGACCAGCCGCGGCAGCCATATGAATGAAATAATAAGCCATTTCCAACTGGGACAGTTGTAGCTCACAGCAAAACAATAAATTTCTCAAAATTTCAAACCATTTTAGTTTTATTGCATTTTTAAATTTAAACTTTTACATTACAAACAATTTATTCACATTTTGCTCATATTTAAAACCTGTGGCAATAAATGATAATGGTTTAAGTTGACATAAGTGTTTTTTCATTTTATTACATATTCTTATTCTTTTCTTCAAGATCAATCACTCAGCTAAATTTCATGTATAAAATGTCATTATTAATAAAACTATACGCATTTATATTTTACAAACACATTTACCAAACACAATTCATTTTAGACAAACCACTTTATATCTCTAAACACATAATTTCGAATAAAGCTATTATTATTTAATGCCACAAATACGTAAAATTTATTCCTGACAAGTACATATGTGACGTATGAGTGATATTTAATATCATCAATTTCATATATGACAAAATCGAAAATGTTTTATTGCATACTTTTCAAAGTTACTAGTACCAATACATGTAATATGATGCGTATGAGTAATAGATTTCAAATTCAATTAAAAAGAAAGTATACACCATTAATTTGGAATTAATTTGGAATTAAGCTGTGATGATATGACAATTCTGATAGATTTTTAAAAATGTTTAATTTTTTGAGATATAAATATAAAAATAAATAAATAAATAAAAGGTATATACAAAAACAGCAATTCCAGGCTATATTCTAATAGATACTACATCATGGCCTGTGTTAAACCGTGGACTGTATTTGGGTATGAAAGAAAAAACAAGAGCACAAACTGTTGATGCAAATCTGTGCTCACTTTTATTCGGTATCTACTTGATTTCCTCTTTGATCTGTTTAATTCTTTTTTTGCAGTCTTCTTGCACTTCACCGAAATGGTCAAAATTACCTTGAAATTCTCCTTTTGTTCCAACTCGTAAATAAACAAACCATTTTGTCTCGATTTCTTTGCTTTCTCAAAAACTTTGATAACACTTTAGGTTCATTTTTATCACAAATGATTCTTATTGGAATTATTCTTATTGCAAATTCTTAATAGGCCGAATGCCTTAACAAACACAACATCAATAAAAAAAGGTTTAGCACAAATTTAATTTAAAAATTACCTTCTTTAATTTAAAAAATCCTTCTGGATTAACAAATTAGAATAATATTTAAGTTCAGCTTATACAACACAAGAGACCTAAGTTAAACATAATTACAGGGTAATGTTAAAAAAACACCACAGCTTAGATAAAGTTACATTACATTACAAAAAAACTTATATTATTATTCTAGTGCCCTCTGTTGGTGGATAGGCCTCTTCAAGTTGATCGCTGGGATGGGATTTTGCTATCTGCGGGCATAAACAGCCTGTATCTTCATAATCTGTAACTTCCACATCTTCACAACAAAAAAATAAATTTGTAAACATTTTATGTCTTTCTGTTTAATTGCTTTTTTAAATTTAGCTTTTAAATGACCCAGCGGGTCTAATGGTCTCATGTCAGAAGTGAATATGGTGCCAGTGACTATCCATCTTCCAATCTAATGGATATTCATTCACAAAGCTATAAAATCTAATTTCTTAGCTCTTCCTATTTAGTTTAAATAAAGCAAAGTGTGTGTTGGATATCATTTATATTTCTTATTAATTTGAAATAGCAATTAGTTGTGGAATATAACATCGTTTAAAAGTCTGTCATGGCCTGTCTGGGTGGATCGTATTCAAAACGTATAATTTTCTACGATTGTGACTTTTATATTAGGCCTAGTTTTACTGATGGCATGTGTTGTATTAGGTTTGAGGACAGCTATAGTTTGCAGCTTATTCGCATACACCTGCCAAGAAAACCAAGAAAACTCCTCAAGAAGATGTCTAACCTGGTCGAAGCGCATGATCAAGGTGGCTAACTAAGGTCACCCCCACGTGAGATTAACACGCCCTCAAATCGCTTAAGCATGTGGCATGAGCTGTGTGACATGTAGCACCGTCCTGTTGAAAACGTATGTCTTCGGTATCTAGAGTATCCAATTTAATCCCTTGCTTGCCGTTGACGAAGACGGACTGGCTACCATCGTTCTCATTGTTTTATGGACCGATGATGCCACCAATCCAAAATCCACACCGAATAGTGACCTTTTCGAGATGTATTGAACAATCTTGGATCTCATATGAATTGGTGTCGTCAAAAATTACACTATTTTAAATACTATTCATTCAGATGTGGGTGTCATTCCTGAGCGTAATTCAAACGTTGCCCTAACGAACCATTTTGGTAGCAACAAAATTATTATTTGCACATGTTGTTGAATATTACACCCGTCTAAGGAGATTTGGCTAACAACTGAATAAAGGACAATTAATTTGACACAAGTAGCATCAATAGAATAGCCATTACCGACCTTCAAAGTTTGGAAGCCCCTGTTGGAAAAATCTTAACTGTTTGCCCTGCCGTAATTGTCCTTTTGCCAGCAATAAAATTAAAGTGCAAGTGAAATCTTTTCCCATCTTTCTTTAGCACACATTGTAGATTTGTTGTCCTTAATCCGTTATGTTTTTTTTCTTTGTTTGCCTTTCAATTTGTATTCTGTTATTATTTTTTTTAACACGATTTTTAGATTTTGTCTAAAATTATTTTTCACTCGTTTAAAATTTTGTTTATCACAAACACTTAAGGGTGAATTGTCTACCCATTAGCGTTGTTAAAATGCTTTTTTAATGTTACCATCTTATTTCTAATATCCTTGATTATCCTTTCTGATGCAATCAACACAGTAATTGTCAAATTTGATTACATTGTCGTTGTCAACATAAACGATTTTGTTTTCTTTAAGGGTATAAACGTGTATATACTAGTAAGATCTTCTCTTACAGTTCATTTAGGTAAGTAAAATTATTGTTTTAGTTTTTTGTATTTATCGGAGATGCCATCTTCAATGGCGTAGACTAACGATGTGTCAATATTTAACAATTGTTTTAGACTTTGTCGTTTTGTTCTAATAAGTTAACATGAAATAGAATTTTTGTTTGCTTTTAAGAATTGCGATACAATTGCTGAAACTGATTTAAGAATATATTTGTATTTGTAATATTTCTTAAAATCTTTGTGATTAAAATATTTAAGGAATCAATTTCACAATCATATTATTTATCTTACATGCATAATTTAATTGGTCATTACAACCCTTCAGTTAGGATTACAACCTAGCTTCTCACACCATTTATATACTGTATAACTTTTATCCGTGAGTAGGGGGACCTACAGTTAAAAGTCGACTCTGAACGACAGAGTTGTGAGAAACTTTTGCATACGATTTTATATACATACATACACATAATTGGCCATTACAACCCTTCAGTCAGGATTACGGCCTAGCTTCTCAACACCACTCATGTTGTGTGTCGTTAATTTTATACAAGAGTGGCGAAACCTGCAGTTTAAAGTCGTCTCCGAACGACAGATTTTTTGAGAAGCTTTTTCATGGCAATTTTTTACTCTCGGAGTTTTTGCCAGAAATCTGCTGAGAGGCAGTAGCCGAAGAAATATTGTTTTTCATATTCCGTTCTGATAGAGATCAGAGATCAGCAAAGAGTATTCAAAAAGATGAGTAGAATCGAATCATTCTCATAATTTCTGACACTTATAAGCTACATATCATACTTATTTTAGTATTATACTCATACTACTCATATTCAAAGTTAGAAGTACTCATCATATTCATACTTAACGCATGATGTTGTTGATTTAGACTCTCCTTTACTCAACATTTACAAGAATCACAAAATAAATATGATTCGCGTACGAACACTACAATACTCACTAGAAATTTGTGTATTTTCTTTGCTTGCTGTCTTTGTCCTTTCTCCTTCTTCTAGTAACTGCACCAACAACTAAGACTGTAAATTTGGATGAATGAGTCGAATCACTCGAATCATTTATGAATATTATAAGTATTTTTCTCAATTTATGAATCTGAATGAGTAGACGTATGAATCAAACATATTTCGAAAGTTATGAGTTTGATGTCAACTTTGTACTCGTACCCATTGCAACCTGTACTTATAAATCAATGTTGCAGTGAGTACGAATGAATCAGGGTAGTTGAATTTCAATATTGTTGACTCACATTCAAAATTTTATGAGTGCTTATATAGTAGCGAAAAAACGATTCATTGCTGATCTCTGATAGAGATGTTTGACAAGGGATTTGAAGCGTGGTCTCATGTCTAATATGCTAGCACACTATCGACTAGACTACGGCTACTTTAGAATATGTAATTTGTACTATCTATATATTGTTACGTTTTACCTTTTTAAAATGTTTAAATATGAGTTCGTGGATTGCAAATAAAAATAAATTTGTGTTTAGTTTCAATTAAATTCTTTGTTGTACGCCTATTTTTGTGTGCCACTGTTTATAACTTGACGTATATAACCTCGCTATTATTCTTTCCTTATAACGCAGATCTTTACAACGGAGATCTTCAAACCATGACAGTTCTCTTCACACGCAACGAGTCTTCACACAAAACTAACTGAATTCTTACTACTCGTTGTCTTCTTTGTCTTGCGTTTTTAAATACCCACGTAAACAGACTGATGAACGTTTTCGAAGTCGAATGTTCGCGGTTTGCCTTCTCGGGAGATTCATCGTGGTTTCATTGTTGTCTGTGTATTTTGGTTACATTCTTTGTTGTTGTGTTCTCGCTTACTTGTGTATCGTCTTTTCTTTCATACTCATAGTTTTTGTTTTTGCAGCTTTTGTTTATCATTTTAATGTTAAACGATGTTACACCGTTTCCATTTTCGTAACAATATGGGTACTTTGTTAACAATGAATGGCTACGCAGTATTATAATCAGTATAGTGGACCTTACGAATATCTGGACGATTGAAACTAATAGTTTTTAGCGTTTGTATTAAATCCACTCTGTCATATAGAAGTGAAGCTGTCTAATTGTGAACATAATAAATTAATAACCACAGATAGCCATTGTATCGTAGCTCACAGCTGTGTGCAGGATATTTAGTCCAAAACCAACAAGTAACTGAGTCTTATTAAACTGAGAAAATATAGGTCGATGAGACATATCGATGTACGAAACACGGTAGTAGTAGAACATGCCGCTAGTATGGAATTCTCAAGTTTTAAGAAGCCATGACAGACAAAAAACAAATTGTAGTTTTTCCCACTTTTTGGTTATTTTTATTTCTTTTTCTACTAACGTAAGGATACAAGCAAAAAAAAATCATACTCCAATTAAACTCCAAAATTTTGGTTTGTTTGTTAAGAAAACACAGCTGCTAGATTGAAACAAGAGCACAAAAGCTAAACATGAAGTCCAAGCATACTGACACGATTAAAAAAAATGCGAACCATTGCATACCTAAAGAAGGGGAGAAATTGAAAAGAAGAATTTCTTGCATATTTGAATTTTAAATTTGCTTTGTTTCAAGAAAATGTTGATAAAAAAGAGACAATTTTTTTTCCTTGTTTGCTGTCACTGGTCTGAATTATATTTTCTGACACAATTACTTTGTATTAGCATAGAGGGTTTATTTTTTCATAACATCCTGTTTAACATTATTTTCTAAAACAAAGTGTCATCAAAAGCAACCAACCAGCTACACAAGAAAATTATGTATGTCCTGCAACAAACATGAGCATAAATTATGTTGCTTGTGGTAGTGATTTATGATCGAAAAATATTTGCAATTTTAGTTTCAGTAGAGAAATTGAATGGCGTGACATATAGTTTAATGTCAAACCTGTAGCCTGTGTAGTGTATTGTAGTGTACATCAATTGAATTCTTGCGATGTTTTAAATTCTCTTACTCTTTCGTTACTTATACTTATTGGCGTATAGTTATTCTTATTTGCATTTGAGTAATTGTTTTTTGTGCTCCTTTTTATCAATAATTTCTTCTGATTGTTATTGCAAGCAAGCGCACCTCGCAAGGGACTCCGCACAAATTCACACCGATGGGTCCAAACTGGCAGGAGTCGTTGGAGTTGGTATTTATTCTGAATCAATCAGAATATTCAAGTCTATAAGGCTACCGAAACACTGCAGCGTCTTCCAGGCGGAAGTGGTGGCAATTCAGGCACAGGCCAGCAATTGTGCACAAAAATGTTCACAGGCGGAAAATCACCATACTTTCCGATAGCCAGGCGGCTATCAGGGCATTAGATTCTAGTATAATAAACTTCAAGACGATGTGCGACTGTCGAAGATGTCTCAATAAGGTGGCAAACCGATATAATGTTTGTATCACATGGGTACCGGGATGTAAGGATATTCCCGGCAACTGCAGAGCGGATGAACTGGCCAGAAGGGGCACGACCATCGAACTCTCTGATAGATTCTCTCATTGGTTATTCCTTTGGGTACCTGTAAGCTTATAATTGACAATCCAATCGTACACAGATCTTGTCAACAGTAGGTTTGCAGCTTCATATAGGGCAGAACGGTGAAAAAAATTTGGCCAAGGCTGGATAGGAGGCGCACGGCGACTCTGCTTGAACTCCAAAGAAGTAGGCTCAGCACTTTTATCGGGGTTATTACGGGGCATTGTATTATAGGAACGCATTCGAGCCGTATTGGTCTTGGACAACTTGTGAATGATTTCTGCAAAAGCTGTGGAGATGAGAAGAAGGATGAGACTATTATTCACCTATTGTGCACATGTCCGGCACTTGGTCAGAGGAGAAAAAGGCACCTGGGTGCTTACTACATGGAGAATCTTGATGAACTGTCATGCATGGATATTGCCAGTCTGAGTCAATTCAGCGGAAGCTCCGAGTGGTTTCTGGAATAGGAGAGAATGAAAAACTTGATATCACTATGCTTTTAAAAACAAGTATTGTAAGAGTATTCATCCTCGCCTATGTATTGTTGCGTTTACCTTCACCATTGCCTTCTTTTGTTTTTACTCATGGCACCTGCAGAAAACGTCGAACGACGTCCTATGTGTTCTGTAATCAGCCTTGTGGTGGCCATACTGCTGAGAATAGCCTGAAATGATTTCATAGTTTTTTTTATGGCAGCAATTGTCCTGATGAGAAGAATTGTAAGGGTACTCCGCCTTTCGATAGGATTAATTCCGTTGCATCAACGGATTAAAGGCTAGGAGTTCTTTGCTGAAGTGTAATCATAAAGATGACGATGATGGTAATTGCGATGAAAAATGATGCAAAGTGCAAAAGGTTGTATGTTTACTGCCGCAACAATTTTTTTTCACTTATATTGCACGCTGTTGCTGTTATAACTGTTTTAAATGGGGGCTCATGCTCTTGTATTGCAAAATATTTCGCAATTTTATGTGAATCATTAAAATTATTTGTGGCGGTGTGTATGCATGGAATTATATAGCGAGGTAGGTAGGTTGAAGAGGATGAGACCAACCATAGATATTAACGATCTCATACCTATCCAATACAGATATTTCAAATTTAGAATCAGTATATCTCCACTGAACGTAAAGAATCAATTAACGCTTGAGCAACGTTGAGAGTTATTGGAAATTTATTTCCAAAACAAAGACAGTTTGTTCGCATAGAAGGACCAACAGTGTCCGGTATATGTCGATTTTGCCAAAAACAAAATCATCTTTTTGGATGAAGCTTGTTTTCATCTTACTGGGTACTACATGTGATCTTACAAAATGCAATGAACCCATTACGAGTGACTGCTTGGTGCGGCTTGTGGAGCGGAGGAATCATTGGCCAATATTTCTTTTAAAATCAGGACGGTGCAACCATTACGGTCAATCGCGACAGCTATCTACTGACCAAGATCACGTAGTTTTTAGTACTAGAAAGTATTGCTTGGTTTTTGTTCTTCTATATCCAGTTCCGCCTTATTTCCATTATTAGGGGCATCCATGCAGCAACAAAGCTCTACGAGTATTCGCATCATAGTTTCGTTTGACCAAGAAATTCCCTCTGATATCAAAGTGATGCACTTGATCGCAATTGATTGGACGGCATCCTGTTCTATAAATTCGTGTTGTTTAGGTATTCATCCATTATCCCATGATTTTATATACCTTCCCCTTGTAGTTTTAATGAAAAGACTCAGTGAGTATAATGGCACACAATTAAAGGATGTGAAGACCACAGATATCAGGCTATAATTAAGTAATTTTGCCATAGCTTAGGGACGATAATTGTAGTTTTATATCATGTCATAGCTTCGTATCATAGCTTCTTATGCACATCACAACCGGTTCGCAAAATGTTTTATTTTGAAAGTCGTTGTAAGTGCTCTCCTCGACCATTCAGACTAAGGCGAGAATCATAAGAGATGATAGATTTCCCGGAAAAGATTTCACCACACTTTCTGATAGCCAGTACAAATAGGGCTTCTTCAGAATTCATTGACGATCTTGTATCTCATGTGGCCTTTTCGATGAAAATTAAGATCAGTTGTCAGGGAACATATGTCGTTGTCTATATTGGCAGTTGTCTATGGTCATCCATGTTGCTACAACAATACGGCAGTTAATAACCGTACAAGTTCAGAAGTCCCTGTTAAAAGACCCTAATAAGAAGTGTAATATTTATTGGAATACTTTTCCCTTCAAATAGCTCTTGCACCTCTAGCCGATGATCATTAAATACAATTTAGTGGATTATGTTAAGAGACTCTGGATGGCCACTGTGGTGGTATCTTGTACGGATTTGTAAGTAAGCCAGCTATTACTTGTTAGTCGTAACTGATCCTAATTAGCTTTGTCTAGACCAAGAAACCTAGTCATATATGGTTGGTTCAACCGTGTCAAAGGTTTAACCGATGAGTACAAATTTCCTACTATCCCTCCCACCTTTTCCCTCCATCCGTAACTTTCCCACATTCCTCTCCAAAACTCATAAACGTCTTCTTGGTCGGCGTCTGACCCCAGTGGGACGGCAGTTCTGAAATCCTACCTATAGATAAAAATGCAATAAATGATGTCGACCTCGTCTATTGGGCTAACCACTTCGACTTCAGTTTCAGATAATCAATAAGTTATTGAGGGGTCTCTTTGAATACAGAGAAAAGTTGTCTCTATAGATTCTGACATGTCGGCGCAGGCGTCAAATTGATTATTTACTCGACTGACAAAGATGACTTGAAAGTTCATCTGCAGCAAAGCCAAAGGCTGTCACTTCCAAAGAGGCTCGTGAACTAAAGAGCTTGCGATTCTATTTGGCACTCGATTGGTACATACATAACATAATTGGCCATTACAAACCTTAAGTCAGGATTACGGCCTAGCTCCTGAGTTAATTTTGTACATGAGTGGCGGGACCTACAGTTTAAAGTCGACTCCGAACGGCAGATTTTTGAGAAACTTTTTCATGGCAGGTTTATTTACTCTCAGAATTTTTGCCAGAAATCTGCTGAGAGGAAGTCGCCGAAAAAATATTTTTTTTTTCATATTTCGTTCTGATGCGTGACCTGGGATACGAACCCGGGCTTTACGTCTAATAAGCCAACACGCTACCTACTGGACTACGGCGACTGCATTGATATATTTTGCAAATAAGTTTTTAACCATTGGTCTGCCGATAAAAACTTTCTCTATTACATGACGTTCTTTTGTAAATCTTTCTACAATTTTAGGACATTTTCAAATTGCTGCTCAAACTTTGCAAACGTTCAATCTTTATATGGAAACACCTCCAATTCATAACCTCACAACTTTTTTCGCTAATGCAGGTGCTCATTGTCCCTCATTTAAAATCACCACTTTATAGCCTCACAACAGTAACTTTCCGTCTATAATATTTTGTGGTACATAATCAAAACAAAAAGAAAAATCTTGTTGTTTGCAATATTTCGTGCAATGACTAGGTGCGAATTCTATCACGTGCATATATTATGAAGTGTGAGGTAAAGTACACGTAATATCCTTGTAATCAAATGAAAATGATCGGAATTATAGGCTGATACACAGCGAATATTTTATATTCACTGACAATTTAATCACAACTTGAATGTTAAATAATGTTTTGCATAAATGCAAAATTTTCATAAACCACTAAAACCACTTCATTAAAACAATAAACATTGGCGCAAATAACATCATCATATCAAGCGTGATGTAAATATTTTGGGAGTAACAGAATGAATTATATATTGAGGTTTCGTGCGCACTCTAGTAGTCATGAACATTTTAATTTAATTTTACACACTGACAATTCTATTGTAATAATTGATACATAAATATGTATATAATAAGTGGCAATAAAAGGGTTAAAGTTAGAGTGTGGAACAAAATTATCAAAAAGGTCTTAAGACCGAAGAGTATTAGATTTAAATCACCGTGCTTTTATTTGATAATAAAGGGTGGGCCATTTAAAAGCTTAAATTTAAAAATACAATAAAGCAAAAATTGTTTGAAATTTTGTCATATTTAATTTTTCGTTGTGAAAATGTGGAAGAAGCAGACTATGAATATACAGGCCATAATGTAGTACCTACTAGAATATAGCCAAGAATTGTGGTTTTTGTAAATACCTTTTAGGTTAGTGTAAAATGATGAATAAATGAATGCAAGAAGTTGGTTGTTTCTTTGCTAGGTGCGGATACTGCTTACTCTTTTGCGTTTATTAATTTTTGAGGGAAAATGTCCCTTCTTTAATACTAAATTTTGGCTGATTTAGTATTTCTAAATCAACCCCTTAATTCTAATATGTGTGTACTAACCATGGAACAAGTGGGTGCAATAGGACACGCGCCCATTGCCAATATAAAAATAATAATTCCCACGGTAAAGTGTGAAGAGAGCCACACATGATCACTAACAATGCAACACAACACACATTGTGCATATTATATGCATATCAATACAGCCGGCGGCCTGACAACAAAGTATCAAATGATCGTCGTGTGTGCGCATTGCTATTGTGGAGTTATACGCTGCAGCGACCGTCAGCAACATTGAGTCAAGTGGTTGCTGCTCATATGCAATTGGATATTCTTTTGTTACGCACATGAGATGTTGTGCTGGTATTGTCAACTGTAAAATCATGCTACAGTAGGATATCTCGAAAAATTAAACATATGTAAAAATCCGTCATAATATGAATACATATACGTATATAATAGGTTGGTGATTTAACCACCCACTCGGTTGTTCCCTCTGAGGGGACATGATAGTTTGGTAGTTATTACGGACAATGAAATTTTTCCAACGCAATTTTTTAAGACACACTTGTTCTCCTGTAGTTTTCTGTTAAAATGGCACAAAAAATTAATCGAAATATGATAAAATTACAGGATGCATGATTAATACATCAACCGTTCCACAAGTCGTAGAAGAACATGAGAAGTGAGTTCAGGACTGACTGTACACTTCTCTGATCCGTTGAGCAAATTGTAGACATAGTGGATTAGGAGTCCAAAGGCACATGAGTGTGGCTCAATGAAGTGTGAAACTTGATACGATAATAAAGAAATCCGATAACCGAGAGAAGAAATGTACAAGATCTTACCTCGTACTGAAGCGTCGAATAGAAACAATTTTTGATATTTTTTTGGAAATATGTGTTCTTCAATGTCCACAAATTCATAAAAAACAAATTTCATTATAATTCCTTACTTGGTTCTAAAATTATACCGTATATTTCCAGGATGTACGTTTTCGTCAAAAAGTGTCGTCGAGTTGCTGGTAGGTAACGTTCGAAACGGTGCCGAGTGCAAAGGGTTAACAGTTTAAATTTAAAAATGTAATGGAAAAAAATGGTTTGAAACTTTGATAAAGTTATTCTTTTGTTGTGAAGTACAATTGTTCCGGTTGGAAAAGGATTATTATTTCATTTATATGGCTGACGCGATTGGCCTCACAATACCTAATTCGATCGGACCAATTTTCGTGCACTTTTTCTAATGTATAGGGTCGTGTCTCATCAATGGAATCACGAAAGTTGGCCTTAAAAGGCTCAATTGTCTCTGGTTAATCGGCATAACACTTTTCTTTAATGGCGTTCTACAGAAAATAGTCCAGCAGTTTCAAATTGCAGCTTCTTTGCTGCCAATTGACATTATAATTTCGGCTAATTAAGTGGCCATCAAATGTTTGACACAATAAATCGTTTGTGGCATGGGGTTGGGTGGCAAGTTACACCATCCTGTTGAAAGCAAACTTCGTCTACATCAATACCATGAAGAGCGGGTACAAAAAAACAAATTGCAGAAATTCGAATTTTACGCTTCAGCTTCTACTACAGCGACTGCTACAACTATGTACGTTTTCTGTTGATAGCAATTTCAATTGCTGTTTTAAACGTTTGACAGCTTGCAGCGCTACTTGTTACGTTATACCACAGCGACTATTCTGCTCCCCACTTAATACAGTTTCGTTTAACAAATCATTTAATAATATCGAAACTATACTGTATTAGTATTTAATGCTCACATCAGCGAGCCAATAAATTCTCCTTAAATAAGTTCCCTTGTACATATGTAAACTCATTTTGCACGAATCCTGTTATATACCGTTTTAAGTTTAGTCAACCATATCTATGCTGTTCGATCGATAGTTTAGTTTTTTGGTCATTCATTTTATCATTCGGTTCATTGCATACTGGTTAACTGCATCGTTAGTTTCGTGTTAAACAAAAATGGAATTTGGAACTTCATGGAAGGAAATGTAACATTAAATAAAATTGTCAACCAATGTGTAATGCAATTTAAACATTAGATAACGTTCATTAAACACAACCATAGAAAATGAGAAGGCCACTTGCGTGATAGAAGTATTTATGTGAGAGACAGTTTTGCAAAGGTTAGGCAATATTCTGCTGTAGCTTTTTATTTCTTTTTTTTTTTTTTTGGAATATTGTTACGTTTTAAAAACGTGAGTAATATGAGTTCGTTGATTGCAAACAAAATAAAAATAAATTGGTGTTTAGTTTCAATTAAATTCTTTATTGTTCGCATTATTTTTGTGTGTCACTGTTTACAACTTGACGTATACGACAATAATTTGCTTGTTTGCTATTCTTCTTTACACAAAACGCAGATCTTTACAACGAAGCTCTTCAAACCACGACTGTTCTCTTCATAATGTTCTCACGACTATTCTCTTCAAATGGAAACTGTCTTCAAAAGTCATTTAAATCATAATAGTTAATTTAAAATTCAAATTGATTTGTTCGTCTGTACATAAATTTATGGATGTATGAAATACTGAAATGATTTTTAGAAAATATAATCCAAATGTAAAAAAAGAAAACATATGAAATTATAATATAGAAAAATTAATAGTACACGAGTTCCTTAAATGATCCCTTTAACTGTACTTTTTTCTTCCTCATGTAATATTCAAAAGTAAAATCATATTGTATGCCATCAAGCATTGTACAGTAAATATGTACTGCACTTACAATCGCATGGCTAAACTTTATTCCGTCGTAGTATGCAGGTATGTTTTGACTTGGTCTTGTGTTCTGTAGAATGCTTTCACAAAAAGTTTGTGCTTAATTGCACACAAACACAAGGACTCTGGCATAAACGAAACCGAATGGTAAAGTATTAATATTGAGGAGATCCAATTTACAAACATTTTGTGGTTAAATTCTGCAGAAGCATGCTTTTAATTTTGATGTAAGATGATGATGGTTGAGATTTTCTGGTGAGTAAAATAAAAACGTGTATATAAAATATATAGATAGTAACTCACTAACTGTGACTTCAGTCAGACTTAATAAATTTAAGTCAAAAAATCCAAGTTATCAACCAAAGAAATGCAATTCATTGATCAAAAAAACTGCAAGTCATTGATAAAAAATTCAAGTCATCGACCAGAAAAATGCAAGTCATTGATCAATAAAGTAAGCCATCTAACAAAGAAAGTGCAAGTCATCAACCAAAAAATGCAAGCCATTATATAGAAAACTTTTTGTTGCTCGTTCGAAGAAAAGAATTAGTTTCGACGCTTGTATCTTCGGTTCCAAGAAACACCAGACCGTAGGAAAACCAATTTTGGAATCCTTGAGATTATGACCACTAGGTCTATTACCCCATTGAGTCCATTTGTTATCCCATTTTGCAAAATAAATTTTATTACTTTGGACATTGTGTGCTATACCTGTCCATGGATAATTAAAAAAACAGACTAACTAACTAAATGACAACTAATTTGTTAAAGTCACAACACAATCGCCTTCAATAACTGTGATGGTTTGGTTTGTATTCACCTACATATAGATAATGTTTGTTTTTTATATGTAGCCGCCATAGTCTAGTAGATAGTGTGTTCGCTTATTAGATGTAAAGTCCGGGTTCGACCCTCAGGCCAGACATCAAAACGAAATATGATAAAAAATATTTCTTCGGCGACTTCCTCTCAGCAGATTTCTGGCAAAAACTCTGAGAGTAAATAAATCTGACATGAAAAAGTTTCTCAAAATCCGTCGTTCAGAATCAACGTTAAACTTTAGGTCCCGCGTCTCACGTATAAAAATTAAGGCACACAACGTAAGTGGTATGAAAAGCTAGGCCTCAATCATGACTGAAGGGTTGTAATGGCCAATTATGTATGTATGTATGTTGTGTTTTATAATTAGGGTAAAATCAAGTCTTCTTCACTAATAATTTTTCTATTATTTTACATCATCTATGTGATGAAAGGTTTATTTACCATAAGCAATGCTGGTATTGACGTTCTTTAATAACTCATAAATACAAATTGACAGGAAAATAACTGTAATAATCCATTCTTTTCGGAAACTATTTCATAATCACAATATTCGTTTTATCTTAAGCACTTTGATAGTCCATATATGCCATAAACATTTATCTTAAATGAGTTTTATTTGCGGAAAGTTTTTGAGAACATATTCCGCACAAGATTATTAAATACATAACAATATAAAATTGTAAGTGTATATGAAATTATTTAAGAAAGTCGAAATATATGTCCTAATGTGGTAACAATAAACAATAACACCATAACAGAAATGTTCTAAATGATTCTATCTCTACACTACACTGTTCTAAATGATTCTATCAAACACAATGTATAAGAAAATGTAGGAATATTTTGGAGTTGACCACAAACCAATAAAATAAATATAAAATCGATAATCTTCTATACGATGTTCTTTGAGATGATGTCGAAAATAAATTTTTTGTACTGAAAGTAAACAATAAATGCAATATTCAATAGATTTACGTGCTCCAATGCAAAAACAGACACCACATTCGATTCCAATATTAAAAGACAACATATTTTATTACTTATCCATATGAGCATACGCATGCAGGGTATGTGCTTTAGAATAGATGAGAAGATGACTTTTAGTGGCACTTCGTTATGATAATAGATAGTCGAAAATAAATTGTAAAAATGAAGCACTCTAACACATAGTATTGTGTCTTATTCAAAGCTCTTTAAGACAAAAATATTCTTTTATATTTGCTGAAGTTATGATATATTTGGAAAACATTAACCTATTAACGCCTGACCCTATAATCCGTGGTCCGATTTCGGTCAAATTTGGCGCAAATAATATTTGGAGTATTTATATTGATATGAATATTTTTTTTTTAAGTGTCGTTGGGGCCTCTGTGGAGCATGGGTATTTTTCTATAAACTTCGGCATAAGTGTGTTCTGAAATAAAAATTTTTTCTCTTTATTATATGACGGCTAAACAACATAGTTAAACTATTTTTGAGAGAGTTATTGAAAATGTGCCTTAAAAATGAAATGGCATATTTTCTCATGGTCTTTCTGTGGATGATGACCGCATATTATGTGCGCCATTCCCTAAAGATGTACGTATAGGGAAAGCCAATACGATTTGGCTACAAATTCTGAGTGTTAACTTCTATGACAGGATATTGTTATTCCTTTATCCCATATGCTGGCGCTTCTGCTAATAATAATGCTGAATACGGCCTTGGAGAAAACGTGGTACTCCGACTATTAGAGAATATATCTGATGATTCAAGCCAATATAATGTTACATTCGACAACTTTTTTACAAACCATAATTTATTATTACATTATCTCGAAAAGGTTATTTTGCAACATGTACTGTTCGATATAATCGCAGCAATCACACATTGTTGGATGATATTCAATGGGTTCATCAGATTTTTACTTTGACAAAAATAACAATATTATTGCAGTTCAATGGAACGATAATTTGGTAATTACCTGCACATATATTTATTATCATGTTATACTGATGAAGCCACCGTAGCCTATAAGTAGTGTGTTCGCTTATTGGACGTAAAACCCGTTTTCGTATCCCAGGTCAGACATCAAAACGAAACATGAAAAAATATTTCTTCGGCGACTTCCTCTCAGTAGATTTCTGGCAAAAACTCTGAGAGTAAATAAATCTGCCATGAAAAAGTTTCTCAAAAATCTATGGTTCTGCGTCGACGATAAACTGTAGGTCCCACCACTTGCGTATAAAACAACATGATGTAAGCGAGAAGCTATGCCGTAATCCTGACTGAAGGGTTGTAACGCTAAATGTTTAATATTTAAATGTTGTATATATTTTAAATCTTTCTGAAGGTTATGACTGTGATGTTTAATTTTTTGGGTGTAGAGCCGATGTGCAAAAAAAAAGATATGACCGAAAACATCGCAAGATGGCTGTCGTTGAACAACCATACATAATACACGCATGCGGGCGTTGTGCGCAATGTGGTGGGAAAACAGAGTACGGCTGTACAAAATGCGTTTTGAATGTGCATCCAAGGGATTATTTTGCACAATTTCATGCTTTTTTAAGAGTTCATGCCAATGCCTAAGTGGGTATTTTGATTTGATTCATCAGGTAGAAGATATGTAATATTACATGGCATCTCAAGGGTTTTCTGAGAATATCATCCACACATATTCCACAGCAGTTCCTTCTACAAAATTGTGATTTTAAAAAATTCGTGATCTTTTTGACCTTTTTGCTGTCATCCAAAATATGTGAATATCATGCCTTAGTAATTTTTTTTTAACCGTTCTATATCTTCTTTATTCGTTCTTAAAGAAGCATTAGGGCTCTCGTTTAGTTGGGTCAAGATAGAATTTTTTAAAAGTCCTTCCTTTTTTGGGTATTTCCATTCGTCGTTAATGGGTTAAAAAGAAAACCTGAAAATGGAAAATTATGTTTGCTGTAGATTGATAAGAATTCCTGGACTTGATTTTTAATTTAATAACGTATAGAGACACTATGATGTGTTTTTCACGTAAAGAGAAAAAGATCAATAGAATGGATCGGATCGCTTAGACAGCCCAATGCTATTACAAATTTGAGGAGAAAACGAATATCCGTTATCCCAACAAAGGCTGGACAGTTTCAATGGAGGTAACTCTATAGTGGGCTATTCCGCCACCTATGTATAAAATTAACACACAAAATATAAGTCGTTTGAGAAGCTAGGTTAAAGGGTTTTAGTAATCAATTATGTATGTAAGTATATTAATTTCCACTTCAATAAAAAAACAAATCAATCTTCAATAACTTTAACAGCCGTAAACTTTTGAAGAATTTACAACGCATCTTTGTATGAAATACCAAATTAAAAAATACCAAGAAAGCAAATCTCAACAATAAATATCAAATAAAAATATCAATTGGAACACATGTGAGGCTGGAGGAGGTAAATAACAGCTGCAGAAAATGGTTACGGTTTTTGTTTTATGCTGTTAAATAAAGTTTTTATTTTGGTTTTCTAACAAGCATTCTATCAGCCTGATATTTTCTGCTACGGTTTGAAAAGAAAGCATGAAAAATGTTTAGAAAATTTAAATAATGTTTGGTTAAAACTTGTTAAGATATGGAATCTTTTTCTTTTTCTTGAAGAATTTATGTGGAGTACAAAGAAAAATTCTTTATAAACACACTGGAGTTAAATTGTTTAAGGCGGCCGTATTATTTATTAATCTTTTATCTTAGAATCTAGAAATATTTCCTCTTTTTATTGAAATATTTCATATCGACTCCTTTATCTTGTTATGAGTGAAAATAACTTTCAACGAAAGAATTTTATAACAAATATTTGATGAATTTATTGGAGGGTAAAATAATGTACAATATTCTTTGTGGTATAAAATAAATGTGAAATTCTAGTGTTTGTACTCTACACCGGCGTAAGAGTAAAAGTTTTAAAAAAAAATGTGGTGAGTTTTTAAGACTTTAAATTTTCAAATTGAATTTAGTAAACATTTTTTTTGTTGCATATAAGCCTTCTTGTTAAAGAAAATATTCCCACATTTAATAGCTACAAAAGCAATGAACAGGATAAACAAATAAACAGAAATACAACAACAACACTGCAAGAACAAACCAAAACAAAATACACAAACAACAATAATGTAAACAACATGTTTACACTTATAGAGCTTTCGAGAAAGCGAAGTTATTCGTCTTCAAGAGCATTCATCAGACTGTTTACCCTGCGATGTAAAAGGCAAGACAAAGGCAACGGAGTCAGTAAAAGTTCAGTCAGTCTTGTGTGATGACGGGCGGTGTTTGAAGAGAATAATTGTGGTTTTAAGATCTCCGTCATTAAGATCGGTTGAACAATTGTTGTTATTTACGCAAAAGAGTGTAAAGCAGAATAACAAACAAAGCAATTGTTGTTGTTTAGATCAAGTTATGAATTAGGTAAACAATAAAGAAATTAATAAAACTGAAAACAAATTTATTTTTATTGCAATCTACGAGCTCATATTTCAAACGTTTTTAAAAGGTCAAAACGAAACAATAGTTTTGTTCTATGGTTGTGGAAGAAACTAGTTCGAAACTTATGTATGCATGGAGTTTATGCCTAACAAATGCCATGAGGAAAATTAGAACAGTATTTGAAAGCGATACTTGAAATTGGAAAGCCCTGTATTTTATAATCGGATTATAGTGCATATTATTTTTGTTCATATTGGTTTATTGTATCCTAAATTAATACCACAAACATAACTTTAGGTATGCAAGTATTTGTTTAGATTTTGGAATTTACTCATTCGTTAATAGTTGCCAATCAGTTGTCAATGCTTAAAAATGTGGAAAATAAAATATTAAAAACTGTTATAAAATATGTATGTACTTATGTATGTATATTTGAATTAAATTTTTGCAATATATGTATAGCAAAATATAAATCAAGTAAAAATTGTATTTTATTTGAATTATTTTCTGGATTTATTATCCAATTTATACACAACTTAGAGATAGAAAAAATAAATTTAAGCCAATGTATTTTACGAATTGTTACAATGTATTGGTACCTTTTAAAACCGTTTAAAATATGAGCTCGTAGATCGCAAATAAAAAAAAAAATAAATATTTGTTTAGTTTTAGATGAAATCCTTTATTATTCGTACAGTTATGTGTGCACCTTTCACGTAAAGGCTGAACTCCTTTGGCACTATTTCAAATCGATCCAGGATCATAAGCCAGAATAATTTTTTGTAAACAACAACAATTGCTTTGTTTGTTATTCCTCTTTGCACTCTTTTGCGTAAACAATAACAATTACTAATCAATTTGTTCGACAGACCTTTATAACGGAGAACTTCAAACACACCGCGTCTTTACCCAAATGTGACTGAAGTTTTACTAACACACTCGTCTGCATTGCCTTGTGTTTTATACTGTAGGATAAACATTCTGATGAATGCTCTTGAATGTCTTCGCTTTCTCGAAATCTCTCTAAATGGTAACATATGTGTTTACATTATTGTTGTTTGTGTATTTTGTTTACATTTATTCTAGTAGTGTTTGTTGTTGCATATTTGTTTACTTGTTTATCATTTCCTATACTGGTTTTTTGTTGGTGTATTTTTGTTTACTTGTTTATCATGTAAATAAGTTCAATTTTTTTGTTTGTTTTTGTTTTAGTGGATTTTGTTTAGAATTTAAACGATGTGAAAGCAAAACACTATCTCTATTTTCGTAGCAATATTAACGAGGACAATTGGTTAAAGCAGTTGCTGTAATACTATAGTAACATGCACCTGATCCACTGCTACTAAGCTTGAAATACATGCAATTATTGTATCACTAGCGCTATGAGGAAATTATTGCTTTTGGCGAAATGAACGACCAACACTAATCGTTTGTGATATTTCTTACCTAAATTTAATTAATTATTGTATAAACAATTCCAACAAGTACTTGAAGCCACAATTAAAAACCATACTTTAGTAACATAAAAACATGGAGGTAAACTAACGTTATAAGAATGGAAAACAACAATCAAATGAAATGTAGGTAGGGCATCCCAAATGCCAAAGCCATGTGATTAAATAAATCTGTGATTAAATATTGTTGCTTCATTTAGTCAATTTCATCAAGTCATTACAAAAGGTATTGAATTTCCGAGGGAATAAGACTTTAGAAATGCCATGGAAGTACTTCTATCGCAGCCTTTATAAGCTTTGTGAAATGGCAAAATTATGGCAAAACTTTTTTAATTTTGTTTAATTTGTACTAAATGTGTCGATTGTTATTGTCGGCAATCATATCTATGATGATGATGATAACTGAGGTGATGATGATGATTTCGATGAGGACTACTAAAAATATTTACTCCTATTTACTTGAAAATTGTGCAATTTAACATTCAATTTATAGGTATTTAACAACTGAATTTTAGAGTACTTATCTATGTTTTAGTTTTAGTTTTAGTTTTAAAAATATATGTGCTTTAGGCAGAGGGTTCCAAGTCTGATAACCACACGCTATTGTTTTCAAACTCATAATTTGGAAAATTCCTGCAATCTTCAATCAAGTGGCTACTATAACTACTAATAATATCTGGCCTTCCATAAAACGCTTTCTATCTTTAATTTAAATAAAACAAAGAATAATGTTACGTTTTTACCCTTTTAAAAACGTTTAAAATATTAGTTCATAGAATGCAAATCAAATAAATTTGTGTTTAGTTTTAGATAAATTCTTTATTGTTTGCAGAATTCTTTATGCCACTGTTCACAACTTGATGTAAACAACAACAATTGGTTTGTTTATCATTCTTCTTTACACTCTTCGGCGGAAACAATAACAATTGTTTGGCAGCTCTATATAACGATGATTTTCAAATCACGATTATTCTCTTCACACGCAACGCGTCTTCACACAAGACTGACTGAATTTTTATTTACAAAACAAGAAAAAAGACACACAAAAAAGGAAACCAAAGACAGCAAGCAAGGCAAACACACAACATTGTAGTGAGTATTTTAGTATTCGTACCCGAATCATACTTATTTTGTGATTCTTGTAAAATTTGAGTAAAGGAGAGTCGAAATCAACAACATCATGTGTATTGTTAAGTATGCGTACAATGAGTACTTCAAACTTTGGATATGAGCAGTAAGAGTATGATATTAAAATAAGTCTGAATGCGAATAAGTATCAGAAATTATGAGTACGATACGTGAGGCCATCGTTAAAATACTAAGTCGGACATATACAACAAAACAAACTACGAAAAAATATTTCTTCGGCGGCCTCTCCTCTCAGTAGATTTCCAGAAAAAACTCTGAGAGTTAAATAAAATTGTCATGAAAATATTTCCGTAGGAATCTGTCGTTTGGAGTTGACTTTAATGACATGTCATGTATTAAATTAGCACAGATAAGATAAATGGAGTGAAAAGCTAGGTCGTAGTCCTGCTTGAAGGGTATGTAAACATTAAAAACTTGTAAAAATTTGGTAAAAAGAAATCGATAAAGCCCTTCTAACACACAATAAACAAATTAAAGAAATTCTTCTTTAACGACTTAATAAACTTCCACTTTCAGCAACCCTCTAATCATCAGACAACTTTACTTCTTTGCACTTCCTTAATTGTGCAAATGAAAATACATTCAAAATTTTTCCTCAACTTTATTTTCGGCTTCATCATCATTAGTATTATTAAAGTTTTTCTCTTTTTTAAGAATCTAACGAGTTAACCAATGTGTATGTATTTGAACATAAAGCCGGTGGGGAAGACTGTATTTGTTGACAGATATTTTAAGTTGTGGAATAAACTAGAAAAACTTTTTTCTGCTTTCTGCTGCAAATTTAACAGAAGTTTCTTTTAAGCTGGCATGATGTCAACATTAATATTGTATGAAATAAAGGGAAAAAAGAAATTGTTTTCACTGCCATTAACTTAAGTTTTTGCAGTTCTGTGCAAAACAAGTCAGCGTAATGACAAAGAAATTTTAAGGTGACAATTTGTTAAAAAGAAAATAATTCGTAAAATGAGATTTAAAAACGCAAGATTTTTTTTCGGTAACTTAACTCTTAAAATGCTAATTCGATTTACCACATACACCGGTATCAAATAGGCGTTTTCTTTTTTTGTGAAAATAAAACACAAGTTTTTAATGGCAACGCAAAAAAATGTTATTCAAGGTATTGTCCATTGCTGGCTTCAAATTTTTTCCATCTTTCAATCAATTTGTAGATTCTACTCCACTAAAACTTGGCGTCTTCTAAAGCAAACCAATTAGTCACCAAAATTTTTTCATTTCCTCGTACGAATCGAGGTCCTGCACAGGCAATATATGTATATCCCATTGATGAAAACAAATAGTAGTTGTAAAGAGCAAAGTCTGGTGAAAACAACAAGTGGAGTAGCAACTCCCAGCCGAATACTTTGATTGTAACCTGAATCGGTTCTGCTTTGGGTCCAGGTGCATTGTCATTGTGTTAAAACTATTTGCCGAGTCTTACGGCCCACTCTGATTATTTTTTGATTAATGCATGGTTCAAATTGGTCATTTGCTATCGGTAGTTTCATCAGGTTTTAACAGCTCGGGGCACACCACATTTGGTTTCTTGCCGAAGTTAATGGTTATCCCGAATTACTCCATGATTTTTTCCCTTTAGGATTCTTAAAAGCAATTCATTTTTTAACGCCATTAACAATTCGATGCAACACTGATTTTCAATCGAGTCTTTGTAGCAAAATTTCACAAGTGCTCTTTCAGTTTTCGATCTAACTGTCATTCAATTCACCATCCTTAACACGATCAAAAAATATGATATTAAGTATGCCTGAAGCTCCTTCACGTATTCCCCATGAAATCATTTCTATCTTCCTGCTCACTTTATACAACTACACCTGCTACAATTTGTTTTATTTTAAATTTAAATACAGTCAACGCTTAAAGAAGACCCTGTACTTGAAAGTCTTCATTTGGTAATTTACCGAGATGTGACTTGAAAATATTCAGAGAGATAATACAAGAAGCGTGAAAAAGATGACCTTGATCATAATATTTTGGTCTTCGAAAGAGAGGAATACTATAGGCTCCGTCCCTTAATAGAAAATATCTAGTCTTCAGAAACGAATACGAATACAAAATTTATTATTGCCCCAAATGTGGCAATTGATCCATTGTTGTTACTTCAATAAATGCCACAGGATAGCAAACATATTGTTACGTTTTAACCTTTTTAAAAACGTTTCAAATATGAGTTCGTAGAATGCAAACAAAATAAAAATAAATATGTGTTCAGTGTTTAATTAAATTCTTTATTGTTCGCACTACTTTTGTGTGCCACCGTTTACAACTTGACGAATACAACAGTAATTGTTTGTTCGCTATTCTTCTTCGCTTACAACACCGATCTTTTCAACGGCGATCTTCAAACCACGACTGTTCACTTCACACGCACGCGTCTTCACGCATTCCCACGTAATCAGTCTGCTGAAGGTTCTTGAAGTCGAACATTAGATGTTTCGTCTTCTCGAGAACTCTGTCGCGACTTCATTGTTGTTTGTGTATTTTGTTCACATTGTGTGTTGTTGCGTTCTCGCTTACTTGTCTATCACCTTTTCTTTCAGACTGATGTTGTTGGTTTACCTGTAACAAGTTAGTTGTATTTCTTTGTGTAGCTTTTGCTGATTTTAATGTTAAGCGATGTACACCGTTTCCATTTTCGTAAAAATGTACATACAACTATACGGCAGTAGTTATAAATTTCTAATTTTTCTGAAAACATTACAAGCTACTGCAGAGTTTGCTTAAATTACAAGCCTTTAGCCAAGAGCATGATCTAGCTTCTTTCACCACCTAGGTTGTGCGTGCCGATTTTATATAGTTATACAGGACCTACAGTTTAAAGTCGACTCCGAACTACAGTTTTTTGAAAAAAAATTCATGGAAACTTTATTTACTGCCAGTCGCTGAAGAAATATTTTTTCATATTTCGTTTCGTTGGTGATGGTTTAAGACTTGGCTTTACGTCTAATAAACCAACACACTACCTACTAGATTACGGCGACTACATGTCTTGCTTACTAATTGGTCTTTACAATCCTGTAGTCGGTATTAAGATATAGCTTCGCACACTGTAAGTTAATATTGTACGCGAGTAGCAGGACTTGCAGTTTAAAGTCGAACGATAGATTTTTCCAAACTTTTGATGGCAATATTACTTACCGAAGTGATCTTTTTTATATTTACGACGTCTGAGCTAGGGTTTAAACTATGAACTCGCGTCTAATAAGTGAACACCCTACTACTACGGCGACTTCAGAGTGATCTCATTTGATTTAATACCCTTCCGTGTAATTTAATTTAAGGAATTTAATTTGATATAATGATTAAATTTATTTTTGCAAAGTGCAATCAGAAGAAGGAAGTGAATTATACAATAAAAAAACGAATAATTTTATATTCATGAATTATTTCATTTAATTTTATATTGACAGTTAATATGGATGCTATTAACATTTTAACTTTTGATTTATTCATTCACTTTTCAAATTCAATTTCTATTGAATTTTGTTCAAAGACATTAACTTCATCATCATTTCGTTTGACATTTGTTCAGAGCGCAATTACAAATAATTCTATTAAGAAAATCATATAAAAAGCGAAAAAAGCAAATTTAAGTAGAAATAAAGAAAATTCTTTGATAAGTTAAGACAATATGGAGTGAATTTCAATGTATGTGTAATTAGAAATTTATTTGCTTAATTGAAACTCAAACAAATTAAAAGAAAATTGCGTTAAAAGTTTGAAAACATATTTTTCCTTACCTGGTATTTCCATTAATAAATGGTAGATATTTATACATATAAACATATGATATGTACGTACACATATGCTCCACATACGCTCCATAATAGCACTTATAGAATACACAATACTTTGCTACTTACGATTTGTTTGAAATTGTATGAAATGAAATGTAGAGGGTAGGTACGCACGTGGGAAAGTATTAAATTTTCATTTTCACATGGCGGAAGCAACAGCAAATTCGGTGGAATGAATTTAATTTAAAAACATTAAATGTTCAACATTTAAGTTCGTAGACTAACACACACATATGACGGTAGCATATGGAGTTGTTTCAAGCACTTACCATCCTTAAATTTAAATGTCATTTAAGTTTGATTTAAATTAAATTTAAATAAAACAAAGTACAGCTATGGACATTAAATTAGCACAAAACTTCGTCATAAAAATAATCATATTTTTTATAGTATTTTAGGTCTACTCATAAAAAAATTTAAACATAGGAACTTAAAATACATATTCTTCTTTAAAAAGAGACTAAAGTTTTGACGATATTGCCAGTCGTCTGCTCATTAAGACCTGAAACGTACCAAACGCCAGATTTTAGCTGGACAGTAAAATAGCACAAATTAAAATTTCTGGAATAAAAATGAGGTGCTGTAATAAGTAGTAAAAATATTAATGTTTTCAGCTTATTTGATTAATATTTAGTAGAGTAGCCCCTATTTTCAAGCGCCGCGTGGCATCTTTGGGAATCGAGTACCAAGCGTTCCGTATTTCAATGCACAAATCGTCCAAATGTTTGTACTTTTGTTGAGCAATTGTACATTTCACATCGTTCTAGGGGGGTTTCAATCGAGTTTAAGTCAGAACTTTGCGCCGGCCAGTCTAAAACGGGAATGTGCTCTTCATAAAATCAATCCTTTGCCTGCTTAGATGTGTATTTGGGGTCACTATCTTGCATAAATATGAATAAAACTGGCATGTATTTAAAAGCTTATGGCTCCATTTTGTTCTTTATATTGAATGGGACTTACACCGTGCCTTGAAAACGCTCCCCGCACCATTATGTTTCCTCGAACATGCGTTATGGTCCTTTGAGCATAGCGTGGATTGAATGTCTGACATTTTGGCGATTTACCTTTGTTTCATCACTCCAAAATATTTTTTCCAGAATGGGATGTCTTTAGCATTGTGGTTGCGAACAAACGTTAAACGCTTGAGTATATTTTTCTTTTAGTAGAAGTGGCTTCTTTCGGCAAGAGCGTCCAAAGAGCTTTTTGTGATTAAGACGTCTTTATAGGAGCCTTTCCCATAAATTTAATCTGAATTGGGAGTTAATTTCGTTCAAAATATCGCGTGACGACATGAGCAGCTCCTTCTTTGACTTCCGGACAATAGCACGACCAACGATTTCGGTTTGTTTTCTTGACACGTGGCCTTCAATTTTTGTTTTTTGCGACATTGTTCTGTTTGGTTTAAAGGAAATGATGACGTTATAAATCATTTTTCGCTAGCAATTCGAAATTTCGGAAATTTCAGCCAGCTTTTGCCATCATGCCACAAGTTAACGATAATGCGCTTCTCCTCTGGAGAGCAATCTTTTCCACGTACCATTTTTTTTTTTCAAAAATTACTTTAAATGCCACAAAATTGAAAGAATATACCGTAAAAATAAAAATACTGAAACAAAACTTGTACCTAAAGCAATTTTAGGCACGTTGTGCTAATTTACTGTCCAGCTCGAATTTAGGTACCGATACAAATTAGCAGTCAAAACAAAAAATATATACGATAATGGTAATATTTTTTGGTTAACAACAGCTAGATGTCATCGTGCAACATTGCAGACCAAAACAATTGGCCTAATTACGATACAAATGAGAAAAAAATCACAATCAAAGTATATATGGATTTTGTGCTAATTTAATGTCCATGGCTGTATATGCATGCTGTCTGATAAATGAGACACCAAATCGTCAAATATTTGAGAAAAAAAATTGTCAAAATCTTCAAATACGTTTATTGAAATCGTAAAAAAAATTGAGAAATTTTATATAATTTTTAGGAAAAAATTGTTTAAGGTCTAAACAATCTATCCCAGTTTGTTTATTGACGCATAAGCTCAGCAATAATATTGAATCATCTTAATCTATGGGTGGTGTAAATATTAAGGAGTCAAAAGCTCTTGACATTCTGAGTATGATAATTCAATGTAATGTTGGCTTCAGTCAACATATTTTTCAGTTCCTTCTTAAGATCTTATCACTTGATCTAAATATTTACACCATTTATAACTGATCGAATACAACTCTCATGTATGGGTCGGTGCCTCAACGTATATTTTGAGGTTTTTCGACTGTGTACAGGAGAGGCCGTAGTAGCTCGTTAATGACGGTAGTGTATCCAACTCCATTCATTCATTGGAGAATCGTTGTAATGTGGTTTGTGTTTCACTGTTCTATCAGCACTGAGAGAGGTTTTTCATGTTACTTATGGTATAAAAATAATAATAATATACAAGCCTAGTGTCTATAAACATTGTTCTCTCTTTCCTTCTTCCCATAACATATTTTCATAGTTCCAAATACGTGTTGGCCGTACCAAAAAAAAAAAAAAAACATCGTCGCTTGCCTTTGTTTTTCCGATGGTAATATTAGAAGCGGTCTTCGATTTTTTTTTTAAATTTTTAAAATTGTCTGCAACATCAAGTGATAAATTATCCTCAACTACGACGTTATTTAGGTGTTAAAAAGGAATAAAATACAGAAAAATCATCACAGGTATTCGAAAGTAACTTAAAAATATAATACTTTACTCCTTGTTATTACTAACATAAATTTCCAATAGTAACAATTGCAAAGTAAAGAAAAAGCTTAAAGTGGCTTTTAATGTACTAAAGTGAAGAATATGATGTAAATTTTTAGTTTTTAAAAATCGTCAAAATAACGGCATAAATCGTCAAATCGTCAAAATGATATTTTTGGAGCTCAAAATTCCAATCTGGCAGCTATGAGTGTATGTAAGAAATGATTGAAATTTCTATTTTTTTTTGCTACACGTATGTCTGTGATTTTTATATTTCGTTTTGTTCGGTTTAGAATTAAGGGACCTCACCTAATAGGCCAACACACTACATACTACTCTATTGGCTATTAGGTTGAAATAGCTGTTGTATAATACTTGCATATATTTGCCCAGCATGCTTTGATTTTTTAACATAATATTGTTCTTTTATTGCTCTTCAAAAAATTTGGCTTAAATTAAAGCAATTTTCTTAAATTGCATTTGAATTTGTGGTGTACCATTTTGATATACGCAATAAACACAAAACACTCGCACTGATAGCTTATCAAACTTACTACCATTTTTTTGTTGCTATTTCACGTATTTATAGTTCACATGCAATGAATTACATTCGGTTTAATGCCACACACTGATATATACGCAAATTCATTCCTTTTATACGAGTAGGAACGAAAACAGAACAAACGGGAGGAAGCAGCTACCAAAAGCTAGCACAATGCATGCACATACAGACGTATTCATTGAATGTTTTGTATGCCACAAATGATTGTGCATGTTTATGCACATGTTTACGTGAATTTTCTGAATACGCATTTTGTTTTGGAGGTATTCAGATGCATAAATTTAACACTTTAAAGCTGAAACTCATTCATAAGTTACCCACAGCCAATAGGGCCAATAGAAAATAACAGAATTTAAAATGCAAAGTCAACAACAATTTGATATTTTCTTGTTAATATTTTAATTTTTATGATGACCAGGTATGTTAGAAGGCTAAAATAAAGACCATACAATTATCAGGCCTTTCAAAAGCAGTTGGTTTAATTTCCAATAACATATGATGATTTGGTTTGGAATATCGTTCATCAGGATATTTTTTGGAGGGGCTGGAATGATGTATGTAAGAGTACTCAATGTGTTGGCTTGATAGACTTGAGGCTACGGTTCAAACCCTAGGTCAAACATCTACAACAAAACGAAATACTAACAAAATATTTCTTCGGCGACTTCTTCACAGCAGTTTTTAGCAAATGCTCTGAGAATAAAATAAAACTGCCATTAAAACTTTCTCCAATATCGCTTGAAGTCGATAAAACTAAATCACGTATATAAATGGTGTGAGAAGCTAGGTCGTCATCCGGACTGAAGGTTGTCTATTACGTGGTTCCGCGCAGGATTGGGCCATTCATGTATTGAAATTTGTTGTTTATCATGTGATTTATTGTGATGGTACATGATACCAAGTTTTAATTTTCAAATCCTTAATGCTCATATTATCTTTATACCAATGTTTAAAATATCAGAGCGTAACATACAAGACTAAAGACAGCGAATATGGTGGACAAAGTTTTGTTAGATTATATATGGTCTACATCGGGTTGTAGTAGGTTTAACATGCCTTGCAATAGACGGCGCTCAAATACCAATACCACTGCAGGCTGATAAATAGAATAAATGGGCAGTCAGCTCTCTACATAAATAGGGCAATTGGTTCCACTTCAGCTAAAGAATTATTTGTATATTAAATTCACTCTCCTCTGACCATATATTCAAGTATAGGTTCAAGCTTGTGGCTTTAAGACTCAATGGCAGGAGACATAGATATATCCTTGTCGAATAAATGGCTTCTTATAATTTTCGAAAACAATTTTTGATCTGAATATCTTCCAAATCCTTAGCAATATTACTAGAATCCGTTGATATGGATAAGAAAACGACTGATTGTCTTCTGCAAAAACTTTTATTGATAAAGACAGGCCTATTTTATACAACCCTGAGGCTACGGTTCGAATCCCAGATCAAACATCACCAATTGAACGAAATATGAAAAATATTGTTACCCAAACCAAAGCGTTTTGTTGTTCTTACATCGCTTAACATTAAAATTATAAACAAAAATTCAACAACAAACACCAGCATCTAAAAAATGATAAACATGTAAACAAAAATACAACAGCAAACACCAGCATAAAATATGATAAACAAGTAAACAAGAATATACCAACAACACTACAAAAATAAATGTAAACAAAATATACAAACAAGAATAATGAATGAAAACAATGATGTTTACATTTATAGAGATTTCGAGAAAGAGAAGCCACCAACGTTCGCCTTCAAGAACATTCGTCAGACTATTTACGTTGTCATATAAAAGGCAAGGTAAAGCAGGCAAGGTAAAGTAAAATCCAGTGTCTACAGTGGCACACAGAATTGTGCGAATAATAAAGAATTTTAGTTAAAACTAAACAAATTTATTTTATTTGCAAACTACCAGTTCATATTTTAAACATTTTTCAAAGGTAAAAACGCAATAATATGTCTTCGTTCACTTCCTGTCAGCAGATTTCTAGCAAAAACACTGAGAGTAAATAAAATTGCCATGTAAAAATTTTTCTCAAAACTCTGTCGTCCGGAGCCGACTTTAAAATGCAGTCACCGCCACTCATTAACTACATTAAAACACACACAAGACAAGTGGTATGAGAAGGCAGGTCGTAATTCTGACTGATGGGTTGTAATGACCAATTTTGTATGTATGTATGTACCAGAGATCAGCAATAAATCATTTTTTCGCTACTCATAAGTACTAATGAAATTTTGAGTATGAGTGAGTCAGCAGTATTGAAAATCAACTACTCTGATTCATTCGTACTTACTACAACATTGCAATGCGAATGAGTACAGTGTTGGCATCAAACTCATAACATTCGAAATATGTTCGATTCATACGCCTATTCATTTAGATTCAAAAATTTTGAAAAATACTTATAATACTCATAAATGATTCGAGTGATTCGAATCATTCATCAAAATTTAGAGTCTTAGTTGTTGTTGTATTTACAAAAAAAGAAGAAAGAAAAAGGCAAACACAGCAAGCAGAGCAAACATACAACCTTCTATTGAGTATCTTAGTGTTCGTATGCGTATCATACTTATTTTGTGATTCTTGTAAATGCTGCGTCATGGAGAGTCGAAATCAACAACATCATGCGTATTATTAAGAATGAGTACGATGAGTACTTCAAACTATATTCAAAGTTTGAGTAGTATGAGTATGATATTAAAATAAGTATGAATGCGTATATATATATGTTCCTCTTACTCCTCTAGGGAGCATAGGGCCGCAACAAGTTGGTTCCAATGAGCTCGATCGTCAGCGTGGTGTTTGGCTTCGTTCCACTGTAGATGCATTTTGGATAATTCCATTGTGATTTGGCGTTTCCAGGTGTGTGATGGTCGTCCGATGCGCCTGCTTCCCTGGGGGTTCCAGTCTATGGCTTTCCTTGGGATGTCGTCCAATGGCTTGCGAAGAGTGTGCCTAATCCAACCCCACTTGCGTCTTCTTATTTCTATCTCTATTAGTTTCTGGTTTGTGTCTGACCAGAGTTGGGCATTGGATATTATGGAGGGCCAGTAAACACGCATGATTCTACGCAGGCATTTATTAACAAATACCTGAAGAGACTGGGAATCGCGGGGTGCCATATTCCACGTTTCGCAACCGTAAAGTAGTGTGGATTTAACGTTGGAATTGAAAATTTTAATTTTGGTGCGTCTGGATATATTAGGTGATTTCCAAACTGGGTTAAGTTGGGCAAAAGCGTTGCGTGCCTTATTAATGCGGCTGGCAATATCTGCTGATGAGCCACCGGATTTATCAATTATACTGCCTAGATAACAGAAGGACTCCACTTCATCAATTTCCTTGCCGTATATTCCCCGTTGCATTGGCATTCATTCTGAGTGATTTAGTTTTGTGAATACTCATCTTTAGTCCAGATAACTTTGCGGTTTCGCTAACTAGATCCAGTTTCGACTGCATGTCGGAGAAAGAATGGCTTAATAAATATATGTCATCCGCATAGTCCAGGTCTTCTAATCTGTCTTGTAAGCCCCATGTAATCCCTCTCCTGTGACTTGTTGACTTTTGCATCACTACATCTAGGACACAGTTAAAGAGTACACAACCTTGACGTGAATGCGTATAAGAAATTATGAGTATGATTCGAATCTACTCATCTTCTTGAATACTCATTTTTGATCTCTGGTATGTACGTATTTATTTTATAAAAACCAAAAACTGAAAACTAAATTTATAGTGTGTATATGCAAAGGTAAAGGTTTTAATTGATCCTACCTAATATTTAGCTGTATAGCTGCTGTAGTCGTGCTGTAATGCAGTGCTTCTTGAAAGCAATAATCTTAACCTTAAAATTGTTGCTCTAATGGTAATAATCATTTATTATTATTACTATTGTAGTACTATTATTGTTATAATCATTTTATGAAACTTTTAATTTTAGTAAACATATATACGCATTTAAAAATCTGCCACGTAAAGTTCATTTTCATAACTTCAAAATAAAAACAAACAAATTGTTATGAGCCACAGAATTAAAAATCCTGCTATGAGTATGGCAAAAAAAGAAAAGAAAACTTTAAATGTTAATTTCGTTGTTAGTTGGTTAGTTTTTAACTAATTACGTGGCAACATATGCGCTTTAAAGAGTGCTAAACATTTTTAATATATTTTATTATTTTATGGCTATAGAGAGAAGAAAAAGTTGAGCGTAATTTTTTTTTAAATATGTAAATATAAAACTTTTATTTTTACTCTTTTCGTTTAAAACTTATTTTTGTTGTTGTTTTTTATATCCCATATACAAACTTTTGAAAGTATATTTTTTTTGTAATTTATTTTTAAATAAAAAAAAAATAACTAATTATACATGTTTGCTTATTTTTCGATATATTGAATTGTGGTTGTAAATAAAAGTTCAGCTAGCAAACGGAAGAAATATCAGAATGATTGTGACTGTAGTTTTGTTGTAGTTAACACTATGTAACCACTGTAGTCGCTGAAGGCTATTTGGTAGTATGTTGGATTATTAGATGTGAGCCAAAGGTTCAAAGTCCAGGTCAGAATCTACAACAAAAACTAAATTTAAAAAAAATTTCTTCGGTGACGGCCTCGCAACAGATTTCCGGCGAAAACCCTGAGAGTAAATAAAAATTGCCATGAAAAGTTTCTCCAAGAAAATCTATCGTTCAGACTGGAGTTAAATCTGTAAGCCTCCCCATTCATGTGTAAAATTAATACACACAACACATAACTGTTGTGAAAAGCTGGGTCGAAATATGTTGTATGTATGTAAAGAACAAATTCACCGAAAGTTCGAGAAAATTAAGTCATTATTACTTTCAAAAAAATCAATGAAGCCAAACATAGTGCTGCAAATGTGAAAATTTCCAATATGACGCCAAGAGACTATTTTGAGATTATTTTGAAGAACGGTTACGTTGTCGCTAAAACTCAAACAAAAGAAAACTTAAAAACTTGTGCATGAGTGAAAGGCGACAAAGATTAACAGAAAACATAAAGAAAGCTGTTGCATTTAATGCAAAATATATTGTTACGAAAGTGGAAATGGTGTTATAAATATGACAAACAAAAGCTCCAAAAACAAAACAATGGACTTGTTTACATGATCAATGAATAAGTAAAAATATAGCAACAAAAACAATGGACTAGTTTACATGATCAACGAATAATCAGAAATATAGCAACAAGATCAGTGTATAAAGTCATTCTCCTTCGAGAGTATTCATCAGACTATGTACCCAGCGATATAAAAGGCAAAACAAAGCAGTTAACGGGATGAGAAAGAATTCAGTCAGTCTTGTGAGAAGACACGTTGTGTGTGAAAAGAATAATTGTGGTTTGAAGATCTCTGTTATAAAGATCTATTGCACAATTGTTATTGTGTACGCGAAAGAGTGTAAAGAATAATAACAATTAAAGCAAATTGTTGTTGTTTAAGTCAAGACGTGAAAGGTGGCACCAGAGATTGAGCGAACAATAAAAAATGTATTTAAAACTAAACTCAAATTTATTTTTATTTTATTTGCAATCTACGAACTCATATTTTAAACGTTTTTAAAAGGGTAAAAACGTAACAATATTAAATGGAGTGCCTGACCTTAAGAGATATGGGCCTTTGAATTTTAAATATACACAGAGTTCTTCTTGGAGATACCTACACTTTTGCGTTGCAAAAATATGGGGTCACTAGAAACCTTTTCTTACTTTGTCTTATATTTTGGTATGCGAAAAACATTAAAGTGACGTCTATTGGGCGATAAGAAACTGTGATTTGACACCGTTAGACTATTTTCTGTAGGGTGCCGTCAAAGAAAAGCGTTGTACCGACAAACCAGAGAGAACTGAGCATTTGAAGGACATATTTTGTAATGCGATTGCCGAGATACGACCCCATACACTCGAAAAAGCTCTCAAAAATTGGTCTGATCGAATGAGGTGCTGTGAGGCTACCTGCGGCAGTAATATGAAAGAAGTAACATTCCATTTCCAACCGAAACAATTATACCTCACAACGGAAAAATAAATTTGGCAAAGCATCGAGACATTTCTGTTTTATTGAATTTTTAAATTTAAGCTTTTATATGTTCCCATTATAAAGTATCCTTATGTGAAATGTCTTTAAACTGCTTTGAACTTAGTCTTCAACTTTCATTCGAAAAAAATGTTCATAAAAAATTAATTCATTCCCAATGAAATTATTTCCGCCTGAAAAATACAAAATTGGGAAAGAATTACTCCCAAGCCTGTATGCTATTCCATTATTCTCCTTGCTCTCAAAGATACACTAAAATCTTCTTCAAAAAACTTTAAAAATTTGCACAAAGACTTCAAGCTAATAATGGTACCTTAATATGTACATCCACACACATTCTTTCATGTACTGAAATGTTTTTAACACACAGACAAATATCGAATAACCATTGTAATTAGCATGCGACTTGGTTTACAAATCCCTTATGAAGCAGACTATAATGGCCTTGCAAGACCACAGACAATGTTGCGACGGCTATTTAAATTGTCACAGCGGACAACATGAGGAGATTTGTAAGGACATTGGCTATGGTTGGCTTGGCCCTACGTTGTGTCAATCCACCAAAGGTGAAATAAACACTTCTGCTGTCCTAAATTTAAATTGACGCACAAATACAAATACAAACAATATTGCACATTGTGTTGGACGGCTGACAAAGTCACTGTATCGTTACAAACATATATATGTATAATCAGTGTTTAATCAAACGTTTTAAGCATTAATTGCAAAATGGTCATGAAGGCCGTGGGTTTCTTCCTTTGTGGCAATGCCTAATTACACCCGTTAAAAATTACTGTGTGTTATGGTGTTTACGCATCGCACAAAGTCTTATCATACATACATACATAATTGGCCATTACAACCCTTCAGTCAGGATTACGGCCTAGTTTCTCACACCACTCTCGTTGTGTGCCTTAATTATATACTTGAGTGGCGGAACCTACAGTTTAACGTCGACTCCGAATGAAAGATTTTTAAGAAACTTTTTCATGGCAGGTTTATTTACTCTCAGAGTTTTTGACAAAAAGGAAGTCGCCGAAGAAATATTGTTTTTCATATTTCGTTTTGATGTATGGGCTGGAGCTCGAACCCGGTCTTTAAGTCTAATAAGCGAACACACTACCTACTAGACAACGGAGACTCTACAAAGTCTTATCAGCTTTACGAAAATACCAACCTCAAACATGTTATGAAAAGCGGTCTTGTAGGTGACAATTGACAATTTATTTTTCTTGAGACTTTTGCAGGGTTTGGCGGTGTGTGATCTGAGGCAGATTTCCAAAGTCTAAAGCCACATTGGAACCAATTATGGTCTTTGATTTTAGATTCCAATCTTTCAAACAAAACTCTTAACCGAGAGGTTAAGGAAGAGAGGAGACAAAATGCTGAAGGAGATGGATCAGCAGCAGACTTTATAGCCATAATGAGGAGTCCTATTTTAGCATTAACTAGGCAAACATTCAGACTTGCCCGAGGCGTGCACCAGGTCAGATTAGTAGAAGAAGAGTTTTACAAATTACGAAAAGCGAACACTAATGGATAGTAGGCTTTCTATCAGGAATCAATTGTCTTGATTACGTTACTTCAGTTAGTTATGTCTGCTGGATGGAAAGGAGTGCATCCACTGACTCAGGGTGCATGAAGCCGTAAGGAATTAAATTGAATAGATTGTATTGTTTACTACGTTTTCCAACAAATCTGTCGTATAGCGTTAATGATGAACATTGGCCAATCATTAACCAATCGCTCAAGAAATCCTGAGACATTGAATCGCAGAAACGAAGGAGATAGAGGACAGTACGAATTTTGGAAAGAAAGTTGTTGTACATTTGGAAGCAAAAATGAAGATTTCTTCTGGATGGAAAGGAGTGCAGCCACTGACTCAGGGTGCATGAAGCCGTAAGTAATTAAATTGAATGGATTGCATTGTTTACTACGTTTTCCAACAAATCTGTCGTATGGCGTTAATGATGAACATTTGCCAATCATTAACCAATCGCTCAAGAAATCCTGAGACGTTTAATCGCAGAAACGAAGGAGATAGAGGACAGTACGAATTTTGGAAAGAAAGTTGTTGTACATTTGGAAGCAAAAATGTTTCAGTTCTACTAAGTGGGGTACTTTTATATCCGGGGAATACTATTATTTTTTAAAGCCAAAGGAGATTTATAATTTACATTCTTGTACCTGTCTAGACAAACTTTTACCCTCTACAAAGGCAAACTTTGAATCAGTTTTCTTTACAGGAAGGCAAATAACAAATGGCTAAAGAAAAAAAAAATTTTACAATAAAGCGAAGAGAAAAAATGAACATCTTTTGTAATACCTTCAGGGACATTTTAAAATTAAAAATATAAAGGAATCCCACACAGCTTGACCAATAATCTTCAAATAATAAGGAAAAAAAAGAAAATACTAGGAAGTGACAAAGGTATAGGATTTATATGCAAAAAAAACTGACACTTGAACTTTTGAGAGTTTTTAACCCGTTTCCGCCCGCTGTACTATATATAGTACACAACTTACAGTCGAAGTAAAAATTACAAAATGTAGTTTTTTATTCTGGGAGCGCTTGCTACCAGTATATAAGAGTACATGCAACATCCACGTAGCTGTTGTAAATCATAGTTCAAAAATATCAATGAGGAAAATCCCCATTTTGGCTAGCGATTTATTTCTTGTGGGGTTGTGAATGGTTATTTAGTGTATTTTTCATCAGTTAACTTTGAAGAACGTTGAAAAGTAGTTTATTTACTAGATAACATCACATCCTAATAAATGCAATATAAAACGGTTTAGTTCGTATAGAATTTTTTGAGCTATACTGGGCGTTCAAGGTAAGATAAAATAGTACAATGAAGACGTTTTCATTCCGGCATTGTGCTTTAGAATAAAAGTTTTTCCTGGTTTTTTGAATGTTACAAGAAAATTTATCAATTGACGAATCAATGGTTAAATATTTTGGTCACCATTCAGCCAAACAATTTATAATGGGAAAACCTGTACAATACGGTTATCGTAATTGGGCTCCAGCTCCGATGGTTATTGTTATACATTCGATGTATATTGTGGAAAAACTTCCGAGGCTACCAATGAGCCTCTAGGCTCTCGTGTTGTAAAGAATTTGCTATCAAAAGCGCCAACAAAACCCGAAGAACATGCAGTTTACTTTGATAACTTTTTACAAATTACGATCTTCTTGTAGACCTGAAGAGCCTTGGATACAGAGCTACTGGAACCTTGCGCGAAAACAGGACTAAGCGATGTCCATTGATTTCATCAAAAGATATGCGTAAAAAGCCTAGAGGTGAATATGACCATAGGTTTGATAAAGCAAATTAAATTCTTATGATTAGATGGAAAGATAATAATGTTTGCACGATTGGAACAAATTTCGATACCTTGGAGCATATCGGAAAAGTTAAAAAATGGTGTCCTATAAACAAGCAAAAAGTTGACGTCAGCATGCCTCACGTTTTCCAAAGCTACAACAAAGCTATGGGAGGGGGAGATCAGATGGACCAGTATATAGGAATGTACCGAATTGCTGTAAAAGGTAAAAAGTGGTGGTGGGTCTTGTGTACTTATATAGTGGACTTGACTGTTTCAAATGCATGGAGACTATATTGCATTGCAAACCCTAATAATCGTGTGGATCAATTATGGTTTCGCAGACATATAGCACGAACATATCTCAGTGACAAAAAGGACAATAAATGTAGGACATCTTCCAGAATTGAAGGAGAAGAAAAAAAAAATAATGCCCACAACCCCCAAAAAATTCCAAATCAACTTTGATGTGTCATATGGTCAAATCGAGTTAAAACATCATGTTCTAAGCGCCTGAAAACACTTTGTTTGGAAAGAGGATGTTTTGCAAAATACCACACGTAACCGCCAATTGTACTAAAATTAGTACACCTCAAAAAACATAACTTAGATTATTTGTTTTGTTTTTTTTTCTTTTATAGTACTATAAAAAATGTTATTTAAATCTAGAAATAAAGATTGAATTTTAAAAATTGTTTGTGGTTCTCATTCTGGCATTAATTGATTAATAAACCAACAAAATAGCCTACAGAAGGAAAAATAAAAAGAAAATTAAAGAAAGAATACAATACAAGAATACATTGGTCTAATCAACCAAGCAACTATAAAGTAAATAAATGAGGAATGAATTCTCTAGTCGTTAAAAAATTAAGCAATGTTCTCTCAACCGTTCTATTACAAAATTTTTATTGAATTTTTATTTAACAATGGTCATCCATACACACCAATGGATTCATTTACAAAAGTTATTTACAATGAAAATTAATATGTTCGTGGGTTTTCAGAAAAACACTTTTTTATTATAGACACTGAAATAAATATACTGTTAATATTAAAGGGGAACCAAAATATGGGGTCCTCCAATAGGGACTTTCAAACTTTAATAGTTGATAACGGCTATATGTTGTTAAATTAGTTTTCATTTATTCAATCACCTAAATCACCATCGACGACCACAAACAATGACAAGTGTTTTCGTTGAATATGCAGTGAAGCAGTTGTCAACTCACCCCAAATTTCATTGAAAAATCTTCTTCAACGATGAGATCCATTTCTAGATGAATGGATAAGAAAGCAAATAAAATTGTTTAATTTGTTACAATACAGCTCCACGTGAGACGCAATAGCTTTTAAAATCACTGTTTGGTAATGAATTTGGAATTTATTTCTTGCAAAATGCGAGCATTATAAGTCGATAATTATCAACTTCTTTTGACCTGCATTTGATGATCTTGACACAACGATATGTGGTTTCAAAAGGCTCTACTTTCCACATATTTCATGCGAATTAACAAAATACGACAGGGGTCCCCAAGCCAACATTACTCATGCCATCGTTCAAATTTAGCCTGATTTAAGCGACCGAGTCATGACAAATTTTACATACCAATCAACATTAGATGCATCCATTGCCTTGGAATTCGACTCCCTAAATTATGGTAAAATATGATAACCAATAGAGAATTCTCGACCATTTTTATGAGATTATAAAATAAATTTTTCTAATATTTCTTGAAATAAGCTATCAAATTTTAAAAGGTATCTATCGGTAAAAACATTTGGAATGCGTGCCCTCTGGCCCCATTCAGAATCTGATTAATCGGTATTCAATGGCATAGAGATGCTTTTAATTGCAAAAGTTGAGGACTAGAGCTATTTTTGATGTTAGAATATCATATCATTATTTTCAACATCATAAACGCCTTGGTCATCGTTTTGAGTTGAAAGCTACTAACTTCAACCAGACAAAATGAGTTGAATTTAGTTTTCGATGAGTACAATAACATCATGTCCACTGCGAAGCTAATCTACAATGCCAAAAGTAATAGTAAGAATTTATTACCTTCTAACGGACCATAGGGACTCCCTTAATGATTGCAATAATTTTTTTTGCTTTTTCTTTAGCTCTGCTGGCGTGCATCATATGTGGATATATGTACCTCAAATTGTAATCGCTAACCAGCACAGTTAATATTAATTTTGGGCCGTATTTTTAGTCGAAGTTTTTATTGTCAGCTTTTTCTTTGTCATACAAAATGTTTCGGGTATAAAAACGCGACTTAATTTCATTGATTGAAGGCAGTTTTATATTAACATTGCATTGTAGTGAAAAATCCACATCCCTTATCCACAAAAAATATCAAAATAACAGTGGTGGGGCATTAAAATGATAGATTGAATATGCTGGTGGCTGTAGCTTTCTGGACCTAGTTGCGTATGCACGGTAGCACCGGGGTGAAACCCGCTGTGTGAACGGCTCCAGGCTAGGGCTACGGCTGCCCCCGTCCCGTTAAAACCCTGGCAGGCCTCAAAGTACGTTCCTTGTCCGTCGGTGTTAAGTTGGTGGTGTAGGTTCGGTTGAGAAGACTCCCGATTAGTACCCGGTCTGGCTCTGAGCACCTGACCCCATAAGGACTGGTGCCAACCCTCGCGTGGCCTCCCTGCTTGCATAGATAACCACGGGACCACTTATGGGTAACTACACTTTACGGGCAAGGATAGCGGCTTTGAGTGGGGACCCTCCCGCTATGAATTCATTCGACCGACCCAACCCAGGACACAAACCAGCGTCAACTCACTCTTGAGGGGGCTGGAAGACTCTGGCAATGGGGCCATAGCTTACGCTGACGACATTGCCATTGTTGCGTCGGGAATTTGTCCGCAGACACTGTCGGATAAGTTGAACTTGGCGCTGTCAATCGTGCTAGACTGGTGTAGGGATTTTGGACTGTCTATTAACCCTCTAAGACCGATAAGATTTTTATTACGATTAAATATAAAATTCCGACCTTCTCCCTTCCCAGCATAGGTGGGACCAGACTCACGCTGAGTCGCGAGGTTAAATATCTGGGCCTGATCCTAGATCCCAAACTCGACTGAAGGGCGAATCTGGCTGCTAGGGCACGCAAGGCGGCATGTGCTGCTTACTGCTGCAGTAGAGCGGTCGGAACCAGATGGGGTCTTCGCCCAAGGATCATGCGTTGGATATATTCCACGGTCATCGAACCCAACCTCTTATGTTGCTTTCTGGTGGACTGCCCTGGACAAGAAATACAACGTCAGACTTCTTGACAAGGTCAGAAGGTCTGCTGCCATTTATATAACTGGCGCTCTTCGCACCACCCCCACGAAAGCCTTGTTCGCAATGCTAAACTGGCTTCCTACTGTGCTTCTCGCTAAGCAGGTAGCCAAGTTTGCTGCGACTAGACTTAATGCTCTCTCTCGTTGGCACATCGTACCCTCTGGTCACTCCACTATTCTGGAGGCTGATCCAGTGGCCCCTGAGAACATAGACTGTTTCCCTGCTGAGTATTGTCTTGACAGATGTTTCCACTCTCTGATTCCAAGTAGGGATGACTGGAATCCTGATACGGTCGTCCCCCCAGAAGTTCTGGATATATATACCGACGGCTCTAGACTCGATAATGGGGTTGGGAGCGGTGTCTACTCTGGGAAACTGGACCTGAATATTTCTCTCCGTCTGCCGGACTACTGCAGTGTGTTTCAGGCGGAGGTGATGGCGATTTACCGAGCCGCGCAATGGATCCTCGTCAACGATGCTCCTTTCACTCGCGTCTCGATCTTCTCTGATAGTCAGGCCGCGATAGGATCTCTATCGGGTTCCGTGATTAACTCTAGGATCGTTAGGGATTGTCGCCGCTGTCTTGACCTTCTTTCTGGGCGCTTCTCCAGTGTCTCTCTGGTGTGGGTCCCCGGCCACAGTGGAATTCCGAGAAACTGTATTGTAGACGAGCTCGCCAGAGCTGGTGCGCTCCTTCCGGAATCCTCTATGTTGAATTGGGTATGCCACTTGCCTCGGTCAAGTTGACCATTGCGCGGAGGTTCTTTCGGGACGCCAACCTATCCTGGGTCAATGAGGAGTCCTGCTCCACCGCTAGACTCACCTGGCCCAGGATGGATAGAAGGCGTACCAACCGATTACTTGGTCTCGGTCGTGATGTCATCTCGACTACAGTGGCGGTGCTTACAGGCCATTGCGTCATGGGTAGATACGCGGAAAGAATGAGGCTCCCTTTCAACGACTTTTGCCATGGATGCAAGTCCACTGAGGAAGAGGAGACTGTTGTTCACTTTCTCTGCCAGTGCCCGTCTCTTGCTAGGTGTAGATGTAGGTTATTTGGCTCCCCATTCCTGGTTAGCTTAACGGAGCTATCATCTATTGACATCAAGGATATACCTTCGTTCATCAAACTTTCTGGCTGGTTTTCCAGTGCGGGGTAGTCGTGCTTTTGTTGTGCAGACCTTGCGCTGACCAACTTCCTCCTTTTCTCTGATTTTGGTGGAACTTGGTTAGTACAGGGCCTACGTTCATCCGTGGCATCACAACGGGCCGCTATGCGTGCTCAAGTGAGCTTTGTGATATCAGAGCTACCACTCCGACCTAACCTAACCTAATATGCGATTGTTTAATCTTTCACAACTAACTTTTCATCACACTTCATCATAAAAATATTATTCGTATCTCTTGTCATGTTAAATTTCCATATCGCTGAAATATGCATAAAAACGTAAAAGTTCTATAAAGAATCATTGGAGTTGCATAAAAATAAAATATTCTCGTCATTTTCCATTTTCTTTATTCCGAGCACTTTCTAAATTCGTTGCTAGCCATGTTGCTTTTTAATAGTAATAATAATCCTAATAACACTTTACATGTATGTGTTTGTTCATATACATATACATATGTATGTATTTAAATAGAGGCTTCATTCGTTTGGTGTCTAGTGGTTGTGTGAATTGTTGTAATTTGACATAGACACTGAATAGCTTTTATCATCATATTCCCGCAAACTGCAGAATTGTCGAATGTTTTTTTTTTATGTTTCCTTCGTCTGTTAGTTGATTTGTTGTTCATTCATCCGTTCAATTATTCATATATTTGTATGTTTATTCTAACATGACATGAAATATGTGTGTGGAATATTAAATAACGTTTCCATTTTAGTCTACAGATTTAAACAAAATAGGTGAAATGATTGTTGTCGGCAAAGCTTAGTAATATTCTACCACGTAATGCATTTCTCAGGGTTATAAATGGTGCCCACAAGGAACAAAGAGCTTCAATAAATTTGATGAATATATCTATTCTTAGGCGGAGATTTTTTCTATTGGGCACGGTTGGAACCATCTACCTACCTCCTTCGAACTTGATCACATGTTTGGACAGCCAAGCAGCAATCAAAGCGCTGGTAACCCATCTCGTCAAATCAAAGGGCGTCAGCAGTTATATCTACACTCTAGACCGTACGAACCCGAGCACCCGCCTCTACTGAGTTCAAGACCTCTGTGGTATACAGTCGGGTTTACAACCTAGTTTTTCATAGTGGCATATAGGGAAACGAAAAAATGGATGAACTGGCATTGAAGGTATCAAAGATTACTGAGGAGGAGACGATAGATGAGATATATAAACTTCTCTGCTTAGTAGTGGACAGCGTGAGAACTGGGGAACTACTTGAGTTGGACGAGAGAACGGTTCGCAGTCCAGCATTACGGTAAAAGCTGTGCTGATGTGCAGGAAACGGAATCGATACAACACCTTTAATGCGAGTGTACTTCAGAAGAGACGTCATCAGTTTTTAAATGACAAAAGGTTTGTAGATCTTGGCATGTTGACAAAAGTGCCACTAAGGAAACTGGCCGGTTTCATCCGGAGCTTCAACTCACCACTAACGGATCATGACATGGTGGCTTATCTCACACATACTGACTTTGTGCAACGCATTATCATCCGGCGGCTTCTCTAGTACGGCCAAGTCTAATGAAAGACAATGAAAGACGACCTTGTCTGGACCAAATCGAAGAATCACTGTCATCAATTGGGCTAAGCAACTGGAAGGATGTGCTAAGGCAGGCCGAAATCCGATAAACTAGTAGTCACTAAAAAAAGTAAGTCATGGAAAATTGGATATTTCAAATGCTCTGCACTCAGAGACGTCGCGATAGGCATTTGAACTATGTATATTCTTCACAAAATGGCATCAATAATTCTTTAAAGGGAATAAAAAGTTTTTTGATATTTTACACAAACGTTGTTTTATTTAAATTTAAAGAGAGGCAGCACTCAGTGAAAGTTGCTTTGCATACATAAATTTGTGACCCTTACTTAGGGTAAAAAATTATTTCGTAAGTAATTTCCTGCAATTGCTTGCAGATGCTACAAAAATATTTGCATCCCGAAACCATTGGTATGAAGTACATTCATTCATTTATATACACTTTATTTCTGAATTTGCTGTTCTACCATCTTTATAGCGCCATAGAGACACTCACTCATACACATTAAATTAGTTTTGCTAGAGGCCATTGACAGATTTTATTTTAATACGATACATCTGTTTATGTTTACATCTAAAGTATGTATCATAACTATATAAATACACACATATATTAATAAAAAGAACAAGAGAAAATGAACATGAATAAAAATAAAATTTAAGGAAAAATGAGAAACAATAGCTATGCCTTAAAGGAGTTTTAATTTAATAACAGAATTTGATTACAATTATTTATGGTTTGTTGTTTACTAAAATTTCCTAAATAATATGTATGAGTGAGAGTTATGTAATTAAGGCTTGCTATGTTTGTACTTAAGTTAGAGAATATTTCTTTATTTATAAATATATTATAACTTAAAGTGGATAAGATAAATATGAGAACAGTATATATGTATGTTATTAATCAGATATTTATGATTAATTATTTCTGCTATAAATTAAAAGCTGTTGCAACCAAAGAATAAATAACTGTTGTGAATAAAAATTATATTTAAAATTTTCTAAATATTACAAGTCATTAATAATTACATAATTTAATATTTTTGCTTACATACATAATTGGTCATTACCACCCTTCAGAAAGGATTATTACCTAGCTTCTTACACCGCTTATGTTGTGTGTGTTAATGAGTGGCCTACAGTTTTGAGTAAATTTTCATGACATGAAATTTAGTCAGGGTTTCTGCTACAACTCTGCTAGGATTTCGCTGAAGAATTATTTTTCCTGCTGAAAGAGAACCGTTCAAAATTATAACCCATTTGCAGTTGAATTGGAAATTCAAAATTTACGAAAGTGGAAATGGTATTACATCGTTTAATAAATTAAAATGATTAACAAAATCTACAAAAACAATGGACTGGTTTACATGATCAACAAGCAAACAGAAATATATCAACAAACATCAGCATAAAAATGGTAAACAAATAAACGAAAATATACAAACAACATTACCAGAATAAATGTAAACAAAATACACAAACAGCAATGAAACAATGATTTTTACATTTATAGAGATCTCGAGAAGGTGAAGCTACGAACCTTCGAAGATCACTCATCAGACTGTTTGCATCGCTATATAAAAGGCAAGTCAAAGCAGTGTAGCGTGTCTTTGTGTATGAACAATGTCAGCACATTATAATTTTATTAAAATTAAGTGCGATGAACCAGACGCATGTAATATGAATAAAGCACTTGAGTCTTGTGTTCAATACATTGTTATAAGTACTAATGCAATATGCACTCCTGCTGTTGGACAACTGATAGCAATATTTTATGAAACGTTCAGGCAACCGCTATATCTTCCACTGTAACTAAAAATGCTTGATCAGCATATATTATGTGTAAAACAATTTCTATGTTAAAGACACTGATAAAAAAAAGAACTTAACAGTGCGTATCAATCCGAACTAAAAATAACCAAACAACCCAATAATTTTATTTATCGGTTACAGCAGGTAATGGAGTCAGTAAAAATTCACTCAATCTTGTTGTGAAGACACGTTGCGTGTGTTTACGCAAAAGAGCGTAAAGAAGAATAACAAACAAATTAAATTGTTGTTGTTTAGATCAAGTTGTGAACAGTGGCGTACAGAATTGTAGGAACAATAAAGAATTTATCTTAAACAAAACACAAATTTATTTCTAGTTTATTTGCAATCTACGAACTCATATTTTAAACGTTTTTAAAAGGGTAAAAACGTAACAATACCTTCCAAAACAGTTTGAACAGATCATAAAGTTCTTTAGATTTGATAAAATATTTTAAGGACTAGGAAAAGTTCTTCGTTAGATCATAAAAAGTGTACTAAGCTGGAAGTAGAAAAGAAGTGGCAAAATATTCTTCGGAGCGACAAAATCAGTTTTTTTTCCTATTGATTGGAAAGAAATGCCCGACAATTCGAAAAATGGTTTCCATCTCATATATCTATGAAAAAATGGTTAATCAAGAAGGAGGCAAAATCATGCTATGGGACTGCTGTTCTTAGTATGGAGTAGGTTCAAATGATTTTTTAGAAAATGGGTAGATTTGTGTATTAAAATTTATTCGAGGCATACATAAAGAGGCATTACAACTCTTCAGTCTTGATTACGACCTAGGTTCTCACACCATTTATGTTGCGGGTAATAATTTTTATACATGAGTTTAAGAACAACTACAAACGACAGAATTTTTTGATTTTTGGAGACTTTTCATATCAAAATTATTTACCCCCAGGCTTTTGGCAAAAATCTGCAGCATGACTGCTTACACTAAAGAAATATTTCTTCATATTTCGTTTTGTTGGAGATGTCTGATCTGGGGTTTGAACCTTGACTTTATGTCTAATAAGCCAACACATTATCTACTAGATTACGGCGACTGCAACACCACTCATGTTGTGTGTATTAATAAACAAAAAACCCTTTTTATTTAAATTTATTTTCTCTCTCTATATATCTTCATATTATTTATTATCATTCGTGAAAATCTATTGTAACTGACAAAATATTATCCCCATTTTTCTTTTCAATTTTATTATCACCATCTGTTATTCAGTTTACGTTTTTTCATTTTCGCATTAATTTTTAAAATCCTTTTATTTCGCTAATGGAAAAGAAAATCCTTTTATCATCGTCGCATTTATGTGCTTTTAGTCTCATTTGGTTTTTCTAAACTGACAAATGACAGATAGCAATAGAAAACTTTTAATAAAAAAAATAAAAGAACTGCAAAGAATTATGGGGATGAGATTCATTTTAAATTAAGGACAGCAAAAAAAGAAATAATTTTGAATATTTATAAGTTTTTACGTATTTTTTAACGTTTTTCATATTTCTTAAGACAACATATTTTTTGAATTTTTAAATTTATTCAGAAACTGAAAATTTTGAGATTTATGCAATAATTTGAACATAAAGAATATTTTTGAGTAAACGCAAGGTATTAAAGTATAACCGTCATTATTTTGTACACGTAAGTCCCGCCACTTTTGTAAAAAATTAATAAACGCAACATAAGTGGAATGAAAAGTTAGGTCGTAATCCTGACTGAAGGATTGTAATGACCAATTATGTATGTACATATGTATGTGATATTGTAAAGCAATAGAAACTTCAGATATCGAAACTTCACAGATTTCATTGGAAAAGCTATCTAAAATTTTTGAGTGCATGCAATATAATGTTTTCAAGATTTAAAAGAGGATCGAGAAAGAAATGAGTCGGTAAAAACAACAACAAAGATGAAATATTTCTTCTAAATTTAAGTAATGGCAGTTAAATATTCTATGAGGTGTGCTAAAGCGATGTATAGAGTAAAGAGAACTTCAATAAAAGAAAAAACAATAAATGACACTTTTGAATTATAAAAAAACAAAAAAAAATTCCTTAGTTACGTAATTAGTTCATCATGTGGATGTAATTGCATTTAATATTTTGTTAAGAAACTCATCTTTAATAACAAATTAAAAACATACGAGAGAACTTTCAAGAAGTCTCTGACATCTTGCCAGTTCGAGTGGCATGGATTGACATACAGGTCTTGGAGATTTTTTAGGTTTTTTGTTCAACTTGTGTCTTAAGGTTATTCCATGAACTGAATTGGAAGCAGTGCTTTTTGCTGATTATTTTACAGTATCAGTTTATTAGAAGTATTTAAGTTCTTTTTCATTATCATCATTATCTTGCGAAATTATAGTACAGTAGTTCAGTATCATTATATCATCATGAAGTCGTCGTAGTTTGTTGGCTTATTCACACATTTCAAACATCTCCAACAAAACGAAATATAAAAAATATTTCTACGGCAACTTCCACTCAGCAGATTTCTGGCAAAAACTCTGAGAGTATATAAAATTGCCATGAAAAGTTTCTGAAATATCTGTAGTTCCGAGTCGACTTTAAACCGTAAGTCCCGCCACTCATGCATAAAATTAACGCACAGAACATAAGTAGTGTGAGGAGTTAGGTCGTAATCCTGAAGGGGTGTAATGACCAATTATGTATGTATGTATATATCAGAGATTAGCAATGAATCGTTTTTTCGCTACTCATAAGTACTCATGAAATTTTGAGCATGAGTATGTGCGTCAACAGTATTTAAATTCAACTACTCTGATTCATTCGAACGCACTACAACATTGATTTATATGTACAGGTTGCAATGAGTATGAGCACAACGTTGACATCAAACTCATAACATTCGAAATATGTTTGATTCATACGCCTACTCATTCAGATTCATAAATTTGGAAAAATACTTATAATACTCATAAATGATTCTAGTGTTTGGAATCATTCATTAAAATTGACAGTCTTAGTTGTTGTTGCATTTACAAAAGAAGAAGAAAGTAGAAGACAAAGACAGCAAGCAAATCAAACACACAACCTTGTTGAGAGTACTGTAGTGTTCGTACGCGAATCATATTTATTTTGTGATTCTTGTAAATGTTGAGTCATGGAGAGTCGAAATCAGCAACATCATGCATATTGTTAAGTATTAGTATGATGAGGACTTCAAACTTTGAATATGAGTAGTATGAGTATGATATTAAAATAAGTATGAATGCGGATAAATATTAGAAATTATGAGTATGATTCAAATCTATTCATCTTTTTGAATACTCATTGCCGATCTCTGGTATGAATGTATCAGTATTATCATTATCGTACTGCAAAGTAGTACGTAATATGAAATTCGATTTACTTCGTTTCGTTTTTGTTGTTTGATTTAATTCCCTTTTTTTTCTTTCTGAAAAGTTTTTAAACTTACGAGCTATTTTTAATATTTTTAATTTGTTATTAACTTTACAAATATTTATTATTATATATTATTTTTTCTATTCATTATTTTCTTTATTTTGCTATTAAATTGAATAAGAATTGACCTCATATATTGATATTCATTTTTATACTCAAGTCCTGTAAACACTTGTTATATGTTATGGAACAATGAAAGTCCATATTAAAGCTTTTAGTTTTTATTAGATCGTAAGAATGTATATTACGGTCATAGAGGTTATTTTTATGGTGATTATAATGGAAAAGTTTTTTATCATAATACATTGTTGTTGTTGTTGTTGTATATCTGATTTTGTTAACGCTTGGGTTGGCACCATAGAAGGTAGTGTTTTTCCATCTTAATCAGTTATAAGCTGCTTTAAACATGATTGCTTTATATAATATTGTTACGTTTTTACCTTTTAAAAACGTTTAAAATATGAGCTCGTAGAGTCCTAATAAAATAATAATAAATTTGTATTCAGTTTTAATTAAATTTTTTATTATTTGCACAATTCTGTGTAATACTGTTCACAACAACAATTGCTTGGTTTGTTATTCCTCTGTTTATACCCTTTGCATAAACAATACCAATTAATAGACAATTCTTCGACAGATCTTTTTAACGGAGATCTTCAAACCACCATTACTCTCTTCAAACGCACCGCGTCTTCATACAAGACTGACTGAACTAAACAGTCTGATGAATGCTCTTGAAGGCGAATGTTCATGGCTTCGCCTTCTCGAGATCTATATAAATGTAAACATCGTTTCTTCTTTATTATCGTTTGTGTATTTTGTTTACATTTATTCTACTAGCGTTTGTTGGTATATTTTTATTTACTTGTTTATCATTTTTTTATGCTGTGTTTGTTGTTATATTTCGCAGTGCGATATTTGTAAACATTATTTCATTGTTTTTATTTTTGTAGCGTTTTTTTATAATTTTAATGTTAAACGATGTGAAAGCAAAATACCAGTATCTAGAGTTTTTCATTTTCTTAACAATATATTAAAAAAATAAATAATAAATATGGCCACAAAGTCTTTCTCTCTTCATATTAATTTTCTGCATGTTTTTTTTGACATTATAAGTACCATTTCGTATTTAATTTGTATTGGAATCCCACACCGACAAATCAAAGTACGTCAAGAATTTGCAAGGACTCTCTAGACCATATACGTCGACACAACACTCGCATAAATCTCATACATTCTAAAGCAAAATGGAGCGCTACATTTCTAGAGATTTCTCGTGTCTTTGGCAATATTTGGTCTTAAAAGAAGACTCTATTTGTTTAAAGAAATTTAAAATTACGAAAATCCAACAAAAGTCATTCGGCACTTCCTTATGGAACAATTTCTTCGAATTAAAGTTTCATAGACCAAATAAGCAGTACAGTGCCTATTGTATGCAATGATTGACTGTCAGTGGGATGGATAAAAGAAAAGCATGCTAAATTAAAGCAAAGCGAAACACAAAAGGATGAAAAAAAGTTATAGCAACAAAAAAATTTTAAAAAAGAGGCAACAAAAAATGAATCGATTTTATGCAGCAATAGAGAAAAAATTCCCATTTATTGTGGCACTACACAGACATATGAAAAGATTTAGAAAAAAACCGCACTCATTCACGTACCATCCACTCATAAGTTATTTTGTTTGATGTTTTTCCATAATGTATTTTCAACCGCATAAAAGTTCCCTTTATATTACCCCCAACTGAAAACTATCATATGAGTAAAGTATTCCCGCAGTTTACGTTTGCAACATTTTATTTTAGATTGTGAGGAGAATGGAAAAGAAATGGTAAGCAGTGGCTGCGGGAGAGGAATGGATTTATGCTACATATTGTTGTAATTCAACTTGCAGCATCAAAAAGGTATTGGCTTTGTCATCATTAATGAAAAAAAAAATATTCCACTTGTATTAGTGTGTTGCAAGATATTTAGATTTTTCAAGAGTTTTGCTTATTGATTTCAGTACTATGTAGCATAAAATCATATTTTTACAGTGCGTTACAAAAGATGAAGGCGTTGAATTAATAATACAACCTTGGGCTATCGTCGTGAATTTTATGAAATAAGCTAAACATTACAATTTAATCTACATTCATACATACGCCTCCTATCCTTTTCGATCTAACGAGTGGAGCAGTGGATTCAATAATTTCTGCTCTTAACTCAGCGGACGTATTGCTCCGTATACACGAGTAAATCTAAACCCGCCTGGCACAGTCGAGAAATTGAGGATGTTCGTTGTCTAAGTAGCGAACGCCAAGACAGCTAGTGTGAGAGAATTTTATAAAGTCAGACTGAATGAACTTCAATTTCCCACTAAAAAGGCAACAAGTGCTACTTGAAGAGATTTCTATGGTAATCTTGAATCATCTAAAATCAATCGTCTAACATCATATCTCTAAATTCAGATGACTAATGGTAGTTGGATTACCTCTGTTACTGTTACTCTTGTACCTGTTACACAAATACCAAGCAAATGCTTATCATTCTTCAATTTGGGTAATATTTAATCAAATATTGCTCTTTTGAATCATTATTATTAATCAAAGTGGTTGATTGCTGTTTGTATAGTCTGTATTGGACAACCATACACTCTTCCGAGTTGGATAAATGCCAATGTGGTTATACCCCAAACTTATCCCCTATTAGTCGTTGCTCCCTTACGTTAAGAATATGAGAAGGAGTCCTTGATCTTGATATTGATATTCCTTGCTTCTTACCAAGCCAGTTGGAAGAACTCTGATTGTCTTTCTTGGCATTGACGCTTGTCCTGACTTGATTACTGCCATTGTGGATTACTCAGACTCAGAAAATTGGAAAACATGAAAAACCCAGGATATATACCAACCAATCAATTAATCTATCACCTTATGTTTTCGAGATATTCTTACCAATAAATGAATAAACAGGGTTTTTGGCTATATTTGAATCAATACTACGTTGTCGATTCCTTGTGCCTTGTGTTTCACTCTTCTATTGCTACCACTACGGATTTGGCTCTACCGTGATAAAGGGACTAGTTCCCGAAAATGGTATATTCTTACGTAACACTCGCCTTTTTCGCACACTGCATTACTGGCAGAATTCTTTCTTTAGCCGGACTATACGTTTGTCGAATTCCCTACCTGCAGAGGTCTTTCCTGTTACTTATAATATAAAAAGAATCGAATGTCTACAAACACTGCTCCCTTTTTCCTTCTTTCCATAAATTATTTTACTAATTCCAACACAATGCACTGCAAGATATGTTACCGAAGAAAATACGATTTGTTTTCTGGTGCACTACTCTCAATTAGAATTGCATTTTGATTTCTGTTTTCTATGATTCGTCCCTCCATATTATTTTTCAGACTTGTAGCAATGAGTCACCGTAGTGTGTTCGCTTATTAGACGTAAAAGACCGGGTTCGAGCCGCAGGAAAGGCCCGAGTTCGAATCCCAGGTCAGACATCAAAACGAAATATGAAAAAAAATATATTTCTTCGGCGACTTGCTCTCAGCAGATTTCTGGCAAAAACTCTAAGAGTAAAAATTGCCATGAAAAGCTTCTCAAAAAAATCTGTCGTTCGGAGTCGACATTAAACCTGTAAGTCTCGCCACTCAAGTATAAAATTAAGGCACACAAGATGAGTGGTGTGAGATGCTAGGCCGTAATCCTGACCGAAGGGTTTCAATGGCCAGCTATGTATGTATGTATGTAGCAATGCAACTTAGTAATTTGTTGGGCTGCCATTGAGCATGCCTCTCTATCTATCAGAGAAATAAACTAACTCATGTGAACGATAGTTTCACTAAGGAAGATATCCTTTAAATGAATTGTTTTCGCATCTACGTACTCTTCACATCTGACCTAATTCAACCTTCGGTCTGATTGACGGTGCAATGTCAACATGCGTTTTCTGAATAGAACTTGATTTACTAATACTGCTCTATCAATTTCAATCACGATTCTTATCGACAAAGATCAAACTCTTAGTGTTCAACTGTGCGTAAGTCTTACTTTTTAATGCAATTTGTTCTTCGCCATAATTATGCTCTCTCCTTTTGTCCGTACCAATTTCGCGATAACTTTTCTAGAACTTTTTTTTTTGTTTTCGTAATTTTCTTTGCATTTCGTTTGTTTAATTCTGAATACCGTATGATATGTTCATTTTGTTCTTGTCCGTTTGCCTTGTTTGTTCACTCTCAATTAGTTTACTTTTACTCGCGTAAAAATATTCTAATATTTTTTACAAATTGTCAACATTATTTTGTTATTCACTGTTAATATCTACAAATCTGATTGAGTATTTTTTAAACAAAATATTGAGAAATAAAGTAACATATCCTAAAGGAAATTTTACTGCTACCAAGCAATATTGCAATATAAAAGTTTTTAGAAAAAAGCCAATCTTTTCAAATGCCATTCGTTACTTTTTATTTCTACAGCAAGAGGTGCGGAAGTGTAACTGCTCAATAAAAATTTAACAGACAATTTCAAATTCTATTTCTTTTATTTATAAGTGTTTCGAAATGTATATGCTTTTGAATACATTTGATAGTTTATTCATAATTTAAAATATACTCTTTTGCTATTATCATGTGCTATTTTTTCATGTTTAATTTCGTTGGAGATGTCTGACCTGGAGCTTTAACCGTGGCCTCATGTCTGATAAACCAACAAATGCGATATCATAGTTATGTTTTCGCTATTTGTCCATCACTTTTTTTATATTATATAAAAGGCGATATAAAAGGCAAGACAAATCAGACAACGGAGTCAGTAAAATCTCAGTCAGTCTTGTGTGAAGACGCGTTGCGTATAAAAAGAATAAACGCGAGTTGAAGATTTCCGTTATAGAGATATGCCGAACAATTTTTAGTGTTTACGCAGAAGAGTGTAAAGAAGAATAACAAACAAAGCAATTGTTGTTGTTTACATCAAGTTGCGAGCAGTGGCGCACGAGGTTGTGCGAACTATACAAAATTTAAAAAAACTAAACACAAATTTATTTTTATTTTATTTGCAATCTACGAACTTATATTTTAAACGTTTTTAAACGGGTAAAAACGTAACAATATGGCCACCACTATAAGTCATAATCAATACACAGAATCAAATATTTGCATTCAATTTGTGTTGGGTGATGTAGCATTTACCTATTATATTTTTTATTTTTTATTATGTTCTGTAGTTAGAAAAATGTTATTGATTTATGTTTGGTATACAGATCAAAAATGAATTGTATTAAATATATTATTATGTGAAATTAAAAAAGAATTTAAAAAAAAAAATTTTTTTTCCTTGGCAATTTTGCATTCAACATAATTAAAAAATGCAAAAAAAGCTGGGTAACGGTTACGTATATGTGATGTTGTATTGTGGAAAAATACAACATATTGCTCATACGCACCAGTCGAAACAAATGAAGATTTGAATTTGATTTTAAATTTACTCAAAGCTGTTCATATCAGTTTAGTCGCCTTATAATTATTTTCTGTCAAGAATAATTTGCTTTTCAGACAGAATATTAAAATGGACACTCTTCTAAGTGTGAATAATTTTGTTCTATCTATAGGGAAGTAAATCTCAAGTCGCTAACAAATTTTTGACTGTTTGGTAAGTTTAATACGCTGGTGGTACCATCTCCCCTTTTTTTTGCAAATGAACAAAGAGTTGTCTTCGTGATGAATCGCGAGCACCAGTGATGCTGACAGAAATATTGTTTCCTATATTCATACGCAACACCACTTAATTCTACCAAGACAGCACAATTTGCCATACAGCCCGCTTAACAATTGATTTATAGCAAAGTCCGTTTGTTGACAACTTTCATTCCACATGTGGTCCTATGCATTGGCTTCCACGTTGATGCGATTAGTTTCTTTTTTAGTAGGCTTGGTTAAGTAATTGATTTATGCCGCCAGCCCAACAAATACTGAAGAATTTCTACATTTTTAGGTCAGCTTCGAACAGCAGATTTCAGTTTTTATTTACTCCCATTGTTTTTGACAGAAATCTGCTAAGTCGCCGAAGGAAAATTTTTTCATATTTCGTTTTGTTGGAGATGTCTGACCTAGGGTTTGAACCGTGGCCTTACTTCTAATAAGCCAACACACTATGGAAGTTTAGATTAATAGGTCATCTATAAATAAATTTCTATACGAATGTTGATAAAAAATTATTTTACTTTATTTTGTTGCATAACATTTTAAAATATTAAAAATATCCATCGTATTGTTGTTATAACAATCTCACGGTCTCTTAAGTGTCTTCAATTTCACAAATAAGCCCTTAACTCTCGTAAAAGTTAGGTAAAAGACATCCATTATTTTAAAAGCATGCAGGATGCTTCCTTGGCAACAGCGTGAAATTATTTTCATGTTTTCATGTAATGCATCTTCCTATCGATATGCCATGACTTTCTTGGGCTATTAAGCATGAATTTTAAAGGATTAATAACCACCAGGCACTTGCAAACTGTACATGGCATGCATGTAGTTATAAATAAAATAAAAAACCTTAAAGGATGATCGTTATGAAAACGTTGAAGCACATTAACTTAGGTTAACGAGTAGCTAGAAAATTCGTTCGGTGGCCCATATGGTCCATTGTATTACCCAACGTAAGGTTGTAACACATTAATTATTGTGAAAAAAGCAATTGATAAACACAAAGAAGAAAATACAGTAAGCAAGACTAGAATAAGGGTATCAGAAGGTAAATTTCAGACTATGACATTAATAAATCTCATCCACATTAAAACGTATTTTAACATCATACTCATACTACGAAATTCATAGTTTGAATTACTCATCGTACTCATACTTAACAATATGTATGATGTTGGTGATTTTGACTCTCCATGAATCAACACATACACGAATTACAACATAAGTATGATTCGCGTACGAACACTACAACACTCACAAGAAGGTTGTGTATTTGCTACCCATGTCTTTTTCATTCTTCTTTTTTTATAAATACAACAACAACTAAGACTATACATTTTGTTGAATGATTTGAATCACTCGAATCATTTATGAGTATTTAAGTATTTTTCTAAATTTATGAATCTGAATGAGTAGGCGTATGAATCAAACAGCATTATTAATTGTATTCTTTCGATGTATGTTAAATACATTACGTTTAATTTTTTCATCATTTAAACACTTCATACATACTAAAAGTGTTCTTCAATTTAAATCCTTATATTCTCTACCACATATATACTGTTATTAGCAGTACACATTAATCTTTTATGTTTTTAATAAATTATTTACGAACATTTTTTCGAAATATTTGAAGCTTATCAAAATTTATTTCATTCCCTAAAGGGAATTCTGCTTTAAATCGTAAGAACACCAGGTTAATATTGAGTTAAAGCTACAAGATTATAACAATGCTAAGACAGTTATGAATGCTTCAGCTGTTGTTAATGATCACAGACTTAGGCTTATTAAACATTCTCTGTAGATAATATACATTACAACGTATGCTTTAAATTATATAAATCAGCATAAATGTTCTCTCTTTCCCGGAGCTACTTAATATACAGATGTAAGTGTTGCTGTCTTATGCTTGTATAGCATTTCTTGCCATCAATTCATTTTTATGTTGTCATTAAGTAACAATATACATATATTCAAGTATGTAGCACCTTAATACTGTTACGTTTTGTCTTTTAAAAACACTTAAAATATGAGCTCGTAGATTGCAAATATAATAAAAGTAAATTTGTTTTTAGTTTCAATTGAACTCTTTATTGTTTGCACAATTTCGTATGCCACTGTTCACAACTAGATGCAAGCAACAACAATCGCTTTGTTTGTTATTCTTCGTTACACTCTTTTGCGTAAACAATAACAATTGTTCGACAGATCTTTATAACGGAGATCTTCGATTGTTCTCTTCAAACACTGCGCGTCTTCACACAAGGCTGAATGAAATTTTACTGACTCCGTTGCCTGCTTTGACTTGCCTTTTATATGTCAACGTAAACAGTCTGATGAATGATCTTGAAATCGAATGTTTGTGGCTTCGCTTCTTGAGATCTCAATAAATGTAAGTATCTTTGTTTCATTATTATTGTTTGTGTATTTTGTTAAATTTATTTTTACAGTGTTTGTTGTTGCATTTTTGTTTACTTGTTTGTCACTTTTTTATACTGGTGTTTTGTTGGTATATTTTTGTTTAGTTGTTTATCATGTTAACAAGTTCATTGTTTTTGTTTTTGTAGCTTTTGTTTACAATTTAAACAATGTGAAATCAAAACACCATTTTCGTAACAATACACTGGCAATTGTACATATTCACATGAGTACATGAGTAGTTCTGGTATATAATTTTGCAATGTAGACGTTTATATGAACGTATATACATATATACCTTGAAGTTACCGTAGTCTAGTAGGTAGTGTAGTACACGTGAGGCTCCTGCAAAATGAAATACAATTAGTATTTCTTTAGCGACTGCCTTGCTGTAGATTTCTTGTAAAAACTCTGGGAGTAAATAAGAAATTGCCATGAAAAGTTTCTCAAAAATTTGTAGTTCGTAGTCGACCATAAAATATAAGTGGTATAAGAAGCCAGGTCGCAATCCTGGCCAATTATATATGATTTTCCAACGTTTTTCATTTATTAGTCTATGGATGGCTGAATATGTTTCACATTACTTCACGACGAGCGTTTCTTTCATGTTCAAGAAATTTTAACGGATATATTAAAAAAAATAATTAAAATTATCGTTATTATAACCTTAAATCTCGCTTTAATTAAATTTAAAAATACGTTTTTTTCCCACAAAAAATTTACTCCTGCACTTAACATCGCAATCATGCCGCATTGTCCTTGTAAATGTAAATAAAGGAATTGAAAATAACAACAAGAGGTTAAAAGGAAAAGAAAACAGAACAATGACACTTTCCTCCATCATTTTATATATTTTTTAACGGGACAGTTACTCGTACACAGGCAGGGAATGCGATCAACAATAAAAGCGTGGCAGGGAAAAGAATAAAATCGAACTACATTATGAGAATAATGTACTTCGTTTGGCAAAATAAGAATATAACAACGTACTATACATAAATATATGCAAGGAAAATATATCAATTCATTTGCATTTTGTATACAAAAACAATAAAAAACAAATTTTGAATAAAAAAACTCCAGAGAATTCTTATTTAATCTGTTGTTTGTTCAAAAGAGCCTTTATAGCGAACACGCAAACTTCATTCAGTAAATTTAATAAAACTGTCTGTGAGAAAAAGGGAAAAGCCTTTAAATAATTGATATGCGAGACTACATAGTATGCATAAGTTTATAAGTTGAAACACAATATTGTAAATTTTTTAGGGGACATATGACGTCAGATTCCATTGAGTATCCCTTTAAAATAAATACAAATTCCACTGTGTCAATATCTTTAATTAACGTCGCTACTATTTCTATGGAATTAAGAAAATATTCCTAGCAGCATTTTAATAAATTGTGCCGACGCCATAGCTGTTCCACTATCATACTTATTTAATAAATCGATTGAATGCGGTTATTTTCCTAACGTTTGGAAGGATTCTTTCATTATTCCTTTGTTCAAATCAGGAAATAAATCCGATGTTGCAAATTATCGTGGTATTGCAAAACTGAGCATAATTCCAAAACTATTTGAAAAAATTATTACTGATGATTTATGTTATCAAGTTTGTAACTTGATATCTCCTTATCAGCACGGTTTCAGAAAGAAGTGTTCTACTACAACAAACCTGCTTCATCTTTCAACAGTTGTTTATCGAGGATTTTTTCATCAGCAACAAACAGACGTTATCTATACGGATTTCAGCAAGGCTTTTGATAAAGTCAATCACGTACTTTTGAAGGAGAAACTTCATTTAATGGGATTTACTAATCTTAGTTTAAACTGGATTTATTCTTATTTGACTAACAGAAAACAAACCGTACTTTTTAGAAACTGCTGCTCCAGAATTATTGATGTCCTTTCTGGTGTACCTCAGGGTAGCCATCTGGGACCGCTCCTGCTTTCATTGTTTATTAATGACTTACCTGATGTGATTCCCTATTCCAATATTCTAATGTCTGATGACGACGTGAAAATTTTCCTAAGTTACCGCCAAATTTCCGATCAGAAACTTCTTCAAAATGACCTAAATTCGTTTCATTTATGGTGTAATTTAAATCTAATGCAGCTTAATCTCAAAAAATGTAAATACATGAGATTTGTAAGAAAGAATCCGATTCCTGCAAACTATGCTTTTGATGGATACGAGCTTGAGCTTGTAGATAACTTCCTGGATCTGGGAGTTCTACTTGATCCCAAGCTAAATTTTATTCCGCACATAACTGTGACAGTAAATAAAGCCAGAAGCGTATTTGGTTTTATAAAACGGTGGGCAAAGGAATTTAACGATCCTTATGTTACTAAATCGCTCTACACATCTCTTGTAAGGCCTGCTCGAGTATGGATCCATAATATGGGATCCTCTATATAAAAAACATTCCGACGTCATCGAATCTGTACAAAAGCAATTTCTGATGTTTTGTCTCCGAGGACTGAATTTTAATCCCACAAGTTTACCTTCTTATTCTGCGAGACTAGCATTAATCGAACTTGCGACACTTAAAAGCCGCAGAACTATGTTAAATATCTCGTTCTTATTCAATGTAATTACTCATGATATAGGCTCCAGCTTTTTAATCCATAATATCACATTTAATGTTCCTCAACGTCTGTCACGTCATTTTTCCCCATTATCAATACAATTTTTTATATCCAACTACGCTGGTGCTGATCCAATTAGGAGAATGTGTAAAGAATTTAATAAATTCTATATGCTAATTGATTTTTCTTTATCAAATAATGTTATAAAAAATAATGTAATTATGTATTTAAATTCATAGTTTTTTAGAATCCATATCTTGTAATATTAATTTAATTGCCTGCAAGGAATATTTCCATAAGCAAATAAAAATAAATAAATAAATAAATAAATTTCGTGCTCTATGTTTGTTTTTATATGGTTACAGTATAAATGCCAAATTTTTAACAAATCAATATTAAAAATCATTTCATGTTTTCTATTTCGAATGTTTTAATTGTTGAAAAATATGATATGAAATAAAATGCACTCCTTAGCTATTTTCTAGTGTCAGTTTCTAATAGACTTCTTTTTGTATTATAAAGCGATAATAACAATTTACTGATCACCATTACATAGATTAAGTGACGATGTACTCTAGTTTGCAGAATACTATCAGTGGTCATAGCATATTGCAACAGCAGTTTACTGTTAAATCCCGCAATCAATTCCAAAGTTCTGATATGGTGTACAGCAATCATTTGCATATTAAAGTATGTGTGGTAAATTTTTTTCCATCTTTTAGGCAATTTGTGGATTACACGGCAATAAAACTGTTCGTCTTTTAAAGCAAACCAATTAGTCCCCCAATTTTCGAGTTCCTCGTAGGTAATGAAATGCTGCTTAGTGAATGCGTATCCCATCGATGAAAATAAATAGTACACAGATAAAGCCATGTGTTGTGAATATGAAGCTGCTTCCATCCCAAAGCTTTGGTTGTGTCCTAAACCGGTTTTGCTTGGTGTGCAGATGCATTATCATGTTGCATAATTACTATGCCTTGTCTTGTGTCGATTTCCAGATGTATTTCGATCAATACATCGTTAATATTGATAATTGGTTGTCTATAGCGATTTCTAAGGTTTTAATTTTCGAACCTCGTGTACACCACACAACAGCATTGTCTTTCTGCCGAATCGATCATAATTTTTTCCAATTACAATTATTGAAATTAATCCACATTTCATCGGAAATTGTAATTCTATGCAACACTGATTTTCTATCGTTGCTTTGAAGAACAAATCCACAAAATGTATTGCAGTTTTCCATTTGTCCGTCATTCAATTCGTGTGGCATCAATTATCTAAATTTTTTGATCTTTCCCATAGCTTTTAGGCGGTCAAAAAGTATTTAACATTTCAGCCATTTGCTTCTAACTCAAGTGTCGTCTTCGTCCTATATATGTACACATACATACACACATAACTGGTCACTACAACCCTTTAGAGAGCATTGTAGCCTAGCTCACTCAAGTTACATATGTGTGTTAATTTCATCCATAAGGGATACTATTTAAAGTCGGCTTTGACAAATTTTTGAAAAACTTTTTCTTGGCAAATTCTATTTACTTTCAGAGTTTTTGCCAGAAAGAGGATAAGGAAGTCGCCATGGAAATTATTTTTCACATTTTATTTTGTTGGAGATGTCTGGGGTTTAAAATATGGCCTTCTGTCTACTTACTAGACTACAGCGACGACATCATATTTTTTGCAAATCGGCGTCTTAAATTTTTTTGGTGGTGTTAAACGTTATTTATTTCTCACATCCAAATCGCTATCGCTGAGCTGTCGAAACTATTTTCTGCATGTTGCTCCTGATAAGGTATGGTATGTGTCATAATGAAAGCAAAAAATTCATGCTATCTGCAAATCATCTCTTTCTGATACAAAATATGTCCTTTTTAAACACCATGAAGAAATATGAAATGTTGTTTGATCACTGCAGTGCACTGGTTTGATGTATACTGAATAAGTTTGATCACCAAAGAAAAAATAAATAAAAAGGCTCGTTAACAATAAATGTTCCCCATGTACACAACGCTGACTTCATAGCAGTGCACATGTTATAGCCATTCTTACGGCAACTGTGAACCATCAAAGTCGATCTAATTTCAGAGTGATGCAATTGGTTGCGATTAGTATTGATAGACAGACAGCTTCCCAAATAATTTCTGTTAAGAGAATATGTGTAAAGTATTTCAATTATATTTTTGGGATACAATTTGTTGCTGTGGTTAATGCTTTCCCCATAGCCAAGAGACTGTAAGCCGCACATATGCAGTGAAGCGGACAGTACATCAGTCGATGTGATAAAAAGTATTGTTTCTAATGTACTGGTAGGAGCTTGCTTATAATAAATTTAACGTAAAAAAATGTACACCTTAAAGCGGAATTATAGTTCACACTCATATTTCCCATAAGTTATAGCAGAAGATAATATTGTTACGAAAATCGGAACAGTGTAATATCGTCTAACATTAAAATGAGCAAAACCTACACAAACAAATACAACGAACTTGTTACAAGTAAACCAACAACATCAGTATGAAAGAAAAGGGGATAGACAAGTAAGCGAGACAACAAACAACAATGAAGTCGCAATAGAGTTCTCGAGAAGGCGAAGATACGAGAATTCGACTTCAAGAGACTGTTTACGTGAGCATATAAAAAGGCAAGACAAAGCAGGCAACGAGTAGTAAAAATTCAGTCAGTCTTGTGTGAAGATGCGTTGTGTGTGAAAAAACAGTCGTGGTTTGAAGATCGTTATTGTAAAGATCTACCGAATATTTGTTAGTGTGTACGCGAACAGAAGTGTAAAGAAAAATAACAAAGAAAGCAAATTATTGTTGGATTCATCGAGTTGTAAACGGTGGCACACAAAAGTAGTGCGAACAATAAAGAGTTTATTGAAACTAAACACCAATTTATTTTTATTTTGTTTGCAATCAATGAACTTATATTTAAAACGTTTTTAGAAGGGTAAAAACGTAACAGTATTTAATACACGAAACTAAAAATTTATTAAATTTGTTCTGAAAATTTAACGTCTTGTTTTCTTCAAACTGCTTAGACTATGCATTATTTTAAAACTAAAAAAATTCAACAAAATCTACAAACAAAAACCATTTTAAGACACAGATTCTCAAACATTGTTGTAATTGTGTTTGTCACAGGATACATTTACACTTTTTTTCATTTTGTTATTGTTGCAGTTTGGCATTGCTTTCGACATATTCTTAAAGAAAATATTCTTCAACTGAAGATTACGAAAAAGAAAGACTTCTTTACCAACACAAAGCAAATGTGTCAGGAAATATGTATGTATAGTAGCAAGTGCGAACAAACAAAAAAAGTTTAATTTTTCCGTCGTTTTTTCTTTGCATAGAATATTAAAACTTTTAAGTATAAAAATTATATTTTGCAGTCTGAAGCTTAACCAGATTCTTAGTTTTTATTTAACATTGCAGTTTTCCACAGTTTTTTGGTTTAACGGATTGTGTGTTGCCACAGTCTGTTCCACCAGCATTTTCTTAGCAAACAACAGAGTCGTGAAGTTAAATTTCTGTACCATTTCTTTACCCCGCTTTTTTTTTTTTTTTGTTTGATTGTGGATGACATTATTTTCAACGCGAAATAATTTTTTTTCCTACAACAGCATTGAATTTAAGAACGCAAATATGTGGCATATTTCGCTGCATTCTTTATCTCACCCTAGAGAATGCATGTCATACATACAACTCATACATGAATTGAGCCTGTAATGCATTTCATATACAAGTCTTCTGCAGTTTCGTAGAGATAGGGAATGCTTTAATTGAATTTAAATCATACATATGTATATTCAATACGGCCACGTTAAGCAAATATAAAAAAGATTCGTATTTTTTCAAATATTTACTTGTTGCAAGCAAAGAAACTTTCAGGCCAACATGTTTCAAATTTAAACTGATGGTTATTGAGATCTAACTTAAATAAGTTTAGAAAAATATGTAGTTCAGTATTCATCTCGAGCAATTAAAATATATAGAGTAGTTCTAGGCGACCACCCCCCTTAACAGTCTTCTGGCAAGGGCTGTGAGAGTAAATCATTGCCATGAAAAAATTTCCTAAGTCTGTTATTCGGAGCAAATATTTAACTAGACTTCCCCCGCATATAGATAAAATTATCACTTACAACAGGAACGTTCTGAGAACATACGTACAGTGGTGAGCAAAAGTGTATTCATGTTGGCAGATTCCGCCTTTTAACCCCTATAAAATCTTTAATGAATGAGAACGCAAGATGAATGTTTCAGGGTTGATTACTTGTTTATTATATTACATATTTAAGTTAAAAAATTTAAAGAAATTATATGCCATACGTCAAGAATATAAATAAATCCATATTCGTTGGTGCTCTTTCATGCACGGCCAGTCTTCTTTTTCAAAGAGCCCACAAATTTTCTATAGGATTAAGATCCGGGCTTTGTGCTGGCCATTTAAGTAATTTAAATTTGTGGTTAGACAACCAATTTCTAACAATTTTAGAGGTATGTTTAGGATCTCCATCTTGTTAAAAGGGTATCTCCTCCTCGGGATATGTACTTTTGTCCACATATTCTGGCAAATTAGCCTGAAGAATATTGAGATAATCTTCCTTCTTCATTATACCTTCTATCTTAACCAGTCCACTCCATCAAACTTCCCCTGCCATATTTTACTGTTTGCTTTACATGATGTCTTTGAACATTTTCATGTGGGTAATATTCTTTCCCATCTGATTGGAAACGGTTAATTTTAGTTTCATCAGACCAAACCACACGTTTCTAATCCTCTGCTTTTACTAGAAAAAATATAAACATGAAAACACTTTTGCACGCCACTGTACATACATACATACATAATTGGCCAATACAACCCTTCAGTTAGGAATACGGCCTAGCTTCTCACACCACTCATGTTGTGTGCCTTAATTTTATACTTGAGTGGCGGGTCATACAGTTTAACGTCGACTCCGAACGACAGATTTTGAGAAGTTTTTTCATGGCAGGTTTATTTAGTCTCAGCGTTTTTGCCTGAAATCTGCTGAGAGGAAGTCGACGAAGAAATATTTTTTTTTCATATTTCGTTTTTGATGTCTGACCTGGGGTCTAGGAGCTGTCTGAGAAGATTGATCTTAATCCTGACCAGAGATCAGCAATGAATGGTTTTTTCGCAGCTCATAAGTACTCCTGAAATTTTGAGTATGAGTGAGTCAACATTATTGAAATTCAACTACTCTGATTCATTCGTACTCACTACAACATTGATTTATAAGTACAGGTTGCAATAAGTATGAGTACAAGGTTGACTTCAAACTCATAACATTGGAAATATTTTTGATTCATGCGCCTACTTTTTTTTGTTTTTGTAGAAGAAATATTCTTAGTATATATATATGTTTATATCAAGTATATTTAATGTTACAAATTAAACGGAATGTAACCAACCCTTTCAACTGTGAGAGAATAGACCGTCCTCAAGATTATTATTCAGATTCATAAATTTAGAAAAATATTTATACTACTCATAAATGATTCGAGTGATTCGAATTGTTAATTTTAGTGCATTTACAAACAAAGAAGAAAGAAACAAAGAAAAAAAGACAAAGACAGCAAGCAAAGTAAGCACACAGCCTTTTAGTGAGTATTTAAGTGTTCGTACGCGACTCATACTTTTTTGTTCTTCGGTTAAATATTGAGTAAAGGAAAGTCGAAATCAACAACATCATACGTATTGTTAAGTATGAGTACGATTAGTATTTCAAACTTTGAATATGAGTAGAATGATATGATATTAAAATAAGTATGAATGCATATATGTATCAGAAATTATGAGTATGATTCGAATCTACCCATCTTTTTGAATACTCATTGCTAATCTCTGATCCTGACCAAAGGGTTATAATTATAAATTTAGTAAGTAAGTGTTCCAAAGTAGATTTATCAGTTAATAAAGTCATGGCGATCATACTTTTAAATGCACACGGTTAGTCCGCATAGATTACTTTAAAAGACTTAAACCCATTAGGATGATCCTTTGCATCAGGACAAAACAAGGATGCACCAATACAAACACATTCGTGGTAAAAATACATGAATTATATCACTGTGGCACACAACTTCATTAAATATAGTCCTGCTGGTGTGAAGTCACTTTCAGGGAACTTCTGGAACTCCCATAAATTTTTCTGATGACCTATACCGTAGGGGTAAGACCAATCGCAACCTATGATGCCAATTTCTTGGCAAACAGAGCAAATCTGAAAATAGCCACATTGGCGGTGTATAAGATACAAAAACTAGCGTTTGCTGATAATGAGAACCTGTTCTAAAGCATATCTTCCAGCACTACATAAACTACCATGTATGGATGACTTAGATTTGCGTAGTGGTAGTGAAGACCAGAGCTTCAGGAACTATGATTAGGAGACGAATCGAACATAAAACCTTGATCATCGTGAATGGAGTAATCTGTAGGCTACACAATTTTTCAACTCAACTAGGATACGAGGTACAAAAGGCAGGGTATAGAAATACTATTTGACAACCAAAATTACATTCGAAAAATCTTACTGACTGTTTTGAAACAATTTTTTATTTCAATTATTTTTGAGCAATAGACTACACAGCTATGTACAGGTAGTTTGAAATGGTGGCATTGATACCAAAGCTTACTTGAGTACGCAACCCTTTGTGACGCCATGGGTAAGAGCAAAACAGCCTGAAGGTTTTATGATAAGTTCTGTGATAACTCCGTTAAGATGACAAGGAATGGGGAGCCACCTAACCTAACTCTGCGCCTTGCAAGAGATGGGCTTTGATGAAGAAGAGTGGATAATAATTTCATCCTCTTCAGCAGACCCATAACCTCGGCAGTAGTCGTCCGATGGGAGCTGCAGTCTTTCTAAGTGTCTTCCGTGTATTACCATCATGCAATGACCTGTAAGCATGGCCACTGTGATCAAGATGGTGTTATGGCTGAAAGGATCATCGTTGAGCTGCTTGGTGAAAGGCCAACACCTCTACAACTATGTACTAAGTTCACTAATTTTGTAATAATGTGTTGAAGTGACTCAGAGCAATAAACCCATACAAATTTAGTTTCTTAATCAGTCAACAAGTTTATCTTTCCAACTAAAACGCCAAGCTTTAAAACTGCACGTAGTCATGCAATTGTTTGTAAATTGCATGCCATTTTATGGCATCTTTAAACTCTTTGGTATGAGTCTTGGTATATATAACACACATCTATTCAAAGAAAAATATTCACCATAAACATATGCAGACATTTTAAGCCTGTATATGTATATGAATCTTGATATTCATACGTGCCAAACTTAAAAAGGAAATTTCCCTTCTTGTTTTTTTATCCTTTTAATAATTTATTTTATTTTCTTTTATCGCTGACATCATTTATTATGTCACTTTATGTTGTTGAGAATTTTTATATACAACGAACGCTTTGCTGTAATAATAAGCATTTTAGGGTATGTAAATTGAATAAAAAAAAAAAGAAAAGAGTGTGGAAAAGAAAATCTAATGAGGATTTTATAAGAAGAAAATTGTTTTTCTTTTAAAAAATGGAAAAAATAATGAATAAAAAAATATAATTTATGGTTGTTTCAATATGGTTCATATACGGTGTATTGCATTCACATCGTTTAAATTGTAAACAAAAGCTACAAAAACAACAACAATAAACTGGTTTACATGATAAACAAATAAACAAAAATATACCAACAAAAACCAGTATAAACAAAGGGGTAAACAAGTAAACAGAAATGCAACAAAAACACTGCAAGATCATAACAAAATAGAGAAACAACAATAACATAAGCAACATGTTTACATTTATAGAGATTTCGAGAAGGCGAAGTCATTCTCCTTCAAGAGCATTGACCAGATTGTTTACCATGTGATATAATAGCCAATACAAAGCAGGCAACAGAGTCAATAAAAACTTAGTCAGTCTTGTGTGAACACGCTTGTGTTGGAAGGGAGTAATCGTAGTTTAAAGATCTCAATTATAAAGATCTGTCGAACAATTGTTATTGTTTACGCAAAAGAGTGTAAAGCGGAATAACAAATAAAGCAATTGTTGTTGTTTACATCAAGTTGTGAACAGTGGCACACAGAATTGTGAGAACGATAAAGGAATTAATTAAAACTAAAAACAATTTTATTTTTATATTTATTGAAATCTACGAGCTCATATTTTAAACGTTTTTAAAAAGTTAAAAACGTAACAATATGTTACATATATCAATATGTATATTTGTTTCTCTTAATCCTTTTTTTAGAATGCAGAGAATAAGACGTGTTATAAGATTAGAACGTGTTGCTTTTAATAAAATCTATAATTTTAGAAAAAGTATTCATTTTGCTTGTATCGATTACATTAAATTCACAATTTATTTGTAAGAGGACTTATCTTTTACCTTTACAAGAAACTAAATAAACAAGAAATTTAAATGCAATTTTAATACACGGAAATGCATATCATTTAACAATTTGCAAAAGTAATATTTTCAAATTCTCATGTCAATAAAATTAGCAAATAAATATACAACTTACAAGTCATTTATAAAGTTTCCAATTAAAACAAATAGATTCAATCAATCTACGTATTAAACTATACAAATAATGAAAATCAAAATTTTGCATAAATAAAGGGAGTGCTACAGGCGTGTAAGTAATACGTAATAACTAACTATCATCCTAAATTAAATGTTACTCATACGTCGAGTATATCATACACATACATAACACTGTGCTAGAATTTTACACTTTTTTTTTTGTGACAAGCGGGGCACCTGGCAGGTTAACCTAATTCGGGTACGCTGAATCCAGTGGTGCTAACCATTTTTTAGGTTAGCTCGTGTTTTCGAAATATACCGTTATTTCGAAAATGGAGGAGGTTGCGCAACATATATTCGCGGATCTCAAAAACAGTTTAGTTTATTATAATAAACTCAAAAACCGAAATTCCGCAATGAAATTTTCTTTAAGTAAGGTTAAACTTTTTCCAGTATGCGCAGTCATTGTAGAAACATACTTTTTTTTTACCAAAAAAAATATTTTTTTAGCAAAATTTCGAAAATTTTTCTTTTTAAAAAGGCATACAAAAATGGAAAACGCAGCTGAGCTTTTTTTTATTCTTATTTATTTTTTTTTTGTTTTTGACGATATTTGTTTCTACCTGTTCCAGGCAAAAATATATAAATATTTTGATATTTTCTGGTTTAGTTTATTACAATAATCTAAACCGTTTTTGAGTTTCGCTAATATATGTTGTGCTACCTCCTCCATTTTCGAATAACGGTATATTTCGAAAACACGAGCTAACCTAAAAAAAATGGTTAGCACCACTGGATTCAGCGTACCCGAATTAGGTTAACCCGCCAGGTGCCCCGCTTGTCACTTTTTTCAACTAGCACAGTGTAATTGTTCATTACAAACCTTCAGTCAGGATTCCGATCTAGTTTCTCCCAGCACTTAATGTTAATGTTATACGTGAATGGCGGGTACAATGGTGGCCGTGGTTAAAATCTTAGCCCAGGCATCTCGAACAAAACGAAACTTTAAAAATATTTCTTCCGAAAATTTATATCAGAAATATTTTAGCAAAAGCTCTGTGTATAAATAAAATTGCTTTGAAAGTCTTCTCAAAAATCTGTGGTTCAAAGTCGGCTTTAATCTGCAGACCGCCCCAAATATAGATGAAATTAACACGCACAACATGGTTCCTGGAAGAAACTAGATCATATTTTTGATTGAAGAGTTATAATGACCAAAAAGTAAGCAAGTTCCACACCTTTTATTGGTGAAATTAATACGCACAACATGGCCGCTGGAAGAAATTAGGTCATAATTTTGATTGAAAAGTTATAATTACCAACAAGTAAGTTACATGCAACAAAGCCATGGAAAATTGAACATATGCTTCATCCAGAAATCGAGTCCGCATAATGGTGGAAGATTTGTTCTTAAGGACCTTCTATATAAATAAAATCATACATTTAATTTAAAATTTTTGATAAAGCTAACGAATTAGTCAAATGAAACCCTGAACTATCCGAATGTATCTAAAACCAATAACTCTTGAAACTTTTTATAAGATTTATACGAATTACCACGTTGACCGCCATGGCAGGCAGGGGTGTTATATTTGACGATTTTTATTGTCAATTTACTAATATGACGATTGACGTTTTTTCCATAGAATTTCTAACATTTTGACGATTTTTTGGCATCACATTTTCTATAAAACAACTTTGTAGAATAATGTTATCAAATTAAGAAAAGGTTTAATTTTCATAATACTTTAATAAATAATTTAAGTTTAATTGCACCTAATGATATTTTAAATAAAAATACTTCTATATTGCCTTTGTTGAAAAGTTTTCCTAATTTAGTTACTAAAGGTATCAGGTAATAGAAAATGAAATAAAAGAATTACATACATACATAATTGGCCATTACAACCCTTCAGTCAGGATTACGGCCTAGCTTCTCACACCACTCATGTTGTGTGCCTTAATTTTATACTTGAGAGGAGGGACCTACGGTTTACCGTCGATTCCGAACGACAGATTTTTGAGAAACTTTTTCATGGGATTTTTATTTACTCTCAGAGTTTTTGCCAGAAATCTGCTGAGACGAAGACGCCGGAAAAATATTTTTTTTTCACATTTCGTTTTGATGTCTGGCCTGGGGCTCGAACCCGGGCTTTACGTCTAATAAGCTACCTACTAGCCTACGGTGACTTCTAAATAAAAGAATTAAGATTGATAAATTTTGGTGAACATTTACTTGATTTCAAAAATTTTTAGAAAAAGATTAAATCACATAATTTATCAAATTTTCCAAACTTATGTGATTTTGTTAATAACTTATGACTTTACCAAATTCATCAGCTAACGTTGAACGTATATTTAGTACAATTAATATAAACAAAACTAAAATAAGGAATTCTTTGTATTCAAAAACCATTGAAGGAATTTTATTTTCAAACGATTATTTAAAAAATAATTCTTCTAATTGTTTTAATGTTAATATTACTAAAAGTTTGATAAGTAAACTTTGTTCGCATAATTTGTACGAACTTTAATCAAAAATATATGTAAATTATAATTCTGTTCATTTACACACAATGTTTCTAATATTTCTTACTAGTTTTTTAAGTTTTCCGTCTAGTAAGATTATCAAAAGAAAATATTTTATATATTTTTTTATTGACTTCTTTGTTTTTTTACTTTATTGTTTTATTAACCCACTTACCGCCAAAATTAATCCAGAAGAGATAATTAACAAAAAAGGTTATTTTTTAATTCATTGTATACAAAATTAATATAAAAGTATGAAAAAATTTAAAAAAATAATAAAGGGGTGGAGTAGGGAGGTTGTAATCAACTGAGTACAGCGGCGGGTTATAGGTGAAAAATTTCAAAACATTGTTTTTCAATGCATAATATTGATGAAAGTCGAGCTTTAGTTTGGGCGTTTTGACGTAAATGATACCTTGCAATTGAACGTCGGAATAAGTTGATCCATGCTATCGCTATGACTCATTACATATAACCGCCAAGCGTTTGCAATGTCCATATCTATTATATAGGTAAACAATACCCACCACCATTTCTTACAACGAATGGTAATTCTGTAGAGTGTAATAGACTGGTCCAGCTCATCTACTCCTCCCATTTGTTTGTTATATTACTGAAACACTTTTGGTATATTGACATCAATTTTTTGTCGTTGTGCAAAAGACCAACGTTTTACTACTCCTAATGGTTCTATTGTGTCATAGTTGGTTGCCATTGTACAGACGCTATTGTCTTTCCATTTCACCAAAAGAATTTCATTTTGCTTGTCAAACCTATAGTCATATGAGGCCCGCTCTTCTTTTTTCATTTCTTTCGAACTTCGTAATGGACACTTTTTTGTTCTATTCTCTCTAATTGTTCCAATCGCACGAAATCCTTTCTCTTTGAGATCCACCAAGAGATTATAGCTAGTAAAAAAGTTATCAAAAAATACGTCATACGATGCTGAGTTAGTCTCAATTTTCTCAAGCAATTTGTTTACTACTCTTGACCCAAGGGGATCAGTAGAAATTTCCTCCGATTTTCCACAATAAAAATCGAAAGTGTAGCAATATCCAGTGGAACTAGCTGCTACCCAGTCATCACATTTTGTATATGGATTCCGCCGCTGTACTCAATTGAGTACAGTTGTATTTAAATAAGCATAACTTTGTAAAAGTAAATTGCAGACCATTTGTTTTTACATATTTTATAAACAGAAATGCTTGCTTTTAGAAAATTAAAATAAAAAACGAAATTAACAAAACTGAAAATGCTAAAAAATGGTAAAGTCTGTGCTTATCTGGCCACACCAATTTTGTATAAGTTTAAAGACCATTTTGTGACAGTCGATATATATATAGCCAGATTTGTTTATTATTTTAACAGGGAAAATGTTTCTTTTATGCTAAAAACGCAAAAAAATTACAAATACTTTCAAATTTTAAAAAATTTCGCCTAATGATTACCTGTACTCAATTGAGTACGGCGGCGCCAAATGGGTTAAAGACTGATGAATTAATTGTTTCTTTATGTTAAATATTGTTTTTATAAATTAAAAACAGAATTACACTTATAGAAAAATATATTATTCATGTTTTAAATTATGACGATTTTTTGACGATTTTTCTTAATTTTTGTGACGATTCGTCAAGATTTTTTCTCTTAATTTTGACGATTTTTTACAAAAAAACCTAACAGCCCTGATGGCAGGAGTGAAAAGAATGTTATCGGCGAGTTATCTTGTAGTTGGGCAGTCTAAGCGTTAAGATGAAATTTAGGTCAGATAGTTTTCATTCAGTATTTACTTTCCAATATAGGGAATTTTATAAATAAACATAAGCCGATATGTACGCCTAGTGTCGAACATTTGATAATATAATATTTTAGCCAGACATTTGTAACTTTCAAGAACAGTAAAGTGAACGAACATAAACCGATATGTACGCCTAGTGTCGAACCTAGTGAACGAACATAAACCGATATATTCGACACTAGGCGATATGTTCGACACTAGGAGTACATATCGGTTTATGTTCGTTCACCTTACTGTACTTGGTAGCTATAAATGTCTGGCTGAAGTAATATATTGTTACGAAAATTAAAACATCGTTTAACATTAACGACAAACAAAAGCTACACTAACAAAATACATCGAACTTGGTTGTATATACCAACAACAGTATGTAAGGAAAGGAGACACACAAGTATGAAAGAGAAAGGGATAGACAAGTAAGATAACGCAAGAACAAGTAATGAGAACAAAATACACAAACAACAATGCAGTCGCGATAAAATTCTCTAGAAGGCGAGAATAAGAACCTTCTGATTCAAGAATGTTCTTCAGACTGAATCGTGCGTATATAAAAAGGCAAGACATAGCAGGCATCAGTCAGTAAGAGTACAGTCAGTCTTTTGTGAAGACACATTGCGTTCGAAGTAAACAATCGTGGTTTGAAGATCGCCGTTATAGATCTGTACACTAGTATAAGTGTTGTTGCTTACAAAAAGGTTGTAAGCAGAGAATAATAACGAAGAAGCAACGTTGATAGTAATTTATTTTAAAAAACTTTTTATTTCTGGAAAAAAAACTTGTTTTTACCAGATAAAACTCGTTTTCTACGAAAGTACCAAAATTTTAAATGTAAATACCGGAGTCCAGTATGTCTGTTGCTTGCCCTGTTGGCTTTTTGTTTGCTAACTTGCTCGGGAGTAAATATTTCATGTTATTATTATTGAAAAAATTTAAAATTGAAATTTGTTGAAAAACTTGTTTTGTTCGAAAACAAATTTAATGAAAACTTTTCTTCATCTCAAAAAACTTGGAAAGAAAGGGAAAACTTGGCAAATGGCAACGCTGCGAACAAGCAAGCTGTTGTTGTATCGTAAAGTTGTATACGGTGGCACACAAAAGTAGTGTGATTAATAAAGTGTTTAATTGAAACGAAACACATATGTATATGTTTTTATTTTGGTTTGCAATCAACGAAAGCATAATCTAAACGTTTGTAAAAAGGTAAACACGTAAAAATATCATCATACTGGAAAGACTGTAACTTCCTTAATCTCTTTAATCCTGATTATTTCTTGACTCTCCTATTTCCCATGGCATTACTTTCTTTTTTCGGTTAGAATTCATTTACATAAATTTCTTTTATCGTCTGCATTTATTTTATCGCATTCACTTATCGGTTTTGCAACCATTTTTTCACATTTTTCTTATTGCCATTTATTGTTTTTATTCCAACTATTTACTCTGCTATGCAGTATCGACAAAATCATTAGAAAAACATTAGAGCTCTATTCGCATTGCCACCAGCAAGTTTTTCTATAAAAAAGAAATAGCACAGCAGGGTGAATGAAATGGAAAAGTGGGCAAAGAACAAGTTGTTAAAAAAAGTGCAAAAATCAGTAAAAATAATATAAAAACTCTATTGAAATATTCAAATATAAAAATGCAATAATAACAGGGATTTTGTAAGCCTGATGCTATAAACACAATAGACGCAATTCACCAAATGCAGAAATTTCTAAAAAATAGAATACCTGGGAAAAATGTAGTGATTCTTTTAAAGGCAGTGCGACAACAAGCTAAAACTCTGCTGCTTTCCTATTAGGCTAATTTCTGTTTTTATTCGCAGCAATAAGTAAGTGCTAACAGTGAGAGGAAATCGCGGTGTATGAAAGCTAACACAAAAAAATATTTTAATGTCACCATTGATAAAGAATTAATGAAGAGTTCATTTTTTTATTTGTTTTGCTTATGCTTCATCGCTGCTGCCTTTATTATAATTAATGCGAATTCAGCTTACTTGAGGCTGCAGTTGCAAAAAATGTTGTATTTGCTGCGTTGCTGTGTCTATTGTGTTTATAGCATGAAATTAATGTTAATAATAACTTGCAGTGTCATACATTTGGCATTACATTGTTGGCGTTTGTTTATAATGTTATAAATATTATTTTGATAAGCTTTATTGTTATTTATTAAGAAGAAATGAGAATCTGTTCGCAGCCACACAATATATCAGAGTATGTACTTATTACGAGCTGCTGGTCTGCCTTTAGATAAGCTGCATATCTAAAGCATTTTGCTATATACCTTCCCTGAAAACCTTTGAAAAGCTCATTGATGTATACGTTAGGAGCAAACTCAGAGTCAACAACTTCAGTAGTGCGCGCATGCCTGCTGCTGGGGTAGATCGGTGGACACAGCACTACACAAAGTAGTTGGCATACATATTGGCCTCCTTTTTTGGATATAAAGGATGCGTTTACCAACGTAAGTACAGAGGCAATACATATCGATCTTTTTAACTCGAGTGACATTATAAACAGATGATTTAAAAATATGTTTTCATCTAGGAGCATCAATCCTTCTTCATTAGGAAACGAGTAACTACGGTAGTAATACCATTGCTGCTGAAACTAGCTATCAGAAATGTTTAAAGTATGAGCTCGTAGATTGAAAATAAAAAGAAGTTTGTGGTTAGTTTTAATTAAAATTATTTATCATTCACACAATTCTGTATGCCACTTTTCACAACTTGATGTAACAACAACAATTGCTTTGTTTTTTATTCATCTGTTTACACCCTTTGCATAAACAATAACAATTACTCGACAATTGTTTGACTGATCTTTGTCACGGAGATCTTCAAACCACTATTACTCTCTTCAAACTCGTCTTCGCACAAGACTGACTGAACTTTTACTAACTCTGTTGCCTGCTTTGCCTTGCCTTTTATATGGCAACGTAAACAGTCTGATGAATGTTACAAACCTTCACCTTCTCGACATCTCTCATCGTTGTCTTATTATTCTTGTTGATGTTTTTTGTTTGTGTTTGTTGCTGTATTGTTTATCACTTTTTCTACGCTGGTGTTTGTTGTTACATTACGCAGAGCGATAATTTGTAAACAAGTTCATTGTTTTTGTATTTTTGCTGATTTTTTTATAATTTTAATATCAAAAGAAGTTAAAGCAAAGCACCAGTCTCTAGATTTTTTCATTTTCGTAACAATATATTCCAAGTTATGAGGTCAGCATTGGCAAATATACTCAGGTTTGTGGAGGAGCTTGGGTATGAACCCAAGTAAAACGAAACTTGTCTTGTTCACTCGAAAGCACAAGGCGCCGAGATTCACCAAAATGAAGTGCAAGAGTGTGCAAAGCTCCGAGTTTCCGATCGATGATCGGAACGGCTCTGAGACTCTCAAAGGAAACAAAGTACTTGGGTATCATTCTAGATTGGGAACATGGAGAAAACGATGAAGAATCTTCTTTTAATGGAATCGTATATTAATAACTATCGTTTGCATCGTCTATACGACTGGAAATATTAATCAATATATATCGGATCTTACAACAGGAACTTTCGAATTTAAACATTTAATAACGGCCATAGTGTTGATACTTAAACCTTAAAATGAATAGTCATTCATTTAGAATGTTGGGCCAAATCACCATGGGCGAACATAGCCAACGACGTGTGCGAGTTAAATGGTCTCTGGACCAGTTGGCCGCTGACTATAATATTTATCGAGAAATCATCTTCAGCGATCACGTACTCATTCATCTAGAAATAGGCCGTACACTGAAAAAAAAATTTTTTTTGCTATGAGGCCTATTTCTAGATGACTGGGTACATACATTCATCTTGATCGCTGGAGATGATTATATCGGTCGTTTCCTAGAAATAATGATCTCTATGAACATATTTATGTTGGGTGAAGTGGTGAGAACATTTTGTTAACTGAATTCCACTTTTCCACAAGATATAATGCTGCCTGACCTCGTGCTGTTCAATATTGATATTATAATCCTCTGTTGTAGGGTGTTCAGATCAGGTTAGTTAGTACCAGGATGAATTATTTGGAGGGGATTAATAAGCTTTAACTTTTTTTTAATTCGAAAATTATGATGAAGGTTTTCTCTGGTGGCTGACTTTTCCTGTACTTCTCAGCGTTGTAATCATGCACTCTATTCACTACAATGCAGCATTCCTAGTATTTAAAAACATTATTTGTTCTTATTTTTAACAAATTGTGTTTATTTACTGTAATTTTATATTTATTTTCAATTTGCTTGTTTGTATTTTAGAAAACACACAAAATTTGTTATTGTTTTTAAAATAATTATTGAAAACCATTTTTTATTTGTTTAATTATTTCGATTGTTTTCAAATTAAGTTAATTTTAAAACACAAAAAGGGCTTAAGGGCTTTTTGGTGTGTGGGAAAAAAGACTCAAGTTATTTGTAGCAAATATATGTGGGGAATAGGAATTTACATAAAGGTCTGCAGATGGACATAAATGGCTTTCATTTTATGTAATACTCATATAATAAATCAATTTAATTACATACATACACAATTGGCCATTACAACCCTTCAGTCAGGATTAAGGCCTACCTTCTAAACACCACTCATGTTTTGAGCGTTAATTTTATACATGAGTGGCGGGACCTACAGTTTAAAGTCGACTCCGGACGACAGATTTTTTGAGAAGCTTTTCATGGCAATTTTTACTCTCAGAGGTTTTGCCAGAAATCTACTACTATTTTCATATTTTCGTTTTGATGTCTGACCTGGGATTCGAACTCGGGCCTTTCGTCTAATAAGCCAACATACTAAAAAAACGGTGTAACAACTTTTAACATTAAAATGAGAAACAAAAGCTTCAAAAACAAACACTATGAATATGAAAGAAAAGGGGATAGACAAGTAAGCGAGAACGCTACAAAATAGACGAACAATAATGAAGCCGCTATAGAATTCTCGAGCGTTCGACTACACGAACGTTCGACTACAAGAACCTTCATCTGGCACATTACGTGGTCATATAAAAAGGCAAGACAAAGTAGGCAACGAGTCGTAAGAATTCAATCAGTCTTGTGTGAAGATGCGTTGCGTGTGAAGAGAACAGTCGTGGTTTGAAGATCTCCGTTGGAAAGATCTTACAACTCAGAAGAATAGCAAACGAACAGTTGTTGTTGTATACGTCAAGTTGTAAACAGTGGCACACAAAAGTAACGCGAACAATGAAGAATTTAATTGAAACTAAACACATACTTATTTTAATTTTATTTGCAATCAAAGAACTCATTTTTTAAACGTTTTTAAAAAGGTAAAAACGTAACAATATTCTGTCACAAAATTCAGTATATTATCTCCAATGAACGTAATGAATTGATTTACGCTTGAGCAACGTTGGGATTTATTGGAAATTGGGCCCAATGAGAAACTGCACAATGATGTCGAATTTGACAAAAAAATATCATCAATCACAATTTTTATCTTGGTGACTACGTTAATAAGCAAAATTGCTATACTTGGTGCCAATGCACCCATTACGGGTGCACATTATACTTCTTATTTCTGAGAAAATACGGACGGCGCTACTATTATGGTAGATACCTATAGCACTATGATAACAGATTTTTTTTGTACCCGCTCTTTATGGTATTAATTTGAACGATGATTTGTTTCAACAGGATGATGCAACTTGCAAATCTTATGCCACAATCGGTTTTATGCGTCAAACGTTTCATGGCCGTTTATTTAGCCGAAATGGTGATGTCAATTGGACCATTTGTAGTGGGGCACCGTTGAAGAATCACATTAAGCTGGCAAACCAGAGACAATTAAGCATTTGAAGGTCAACATTCATATGGATACCATACACTTGAAAAAGTGCATGAAAATTGGGCCGATTGAATGAGGTACTGTGAGGCCAGCCGCGGCAGCCATATGTATGCAGCCATAACCGCAAAAATATCATAAGCGACAAAAACAAAATTTTACAGGGGAAGGTTTTTATTATTTATTTCTTATGCAAACTAGGTTAGAAAATGAAACTTTTTCCTGTTATAAATTTATAACGGTACAGAGTGTGGCCCTGAAATTTTTATAGATGATGCAAATGATGTCAATGAATTTATTTATTACAAAAAACGATATTTGAAAAATATGTCGCTTGAGATATTTTTGCGGTTATGGCTCGATATGTAAAATTTATTCATGACAAGTACATATGTGACGTATGAGTGATATTTAATTCCATTCGTTTCATATATGACAACATAGAAGATTTTTTATTGCATACTTTTTAGAGTAAGTCGTACCAGTACATATAATATGATGCGTATGAGTAATATATTTCAAATTCAATTAAAAAGAAATTATACCCCATTAATTTGGAATTAATTTTGAATTGAGCTTTGTATGATTTGATAATTCTGATGGATTTTTAAAAATGTTTAATTTTTCGAGATATCCTAACCTAAAAGGTATATACAAAAACCACAATTCTAGACTATATTCTAGTAGGTACTACATTATGGCCTGTATCTTCAGAGTCTGTATCTTCCACATCTTCACTACAAAACAATAAATTTGGCAAAATTTTAAACCGTTTTTGTTTTATTGCATTTTTTAATTTAAACTTTTAAATTGCCCACCTTACACAAATAATCGTACTTATGTTGCGTTGTCAAATGACAACCATCAATTTATTGAAGCAGAAAAAATCATGTGTGCAAGCAAATCACTGGCAACTTAATCGGACATCGGGTGCCATCCATAATTTATCCATAAATATACCTAAATGTGCGTATGCATAAAAGAAACCAAGAAAAACTAGACGTATGGGAGCAAACGAAACTAGAAGTAACCATCGGTGTTTATCAAAAAAAATTTGAAGGAAGTTGTAAAAAGTCATGGTTTATACTCGTAGTCTTGTAGGTAGTGTGTTGGCTTATTAGACGTGGGATCACGATTCGAAACCAGGTCAGACATCTCCAACAAATCCAAATATAAAGAAAATATTATTCGACGGATTGCTCTCAACAATTATCTGGAAGAATTCCAAAAAAAAAATCCCATAAAAGAGTCTCACAAAAGTGTTGTTCGGAGTCGATTTTAAACTCTAGGTCCTGCCACTTATGTATAAAAATTAACACACACAACATAAGTGGTTTGAGAAACTAGATCGTAATCCGGACTAAAGGGTTATAGTGACAAAATATGTGTGTATGTTTGTATGCATAATATGCAATGCTTATTGGGTTCTGACCAGTTCATTCATAAATACACACAAAAACAAGTAATAATAATATTATCCAATTACTGCAGAGCAAATAATATAAAATTAATGTTAATCGAAAACTACCATGCAATTAACAGAAACCAGAATTGTAATAAATTCAGCAATTCAATGGAAGTGCAACCGTAATTAATTGATCTGCAATAAACAGTAAAGAAATAAATCGACATGTTGACTGTGTATTGGGATTTTATTAGTATTTTTAAAGAAATTTCATTTAAGTCTTTAATTCTGTCCTCTGGATCCCATTGAAAATTTACTCAAGAATGGCCATTATGTTTTCAAGTGAGTTGTCATTTATTCGGGCTGTCTTTCCAAAACACCATAAACAACCACAGACAACGACGTGTGTTCGTTTATTAAGCTCTAGAGCAGTTGGCAGTTGATTCTAATTTTCATCGAAAATTCATCTTCTGCTTAAGATTCGTTTCTAGATGAACGGGTGCGCGAAAGGAGAAAAATGGCGAATTTGAAACGATATCAACCCTTATGGGAACCAAGAATTTACTGGTTACTATTGATTTTGGACTTGCAGCGATTAGAAATCTCTTTTAACATATTGGATATTCTTCACGAGCGATTTGAGGACATAGTTATCTAGCGCGCAGGTGAAGTGAACAGGTCATCGCAATTGTGCAATATGAACCCGTCAAACTTTTTTTTTTGCGAGTCGATGACAATATTATTTCGTTAAGAATGACGAAAATCGTAATGCTGCATTAAAGAATCATAGAGCCATGAATGATTGCTTTTTTGCTTAAAATCATTGAAGTGTGGGTTAAACAATATGTCACATTTGAACATGCGAATCAACCTATTGAAAGACAAGTTTGGTGAGCAACCAATCTTATTTTGTGGATATCAGTCAAGACCAGCCAAGATAAAACGATTTGAGCCCCTTATACTTTTTTGCAGGGATACGAAGTCCTATAGTATTAAATATTTCATTTTTTGTCAAGATCCCTGATGCCTATACATCTCCATTGAGAATATGCGAAGAATCCAAGGCAGTCGGTTTGACATTGTTCACAAGAACTGGACCACGTGTGTGTAAGGCCTGCTGCAGAAAAAAATTCAACTGACTCAGCAATTGAAAGTATATGACCATAGATACCAACGTGTGTTAAATGCATGGGCACTAGAGCGGTAGGCAATCACCCTTTCTTTCAATCGAAAAAATATATTAAGCGATTTGGTCAATTTCTTGATGCATGGATACGTAAACAAATTGTTAAATTTGGTACGACATCAATCCACTTAAGATGCAAGAGCGTCCAATGAATTCCGAAATTCGACAGCAGGGGCATCTCACGAAAAGTTGATGTGAACTGGCCACCGATTTCACAGTCAATATAACCCATATCGTCGATCAAATTTAGCTAGATTCAAGCGTCTAAATCACGGAAATTTTTACATTTAAGATGTTAGAAAAGTCGTAACGAACTTTTGAATTATGTTATATTCCACAAAATAGTTTCAAAAGGTCATTGAAATCAATAACGAATTTTGAAGATATCTCACGTATACATACATATGTACATCTTGGTTCATTCTATTTAATGCTAAGGAGCTCTTATTGTAATAAGTGATATAAACCTGAGTAATTTTCTTTAAACGTTCACGTTCACGTAGAAGCTATAATTTGATGAAAAATGCATACCAAGCTTAATGTTGTACATGAAAACGACTTAAGAAAAAAAAAGCCACGAATGCATAAAATTTTCCTACAAAATAAAACAAAAAGCAAATTTCTTGAATTAATAGATTACTTAAAAGGTTAAAAACTTAAAAGAATAGATTCTGAAAATGCATGTGGTTTCTGCTTTATAATTTTAAATTAAGTTTTTGTTCCACCTATTTTCTTAGATAAGCCATTATTCACGCTACATGTTAATATCCCTATCCTTTTCATCTTACAGAACAAAAGAAAAGGAAATTAACAAAGTGTGTAAGAGTTGTGAAAATATTTGCATAAAACTTGTTAAGATAATAAGTGCGGTGAAGTCTATTTCTCCTGAGAGTTTTTATTGGCTTTATTACGTGGCAGTATTCTTTGTAACCACTCTTGATTGAAAACGGTTTGTAAGGGTGGTTGCATTATTCACTCATCTTTCATTGTAAAATGAACAATCATTTCATTTCTTTAAAGTAATATTTCATGTTCTTCCCATCCACTATAAATCGTTATAAAGCTTGAGAGTTGGGGTTTAACATCATAGAAGAATTTTGTAATGAATTTCTATTAATTTTGCTATAAATTATTTGCATAAAGTAAAATTCTCAGGTTTTATTAAATTAATAACACTATAGGTAGGATGATTAGAAGGTGTTGCTTCTGTTGAGTGTAAAAGTATTAAGGATACAATAAATTTTAATTAAATTTAAATCTTATCATCGCATATGCAAAAGGGTGCAACAGCAATAATTCATGGCATAGTCAGAATTACACCCTAGCTTCTCACACCACTTATGTTGGGTGTGTTAATTTTTTTTTCATGATTGTCGATTTCGAACGACATATTATTGTAAAACTTTTCATGGCAATTTTATTTGATGTCTGACCTGGGGTTTGATCCGTGGCCTTACGTTTAATAAGCCAACACACTATCTACTAGACTACGGAGACTTCGATAGCTAATTATACTGCTGGTGTTATTGGATGTTAATATAGCAGGATCTAGTACTAGAGCTTTAGATTTCAAGGGTCAGCTTTAATGTCTTAACAAAAAACCAAATAAGAAAAAATGACTTCTTTTTTGTGAGTAATTGCCAGGAAAAATGCTCTGAAACTGAAAATACCATCTCTAATGGGCAAAGCCTTTTTGTTCATCTAGGCTTTTTAATTTTACCAACGTTCTTTCTCAAAGAAATGTGAACCCATGACGTTGCCCGCACGTAATCCACTTCAAGGAGAACATTTTTCGGGATGCATTGAATGCTTTTGGATTTCAAGCGAATTGGTATCATTCTAAATTCAACAATTCGACCAGAATTGCCTCTCATCGGTGATAATTATTTTTCGATGAAAACTAACGTAGTTTGCAACTGCTCCGGAACACATTCATCGAACAGACGTTGTTGATTGTGGTCGTCCATATTGATTTGTCATTTGAATAAATGACCACTTATTTGAAAGATGTAGCTTCAACAGCAAAGTTCAGAAGTCGCTGTTATATTTAAATACACACAATAATATAGGGCTATCCATTTCATGGTTTCAAAAGTTTGGGGCTGGAATTCAACATCTGTCAAACTAAGTTGTGAAACCAATTTTTTTTCTTTCCAGTTGAAAGCCTGACATTGACGAAAATGGATCGCTTAACTATCACACAACGCATAAAAATTATCAAAACCTACTACAAAAATGGTGGTTGGCAGTGGACGGCAATTTTTCGAATAAAAAATTTTCTTCAGCAATGAAGCACATTTCACACTCGGTGGGTATGTTAATAAACAAAATTGTCGTATTTGGGGTTCTGAGAATCCTCAAGTAATTGAACAGAGGCCATTACATCCAGAAAGAGTCACTCTTTGGTGTGCCGAAGGTGTGTTGCACCTTACAGGCTGAGATACCATCCAATATGTGTCAAAAAGTGGTCGAAAATTACCTCAAAAGAATCAATGCTTGCAACAGTTCGCGTGGAGGTCAGTTACATGATGTAATGTTTCACACATAATGTCAACGTTCAAACTTTACAATAAAAAAGAAATATCATGAAAAAAATATTTTATATATGTTTTATTTACGTTTACTTTTGAAACCACGAAATTGATAACCCTATATAACAATTATTCCTATTAACTTATAAAACCTGCTGTTTCAAATCGTAAACCACAGTGACACAAGTACAAAAAATGGTTTTTGGTCAAACGAATAATTTTAATGCTTACAAATACTGCCTTTCATGTTTAACTCTTATCAAACAGTTATTTCGCTTAAGAACACACTTTTAAAAGTTATTGATAACCGTTATTTAAATTCATTAACAGAGCACGATTATTTAAGAACATGCAAACTAAGAATAAAAAAGAAAATTTATGCAGTAAATGTTAGAAAAGTCAACAAATATAAATAAAATTAGAAAAATTTAATAAATTTTTGCCAGCTAGTTTCTTATTTATAATTCTTAATTATATTTTCCTTGATATGAAAGCGTAAGAACGGAGTCGCAGGGGTTTAGTAGGTATTGCGTTGGCTTATTAGACGTGAGGCCATGGTTCGAACCCTTGCTCAGATATCTGAAACAAAACAAAATGTGAAGAAATATTTCTTCGGCTACTTTCTCCCCGCAGATTACTGGCTAAAACTCTCTTAGTAAATAAATGTGCCATGAAGAATGAGTCAGAAGTCTGTTGTTCGGAATGGACTTTAAACAGAAGGGCCCTCCACTGGCTGGAGAATTGTAATGCTCAATTATGTGTGTAGTTTGACAGATGAAGCTTCAACCATGGATAAAATCTGCAAAGACATTTCTGACAAAAACTGTGAGAGTAAATAAAATTGCCATGAAAAATTTGTTCAAACGATCGGAATCGACTTTAAACTGTAGGTCTAGCTACGACAGCAGTTATTTTGTTATATTGCCGTTATATTGAAGCTGCTAATGGCAATTTACTGAACTCAATTTTTACTTTACAAACAACATTTTGTCCATTGTGTTGTTTTTGGAGATTTTGTTTATTACTTTAATGACTCAATTTCCATTTTCGTATCAATATTAACCTCATTTATTGGTTCAAGTAGGGCATATGAAAGAAGCAATTGCAGTTGATAAGCAAAAACAAAACCAAATAGTCTTAGAAGTCAAAAACATATAAAAAAATAAAAAAAAAATAATTTTGAATTTCGCCAATTCTTTTTGGGTTTACGTTAACCATGCTTACCCATGTTGCTTGTGTAGCATATTTAATATTATATTGCCTGAATTTTGTTTTATCACTGCGTAATGGTATGTTTTGGCCTAGTACTTGAGAAAGTTTTACACTTAGAAACCCACAAACGTAACTAAACTGTATGGTAGACTATTAAAATTAAAGTCCCCTACTTTACAAGCAATTTGTGGTTAAGTTGTACAGCAGTTGCCACTTGCAGAATTGAAAGTCATAAACACAAGCAGTTAAGTTTTATAGAGACGATGACGGTTGAAACTTTTTAGGTTTTAACGTGCTGAAGATATAAACACCTTCATTTGTAGTGAAAGAAAAATTAATGAATGAAGAAATATTACCTTACCAGGCCAGAATATTTCAGGCGGAGATTTTTCCGAACTTGAGCATATATGTGGACAGTCAGGCAGAAATCCAAGCGCTGGGATCTCACTTCGTCAAAGCAAAGGGCGTCATGAATTGCATGAACTCTTTAAACCGTATACGTCGACACAACACCCGCCTCTATTGGGTTCCGGGTCACTGTGGCATAGTGGAATAGGAAAAGAGGAGGAGACGATAGAGGGGAATATGTGCGCCCTTAAAAGAATACTTTTTCAAATTGGAAAAAGCATCATGAAATTCAACAAACCGTGGACGGTCCAACATAGCTGGTTGCCAAATTTCAAAACTGCTATGTTCAGCAGTGGACAGCAGAAAAAGAAAGAAACTGCATGGGTTCGACAGGAGAAGGGTTTGCTCTATAATAGAAATTATAACGGGACACTGCGCTATTGGCAATTTCGTTGAAAAGCACGGTCTGCCCCAACGGGATTACAGCAAAGCTGCGATGATGTGGAAGAAACAGAATCGGTACAACACCTCTTATGTGAGTGCCCTGCACTTCAAAACAGACGTTATCGGTTTTTGGGTGGCTGAACGTTTGAAGATCTGGGCATGGTGGCACGAACATGCCACATATGGGCCACGGATTGAAATTCCTTATGAACGGTAAGCTATCCACTAACCTAATCTAACAGTCATGGTCAATGAATTCCAAAGAGGAGTTATCGTATACCCAATATTTAGAATATCGCTTAACATCAAGCACTCCACTTAATACATTTCGCATTTAATGTGTCACATTTGTTTCTGTTGATATTTGTCGTTCTACATTCATGAGCAAATTTTTTAGTTGACTTTTGTTTCAGGTTTAGCGATTAAACGCACATTCTTGGTGTCATATCGGGACATTGTACAAAAGTATTAAGCCTGTGGGGGACCTCACAAAGCAAATCACATCTTCACGTTAGCAGCAGTGTGGTTGGATTTATTGACTTGTTGGAAGTGAAAATCACTTTCAATTCCTAATTCTTCCAAACTTTAAGTGAAATTCTTGTTTAGAATGTTATACTCTCTCTTATTCATTATTTCCTATTTAATAAATTCCAAACAGCCCACACCTGATACCGACACACATATAAATAAATAAAATAAATACAAAAAATAGACATTTGCTATCTATTGTATATATTTCCTTAAAAATCCTTTAAAATCTTCAATGCCTGCAAATACACATATCTACATGAACATCTATTGTGGCTGCATTTCTCGTTTTGCTTATTGCCGGTTTCTTCCATGGCTGCGCACTTCCAACATTTCAGTAGCTCTAGGGGCATTCACTTTTTTGGGTTAATTTAAAAATAAATTTGGAAGCTTTCTACGCTGCTGCTGCTTTTAAAAATGGAATAGAGATGGTATGTCTTAAAACGTGTTATTTCGTTGCTGTGTTTTGTGATTTTTCACTTTGTGGTTAACCAACATTTAAAACGCATACAAAACTAATTTGTTTAAGCATTTGTGGATGGTTTTACACAGTAAAGAGCAAAACTACAATATTGCACTTCGAAATTTTGACTCTTTTGATTAGAAGTACCAATCATGTCTTCTATATGAAGTTGGTATTTTGTACAAAGTTCCTTAAAAGTCCTCTGAGATGAGATTTTTTTCTCAAAAAAGTCTGTCAATTGACAAAAAAGGTTTGCCAGCGGTTCGATATCTTCCGTATATGCAATGTATTTGTTATAATCCACCCCGCCTATCTGGTTGGGTATATGCGTAAGACGGAATGCCCTATCGTTCATCAATCTTCTCACTTCATTCTCATAGTTTTTCAACCATCAGGTTCGCCTCAGAGTATGTTTGCAGTTCCCTTTTACAGTGTCATTGGTCGACAATAGTCGACATAAGGTTTCTGTCCATTTTTGCAGTGTGGCTATTAATACACTGAAGGACATTTGATTATCTAAGCTTATGGTATGTAATACCCTGGCTTCATTTGTCACAATATTATCAATAATTCCTTAAGGACACATAACGTCACAGCTCGATAGTTCTTGATCCCAAATTCGTAGATGGCATTGCCTTAATTGTCATATCGACGCCTCCGTTCTATAACACTCTAAGTTGAAAAAGTGTGTTTTGAGTTCAGAGCTCTCAAAGTTTTCACGCGACATACGATGTGTATTCTAAGTAGATTTTTCCCTATAACTTCGGAACGGATCGGCGCATCTTAACCAAATTTTAACAGTATTTAAGTTAGACAACGTAGAATTTAAAAATGCAAGAACATTAAAAACGTTCTAAGTACACTTACAGTACACAGAATGGAGGTGTCGATATATTGAAGACAATTTTATTTTACTCCCAGAGTTCTTGCCAGAAATCTGCTGAGAGGAAGTCGACGAAGAAATATATTTTCGTATTTCGTTTAGTTGAATACGCCTGGCCTGGGGCAAGAACCGAAGCCCAACACTCTACCTACTAGACTACTATATACCTCATTATCATATTCCCAGATGATTTATTCCCTAATATTTTAAAAGACCGCATTATGGCCAGGTAACTAGAGACATAGTTTAATTTCTTATTCTTCTATATAAAGGCCGACTCTATGCTTAGAGTCGTGTGGGCAACAATAACCCACTGGCATCTGTGCCATTGATTTGTTTGACCAAGGAAGCTGACGCGCTGTCACAGTAAAGCTCTTTCATCACGCTTACTATCCTGTGTCTTAAGGGTGATACGTTAAGCACCCTGCCCTGTTAGCACTATTATAATAGTTCTCATCTCCCACATGCCCATATTTGGACTAATTTTCCTTTTTATAAGATTACGGATAAGGGCGCGCAAACCTACAGCGTGGTGTGATTTTACCGATTTCTGCTTTGTAATAGCCTTCAAAACTGAGCCTGATCTCGCCAGTTCATCCGCAACTTCTTTGTCAGAAAAGCTACAATGACCATGTACATAGCATTTGATAAACTGGCGTAAGGCCACTTAGCAGCCTTTTACACTTCCAGATCATATGTGAACTAAAAACAGGTCCCCCTAAAGCCTTTAGTGTTGCCTAATTATCCACATAAATTGTAACTCTTAATGTTTATATTCCCTGACCACTTCGGTGACCTTAAGGAAATTTAGACCTTTCGCCTAAAGATGCCATTCTTCCGGGCCTTTATGAATCCTTGATATTTGTCGTAAAAATTAATACTTCTGCAACTGTGCTCGTCTCCACTTTGGACCTTTTATTGACCCTATAGGAACTCACTAAATCTAGCTCTTTCAGCATAAAGAGCAACTAGCTGACACCTTTTTCTCATACTCCTCAACAGGAAGAATGACAACCACAGTTGCCTGAGTCTTACTTCTACTAGAACTTGTAATATCCAAAGAGGTTCACATCTGTACTTTAGAAATTATTATTATTTTTTTAATCAAAAATAATTTCAAATGTTTTAGTTGTACTGACACTGTTGACACTGTACTTTCAGCGCATACCATTTATAACTTTTGTTCCAGACGTTTGTTTTCTTAAATATGGCAATTACACATGCATAGTATGTATAGTCAGCGTAAAATGCACACGTAAAAAAGCATAACAAGAATTACCAAAATGCGTATAATATTCCCTCGAATATCCTTTTAGTGGGCCTTTATGTGGAGGCACATGCCAACAGATCAGCATGTTTTATTTCCTATGCCTTCTAAATCCGTTTCAACTCGAATAAACGACATTTCACTTCTAATTTATGGGAACAAGTACAGAAGGCCTTTTGAATTGATGGCCTATTGTTTCTCATTCCGACATCCATACAACCTAAAGGCAACCAAATTGTTAAGCACGTCGCATTCGTCAGTGCGGTATTTTAAATTGGCCCTATAGCGGTAGGTAGCTTTTGAATAAGTGTTTGGCTTTCATGGAGTAAAATGCATGCACATGAATACCAAGTATGCCAAAGTTTGTGTATTCAAATGCACGCAAAAATTAACGCTTAAACATGCATAGTAGGCTGTAATATGTGGCATGCAAACTTTCAGTGAATGCGCTAATTTTGACTGAGTGCGTGCATGTACATGTCTGAGCTGAATATAAGTTTTTGGTCGGTACTTCTTTACTGCTCTTTGTTGTATTTTTCTTTCCATTTCTAGGCCTCTAGAATTGAAAGTGACATGAGTGTCAGTAGTATTAATCAAACTGGCATTTTCTACATCCGAATTATGAATACCTATGGCAGCAATTATAAGAACGATAACTAGAACAAATGCTTACCAACATGACACACAATTAACACAGTTATTGAAGTTTTCATATTAAAGCAAACATTTATTCACAACGTCCGTCTTTGGCCTACATACTCGCTTTTTAGTCAGACTAGTTAGGTCTAACAGCCTCACGCTTCTTGCCAATTGCAAAATTGGCGAGATCCAGTCAGTACCCCCAGATGGCTATTCATTAAAGGAGGTAAGTGCTGGTAAACTTCTCCTGCGGCAGGTTTGGGTCGTTTAACTGTTGCCGTGGCCTAGTAGATAGATGTGACGTCAGACATCTCCAACAAGACGAAATACTAATAAATATTCTATTGGCGACAGACTCTCAGCAGATTTCTGGCAAAAACTCTGAGAGTAAACAAAATTACAATGTAAAGTTTACAAAAAATATTCTGTCGTTCGGAGTCGACTTTAAACTGCAGGTCCGGCTACTAATATGTGAAATTAAAACAGACAACATAACTGGTGGGAAGAAGGGAATCCTGACTAAAGAGTTGTAATGATTTGTAATGCAATGTATTGTTACGAAAGTGAAAAAAATTTAAATACTCGTGTCTTTCTTTTACATCGTTTAGCATTAAAATTATAAACAAAAGCTACAAAAACAAAACAATGCAGTTAACAAACCTCTTTACAAAATCGTTCTGCTTAATATTACAACTAATACCAGCATAAAAAATGGTAAACAAGTAAACAAAAATACAACAACAAACGCTACAAGAATAAACGTAAACGAGGATGCATACATTTAGAGAGATTTCAAGAAAGCGAAGTTATGAACGTTTGCCTTCAAGAACATTCATCAGACTGTTTACTTTGCCATATAAAAGGCAAGGCAAAGCAGGCGACTCAATTAGTGAAGTTCAGTCAGTCTTGTGTTAAGACGCGGTGCGTTTGAAGAGAGTAATCGTGGTTTGATGATCACCGTTAAAAAGATCTGTAGAATAATTGTCTAGTAATTGTTATTGTTAATGCAAAGGGTATAAACAGAGGAATAACAAAGAAAAGCAATTGTTGTTGTTTACATCAAGTTTTGAACAGTGGCGCACAGAATTGCATAAATCAGGCTGATTTTAACCACTAACATGAGCTATGTTGGCTTTGAAAACTGCTGGAGTTTGTGGCTTAGTCGCATACCCCTGCGACTTAAAAAGACGCGAAAAGAAGAGTCTAACCTCGATTTCCAGTTCACACCACCTACACCTTCACATGGGATTACCATGCACTCAAATCGCTTGTGCAGCATATTTATTACGGCATGATTACTATGGCACGTAGCGTCGCACACTGTCGCGAGCGTGGCCAAAAATGGTTAAAGTCAATGTGGGAAATTTAATATTTTTTTACCTTTATCTTATAGAAAACACTTCTATTAGTTGATATGTACAATTTTTTTAAAAACTTTTGAGTAGTTTTTTAGTTATTGTATCTCAAAGTTAAGAATTCCTATGCATATAGAAAATTTGTTCGAAAACTTGAAATTCGACATATTTTTGTCATAGTTAAAATTCAAAAATGCTTTTGGTAATGACTAAATTATTTGTAATAGAATTGTAAGCCAGGTATGTAATTGTAATTACAACGCTATAATTGTTTATAAATATTAATCATATGTGAAATATCCTTAGCCAAATTACAGGTCTTCAAAAAATTAAGATTTTCATACATTTATTAATTTCAGTAGTGAATTAAAAAAAAACACCCAATATCACTTTTGAAATTTTTTGATATTTTATTGCCACAAGTATGTACTTTAACATATATAAATTTCAGCTGCTTCTGACTGCTTTTGTGGGCGTTATAAATGTTTTTAGTGTCAACATCATTCCCGAATTGTGATATTTTTGAGCAATGGGTGCAGCTTAAGAAAAATAATACAACAAATGTGTTGCATCATATTGTACAATTTGTGGAAAGTCGTATTCAAACATTTCTAGCAGATATAGACAAGGACTAACTAAAATTCATTCTTTTGAAAATTAGTAATAATTGGACAAAATATAGACGTGGAAAAAGTAGGTTTGAAACTGAGTTGAGGAAGTGTTGTACATTTTTCTGGATCATCGATTTTTTTATATTTAAACATAAATAAATTCAATTAGGGACCAAGTACAAGTGTCTTTTCACTTATATGTATAAATTTAAATATTCTAATATATATAAACAATTTTTAAATTGTTTAATAAAATATTGTTTAATTAGTATTTCAGCTATGGTAAAAATTTATCCTTAAAATGGTCTAAGAATATACGGAATGTGAGAAAATTAAATTTTAATGAGTTAGTAAAACATTTAAATCATAATTTGCGATTCGAAAAAATATATGTATATTAAATTTTTTTTGATACTTTTTTGAAAAAGGACATTTTTAAGGTGGGCGTATCCTTCCTCCAAATTGAACGAAATTTGGAGGAAATATTAAGCATGTTAAAACTAATAAGTGTACCAAATTTTATTAACATATCTTTTTTTTCCTCCAAGTTATAGCAATTTTTAATTTCAGGATATATGGGAAGGACACGAATCCTTTGAGTTTAAGTGACCAAATTTTAAGTATGATTATATTTTACCAATTAATATAGGTGTGCCAAATTTCATTACTCTACTATTACTCCTTCTATTTTTGGCCACTCGTTATATGAAATCGCGACAGTGTGCGTCGTCTTGATGATTTAAAGCAAAAAAAAGTTCGTAATCATCTTTCTTTACTGGTCACCGTAGACAGTGATGGCTCAGTGAACGTCGTTCTCAACGGAATGCCACTGATCACAGAATTCAGGTTCAAAGAAGTGATAATCATCAATCTTTAGAGCTCGCCAGTATGTATAGTGGCCTGACCAAAGTCATTCTTAAGGAAATGTACAAGACAACGCCACAAGAACAAAGTTGACACCAAATATTATTTTTTTTTTGGCCAGCAATGCCAATCGTACCAATTTCGACAATTTTGTTTGTCCATATACCTATTCATTCAGAAATGTGACTCAACGCTAAAGATGTTTTGCCGATAAAAATTTAGTTTATTTGCCAACTGCTCTAGGCTGCAAGTAGCGGACACTCGTCGTTGTCTATGGTTGTTTACCTTCAGTTTCTGAGTCAGCTGAATTTTGAGTAAGAGCAGACCTTGGATCTTGCTGGATCTTGTCGTAGTCTAGTTCGTAGCAGAGATCAGCTATGAGTATTCAAAAAGATGAGTAGATTCGAATCATACTCATAATTTCTGATACTTATACGATTACTCATACTTATTTTAATATCATAGTCATACTACTCATATTCAAAGTCTGAAGTACTCATTGTATTAATACTTAACAATACGCATGATACTGTTGATTTCGACTATCCTTTACTCAACATTGTGTTGTGTGTTCGCTTTGCTTGCTGTCTTTGTCATTTTCTTTCTTTTTTTTTTTTTTTGTTAATGCAACAACAACTAAGACTGTAAACTTTGATGAATGATTCGAATCACTTGAATCATTTATGAGTATTATAAGCATTTTTCTAACTTTATGAATCTGAATGAGTAGGAGTATGAATCAAACATATTTTGAATGTTACGAGTTTAATGTCAACGCTGTACTCATACTCATTGCAATCTATACTTGTAAATCATTGTTGCAGTGAGTACGAATGAATCAGAATAGTTGAATTTCAATACTTTTGACATTTCATACTCAAAATTTCATAAGTACTCATGAGCAGCGAAAAAACAATTCATCGCTGATCTCTGGTAAGTAGTGTGATGGCTTAATAAACGTGAAGCAGCAGTGCAAACATCAACTCAAACAAAGCGAAATATGAAAAAATATTTCTTCAGTGACTTCTTCTCAACAGACAAACTCTAAGAATTAATAAAAAATTTCCATGAAAAGTTTCGCAAAAATCTGTTGTTCGGAATCCACTTCAAATTGTAGGGCCGGCCTGTCATGTATAAAATTAACACACACAACATAAGTGGAGGGAGAAACTATGTGTTGTAATACTAACTGAAGGATGTACGTATGTATGTACCTTTAGTGAACCAGAGTACTCGAATATATTCATCACATTACTAATAGTTCTCTTCGTAGACCTGTTATGGCGATATTAAATTGGGTCATAAACCAATTTTTTGAATGATTTCTACATGCTATCAACTAATGTGATAGAATTCGCCGTAGCTTAGTAGGCACTGTGTTGGCTTATTAGACGAGAAGCCAAAGTTCAAACCCCAGGTCACACATCTACAGGAAAACGCAGTATGACGGGTTTTTCTTTTCAGCTGATTACTGCTATGAACGCTGAGAGTAAATAAAATTGCCATAAAAAAGTTTCTCAAAAAATCTGTCGTTCGGAGTCGACTTTAAACTGTAGGTCCTGCCACTCATGTATAAAATTAACTCACACAACACGAGTGGTGTAAGAGGCTAGGTCGTAATCCTGATTGAAGAGATGTCATGACGAATTATGTATGTAATTTGACAGATTAAACTCATAGATAAAATTAACACAAACAATACGAATGGTATGAGAAGGTTGTTTGTAGTCCCGACTGAAGGGTTGTAAGTAATCCAGATTCAAAATCTTTTTTTCTTTTCTTAGCTGGGTTTTATTCACTACGACCAAAGTGTTGTAATATTTTATTTTATGAATAATAACAATTAAAAGAATTAACGACTGCAGTGTGTAATATTGTGGGTTTACTTAAATTAATTTAGTTACTTATTAATTAAATAATAATTTAGTTATTTTCTATAATATTTTTTTAGAACTATACATTGTATAATACACGACGGGATATTAATTACAATTGCTTTGTCTTTAGGCAATAAAAATGCTCATACATAGCAGCATGTGGTAGTTAGTATATGGGAATTTATAATAAATGTTGACAAATTTTTTGATTTCACCTTTGATTGCAACATTCTGTTCATTTTTGCTTTGATTAACGTTATTAATTATTTTTTAATTAAATTTTAAATCAAAAAATGTAGGGAATAATTTTTATTTATTTAAGGATACTTTTGACACTTTAAAGAAACCTATGCCTTCTTATTTTTTATTGGACTGGCGATGTACTTTCGCTGATTGGGCTCTGGAGCAATCGCCAACTGACCCAAAGTTTCATCAAAAAATTTTAGTAAGCGATGAAGACCAGTTCTGGATGAGTGCGTAAGTGAACGAAGAATATTGTTACGTTTTTACCCTTTTAAAAAGATTTAAAATATGAGTTCGTAGATTGCCAATAAAAATAAAAATAAATTTATGTTTAGTTTTAATTAAATTCTTTACTGTTGGCTCAATTCTGTGTGCCATTGTTCACAACTTGATTAAACAACAACAATTTGCTTTAATTTATTCTCTTCAAACGCAACGCGTCTTTACACAAGACGGACCATTTTCAATTTTGAAGTGGACTGTTAGGAATTTAAAATATTTTTATCTCCAATACTTTAAAAAAAATACATTATTTACAGAAATATCAGAAGTAAATTTATACAAGTAAGTATATCCATGTAGGATGGGAACACTTGTTGATGAAATAAAACACACTTTTAATTTAAAGTTTTAGGGTTAACAATAGTTTAGTTATAGTTTTAATAATGGTTCAGTCAATTTAGCAATATTTTAATCAATTAATTCAATTTAGTAATAATTTTGAACAAATTTCACTTAGTCTTTTAATAATAATATAGGAGTAGTTCAATCTAGCAGTAATTTTAAACAACACAAATTTCACTTAGGATTTTAATAATAATATAGGAATAAGTACACTTGGGCTCGCTTCTGAATACGATCATCACTTTCCACGTCTACTTCTCTAATGATAATCCCTTCCACAAATCTGTCTGTTCTATCCTCTCTATTCCATTATAACCCACGCCACTCAAAAAGAAGTCGTGTTACTTGAGCATACTTTCAATACATATGTCACGCCACCTACAGTCTCGTTATCCAGTATGTCACGTCATGTTGAGTGATGGGCAAGAGCGAATCGGACGGTCACCCTACATCCATATGTGTGTATACATATGTATAAATTCAATTTTGTATATTATTGTACTTATTTATGTTAGTATTTTAAAAATCTTTATATAAAATATTAATTGTAATAAATGTTTTTCTTTTTTGTTTCTCAATTTTATAATAATGGTCACCGTATGTATGTGAGACTAATAATATCGCTGATAACAGCTTTGAACAACACCACACGGCGTATGATTGATAAGTAAATATGAACATGAAATCTTTAACATATGGGACGTATGATTAATATTCAATGCGTTGAATGTATAACAAAATTATGCATAAAAAAATGTTTTGTTTTTTAATAGAAAAAGCAGAAAAAATTTAAGAAAACTAAAAAAAAAATTTCTTTATTAACGTTCAAATATTTCTAGTTGACACAATCAAAGTTATCTAGAACTCTCATTTACATCTTTCTAGAGTTTTTCTGTACATAATTTTCTTTCCTTTCTTGTAATGGCGTACCGTAAATGACAGAACAGTACAGTTGTTATAGTTCTTATCATAATAAACAATATGATACTTATAAATGATATACTTCGATGTTATCGATCTATCAACTTGAATGCATTCAGTTCCTTTTATACACATTCATATCGTATTTTATGAAATGTTTTTATTGTGTTTCTCTTGTGACCCGAAACAATTGCTATAAAAGTACTCGAACATTTTTATGTTTTTTCTTTTACGATAATGTCTTGTAAAAATAACTTTCTCTAGAATATTAGAAGTACATAACAAACATCAAAAGCAAAAAAAAAAAAAAAATTATTCAATATGTGCAATTGTGTATTTATGACTAAGGCCATACGAGCATATACATAAATATACAATGTATGTAGGTTTTCTTTTGAGAGACAGACGAAATACGAAATTTTTTGATATTGTACATAAGTTGTATCAGTGATTTGAATCAAATATTTTATTAGTACTTCGACATGATAGCAGATGTTGACGATAATATAAAAAGATATTTATGTGGAATTCTAATATGACATACAGATTATATACTTTGAAGTCGTCATAGTCGAGTAGGTTGTGTATTGACTTATTACAAGTGAAGTCACGGTTCAAACCCAAGGTCGAACTAACCAAAATATGAAAAATGTTTTCTTCGTTGACTGCCTCTCAGCAGATTTCTGGCAAAAACTCTAAGAGTAAACAACATGCCTCAAGTTTTTGAAATGTTTTTCAAAAATTTATCGTTTGGAGTCGACTTTAATTGAAGGTGACAACTCCCAGCCATCCCAATAGTCGTTTTTAAAATATGTATATGTCTCAAATCAACTTTGGCTACACAAGTTTTGCCAATAAATTCTGAATGCCAAATAATTCATCATCTCAGTTTCCTAAATACCGGACCAGACAGACAAATTATTCTGTTATCTCGTCTTCTTCTTCATTTTTACATTTTCTGCAGAAATCGTTGTGCGAATTGGCATTCACCGGCTATGGTTGTGTGCACCTAGAGGCCAGTGCGCCGCTCTAAATGTTACAAGATTTCTTAGGTTGAGTCTTGTTGAGGTTCGATGCAAATTTAGTTTTGCATTTATTTATATGAGACGAGATCTGTTTGGTCGCTCTATAAGTGGTTTCACGATCGCATCTTTCTTTTGCAAATAGAATTGATTTTATTGATTAGTGAAACTTGGAATACTGTTGATAGTTTTCCTGAATAAATATTTGCATAGGAACCTTCTTATATACTGGATAATATAGATAATGGGACCTCCGATGAATGTTACCTTACTTGTTTGAAATTGGATGCATTTGAGGCAAAACTGCAATTACTGTTGGATTGTTTCTTGTGGAAATATGTAAGCAATGAAATGACAATATTTATAATTACGGCTGTCTATTAACTTAAGTGCAACATTATTCCTTCGACTGAGTTTTCTCCTGAGGTAATGGTTCTAATTGGCATAGTCTAGTGGGTAGTGAGTTGGCTTGTTAGACTTGGGTCCACGGATAAAGCTTCAAGTCTCACATCTGGAATAAAACAAAATATAAAAAGGCTGATTTCTGGCTATAACTCTGAGATTTTATAAAGTTGCCATTAAAAGTTTCTCAAAAAAATCTGTCGTTCAGAGATGACTTTAAAGTGTATGTCCTGTCACTCATGTACAAAATTAACACACAGCATAAGTGTGAGAAGAAAGGTCGCAATCCTGATTGTAGGGTAGTGTGGACCAACTATGTATGTATGGTTCGTTATATACAATGTCACGTTGCTTTTTTTTTCTAAAAATGTTGGCTTACTGCCATGGGCTGTAGCATTTCCAAAAGCAATCGTTTCGAAAAGTTCATGAAGAAAAAAAAGATATGTCGACCGTAAATAATCTAAGAGGCAAAGTCAACAATTATGACTTTTTATTGAAATTAAAACCCCTTTGGAAATCTCGTAAACTTCATGAGGAATATATAATAATAAGAGTGGCCCGCCAAATAAAAGCTCTTAAGACTTTTAAAAATTTTTAATATTTTTTTCAATTGTTTAAATTTAAATAAAATTGAGTGCCTCTAATTTTCCCAGTACCCTGCGCTCGTTGCGGCGCCTACTAAAATGAATTTGAAGGAAAGACGTTACACAAATATCCAATTAATTTTGAATCATTTTGTTGATTTTGTTTCCCGTTCTCCAGAAGATTCAGACGAACGAGCCAGAGTAGTACGCATTCGACCAGTTTCTAATCTCACTTCTAATTTTCAGTGGCGCTATCTATGGGAAATTAATCGCACCAATTTAGAAAACTTCGTCGACTCGTGTACAACAACTTTGCTAAAGATCATAGCATGATCAAATGCACAGTTTACGATTTAATTGATATTTTAATAATTTTCAATGGCGCCACCTGTCGGAAATTGGTCATATCAACTTAGAAACCTTCGTCGGCTCATCCGCAACATCTTTGCTAAAGATCATAACCTGATCAAATTCATAGTTTACTATGCTATAAAGGACATGCCGACAAATATTTATTTTTATATGTACATACATATATATAGATTTAATATTGAATTAAAATATTTTTTATTAGTTTTATTTAAATGTTTAAACAATTTTTAATAAAAAGAAAAACAATTTTAATTTAAACGAATATGAATTAAAAAAGCCAATTGCGGTCAAATGAACGATAATGACTGTAAATACTTGTACATATGTATTTCTACATCTGCACTACAATACGTATGCGTAATATTTGCCATAACACAATATGAAGTATACGCAGCGCTAACACAGAATCTATGTGTATTTGATATTTAAAAAAAAAAAACAACATTTATCAGTAAGACATAATAAAAATATTGTTTCTTTCGAATTCTCTGCTAATATGTAATCGAAAAAGAATTGTTATTTAACAAATAGAAAACTAATTGACAAAGTTTTACCAAATTGGAAGAACGAAATAAACAGAGAGATTTGGTAAATAAATTGAAAAGAATTTAATCTGACCATAACAGGCAGTGACATACAAAATAAACAGAAGTAAGTGTCAGTCGTACACGAGACCTATAAAATGTATTAAATAAAAACTATTTGGTGTCGTCATTAGTATGCACCAGAGAGCAGCAGTGAATCCTTTTTTCCCTACTCATAAGTACTAATGAAATTCTGGGTATGAGTGAGTCAACAGCATTGAAACTCAACTACTCTGATTCATTCGTACTCAATACAATGTTGATTTATAACCACAGGTTGCAATGAGTATGAGTACAATGTTGACATCAAACTCATAACATTCGAAATATGTATGTTTGATTCATACGCCTACTCATCCAGCTTCGTAAATTTAGAAAAATACTTATGATACTCATAAATAATTCGAGTGATTCGAATCATTCATCAAAATGTCTTAGTTGTTGTTGCATTTACAAAAAAGAAGAAAGAAGAAGACAAAGACAGCAAGCAAAGCCATTCAACCTTTTAGTGAGTATTGTAGTGTTCGTACACGAATCATATTTATTTTGTGATTCTTGTAAATATTGTTGAGTATAATATTAAAATAAGTATGAATGCGCATAAATATCAGAAATTATGAGTATGATTCGAATTTACTCATATTTTTAAGTACTCATTGCTGATCTCTGGTGTGCACTTCTTTGAAAATGAGATCGGCCGAGGCTGCCAGTGAATGGTATTCGCTAGCGCAATATAATAACTGACTTTTTGTGAGCGGCAATTGATGATGTATAGTTCCTGGAGGGTGGCCACACTTGCTCTACGGGCAATGAAGCAATGGCCCCTTTGTACGAGAAATGCAATGGCCGTGCTATCTCACGTCGTGGCCTATAATGTGGTACCGTTCAACTTTTTTCTCTAGGGATATTTAAAGAAATAAGTATTGTTACATTTTTTCCTTTTAAAAACGTTTAAAATATGAGTTCGAAGATTGCAAATAAAATAAATTTTGTGTTAAGTTTTAATTAAATATTTTATTGTTCGCACAATTCTGTGTGCCACCATTCACAACTTGATGTAAACAACAACAATTGCTTTTCTTTTCTTATTCCTCTGTTTATTGCCTTTGCATAAACAAGAACAACTACTAGTCAATTGTTCGACGGATCTTTGTAACGGAGATCTTCAAACCACAATTATTCTCTTCAAACAGTCCGCGTCTTCACACTTCACTTTTACTGGCTCACTCGCCTGCTTTGCCTTGACTTTTACATGGCAACGTAAACAGTCCGATGAATGTTCTTGAAGGCGAGTGTTCGTGGCTACGCCTTCTCGTGTGCTTGTGTATTTTGTATACATTTACTCTTGTAGTGTTTGTTGTTGTATTTTTGTTCACTTGTTTATCACTTTTTTAATACTGGTGGTTGTTGGTATATTGCGCAGTGCGATAATTTGTAAACAAGTTCATTGGGTTTTCTTCTTTTTTGTTTGTTTTTGTAGCTTTTGTTTACAATGTTAAACGATGCAAAGTAAAACACCAGTATCTAGATTTGGCCATTTTCGTATTAGAATACATCATTAATTCAAGAACATTATGTGTGAGAGTCAGTAAATATGTTAACCGTAGAATAAAGGTAAATAAAGTCGTGATGAGTATTTGGCTGATATTTCGTTGTAAACGTAGTTGTCATCATAATAAAAAAATATTGAAATATCTCCCTGAAAACTTTTTGTTTTATTTACAAATAACATCGCGTGTTTTGGTTATTTGACCCTTTATAATAAAATCAGCAAATTTATTTGCTTCCTGGTAGGCTACGTTTTCTGAAAGAGACGAATACTCCTTTATTATAACCTTCATACAATACATACATACATACATACATAATTAGCCATTACAACCCTTCAGTCAGGATTACGGCCTAGCTTCTCACACCATTCATGTTGTGTGCCTTAATTTTATATTTGAGTGGCTCTTCCCATAGTTTAACGTTGACTCCGAACGACAGATTTTGAGAAACTTTTTCATGGCAAAGTTATTTACTCTCAGAGTTTTTGCCTGTAATCTGCTGAGAGGAAGTCGCCGAAGAAATATTTTTTTTATATTTCATTTTTGATGTCTGGCCTGGGGTTCGAACCCGGGCTTTACGTCTAATAAGCGAACACACTACCTACTAGACTGTGGTGACTTCAATGTTACCATAATTTCATAAAATTTGGTGCAAATTAAGTTTGATGTTGGGTTGTTTTTGGGGGAAGTACATATATAAAAAGTGAAATGACAATGAAGCTACGGCTGTCAATTTATTTACGAGCAAAATACTGCGTTATCTCCTGCAGTTATGGTTATATTCTATTACAACCTACGCATAGTATACTGTATTTTCAGACCTTTAAAATACAAATTTTGTTTCATTTTCTATATATCTAACAGTAAAATGAAGACACAATTAAATTTATTTTATTTTACTTGGATTTTATCTCCTCTTTTTCTGTTCTTTTCCTCCTATTTTCATGAATATCATATTTGCTTCCTTTCTTTTTTCTTTGAGTTTCTTTGTTGATATGAAAAATTGCTGATGGCAATGCGGTATAAGTTTAAATGGTTTTTTAATGATGTGCTATATTCTGCAGGCCAGTGTAAATAGTTGTAATAAAAATAAATTTAATGGAAATTGAATAAATATTGAAATTATCTTAGGATGTACATCTTGCGTAATGTGAAAAGGTTTTAAAATTTTTAAATGGAATTAAATTTATAATAAAAAATTAAATTAAAGGACGTTAAATACAAGGACGATCCGAAAAAAGCCAACATATAGAGAATCTTAAAATTAAGCACTTCTTTACTCCACAAAATAATCATTTGATGTCTTGCCTCTTTAACACAGAACCAAGAACGAAGATTCACTAAGGTCAATAAAAAAACGCATAATATTGGGTTGATAACAGTCGTCTTGTTGAAGCCACAGATGTCAAATAAGTTGTCATTTATTTAGTCTGTTTTGCAAAATAGGTGTTCTGTTCGAGCGACATAGCACATACACACATACATACATAACTGGTTATTACAACCCTTCAGTTAGGATTACGAACTAGTTTTTTACACCACTTATTTTGTGTGTGTTAAATTGTATACATGAGCGGAGCGACCTACAATTTAAAGTCAACTTCGAACGACAGATTTTTGAGGAACTTCTCATGGTAATTTTATTTTACTCTCAACGTTTTTGCCAGAAATCTGCTGAGAGGAAGTCGCCGAAGAAATATTTTTTGTTCAATATTTTGTTTGTCCATACATACAGAGGCAACAATGTGGTGAATAAATTCGATTCCACTGTTCGGTAAACGATCAACCAATATATGTACCTGGAAGAAATGTAAGGTCTGCCGAAAAAGATCGCATCTGCCTGTGTGATTGTGCCAGAGAATAAAATTCTTTAGATTTTGAGTCGCTCGCAAGAACTCAGCCTTTCTCAGGTTACATATTGACAAATTTTGCTTTGAGACTTGGACATGTACACGTACAAAATTCAACGGACCCAGGAACTGAAGCTACTGACCATACACAGGAGCAATTGTCAACTGGTTCTAAATTTCAACGAAAAATTATTTTGAAGGATTAATGGAAACATGAACAATAAAAATGATCGAATTTAAGACACATAATATGCAAGAGAATCCGAAAAAGACGTAGTTTGATATGGATTTTGGCCTGGCGGTGTCATCAATTGATATTTCCTTGAGAACGACGTTTTTCAAGTTTTCGTTGTCAATATCATGCACTAAAAGTCGACGGTTACCAACTTGTATTGGTCTGAAATCAATGATCTAGGCACCACATTGGATATTCTGCACGAGCGATTTGAGTGTGCTGTGTACGGGCCACCGAGAACGTGCATTTGCATTGCGTTTGACGTTTCCTTTTAAGGTTTCTCTAAGGCGCAGTCAATGTTTTATTTAAATTAATATTGATATTGATAACAATGGTCAAGCTAAGAAATTCAAACGGTGTTGATATTTCTGTTTAGTGAGTTTTAGCAAATGATCATGAAATGTTTATTGTGAGAAAACCGCTTCCAAATTATATAAATTTACAACAAAAACAAAAATATATCGCTTTGCGAAATTTATAAAGCTCTTTGTCCATTTTACAATCAATGTAATTGACCTGGAGTGCAATGGCTGTAACGAAAATGTTGACCAAGATGCTCAAATATCGATTCGTTGTCGTTCTCAACCCATTGAACTTAGTTCATAGACTACGAGAAACAATTTTTTTTTCTTTTTGGTGTACTTACACAAATAAAAATTCAGTTGGTATGAATATTGAAGCCAAACGGTTACCATTTTCCTTATAGGATTGATTAAGAATAATTGAGTCTGATGGAAGATAAGCATCTTTATCGGGGCAATTGCTACAATGCGCTCATTGCCAAATAATTTGTTGAATACTTTTTCCCAAAATGGTCTTGTTCACTGACCCCCAAAGTAAGTGGAATTTAACGCCTCTGGATTAATTTTTATGGGTATATTTAAATCATTGGTTTTGGTATATAAACAGAGCCCTTGACGTATTGAAATTCAATATTCTGACCACCAATAATGCATTAGGACTATATTTATTGGAAAAAGTAGTTAAAAATTGTAAAAATCTAATGGACCTTGTAACTGCTACAAGCGTACTCTCAATATCATGTTCAAAAAGGAATAAATATGAAAATAAAGGGACCGCCCAATAACTTGTTTTTTGAAAATGCTTAAAAAAAAACTACTGAATATTTTCTCAAATTTCTTATTTTATTTGAAAGTACAATCCCTCCGGTTAATAATGGAAAATAATTTCATTCAAATGGCTGACTCGGCTGGCCATGCAGTAGCCTACACGATCGGTCCAATTTTTAAGCACATTATCGATTGTGTGCAGCTGTATTTCACCAATGGCTTCACGAATATTGTCATTTAAAGCGTCAATTGTCTCTGGCTTGTCGGTGTAACACTTATCTTTGACGGCACCTCACGAATAATAGTCCAACGGTGTCAAATCGCAGCCAAACGACATCATCTCTGCGGCTGATAATGCGATTTTCAAAAACAGCGCGTAAACATCGGCTGTGTGGCACGTAGCGCCGTTCCATTGAAACCAAATGTTGCCATTGACTGTAACGGCCACTCCTTGCTGATTTTCGAAGAAAAATGGCCTAACTATGCCTTTGGACCAAAATCCGCACCAAACAGTGACTCGTTTTGGGTGCGTCGGCTTTTCAATGTATGCGTGCGGGTTTTCTGTGCCCCAAATGCGACAATTTTGCTTATTTACATACCCGCCAAGATCAAAATGAGCTTCATCTGAAAAGATGATTTTTTTGGTCAAAATCGGCTTCAACTCCTGAAGCAATTGGACTTTGTATGGCGTCATGCCAATGCCTTTATGCAAAAGTCGTCTCAATTATGTCTCTGAAATGTTCAATTGTTGAGAACGACGGTGAATTGATGTTGATGGCGCTTCATGCACACTTTCTACCACAGCAGCAATATTCTCAAGTGTACGCATTTTTTTCACGCTTTGGTTTATCGATGAGGATTCCAGTTTCTTTCACTTTTTTCACAACATAACGAACATACGGAGCTGACGGTGCTTCTCTTCTTCCAAAATCCGTACGCAATTGTCACACACATTCTGCAACATTACCATGATTTTCATAGTAATGTCGCAATATTTCCCAGCGTTGTTCAAGCTTATACACAATCATATTCGTTCAACGGAAGGATAAAACTAATTATCTGTCAAATCAGACATGAGCTAAGTGTTACCATTCACGAAATAAGCACTAGTTGAAAGAAAAAAACGTTAGATGACGGACCCTTTATATACCGGACTATAATCAAAAAATTTATTTCAACAATATATATTATATTGTGGTTTAAATTTTTTCAGCTCCAAAAAAAATTCATTAAGTAATCCGTAACATACATATGCAGCTAATACAAACAATTTTAAATACTTACAATCAAAAATTCTCATCTTGATAAACTCTATACATTTTTTACATTCCTTTCTATGATATTAAATCTTTAACGTCAGCCTTCCACTACAATTTGATGTAATTTTTTTATTGATGATTTTGGGTGAAATATTATTAACACGCAATAGAGGCATTGAATTATTTGTAATGCTGTAGTGCTGTAAAATTCTCATTTGAGACATCTCGACGCCTTCGTAGATTAATGATAAATGTTCAATGATAATAAGTGAGGAAATAAAATTAAGAAAATAATAGCTTTAACAAAACAATTTTTTGTTTTATTTGCAGAAATACCTTTTCCCATACTTTCATTACTTTGATTTCGCTTATTTTTATTGTTTATAAAAGTAGGTAAGTTACTTTAATAGGCATCCTTATAAATTAGCAATATATTGCTAATCACGCTTTTACGTGATAGTTGTTGTGTAAAATATATCGTTAAAACAGTCACGTATTTACTATATATTTGCAAAGAATTTTCAACGTTGTACTATTTAATATATCGCAATATAACGAACCTCAATACAAAAAGCACTTTGTTTAAGTTAAGATATTTCTAATATATATGTACGAATAGTATTATTGAAAACGCCTTAGTCTAGTAGGTAGTTTGTTCTCTCATTAGACATAAATGCCAAGGTTCGAGCCCCAGGCCAGACATCAGACGATATATGAAAAAAAAATATATCTTCGCGATATCCTCTCAGAAGATTTCTGGCAAAAACTCTGAGAGTAAAAATTGCCATGAAAAGCTTCTCAAAAAATCCGTCGTTCGGAGTCGACTTTAAACTGTAGGTCCCGCCACTCATGTATAAAATTAACGCACACAACATGAGTGGTGTTGAGAAGATAGGTCGTAATCCTGACTGAAGGGTTGTAATGGCCAATTATGTATGTATGTACAATTCTCAGAAATAAACAATTGTCTTCTGCGTGTTGCTTCTGATAGACTATGATGCCCATATGCCCATATGCCCAATCAATATGTTTCCCTAGACTATTTGTTATGAATTTATTTGTTTTTTTTTTGGTGTCAAATGTGTGTATGAGACTAATAATATCGCTGATAACCGCTTTGAATAACACCACACGGCGTATGATTGATAAGTAAATATAAACACGAAATCTTTAATATATGTGACGTATGATTAATATTCAATTCGTTGAATGTATAAGAAAATTATGCATAGAAAAATGTTTTGTTTTTTAATAGAAAAGCAGAAAAAAATTCAAGAAAACTAAAACCAATATATTCATATTTTCAACGTTCAAATATTTCTTGTTGACACAATCAAAGTTATCTAGAAGTCTCATTTCCATCTTTCTAGAGTTTTTCTGTACATAATTTTCTTTTCTTTCTTGTAATGGGGTACCGTAAATGACAGAACAATACAGTTGTTATAGTTCTTATCATAATAAACAATATGATACTAATAAATGATATTCTTCGATGATATCGACATAACAACTTGAATGCATTCAGTTCCTTTTATAAACATTCATATCATATTTTATGAAATGTTTTTATTGTGTTTCTCTTGTGACCCGAAACAAATGCAATAAAAATACTCGAACAATTTTTTATTCTCTCTTTTATGATAATGTCTTAAAAAATAACTTTCTTTAGAATGTTGGAAGTAAAAAGAAATGATTCAATGTGTGCAATGGTGTATATATGACCAAGTACATACGAGCATATAAATAAATACACAATGTAGCTTTTATTTTATTAAAGACGAAATGAAGTTGTATAAGTAAGTATCAGTAATTTGAATCAAATGTTGAAGCAGTATTCTGTTTTATTAGTACTTCGACATAATGGCAGATGTTGAGGAAATATAAAAATAAAATTATATGGAAGCCTAATAACACAGATTATATACTTATGTATATCTCATTTATTAATATCACTACTATTCATATTGTCACGCTTTTATCTTTTAAAAACGTTTAAAATATGAGTTCGTAGATTGCAAATGAAATAAAAATAATTTTGTGTGGAGTTTTAATTCAAATTCTTTATTATTCGCACAAATCGGTTCACAACTTGATATAAACAACTTAATGTAAACAACAACAATTGCTTTTCTTTGTTACTCCTCTGTTTGTACCCTTTGTACAAACAATAAAAATCACTAAACAATTATTCGACAGATCTTTGTAACGGAGATCTGCAAACGAAGATCTTTAAACTAAGTTTACTTACACACAAGACTGACTGAACTTCACTAACTCAGTCACCTGCCTTTGCCTTGCCTTTTATATGACAAAGTAAACAGTCTTGAGGCCGCATGTTCTAGACTTCGCCTTCTAGATGTTTACATTTATTATTGTAGTGTTGTTTATTTGTTGACCATTTTTTATGCTGGTGTTTGTTGTTATATTTTTGTTTACTTGTTTACCACTTCTTTTATGCTGGTGTTTGTTGTTATTAAGCAGTACGATAATTTGTAAACAAGTTTGTTTACGGCATTGTTTTGTTTTTGTAACTTTTGTTTACAATTTTAATGTTAAGCGATGTAAAAGCAAAACATCAGTATCTTGATTTATCATTTTAGTAACAATATCGAATCATGTCTGAACTCAAGCTTAAATATATTTTCATCAACTTAAATTTAAATGGAAATGTTAAAAACAAAGTTTTAAAATTTATACCCTAGACGGGATGAACGATTAATTATTTGTATTTAATTTCATCAACATATTATCATAATTTAAATTGATATGTGTCACTATTACTGCAAAGGCTTTCAAAAATGCAGCCTCCTATACCGCCACTTAGCAGGCGCCTTTGTCTATAGGTAGTGTGTAGCATAAGCGCTGTGTGAAGTTCGGTCATTATTGATGACTAAAGGGTTGTAATGATCAATTCTGTACGGCGACTACAGTGAAACTGTAGTGGGGTTTGTACTGTAAAACCTTCATTTCACTCAAGGGATAATTTTGTTAAAGCTTTCTAGGATTTTCGTTATTGTTGTTATCATTGGCATGTCAACTACGGAACTAGGTTAAGTTAAATTTTTAGTCACCCCAAATAGTATAGCTCTGTTGTCCCCTTTAAAGTTCCTTTGTATAATAGATATTACACATTCCGTCATATAATTACAACTCCTGTTTGGCATCTTTCAGTCTTTTTGAAAGTGTGAATATGATTCATATCGACATAAGTTTTGCCAATAAATTCTGAGTGCCAAATAATTCATCATCTCAGTTTCCTTCAAGTACCGGACAAGCCAGACAAATTATTCTGTATTCTTGTCTTCTTCTTAATTTTTACAATTTCTGCAGAAATCATTGTGCGATTAGTTTGCTTCAAGAGACGAAGAATTTTATTTGCATGGAATCCACAAATTGCCTGAAAGATAGAATAATGTATAGTCAGCTATCGCCAATATTCTGAATTAAATTTTATTCTTTCCCATTGAAAATTAATATTTTATATACACAGGAAAGAAACACTCATTTCTTACACCTGATGAGTAAGAATTTAATAACGATATCAGTATTGATTATATGTGTAATAAAATTGAATAATAAAATTTGAATATTTTCTTAAAACCGTATTTAGTTATTAATAATTTCGTTTTAATCTTGTTTCATTTTTCCTGAAGGCTACAAGTTGATTTCAAGTATAATTATAATGAATAGCTCTTCGGGCAAATTAAAAAACAGAAAAAATTCAAAATCAAAAGAGTGAAAGAAAATTTGGTTTATAAAGAAAACTCGATCTTTGACCAAAAGAAAAAAGAAAATTAATAATATTGGATAGCTTAAGGACAGAAATGAAATGAAAAGAATTCATTGGTAATTAGAAGTAAAAAACAGAAGACAAATCTCTCAAAAAAGGAAAGAAAGTTACAGGCGACTATAAAGTACCCTATATTGTCATTTCTCGTCTACTCTTTTTTAGTAAACAAAACAATACAGTAACGCTAAATAAGGTCTACCAATTTTCATTATTTTTGTTATTTTTTGTTATTTGGCATTTTACGCTTTCTTCTTTTTACATTTTCAACAGCTCCTCATCTGAAATTATGTTTGGCCACAACACGCGGGATGTTATGCATAGACACTCATTTATAACTGCTTATCTTTTCCGGCTTTCTGTGGCTGTCTATTCCCATGTTTCTCTATCTTAAAGCAGACTTTACAGAGATATTAAATGCCCGTACCTTAGAGTATTTCGTTACATAGGAAAGCCTCTGTATTTTATTTAAGCATTCAAATACTAAGTTTGCTTTGTTCGACCTGTGAGTCCTGCTTCTGCTGACATTATGCAAATGTAAACTTACTAATGATCATATTGTTGGCAGGGCTATAATCTCTAGCTCTAGTTGTGGCCATGTGACCAAATGTTTAAGCTTTAGGAGGCAGATATCACCGAACAAATTCAATTCTTCAAGATGGCATTGAAAGTTCCAAGTTATTCTTATGTACTTATGTATATTTGCTATTTTTTTTTTTGACAAGTCATTGACACTACCTCGTCTAATGCGTAAGCAAACAATTGGGGTTTTAAACTGCAACCTTCCTTATCTCCAATGTTGTCACAAATCCCACACAAGTTGTTGGTTGGTACTGAATTTATTTCCAATAATGACCACATTGCTATCTTGCTAAGTCTCAAATGCCTTGTTGAAATCTGCAAATACTGTGTATTGAGCTGTTCTCCATTCTATTATTACTTTTCGTGTGATGGTCTCATCTGCGGTATGGATGGAAACCGACCGCTTAATCTCTAATTATTCCAATGATATTAATCTACTTATCTGTTCTTCCAAAGGTTATGTATACGTTTAAGATTCATCTGTCAAATTAGTTGTCTATTTCGCCAAAGTCGTCATGGATGAATAACATATTGAAAAAATAAAATTAAACAGCACATTAAAATAATAAAATTGTTTGACCAAAATGAACGGGCAACGTAAAGCGAGTTTCACCCTTCCTAAAATTGCCATAATCGAGATGACTATTCGCAGTGAGGTGGATAAATTCGTGAAAATTCCATCTATGAAACTGTGCCTAAGAATACGAGGCTGTCGATTTCACGACTCTTAGAATAAGTAGGTCTTTTGCAGACCATAACATAGCGAATTTTGCATTGTGACTTGGCATGTACTCCTACAGAATTCAACTGAGCCAAAAACTAAGGGTAAATGACCATAGACAACGATGGGTGTTCGATGTATAGAAGCTGAAGCAGTTTACAACTGACCCGAATTTTCATAAACAAAAGGTTAGGGTCACCAGACAACGTTGATTCTTAAAACAGAGTACCAATTAATCAGGAAAGTCCACCATCACTACAATTAACATATTGTTACGAAAATGGAAATGGTGTTATTAAAATAATAAACAAAAGCTCCAAAAACAAAACAACGGACTTGATCATGTATAAAGTGATAAACAAAACCTCCAAAAACAACATAAGGCAGTTGTTTACATGATCAACAAAGAAGTAAACATATAGCAACAAAAACAGTGGGCTTGATCGCGTGATCAAAGAACAAACGAGAATATAACAACAACATCAGTAAACAAGGGGACAAAGTAAACAAACAACAATAACATCAGGTATAAGAAGAGAAAAGGGACAAAGTAAACAAACAACAACAACGCTACAAGGATAGATGTAAACAAGATCCACTAACAACAATAAGGGAAGCGAGTTGTTTACATTTTTAGATTGTTCCCGAAGGCAGTCATTCTCTGCCAAGGGCATGCATTAGACTGATGATCCAGCGATATAAAAGGCAAGGCAAAACGAGCAACGATGAGTGAGTGATACTTCAGTTAGTCTTGTGTGAAGACACGGTTGCGTTCGAAGTAAGCAGTTGTTAGTGTTTACGCGAGCAGAAAGTTTGTTGCTTACAAAAAGGGTTGTAAGCAGAAGAGTGATAATTCAATCAGACACGTTGCGTTGCGTGTGAAGAGAATCGAAGTTCGAAGTGCTAACGAACGAGTGTACCAAGGAGAACAACAAAGGGAATTGTTGTTGTGTACGAGAAGAATAACAATTAAAGGAAATTGTTATTGTGTACAAGAAGAATAACAATTTAAAGGAAATTGTTATTGTGTGAATAAATTTCAACACAGGGTGCACACAGATTTGTGCAGACAATAAAGAATTGATTTTGAAATTAAACACTAATTTACTTTTATTTCATTTGCAATCCACGAACTCATATTTTAACGTTTTTAAAGGGTAAAAACGTAACAATTGGTGTCAGAAGTGGGATTGCAAAATCCAAAAAAAAAAATAAAAGTAAAAGTAATAAAGAGAAATCGCAACCAAAATGAAGCTCTCCGATCTAAAAGTGGAACGGCTTAAACGTGAGTTGGATAAACTCAAGCTGCCAACAACGGGCACTAAAAATGAACTACAAAGGCGATTAAGGGAACAACTGCAGTTTGAGGGTATCGACATCGATTCCTACGAGTTCGAGGATGACGAGGAACGAGAGCTCAAGGCACCTGCATCCCCTAGCTGTATCGACATAAACTCGTTGCTAGCAGTCATGATGGAAAAAATGGAAGTAGCAAATCAACGAATGCAAACAGCTATGGTGGAAAAAATAGATGTAGCTTCAGCCGAAAATCTAAAACTGCTGGAAAAAATGGAAGTAGCAAATCGAAAAATGCAAGAAGCTACTAGAGCCGAAAATCAGAAACTTCTGGCCGAAGTACAAGCAACATCTAGAAGGCTGCAGGAAATCCATGAGGCGGTCAGCAAAAGAATCACTGATGTCGAGGAAAGGGTGTCACATTTAGAAAAGGCCGTTGACACGAGAGTGGACAATTTGGAAAAGGCCGTCGAGGGAAAACTGGTTAAAATGGACGAGAAGATCAGCAACCTCCAGAGCCAGCGGTTGGAACAAGTGCGAGCCGTATCAGAAGGTACCGGCAGGATAAAACCACCTTCCTTTGATGGTAGCTCACCCTTATCCGTCTTTAAATTCCAATTCGAGACGGTAGCCAGCCGAAACGGATGGGACGATGAAGAGAAGGCTTTGGAACTAATTCTGGCATTAAAAGGTGCCGCAGCCGAGATTCTGGAGACCATGCCAGCCAACCGCAGAAACAACTACAACGACATAATGGTGACGCTACAGCGTGGGCTCGGCAACGAGCACAAGCGCGAGCTGTACAGTATGGAGTTAAGGTGCTGTGCGCAAGAGGCTAATGAGCCGCTTCCAGCCTCCGCAGTGGGTGTCGGGAGGTTAGTGCAGCTCACATACCCGGGAGAAATCCATCCCCTGGTAGTAAATTTTAAAACCGAGGCCCTGGTAAATGGTATACGCTACCCTGACGTCAAACTAGCGGTATGTTCTACACAAAAGACGACCTTTGCAGTAGCCCAGGAGACCGCTCAAACGATTTCTAGACCAGAAGTAAGCGGTGTGCGAGGAATGGAAGTCGTGGGGGAAAAAAGGATGCCTTGTGAGGAAATTTAAGATGTCGTTAAAGCAAGTCTTTGAAGAAACCGGACGAAAGGCCAAGCTTAGATGTTGCAGCGGTGGAACTGGTGGTCATCTTCCTAGAAAACTGGAAAGGGCCACGAGGAAGGTCAAGTTCCGTCTCACCAAGGGAATAATACACCGGCGAGTTACCAGCACAACACCAGAGTCCCCGTTACACTAAAAGGAAAAATAAAGCGAGCTATCACTGAGGAGCAAGTGCTGGCCTCCCACAAACGAGGTCCCCACAAGTCCGAGTAAGAAGACCCGAACGACGCCGCTTCACCCACAGACAGAATGATAGAACGGTTTAATCGAACCCTGGAAAGATACTGGCGGAAAGTAGTGAGCGAGCAGCAGAAGGATTGGGAAGAACATATTCCGAGGCCATTACTGACGTATCGAGCTGCGATATATGGTGCAAAGTCTAAACCACCTGCCAAGGCTATTCATAGGAGAAGAGATAATGAGCCTATTCGGGACGAACAGGCTTAAGTGGGCGGCAGTGTTACGAAAATGGAAATGGTGTTATTAAAATAATAAACAAAAGCTCCAAAAACAAAACAACGGACTTGATCATGTATAAAGTGATAAACAAAACCTCCAAAAACAACATAAGGCAGTTGTTTACATGATCAACAAAGAAGTAAACATATAGCAACAAAAACAGTGGGCTTGATCGCGTGATCAAAGAACAAACGAGAATATAACAACAACATCAGTAAACAAGGGGACAAAGTAAACAAACAACAATAACATCAGGTATAAGAAGAGAAAAGGGACAAAGTAAACAAACAACAACAACGCTACAAGGATAGATGTAAACAAGATCCACTAACAACAATAAGGGAAGCGAGTTGTTTACATTTTTAGATTGTTCCCGAAGGCAGTCATTCTCTGCCAAGGGCATGCATTAGACTGATGATCCAGCGATATAAAAGGCAAGGCAAAACGAGCAACGATGAGTGAGTGATACTTCAGTTAGTCTTGTGTGAAGACACGGTTGCGTTCGAAGTAAGCAGTTGTTAGTGTTTACGCGAGCAGAAAGTTTGTTGCTTACAAAAAGGGTTGTAAGCAGAAGAGTGATAATTCAATCAGACACGTTGCGTTGCGTGTGAAGAGAATCGAAGTTCGAAGTGCTAACGAACGAGTGTACCAAGGAGAACAACAAAGGGAATTGTTGTTGTGTACGAGAAGAATAACAATTAAAGGAAATTGTTATTGTGTACAAGAAGAATAACAATTTAAAGGAAATTGTTATTGTGTGAATAAATTTCAACACAGGGTGCACACAGATTTGTGCAGACAATAAAGAATTGATTTTGAAATTAAACACTAATTTACTTTTATTTCATTTGCAATCCACGAACTCATATTTTTAACGTTTTTAAAGGGTAAAAACGTAACAATATCAACATCACCTCACAATATCGCAGAAAAGCATTGCATCCACAAGCTCAGCACCCTTATGAATCAGTAACCAGGTCACAGTATTTGGTATTGCAGGATGATATTTCTGGCATAAAATGTTCTGTTAGGCGATTGACTCCTTTGTATTATTTTTGAGCATTACTCTTATTTTTACTCCTCTCGAACTTGGTGCCATAACCAACTTGGTGTCATTTAACGACATCCTTGGGTATATCGAGGAAATCTGATTAGATGCTAATGTTATAACTTTTGACTGGATAAAGTTCTAACACTAGTAGATCCACAGCCCATACATAACCTACATTTAATTCCTAGCGGTTTAAAAAGTATTTATTGTAGCGGATACTAGTTTAAAATACAAGAGGGGGATACATGAAGGTCATGTGTTTACTTGAATATAGCAACACCAGGTTCGTTTTGAAAGCCAACGCCTTGATCACAATCAGAATTATTACTCTGCTTTGTATTTATATTTAAAACAATATTTGTTTGAAAGTTGGCAATACTTTTGTTCACTGAATTTTTTTTGAGAAATTTGTATGCCATTATAGACACACATTAAAAAGTCATTTCGTTGAAATTACATTTTCTTCAGATTTTATTACTGTGATAGGATTGAATGTAAATTAGTTTTTAAAAGCCAACAGTTTTGTAATAGGTTTTATAAAACTCAAACGAATCTTAATTAGGCAACCCAAATTATTTATAGCTGCCATGGAACATTTTGCTTAATTTTTACTACAAGCTTAACTGTATAGTTAATCCTGCTATAACGCGGTGAGTGCGTGCCGCGTTGTAACTTGCCGTAATCCTGACTAAGGGGTTGTAATGGCCAATTATGTATGTATGTATGTATAAGAATTGATAAAAAAGAAAAAAAAATTAAACAGAACCTAAACTAAAACGCTGTTTTCCAACAAAAATAATAAAGACTTTGTACAATTAGGCAATTTTTCAACATTCATCCTCACTCTCAGATATGACTCGCCTAACTTGTCTTCTTTTAATGGACAAAATGCTTTCCTCATTTGGTTCATCTTTACATTGGTTTTCGCTTGTAGCTTTTGTTTCTAACTCCACTAAAAACTCTCTACAGGCAGCTAAGTAATTTCTTAACTCTGCTTTCAACTTTGCGCTGCGCACCGTTGAACGATCAGTTTGAATGAAATGAAGTTCTAATTCTAATTAGTCGAGATTTGTCATCCATTCGTTCTAGTTATTTTTATTAATTACTTTATTATTTTTATAATAGAAAAAATTAAGTATATTACTTACAATATTGTGTAATGTTGTCCAATTATAAACCACAAATTAAGGAGCAAAAAGCTAAACGAACGAACGGTGCAGAAACATTTTTAGAAAAACTTGATCACCGACAAAACGGTTGTACTGTAAAAGAGCTTTGAGATGACTGAAACCGATGTCGTAGACGGCTATGAGATAAGCTGTTGTTTATGTATCCTGCTTTTAAAATAAAACATATATTAAACCCTCTTACAATACAAAACCCTCTAGAGTCATTTATCGGCTGAAACCGTGCTCTAGGAGTACCGGGCTGTCGGAATTTCAGCTCAGACACCGCGTTCTGAGAGTACCGCGTTATAGTAGTGTTGACTGCAATGCAGATTGTGTAAATGTAAATAGGATGGAATAACAAAAAAAAAAAATAAACATTTATTACATAAGATAGACTAATAAGCTCTGCTGTTTAGAACATATTTTAATTTTTATAAACGGTTACTTGATCTAATTTGAGAATGTTATTTATTGCATCTGATTAAAGAAAACCACAAATTGTTTGGGTTAATTTGCAACCTTTTTTTCTGTTACGTATTCCTTTGTCATTTAGTTTTGCTACTAATGCCTTATAATCTCTTTATAAAACGAATTACTGTGAAACTGTGTGTAATTTTGTATCGTAAAAAAGAAAAACTCAAAAAAAATTGGCTACTTGCCTGCCTTTTTAAAGGTTTTGTTTGTTTTATTCGTGATCATAATTTGGCATTTGTACAGTTTGTAAACATGCGTGAAAACTATTCATTCTCTTAAAACTGTTTTTATACACATTTTGGACATTTTTTTCTGACAGCAGTCATCTTCTTTGTTGGGAGTCAGAAAACAGTGAACAGCCGTTGACAAAATTCCTTTTATTTGATTTTTATTGCAGGATCGCACAGATTTATATGGAAAAAATAAAGAGAGTGATACGAAATCATTGCAAATGAGAATTGAACGTACTATAGAGTGAAACTATAGTTCATGTTATTCTATTCTGTCACAAAATTCAGTCATTTATCTCCACTGAACGTAATGAATCGAATCACGCATGAGCAACGTTCAGATTTATTGGATCAACGAGAAACTGCACAATTATGTCAATCTTGTCAAAAAAAAATCATATCTTCCTCTAAAGCTCATTTTCATCTTGGTGTGTACCAGAGATTAACAATGAATCATCATCATAAGTACTTGTGAAATTTTGAGTATGAGTGACTCACTACAACATTGATGACTCACTACAACATTGATGAGTACCATTCGAAATAAGTTTGATTCTTACGCCTACTCATTGATATTCATAAATTTAGAAAAATACTTATAAAAAAAGCAAAAACACAACCTTCTAATGAGTAAGTATTGTAGTGTTCGTACTCAAATCATACTTATTTTGTGATTCTTGTAAATGTTGAGTAAAAGAGAGTCGAAATCAACAATATAAATTCCGTGGACTGTGTATTTTGGGAATGTTGCTTGTCGCTGTTGATCTTAAATTTCGGGACACTATAAAAAAGAGAACCAAAAGATTGGAGGACTTCCACTGCAGCTATATCACACAAAAAAAGAAAACACTTTCCTTTTTTGTTGTCTGTTTGTCTTCGCACTCTGTTCCACCCAAACCAAGAGAATTGACACTTCTGCCTTTTTTGTTCTTATTAATTTACATCTACATATATTGTTTTATTTTTTTCCAAAAAAAAAATAAGTTCATTTTCTTTCCACAAAATTTAATTAAATTTATATTTTATATGTACTTCTATTTGCCACAAAATGTCACAAATATTTTCACTTATTTTAATTTATATAAAAATTATTGCACAAAATTTTAAAATCTTTTTAAATAAATTAGTTGCATCCCTTCGGATGTTACAAAAAGAATGATAATTAATAAAACAAAACAAAAATTTAATACCAAAAAAACAACACTAACATTAAAATACAGTTTGCTATTTTGCCATCGTTTAAACAATCCTGTTTATGTCGCCAAGGATGGGAAGTTTGGACTGTCAGACATAAACAAACAACATAATGCGTATTGTTAAGCATATTAAGACAGTGCAACTAAAGAAATTAGTCACAGAAAATTAAAAACAAAAAGAGGTAGTAGAGTTCATGTTGTTACAACCAAAATATAAATAAATAAATTGAGAGAAAATCAAATAAATTTAACTCTAAAAATATGTCTTTTAATTGTATTATGCAAGAAATTATTTTATTCAAACATCGATTATAGAGAAGGTAGCCTGTAGCATATTACACAGCATAATGGGGGACTTTAAATATGAGTAGTATGAATATGATAATCTCATACTATATAAAAATGAATGACTGTTTGTTTGTATGTTTGTATGTTTGAACTTTATAGACGATTAAACGGCTGGACCGATTTTCTTGAAATTTTCACAGTATCTTCCTGTATGTCTGGAAGGAGTTATAGGCTACTTTTTGTGTTGAAATTTCAAATGAGCGAGGTGCCACGCCCAAATATACTATAAACTTAATATTTAATTGCATTTGAAATATATTACTCACTAGCTAATACCCGGTGTGCTTCGTTTCCCCCCATCGAAATTAAATACATAATAATTAAAAAGTTTATTTATTTAGTAATTAAATTATGCAATTTTTCTTAAAGAATGAACCTTTCATTTGATGAAAATATATTTCATTTAAATTATAAAATAATACATTAATGGGCTATTTATTTCTTACTCGCTAAAATTTAATATATACTTTTTTTCTTAAATAAATAATTCTTATTCTAATGCCTTGGGATACACAATATTTTTTGTTTTTCCCTTTGGTGCGTATACATATAAATCTGCGGATTTTCCTACTCGCGAACATGCGACGTAAAGCTGTCCATGTGAGAAACATGGATTTTCTAGATTAAGTCCACAAACTTGCAAGGACTGACCTTGAGCTTTATTAATCGTCATTGCAAATGCTAGGCGAATAGGAAATTGCAGGCGCTTGAATGGCATTTCCGATGTGATCATAGGAATACGTGGCAGCAATACATCAGTTCCCTTAAACTTTCCAATTATAATGGTCGCCTCGATAAGATTGTTCATAATTTTTTTTTGCTGTTAGTCGAGTGCCATTACAAAGTCGTGGAGGATAAATATTTCTAAATAAAATAATGGGACCACCGATTTTTAGCTGTAAGTCATGTGGTGGGAAGCCTGGTAAATCTAACGAATTTAAAAATTCGACAAGATAATTGACGATATCCTCAATATTTGAAACTGTATCGATCGATTTATAAATTCTTAGATTCCCATCGATCTTGTAAATAAATAAGTATGAATACGTATATGTATCAGAAATTATGAGTATGATTCGAATCGAAGACTCATTGCTGATCTCTAGCGCTCACGTTAATAAGCAAAATTGCCGTATTTGGGACACAGAAAACCCACAGAAGCCCATGCACCCATTACGAGTCTGTTTTGTGCGGCTTGTGGAGCGGAGGCATTATTGGCCAATATTTCTTTGAAAATGGGGACCAACAAAGACAGTAAGTGGTAGGCTATACATACGATAACGGCTTCGCCTAAAGATGTAGGAGCTTAGAACTACCTATAGTCCATCTTACTATTCGGTCGCCAATCGGTAGAATATATAGTGAATAGATTTGTAGGTACAATATTCGTTCAAATAAAGGGTAATTTTTTAAGAGCTATAGTAAAATTTAAAAAAAAAACACATAAAATTCAGAAAAATGCATGAAATCTTTATTTTAATTGATAGTACGGTTCAATTAATTTAATGTTTGAAGATTATTTCATGCAAATGTTGACCGCGACTGCGCATTAAAGGTCCATCCGCTTAGTCCAATTTTGGCATACTCTTTCCATCGTTTCGGCCGGTATCTCACAGATAAATATTTCAATGTTGTCTTCCAATGCGTCAATTGAAGCGGGCTTGTCTGTATAGACATGAGCTTTAACATAGCCCCACAAAAAATAGTCTAAAGGCGTTAAATCGCACGATCTAGGCGGCCAATTGGCCGGTCCCGAACGTGAAATAAAATGTTCACCGAACTCGCCTCTCAATAAGTCCATTGTTACGCGTGCTGTGTGACATGTGGCACCGTCTTGTTGAAACCACATGTCATGCAAGTCAAGCTCTTGCATTTTGGGGGAAAAAAAGTTGGATATCATATCACGGTAGCACTCACCATTCTCAGTTACGTTACGATTCGTAGCATATTTGAAGAAGTACGGTCCAATGATGCCACCAGCCCATAAACCGCACCTAACTGTGACTTTTTCTCTATGCATTGGTAGCTTTTGCAATGGTTCTGGCTGATCTTCACTCCAAAATCGACAATTCTGCTTATTTACGTATCCATTGAGCCAAAAATAAGCTTCGTCGATGAACACAATTTTTCGATAAAGTGGATCTTCGGAGCACGCATTTTTATAATAAATTTCAATGATTTGCAAGCGTTGTTCGTTTGTAAGACGATTCATCGTTAAATTATAGACCAAACTGAAGATGTTTGATAGTGAAACAAAACACGAAACGTGCGTGCGCTGTTTAAACCAGTGTGTGCAAAAAAGATAATAGTTAAAAAATCACCCTTTAAAAGGTTTTTATAATAACTTCTATTAGACCCGCGAATATTTGACGGTTTGGTATAATTTTAGTTATAGTAAAATAAATAATGCGTTGAAGTCGCCGTGGTCTAGTAGGTAGAGCGTTGGCTTATTAGACGTGAGGCCTCGCTTCAAACCCCCAGGTCAGGCATCTCCAACTAAACGAAATATGACAAAATATTTCTGCGGTGACTTCCTCTCAGCAGATTTCTAGCAAAAACTCAGAGAGTAAATAAAATGGCCGTGAAAAACTTTCTCAAAAATTTGTCGTTCGGGGTCGATATCACTCATGTATAAGAATTAACGCCCACAACATAAGTGGTGTGAGAAACTAGGTCGTAATCCTGAATAAATTGTTGTAACGACCAATTACATATGTATGTATGTAAATAATGCATTGAATACTACAGTTGATATTGTTTCAAAAATTGCTTGGTATTTAAAACCAAATTGAATAACTTTAAATCGTTATAAATTTTACGTTTAAATTTCAGCCACCCTAGCAAAGCCTCTAAAGGAGGTAATGATTTTTAGTTTCATTTTTTAAAGCTGATTATGTTTATTTTTGCCTTACAAAAGAAACAATTCATAATCAATTTCTATTTAAATCTTCGTCTAATATTTGCAATAAATAGGAGAGCATCATACCCATCACAGCATTTGCATATTTTGTAATTTATAAATGATAGTTAGAAAACCATAAGGCCAAAAGGATCCCAACATATTATGGATAATAATAACTAAGAAAATAAGCTGAAAAGTTAACAAAAAAAGTTCTAAGACTAAGGGTTATTATTATTTGAACTCTTGGGGTTCTTAACTAAACTAAATGTAAAGGACACGATAAAGAGTAGAAAGCAAGAAAGGATATGTAAACAGAGGGACGAAAAATAAATCGTTAGGGAATGTTATGTAACGTAAATATCTAACAAAGCAACTGACGAAAAAATAAATGATGAATGAATTTTCTGGCCTACTCAGAGATTGGTAAATATTCTCAAAGCCATTCTAAAAGAAATTTTTTTATGAAGTATTAATTATATTAGAAATTATATAAATTGTATTAATTATATTATAAATATTATAAAGAAAAGGGTGAATAGTATACACTGAAATTTATTGTTATAAATGGATATTAGAAAAATATTGTATAACATAAACAACAAAAAATAAATGCGATAATGATATTTGGAAACAACTTTTGACTTTGGCTCATATTAACAATATCAACAATATTTTAAAACTTTAAATGTTCTTAAGAAAGCATTGCTAGAAGCAAATACTGATTTTAATCTCTGATAATTAAATGTAATCGCCGTAGTCTAGTAGGCAGTGTGTTCGCTTATTAAACGCAAATCCCGGGTTCGAGCCCCAGACCAGACATCAAAACGAAATATATATAAAAAATATTTCTTCGGCGACTTCCTCTCAGCAGAGTTCTGGCAAAAACTCTGAGAGTAAATAAAATTGCCATGAAAAGTTTCTCAAAAATCTGTCGTTCAGAGTCGACTTTAAACTGTAGGTGACACCACTCATTATAAAAATTAACTCACACAACATAAATGGTGTGAGAAACTAGGTTGTAATCCTGACTAAATGATGTTATGTATGTATGTATGTTATTTATTTTATGTTATGACTCTGTTAAATATATTTATTTCTTAACATTTTAAGCAAATCTATTAAAAAATTACTTCTTTTACAGCAAAGATGAGGAGGATCACTTCCCATTATGCCACTTATTATGCTACAGCCTACCTTCTTTATAATCGATGTTTGAAAAAAACAATTTCTTCCATAACACAATTAAAAAACATATTTGTAGAGTTAAATTTATTTTATTTACTCTCAATTTATTTATACGTCTTTTTGTTTTTAATTTTCTGTGACTAATTTCTATAGTTGCACTGCCATATAAATTGTTTTTATTTCCAACGCAGATCTCTTGTGTGAAACCAGAAGAAATAAAAAGAAAAAGAAAATAAAGCACATTTAAATTAAATTCTTTATACAAATGCTTTCAATTAATTTCAATAGAATTCATTCATTTCATTTATTCTGGTTCTAATTTTTTTTATTTTTATGTTGCTATGAAAGTGCCTGAAGCTGTGCAGCAGCAATTTGAAATGAAAAGAAGAGAACTCTTAAACAACTAAATTAAATTCTTTCAATTTGAATTGTAAAAATTGATGGTACCTTACTAGACTATATAAAGTGGTATACATACATAATTGGTCATTACAACCCCTTAGTCAGGATTACAAAACTTTACATGGCAATTTTATTTACACTCAGAGTTTTTGCCAGAAATCTGCTGAGAGAGGAAGTCGCCGAAGGAATATTTTTTCCATATTGCGTTTTGTTGGAGATCTCTGACCAGGGTGGCTTTATGTATCAAAATCTTCATTTTTCGAAACACAACAAAAAATTTTAATTTACAGAACGAGGCAAGAATGAGTATGAGAATGAGTAGATTAGTTAAAAATATATAAGAGTGTACGAAGTGAGCGTTAAGATACAAATGTTTTCATAGGAAACATTTCTCTAAACGAGCCCTAATTTTTTTATGTAGGCCATGACATCTGTAAAACATATTCAGTATACATGAAATCAGTAAACAAAAAACATCACACACATATTTCAACATGTTAACGAAGGCGAATTTTGTACCAAAAATTAAAGATTTGTGGAAGACATGCGTTTTTTGTTTTCATTTGAAGAAAATTGCTGGCGAATCGCACCGAATGCTTGTCGCTGCATATGGTGATCATGCTCTATCAGAAGCAACATGCAAAAGATGAATTTGGCTATTTAAGACCACCAACAAAGTTTGAAGTCACCGAATTGCAAAGCTATGTTGAATGAAGATGACACTTTACGTCAGAAAGAAATGTTAAATTTTGCACAAAAAATAATTTCTCGCCGTTTAAAAGCTATTGAATTGCCACATGAATTGAAAAATGGAAATTTTTTGGTATTTTTGAAAAATAGCAGGGGTTAATACGGGACAACCATCGACAACCAAACTTGTGTTTAAGAAACCTTTTTTGTATGGAACCGTATAGGTTAATGACTTCAATGATATGTCTGAAACTAAATATTAAAATAATTTATTTCCAATATTTCGATGCAGAGTAAGAAATAGTCTAAATTAGCTTCTGTATTATACTCTACTTTGTCTTTTCTCTGCCTTTTGTTATTTAAAAGCTAGTACAACTAAATTAGGATTGCTAGGGGATTTTCGACTCGTTCACGATAATTACAGAAAACATAAGGCCAAAATTGTATGTGAATGGTTAAGTCAAAACATAAAAGAAGTGCTTTCTCATCCTCCTCAGAGCCCAGATCTTAACACCATAGAACATCTATGGGGAGTTTTGGAGAAAAAAATCCGTCAGCATACAATCACTGGAAAGGAAATGCTTAAAAACGTTATTACTGAGGAATGACAGAATATTGATCAAGAAATTACTAGTAAATTAGTATTATCAATGAAGAACCATTTAAAGATAAAAGATGTCACACCCATTATTAAAACCAAATTAATTAGTTTTAAGATGTAAATATTATTCTGTAGGGATAATTTTTTGAGTTTGGTTTCTGAAGTATTTTTTAAATTTTGTTAGTTCAATAAAATTTATTTCTGTTTTAACCTTTATGTGTTTGTATATGTGTAATATGCCTGTTGCACTTTTTAAGAATCAACAACTAATTCTCATTGGATATATATAGTCGCCGTGGTCTAGTAGGTAGTGTGTTGGCTTATTAGACGAAAGGCCCGAGTTCGAATCCCAGGTCAGACATCAAAATGAAATATGAAAAAATATTTCTTCGGCGACTTCCTCTCAACAGATTTCTGGCAAAAATTCTGAGAGTAAATAAAATTGGCCTGAAAAGTTTCTCAAAAAAATCTGCCGTTCGGAGTCGACGTTAAACTGTAGGTCCCGCCACTCAGGTATAAAACATGAGTGGTGTGAGAAGCTAGGCCGTAATCCTGACTGAAGGGTTGTAATGGCCAATTATGTATGTATGTATATATTTTCCCAACTAAACATTAGTTTAGTGTCCGGGCAACTGTTTGAGTCATACATATGTTATTCATCTATTTTGAACCGTAGAAAAAAAATTTCAATTCAACTGTACGCCTCCACACGGTTCCAACCCTTTCCAAACTCTTTCTCCCGTTATGTCAACTTCAATGATAACTTTTCATTGCTTGCAAAAATGTTTTTGTGCTGTCATTGCATTTTGTTGACGGATTTTATGACACTTGCACACGAAATGCTATTGAATTATTGAAGAAATGTACATACGAATGAGTGCATGAATGAATGATGAAATGAATAAATATTATGCATGCCTGCATGAGTTTCAAGTTTATTGACATTGAGCTTAAATTCTGTTAGCGCGGATATCGGCTTTCATTTATTTTTCTTGTTGATATTGCTGCGTAAATTAATTTAAAATCGAAATTAAATTCATTTCAAATTGTGTTAAAAAATTTGTCTTCTCTAATTTAATATAATTTAATTAAAAACGATATTTCAGACTAAGAAATTGGTGATTAAATGCAAGAAATGTTGAACTTCAAAACTCTGTGCAGGAATAAACGTGATTACAACTGACTTTCCTAAAAACCAGAAGGAAAAACTTATTTTAGAATTATTTTAAGCTTTGAGGAATTAGGAAAAGATTATTTCTACATTATTTGAATTAATCATTAATTAAATTTTGTATTAAATTTTGTATTTTGTATTAAAATGATACTTAATTAACAACATGAAGTATACTTTTGCTAACAGCCATATTAAAGAAAAATTCAATTAATGACAGAATATAAATGAACATTATTTGAAAAGTAGGATACATGATGTCACACATTAACAACAATATATTGCAAATTGTACGTTGAAATAATGCTACTACAGAACAATTTGTTTTACTATCGCTATAATCGAGTTATTGAAAGGACTATTCGCTATGTGGTGGACAAATTAGCATCTATTGGTTTATTAAACAATCAACCAACACCCGTGCCTTGGCGAAAGGCAAGATACACCGAAAATATAACATAACACATCACATCAGTTCCCATTTCAATTCTTTAATGAAAGCTAAAATTCTCTCAAACCCATGCGATTTGATAAGAGTATCCGACTTTCTTCATCTTTCAATCTTCTCGTCCTAGTCCGCAGTCGGCTCCTGGTCTCATTAGCAGCGCTAAAATCATCCACATCGCGACCAGGTTTATCTGCTAATTACCTCGAATTTCAACATGACCTGAAATTCAACTTTCCACTATTATTTGATTCAACATTCCACTCTATACTATCTCTAATCAACCTCACTGCAACTGAGTACTGCAATGGCGGTTTGCCTGCCGGATAGAATTACCGTGTCCCATTCTCTATAAGTCGTATTTATGTAAGTTGAATTGAGGATATCCTTCAATGTGTGAACTAGCATTTTGCACGTTCTCCAAGGTCTGTAGCATTTCATTCTGAGACCGAATACCATTACTCTATTCTAATGTATGTGTATCTATCTCTATGCTAAAGAATGGTCGTTTTCTTAAAAGAGTATGTCAGGTTAGGTTAGGTTAGAGGACGTGTACCTGTCAACTGTGACAAGTACAGTACCCGGAGGTCGAATTGACCCATTCGCAACCTCCTAGCTTCTCACACCACTCGTGTTGTGTGCGTTAATTTTATACACGAGTAGCGGGACCTACAGTTTAAAGTCGACTCCGAACGACAGATTTTTTGAGAAGCTTTTCATGGCAATTTTTGCTCTCAGAGTTTTTGCCAGAAATCTGCTGAGAGGAAGTCGCCGAAGAATTATTTTCATATTTCCGTTTTGATGTCTGACCTGGGATTTGAACTCGGGCCTTTCGTCTAATAAGCCAACACACTACCTACTAGACCACGGCGACTTCAATTATAAGAGTATGTCATAGTGAAGCATTTTGTAAAGAAAAGACTTGTTTCTTTATTATTACCAAGTGCGTCTTTAGATACGCACGGTTTGGCTTTGGTTTATTGAATAATAATATGAGGGAAAATGTCCCTTCTTTTATACTATAATTTTGATGACTTGACAATTCCAAGTCAATCCCTTAATTCTAATACAATTTGTATTGGCTTAATACTAAATATATAGGTTTGTGTGTATGTTAAATGTTTAGCTATATTCTATAGGTTTGTGTGGTTGTTAAGTACTTAATTATATTCTATGGGTTTGTGTGTTTGTTGTATTCTTAAGTATATTCTATGGGTTTGTGTGTTTGTTATATTCTTAAGTATATTCTATATTAAATAATATTGCATTGGTTTGTGTGTGTGCTAACCATGGGACAAGTGGGTGCAATATGACACGCGCCCGTTCTCCATATAAACATAATAATTCCCGCGGTAAAGAGCCATACATGATCACTAGCAAAGCAACACAACAACAACACACATTGTGTAGATTATATGCATACCAATACTGTCGGCGGCCACTCAGCGAAGTGTCAAATGATCCTCGCGTGTGCGCATACCATTGTGGCGTTATGCGCAGCAGCGACAGTCAGCAACATTGAGTCAAGTGGTCGCTGCAATTTGATAATCTTTTGTTTATGCACATTAAATGCTTGTGCTGGCATTGACAACCGTAGAATCATGCTACAATTTAAAAAAATCATACTGTTTAGCGGACAATGAAGGTGGATATAGTCTGCAATTCATTTTGTCAGGAGCCAGATAATGTAGGGTTAGACTTGTCTGACCCTACATGTCATTAACCTAACCATAGGTTCTATAGCGCTGGTTGTAGGAAGAAACCGTATGCAACAATCTTAAATTCATTACAGCCGGTAAAGAAAAATTCCTCATTGTCACAGTTACACCAATGAAAGCCCATCGCTGCATCCAATTAAACTGCACTTGAGCTGTCTTCAAGAATGTATTTACACAACTTTTTATTGCAATTTTGGTTAGATTATGTATAGCATATTGTATTTACCTTCAGTTTTAGAACTTCAATGCATAGCATAAAAATCATCGATGTTGATCAGAAAAAGAAAACATCGCATTGTTTCCGTGTGTTGCACATTTTCAAACATCGATGTATGGTATATGAGACATACTGCTGGAAAATATTGCCTGAAGTGTCTTGAATCGGACTCCTCGTAGTAAAAAGAAATTATTCAAAAGAATGAATTCCTTCAATCTAAACTAAATTAAATTATATAAAGGTGTAACCACAAAAAACAATTCTCATCATTGCTATTCGTCACCCCATTTTTGAGTCTGGTGATAGTTTTCATCATGCTGTTAAATCTCTTATGCAAACCTTCTCTCTTTTTTAACCCCATACTGTAAAAAACGAATTATATTCTATCTTTTCTCCTTTTTCGTAAATGTTTCCTAATATCAATGCTTAAAAAATCAATTTTGGCAAAATTCCAAAAAAGGGATGAATAAAAAAAGAATATTTTATTGGCAGGTGAACAGAAAAACCTCAAGTAATAACATAAGAATGAACATTATCATAAGTACAGTTTGTGACAAAATTAAAACGATATACACACAGAGAACGTTAAGAATGTGAGAGATGTTTACAGGAGTAATTAAATGAAATTGTGCTTTTACTTTACTAAGCAGAAACATTAAAATAGGGACACCAATTTACAATCAGGCAGAATTTAAGCGGTGGCATGAGTTATGTAGGCTGTAAGAACTGCTGTGGTGTGTGACCTAAAAAAAACCCTCACGAAAAAGTCGAACAGAAACAAATCGCTATGTCTCGATCCGTACTGTACCATCAGTACACATCATCTCCACGTGAGATGACCAAGACCTCAAATCCCTCTTGCAGCATATTGAAGGGGTAAGCCTTTCTGGCATGTAGTCCCGTTCAAACCACATATCGTTTATATCCAGATCATTCAATGCAGGCGGTAATCTTTCGAGAATCATAGAACATAGTGGTCACCAGAGATCAGCAATGAGTATTCAATAAGATTAGTAGATACGAATCATACTCATAATTTCTGATATTTATTCATACTTATTTTAATATCATACTCATACTACTCATATTCAAAGTTTGAAGTACTCATTGTACTCATACTTAACAATACGTATGATGTTGTTGATTTCGACTCTCCATGACTCAACATTTACAAGAATCACAAAATATGTATGATTCGAGTACGAATACTACAATACTCACTAGAAGGTTGTATGTTTTCTTTGCTTGCTGTTTTTGTCTTTGTCTTTTTCTTTCGTCTTTTTCTTTCGTCTTTTTTTGTAAATGCAACAACAACTAAGACCGTACATTTTGATGAATGAGTCAAATCACTCGAATCATTTATGAGTACATATTATAAGTATGTTTCTAAATTTATAAATCTGAAGAGTAGGCGTATGAACCAAACATATTTCGAATGTTATCAGTTTGATGTCAACGTTGTACTCATACTCATTGCAACCTGTACTTATAAATCAATGTTGTAGTCAGAACGAATGAGTCTGAGTAGTTGAATTTCAATACTGTTAACTCACTCATACTCAAAATTTCATGAGTACCTATAAGTAGCAACGAAAAACGATTCATTGCTGATCTCTGGTGGTCACCAACCATGCCAGTTATGCCCTGGCCAATGTTGTTCGCAATGAAATATGGACCTATGACATTATCAGTAGAAATTCTACATCGAAATATAGCTTTTTCCGGACGCTGTTGAATCAAATGTCCCAAAACCGAAAATTTTGCTTGTTCACGCAGTAAGGGCATATTAAATTATTGGACCATGGCCACCAAGAGCATGCAATTTCACCACATTAGTTTACTTTTTATGAGAACACGAGAAGTTTCCCCTCCACAGGATAAGCAGGGCGTAATAAAACAGCTTCAATTTGCGATAAACCTGCAAATACGCTGGGAAACGTATTCCAAACTTGGATCTCATGGAACATGAGCATTGGTTCTTAGTCAGTGGTATGTGTGTTTATCAGTGCATTTTCAAGATAAATCATATTACCAATTTGAAATCATTGTCTGCTGTATTTCAAAAGTTATCGTAAAATTTTTACATAAACTGTAACTTACAGGTGCCTGAGACATTTTATATTTTGTCTACAGCACTATTATCGATAATTGAAAATGGCACACAACTTACATCATAGGTTGTAAAAAATTTAGAACATTTTTGTGCCTCTCTTGCAAGGGTGTATATGCAAAATTATGAAAACTTAAGTGCATGTCAAATTGTCAATATAATTATGAATTATAATGTATTTATAATGATAGTAAAATATGATTAAATTACAATTTTTTTTCTTTCTTTTATCAATTAGAAATTTTCCACTCATTTAGTTGAATTAAGATGTTAAATCATTAAATATGTTTGATCGAATGTGTTAGTAATATAAAATGCATGCTTAATTTATTATTTCCAAAAGACTGAATTTTTAACCAATATTTATATTGTATTGGGGACCATTAATAAATACAGCCATAAATTTGCACAATACAAGCTGTAATAAGTACTCATATTACACAAAATTATTGAAAGAAGTTGCTGTTATCACCTTTTTATGACACATTTTTATAATTTGACGTTTTTGCCTTTTTAAAAACGTTTACATTGCAAACAATATAGATATAATTTGTGTTTAATTTTAATTAAATTCTTTATTGTTCGCACTATTTTTGTATGACACTGTTTACAACTTGATGTTACAACAACAATTTGCTTAGTTCGTTATTCTTCGTTGCACTTCTGTTGACGTAAACACCAACAATTGTTCCGCAGGTCTTTACAAATGCGATCTTCAAACTACGACTGCTCTCGTCACACACTGTTCTCTTCACACGCAACGCGACTTCACACAAGACTGACTGAATTCTTACTACTAATTGCCTGCTTTGTTTCACCTTTTTATATGCCCACATAAACATTCTGATGAAGATTCTTGAAGTCGAACGTTCGTGGTTTCGCTTTCTCGAGAATTCTATCGCGACTTCATTGTTGTTTGTGGTTTGTGTTTGTGTCGCTTACTTGTCTATCCCCTTTTTTTTCATACTGATGTTGTTGGTCTATTTGTAACAAGTTCATTGTATTTGTTTGTGTAGCTTTTGTTTATCATTTTAATGTTAACCGATGTTACACCGTTTCCATTTTCGTATATTCAATCATCCCACAACTACTTCCGAATTTTAACAGCTCATAACGGTCATCTCGTTGCAGCTACATTTTTTCAGAAGAGGACATTTGAAATACAGGAAAGATATTATATGGGAGAAAGGAAATGTTTTGTTTTTTTCTGACCAGTGTATATACCATACGTCAAAGTAGTTGGCATTTATTTACTCTGCTTTGCCAGCTCACCATGATCGGGTACAACATTTAACAACACGTCAAGTTATAAACTTGTTGATATCAAAACAGGATCGCTCTACATGTCACACAGTTTCTGACATGTTGAATATTCCATACGAGCGCTTCTATGGCATGCAATCAATGCATTACAAAAAAGTCACTGTTTGGCGTGGATTTCGGGCTGGCGCTATCATCGGCCTATATTACTGTAGAACAACGTAGACTGATGATGATCTAGATACCAACGACATGTATCTTGAACAGGACCGCTCTATGTGTCATACAGTTTATGTCACACATACGAGCGATCCTAGACCGTCCAACCAATCATCCGAAAAAAGCTCATGTTTAGTGTGGATTTTAAGCTGGCACGTTATCGGCCAATGTTTCTTTGAGAAAAACATTTATTTTTTTTATTTATTTTATTTATTTATTTATTTATTTATTGTAATTAACATATTAACATTGGTGTGGACATCACTGCCAAAGGCGGCCATTATAGTTCGATGATTGCTAACTTTTTTTGGCCTGAACTGAATTACATGATATGATATTTGAATATCCAGTTTATGTCATATTGAAATATTATTCACGACTTATTTGAGTACATATGCAGTTATATCACTTGAACTGGCCATTGAGATCGTGCGATTTGATTCTGCTAGACTTTTTGTGTGGTATTTTGTTAATTTGCAGGTATATGTGAATGAGTAGCAAACAAAAATGACCTTCAAAGCGGACATTACCAAAGCCATCTGTGAAAATCAGTGTGATTTTTGCGGCAGACTCATAGAATATCTATAAAAGCCAATGCGAATATTTGAACGATGTTATATTCTACACGTTCTTTAAAAACTTTAATTGAATTCTTATTCTATTTTTTACTTTTAATGTTAATTAAACCCTTTGAAGTCGCCGTGGTCTAGTAGGTAGTGTGTTGGCTTATTAGACGAAAGGCCCGAGTTCGAATCCCAGGCCAGACATCAAAAACAAAATACGAAAAGTATTTCTTCGGCGACTTCCTCTCAGCAGATTTCTGGCAAAAACTCTGAGAGTAAAAATTGCCATGAAAAGCTTCTCAAAAAATCTGTCGTTCGGAGTCGACTTTAAACTGTAGGTCCCGCCACTCATGTATAAAATTAACGCACACAACATAAGTGGTGTGAGAAGCTAGGTCTATAATCCTGACTGAAGGGTTGTAATGGCCAATTATGTATGTAAACCCTTAAAATTCATTCCCTTATTTTTCTTTACTTTCTTGTAAAATAAAGTAACACTGCATAAACATTTATTAGTAATTTATTTTAATTATACTTTTAAACTTTGTTTATATAATAATACTGAGGAGGTTGTACAAATCCAGTGTTTTCTAGAGAACATATCTATAAAAACGCTGAAATGGTTTTTTGTAAGATGTGCACACATACAAAGATATGTTATTATGCGGGCTTTTGCAACAATTGAGAAATATGTTCAAATGTAATACTATGTTCAGATATGTACTTTTATTGTGTCAATATTCGGTTTATTGAGTACAATGCTTTAAGTGTTCAGACACAACAATATACGCAGTTCAACTGCTTATTCAATATTCATTTGACAGCTGGTAAACAAAACAGCTGGTTGTTTCAACAAAATTGATTTTTTTTTTGTTTGTCGTTGTTGACATTTTAGTTTTCAAATGTCAATAGAAAGTGTTCGGATATTTGTAATATGAGCACTGAACATACTTATGACATATGCTGCATTTTAAGTTTTACTCAATATTATAACAATTTGCGTATTTATTTTGCAATAATTAATTGAAACTTTATACGAAATATTGAGCTCAATAATGGCAAATATTACGCAATAAAGGTGCATATCTGAACACCGTATAACAGAGCAGAAATTCGGGTGATGGCGGTACCACTGACACCATATCAACGCACCAACACATGCGATGTTTTCATACCGAGTGTCACAGAAAACAATGATGAACAGAATTTTCATACCCGAATCGCTGTGTCCCATCAAAATCAATTTCTTTCTGAAACTAATGGGAAAGGGAAAAAAGTGAAAAAGCGATACAAGTTTGAAAGTTGGAATCGTTCTCAACCCTGAATTGACGAAACTGAAGAGGTCTCATAATGAGGGATCGCTTTGTTTTAAACCGCATCCGGTACCAAAAGGCCCAAAAGGTCCGGAGAAGTAAATTGCTACAATGGCGGTGCTGCAGGACTTGCTCAACGTTATTCAGTACAGTCTTATCGGCTTCGCAGTAATACCGTGATAAGATATTGGGACAAAAACACGATGCCTTAAAAGTCTATTGCAGGCTGCCTTATCGTCGACAAAAAGGATAGTCTGTGTTGTCTTGATTTCCATGTGTCTTCTGCAGATCTGGTCGATGGTGGACTAAAATTGCATTGATAAGTTTCAATCAATTTTAAATAGTTACGAAGCAATTACATTTATATACACAAATAAACCCAAACAGAAGTTCAACCCAGTTTACTAAAATATCTTCTGTGGAGGACGGCAGCAAAAAATGCGATTTTTTTTAATTACGGTGGTCTATTAAACTGTTTGAGCAATTCGCGTTAAATTTAAATTTTTTGTTTTCTTTTGTTTTAAAAAATTATTACCACCATAAAAGGAATTTATGGTTAAAATGTATTTTATCACAGCATGTGTTTTTTAGTTTTCTGCATTGGCCATTAGCTCCGTAATAAAACTGCAGTATTTAAATTCTTTTTTTTAATAAATTGTTAACGACATTAAATGTGTTTATGGTCTTGCGTGAACATTGTAATAATTTATTTACAGAGCCAATGTAAAAAAGTTTTGGAAAATGTGCATGACAAAATCTTCGTAAAAATTGTCATTAACCCTTGATACCCCTCTGACATCATGGAAGAATATGTGTGTGAGACTTTAGGATCAATTGCCAAAAAGTTCAAATAAAAATTAATAGAAAATAAAAAAGGTATGAAGCACATTCAGAGGTATGAAGCACATTGAAACCTCCGGTCAATAGGAGGAACACGAATTGGACCATTTTTAGAGAGAGACTGCGTAGCAGCCTTCCCTCTACCCCCCCGACTATAACGTCCCGTTTCGACGTGGATAGAGCTGCAGACACACTGTCGACTGCGCTTAGGGCGGCAGCCACTTACTCCGTCAAACCCGCCGCCCATAGGGGTAAGCGAAAACCGCCCTGATGGAGCCAAGAGATCGATGATCTACGCCGATCTTGTGGCAGGCTCTTTAACAGGGCGAAGACGACAGGCGAATGGTCAGCCTACAAGGACCAAAAGACGGAACTTAAATACGCTGTAAGGCGAGCGAAGAGGGCATCGTGGAGGAACTACTGCGCGAGCGTAGAATCCTCCGCCGAAACGGGCCGTCTCCGTAAAATTCTAAGTTCCACTCACAAATCCCTTGACTGTATCCGACGAAATGACGGACGCTGGACTACTTCCAGTTTGGAGACGCTTGAGCTTCTCCTTGATACTCACTTTCCAGGAAGTGACACACTTGGTGGCCAGGCCTTTTATCTGGTTAACGAACCACCATCTGGGAACTATTCCCCCCTGACCCTTACCCTTGGCCAAGTGCAGTGGGCTGTTAGGTCTTTCAAACCATTCAAGTCAGCAGGACCGGATGGTATTATCCCGGGTGACATTCAACATGGGGAGGAGATAATCCTCCCTTGGTTGCTTGCCATCTATAACGCTAGTCTCAGGCTCCTTTACATCCCTTGGAGCTGGAGAATATCTAGGGTGATCTTCATTCCCAAGGCTGGGAAACCGTCTCACACAGGGGCGAACGATTATAGACCCATAAGTCTGTGTTCCTTTCTTCTGAAGACGCTGGAAAGAGTTCTTGATGTTCATATTAGGACCTCGATTGATCCAGCGCTTCTAAACGCTTCCCAACACGCGTATACACCCAAAAAAATTTATAGGTAAATTTAACCAATTTTGTTGGTTAAAATTGCACCAACCAACAAAAATAGTAAAAATAACCAATATGAAATTGTTAAAAAATTATTTACAAAAAACTTGGTTAGAGTACAATTTTTGTGGTTAGGCTACAAATTATATTGTACAAAATACCACGGATTATAGTATTTTTACAGAAATAATTGTAAAATAACTTTTTAGTGGTAAAATGACCCTTAAATTTGTATAGTAAAAATTTTTTTGCAATAATACAATTTTAATGGTAAAATTACCGTAAAACTGTAACCATACTATTTTTACAGTAAAAGTACAATATTTTTGTAAATTTACTAAAATATAGTTTTTATACTACCTTTTGTGTTTACAGTAAAAAAATAATTTTGATTTATTTAGTAATTTTTTTTATTGAAAATATATTACATTTTATTATCTTTTAATTCAACAAAGGAGATAAGTTTAACTTAAATCTAGATAAGAAAATTAATAAATACTACTTGTATTTTAATAATACTTAGGTCGAATATATTTGTTTCCATTGGAAGAGTAACTTAAATGTAGCGGCGATTTAAAAAAATCAGTTTTAACATATATATATTTTTTACATAGCTGACTTTGTACATAGTTTCCTTAACAACTACTTAATTTATAAAGTTTTTTAATTCTTCGTGGTAATTGTAATTTCTCCAGCATGTACCCAAAATTCCATTCTTCCAACAATTTAGACAGCTCCTCTTCCTGGCTAGAAAGAGAACAGGCTGTTGAACACGAACTTTTTTCCATATTACACTGAGTATTACCACTTTTGACACTTTAATTTTAATTATTTAGTTTAATTATTTATTATTTTTTTATTAATTTAATATTTTTCACTTCACAGTAATGTTAATGTAGAAAATTGTTGTGTATCCATCACAAGTTCTTTATTGCATAATCAAAATAAATTGTTGTATTTTAAATACATAAAGCAAAGGTAAATTTTACAATTTCTTAATTTTAACAGGTATAATTGTAACAGGTACATACACTACAGAAATAAAATGATGAAACTCACGCTTTAAGAGTTTACATCGTTACTTCAATTAATACAATATTCACAGATTTACAAGAGCAAAGGTTATAATCTGTACATGGCAATTTTTCCGTAAGTTTGTGATAGACAAAAACAATATAAAATCCGTTATTTCAAGTATTTAACAATTTTATTTGTTAGTTTAACCAATATAATAGTTAAATTTTATTTTTATATGTTAACCATGAGTATTGGTTAAAATTTAACAATTAAAATAGTTAAAATAAAATAACAATTTATAATAAAAGTTCTTTGACTAATTTAATAGTTATTTTAACCAACAAAATCAGTTTAAAATACAACAATAACTTACATGAGGATCCTGTAACCATTTTGTCTTGGTTATTTTAACCACCAAAATTTGTTAAATTGCAACAACAATTTACATTTGCAGTTATGTTACTATTGAAAGTTGGTTATTTTTACCAATCAAAATTGTTTGCTTATAAAAATTCCAAAAACAATTTACATTAGTAGTTCAGTTACTGTTAAAACTTGGTTATTTTAACCAATAAAAATTGTTTAACCATAAAAATTGCAACAACAATTTGCATTAACAGTAAATTAACAACTGAAATTGGTTAAATTAACCAACAATATTTTTTTGAGTGTACGAGAGGTAAATCAGTGGAGACTGCACTTCACTCTCTTATCTCTCGGGTAGAAAAGTCCTTGCACGTTAAGGAATACACTTTGGCCATTTTCTGGACATTGAAGGTGCATTTAACAATGTCGACCCGGACGCCATAGTTAGGGCTCTTGGTTCTCTGAACCTGGGACAGAATCTGGTCAGGTTCATTGAGCTTCTTCTCAAATCGAGGATAGTAACCTCCACAGTGGGGGCCACGAATTGTCAGAGAATGGTTCGTAGAGGCACACCGCAAGGCGGTGTTCTATCACCACTTCTCTGGAATCTTGCAGTCAACTCACTCTTGAGGGGGCTGGAACACTCTGACAATGGGGCCATAGCTTACGCTGACTATATTGCCATTGCTGCGTCGGGAATTTGTCCGCAGACACTGTCGGATAAGTTGAACTTGGCGCTGTCAATCGTGCTGGACTGGTGTAGGGATTTTGGACTGTCTATTAACTCCTCTAAGACCGATACGATTCTTTTTACGAGGAAATATAAAATTCCGACCTTCTCCCTTCCCAGCATAGGTGGGACCAGACTCACGCTGAGTCGCGAGGTTAAATATCTGGTTGCTAGGGCACGCAAGGCGGCATGTGCTGCTTACTGCTGCAGTAGAGCGGTCGAAACCAGATGGGGTCTTCGCCCAAGGATCATGCGTTGGATATATTCCACGGTCATCGAACCCAACCTCTTATACGGTGTTGCTTTCTGGTGGACTGCCCTGGACAAGAAATACAACGTCAGACTTCTTGACAAGGTCAGAAGGTCTGCTGCCATTTATATAACTGGCGCTCTTCGCACCACCCCCACGAAAGCCTTGTTCGCAATGCTAAACTGGCTTCCTACTGTGCTTCTCGCTAAGCAGGTAGCCAAGTTTGCTGCGACTAGATTTAACGCTCTCTCTCGTTGGCCCATCGTACCCTCTGGTCAATCCACTATTCTGGAGGCTGATCCAGTGGGCCCAGTGAACATAGACTATTTCCCCGCTGAATATTGTCTTGACAGATGTTTCCACTCTCTGATTCCAAGTAGGGATGACTGGAATCCTGATACGGCGGCTCTAGACTCGATAATGGGGTTGGGAGCGGTGTCTACTCTGGGAAACTGGACCTGAATATTTCTCTCCGTCTGCCGGACTACTGCAGTGTGTTTCAGGCGGAGGTGATGGCGATTTACCGAGCCGCGCAATGAATGGTCAACGATGCTCCTTTTACTCGCGTCTCGATGTTCTCTGATAGTCAGGCCGCGATAGGATCTCTATCGGGTTCCATGATTAACTCTATCGATCGTTAGGGATTGTCGCCGCTGTCTTGGCCTTCTTTCTGGGCGCTTCTCCAGTGTCTCTCTGGTGTGGATCCCCGGCCACAGTGGAATTCCGGGAAACTGTAGGGCAGACGAGCTCGCCAGAGCTGGTGCGCTCCTTCCGGAATCCTCTTCTGTTGAATTGGTTATGCCACTTGCCTCGGTCAAGTTGTCCATTGCGCGGAGGTTCTTTCGGGACGCCAACCTATCCTGGGTCAATGAGGAGTCCTGCTCCACCGCTAGACTCACCTGGCCCAGGATGGATAGAAGGCGTACCAACCGATTACTTGGTCTTGGTCGTGATGTCATCTCGACTACAGTGGCGGTGCTTACAGGCCATTGCGTCATGGGTAGACACGCGGAAAGAATGAGGCTCCCTTTCAACGACTTTTGCCGTGGATGCAGGTCCACTGAGGAAGAGGAGACTGTTGTTCACTTTCTCTGCCAGTGCCCGTCTCTTGCTAGGTGTAGATATAGGTTATTTGGCTCCCCATTCCTGGTTAGCTTAACGGAGCTATCATCTATTGACATCAAGGATATAGCTTCGTTCATCAAACTTTCTGGCTGGTTTTCCAGTGCGGGGTAGTCGTGCTTTTGTTGTGCAGACCTTGCGCTGACCAACTTCCTCCTTTTCTCTGATTTTGGTGGAACTTGGTTAGTACAGGGCCTGCGTTCACCCGTGGCATCACAACGGGCCGCTATGCGTGCTCAAGTGAGCTTTGTGATATCAGAGCTACCACTCCGACCTAACCTAACCTAACATTCAGAGGCTTATTGCCCATCAAATGGAACACTGCATTTCATTTTAATATGCGGCTACCTAAAGATCTGTATGAAAATTTTCAAATATCTCAAATCTATGCATTAAGCCCCGGTTAGCCAAACGTCCACGGAACATAACGTATTATATATAAGTTAGTTTCTAAAATACGAAAAGCAATGGAAGCAATTACAGAATCGTAATATAATTTCGGTAAGCATTTACACTTACAATGCATTAAAAACGAACGGGCGTTTGGTTAACCGGGGCTTTGCTACATAACATTAGTCCTCCTTGCACTCGTTTAGTAAAATCATGCAGTTTATGCAACAATATATTACATATTGCTGTTTTACCCAGAGTCCGTCAAGGAAGCCATTGAGGTAATTTGCTAGATATTATCAACACAGCTAAATCTGAAAACCAACTAGTGTGTAGAATTGTTTAAAAGGGAAAGTTAATTTCACCTATTTTGATTATTTACTCAATTAGTTATTGCAACCCTTTAGTTAAGATTACAACCTAGATTCCCACACCGCTCATGTTGTTTGGTTCAATGGCAGGACCTACATATTAGCTTCTGAGGCTTATACTACTTCTACACAACAACCATAAATAATAGACTTGACATTTAAGACAAAATAGATAAGAAATTATAGTTATTGAATGGTTGCAGAGTTACAAATTAATTACAAGGAACAGCCAGACTATCGTTTGCCACCAGACTGATAAATCAGACGATATTCGTACACAAAACATTGCAAAGGATTCTAGACAATGTGATACAGTCTAACAGCTTTTCGCCGTTTGCTAGTAGAGCTAGAGTTAGATCCAGTGACACTGTGCAGAGCTTCTTGGTGAGAAACATTGAAAGGACACTAGAAGCTTTCATTGACGTACATAAGTATACATAACATACATAACTGGTCAGTACAACCCTTCAGTCACGATTACAACCTAGCTTGTCATACCACTTATGTTGTGTGTGTGTCAATTTTATCCATAAGTGGCGGCAGTTACAGTTTAAAGTGGACCCCGGACGACAGATTTTTGAGAGACATTTCCGTGACAATTTCATTTTCATTTCAGAGTGTTTGCCAGAAAACTGCTGAGAGAGAGAATGTCAGAAATGTTTTTCTGATCTGATATTTGAACCGTGGCCTTCCGTCTAATAATTCTACTAGTCTACGGTGACTTCATCTATTAAAGGTGCATTGAGCCAATAATAAATGCTTCTGTCGTGTAAGCGCTAGGAGCTTCTTTATGATCCCCTTTACTAAATACATATGAAAAGAGTGTTTTTATACTTGTGTAAAATAAACACAGTTGCAGTTTGCAACCTTTATAGAATGTATATGCTACGAGTATTCAAAATCTGTGTAGTTTACACATTCACATATATTCCACTGTACTCTCCTTGGGTTTCAAATGTTTGTGTTGAGCTACAGTGTATAAAACGAGACATTGAACAGGGTAGGGTAGAGTATACAGAACATAGTATAAAACGGGCACAACTTACCTCGTTTATTTAAGAAGTACAAAGCTTTCGTGAATTCCTTCCCCTGTCAGTATGCTCCTTATTGTGTCACGCATAACCGCAGTTAGCCACTGTACCGATGTACTGTCATTAAAGTTGAACAGATTAGTCAGCATGTTACAGTGTCGCTTGATTTTACACACCTTCTTAGTTCATCCCCTTTGCTTGAATAAAAACAAAAGACAAGAGTTTCATGCTAAACTTTCTCTAAAATTCTCTTTCTTTGCATTTGTGTTGGTTTGCTTTTAGGACGCATTTCCTTTTTTTGCTATTTTAAGAAAATTTGAAATATTCGGAGGAAAATAAACAAGTTTTTCCTTTTTAGTACTTCTGTGTTAAGAGACATACAAACTACACATATTTTCATTATTTTAGCGCTCAAGTACGTGATAGCATTTTGTGCAGAAATATGCATGTGTGGGTAAATAAATTAACGCATTTAAGTATAAAAAGAATATGTGAATGTATGAGTAAAACATAGAATATTACTTGTTGTATAATTAATTAACAGGCCCACATACATAAATTGTTTGAAGAATTAACTTTATTATGTGATTTTGTGCACAAACTATTTTGCCTTCTTTCTTTTTTTTTTTGTTTAATGATATTTTGTAATTTACCAGAAATTACGATTACATTAAATTAAAATTTTGTTTTCTAAGAATTTTTGATTTTCTCAGAAATTAATTTACTTGACAGATTTCATTACAAATGCGTTTGAAATATGTTTTATAGATATCGATAAATTATAAAAAAACGTAATTTATAATGAGTTTTCTGAATATTTATTATTTAGAAATAAAAATGAATATTGCAGTTTTACTTGCAGTCTTCAATAAAGGTGTATAATCAAAGGTTCCGCCGCAGCTCAAATTCCACACCAGTTGTTAAAATGTTCAGGATGTATAGAACACTCTTGAAACTCGTGTGGTTTGGTATCGATAATTTTGTTTGTTCACGTACCCATTCATCCAGATTTTTTTAAGATGTTTATCCTTAGAGCCTATCCATCAAACACACCAAACACACGTTCTTTTTTTTCAGTACCTTCAGCACGTTCTTTTCTTTGCATGGGTTTAGGCCGAAGTCACGATGCAAAATTTGCCAAATACCGAGTTGTTGTGAGCGACGTACAATCTTCTGTCTTGATTTCTTCTGTACACACTCACGGACAGCAACGATATTTTCAACAGATCTTGCGTTTGGTCAGTTCAAAAAACGAACAGTTAACTTGATTTTTATTTAAGGATGTTTTTTTTTGTGAAACTTTTTCCAAAAAATTTGTTTATAAAACCAACATTTTGGGCGTTCAGTGTCATCATAGAACCCACGCTTTAAGTAAATATTTATTATTGACTACATATTCATTGGACAACGAAAATAGCTGTAGAAATCTCCAAATCCAATATTTGAAATAATATTTAGTTTCCTTGTTCCTTTTTCAAAAATTTTGTTTATAACCGCTCTGTGAATAGAAAAACTTTATCAAATAAAACGTAATACATGCGAAACATGTTTTTATCTCCTCCGTTGCATCAGAATTTTTTTCCTTTGGATTGATTTCCTTTCCATTTTGTTAGAGAATAATACAATCCTGTGTTGATTATTGAATGTTGCACATTCTCACACGTTTCGTAGGCACTGAGTTGCATAAAAAACATTCAATGAATTCGTTGTGCCACTGGTTTTTCGTTGTTATTTTTAATTTTTTTATATTTTTCTATTTTTCGCAGATATATTGTGGACCAGTGGTGCAATGAAGTTGCTTTTCCAAACTTTAAAAAACATATGAAATCACAGCACAAGAGAAGAGAAAAAAGAAACAATAAATTCAAGAGCATCTAAAATAGGCTCCAGTCAATTCAAAATAAAGGTAGAAAATATTTCAAATAAAGTTTTTGTATCAGTTTTACTGTACATGCAGACAATGACGATAAAGACTGTCCTTAATTTTCATAGTAAAGCAATTTTTAGGAGGGTTAAACGCATGAAATCTACAAAAAATCCAAGAGCGTCAAATGCATTTCGCAAAAGTCACTGTTTGGTGAGGATTATCGGCTAGCGCTGAAAACTATGTTGGGCAGACCGTCACTGTCAATGGCAATCGATCGATGTCGATGATTCCATTCTTTTCTTCTTTTGGTCTGAATATGAATGATCTGAATGCCAACGGCAATTCGTTTCAACAGAACGGCGTTACATAGCACAAAACTCTTGTGACATTCTTCACAAGTGGTTTGAGTGGGTAGTCATCTCATGTGAAGGTGATGTGAACTGGAATATAATAACTTTCATAGGTCAAATTTAGCCAGATACATATATAGCAGACATTAGAACGATGTAATATTAGACACATAATGCCATCAGCAGGTTTTTCAGAGAAATAAAAAATTTCGCTGATATCAGACTTATGTTGTGTGTGTGTTAATTTCATGCATGAGTGGCGGAATATACAGTTTTAAATCGACTGAACACGATACATTTTTGAGAAATTTTTAATGGTAATTTTTTTTATTTATTTTCAGAGTCTTTGCTGAGAAAAAGTCGCCAAAGAAATAGTTTTTTTTACTTCGTTTTGTCGGTGATGTTCGACCTGAATTTAAACAGTGGTCTCATCTCTAATAACCCACACATTTTGTTTTATTTAAATTTTAAGATAAGATGATGATGGACCTCTTATCGTGGTTATGTGATAGTAAACAATATTATCTCTTTCGCACATTAATCCTACTACATTTATAAGTCGCCATTCTGAAATTAATTGTAGATCGGACGTATGTGAGTCATTATTTTTGAGTCTTTCTGCCTCCATCTGCAAAGAGCTCTATCTATAATCAAAGGAATTGTAATTTAAAAAAGAACAGATAGAATTAGAAAAAGAAAAAAGGAACAAAAAAAAAAATTTCGTCAATGAATGAAATGGTTGAATGAACTGGTGGCATCTTTTAGAGAGTAACGTCAACAGGTCATCAGTAGAACAAGTTGCTTGTCGCTAGTAAAAATGTTAGACTTCAAATATTTTCCAAGGTGATAGTTAATTATACTGTCCAATACCTTGGTTAGTGCAGAAAAAATTGCTGTTGTGCGGTAGAACTCGGGATTTTTACTCTCACCATTACTACCCTTCAGTCAAGATTACGACCTAGCTTCTTAAAACATTTCTGTTGTGTGTGTTAATTTTTATACATGAGTGGCCATTTTCTAACCCTCAGAGTTTTTACCAGAAATCTGCTGATAAGAAAAGTTGCCAAAGAAATATTTTCCTAATTCGTATTGTTCGTTTCGTGTTGGATCGTTGTAGGCTTTTCAAAGATATTCGTAGAATCCATTCTATCAAGTCTCTGCCGTATTCATAAAAACAGAGAATTGTACAAGTTCATGACCTTACAATTAAGAAAGACAATCTCAATTAAATATTTACATTGAATTTATGCACAAACACAATAAATAAATAAATAAACATCTTCATCAGCGGCTGAATCATCATAAAATCCACTCTGTGGACAATAACTTCACTTTAAAATAGACCGGCAGTGTGCTTTACTTAACTACAATTTAGCACTTGATGTTAAACAGCAATTGTAAAGAACAACAACAATTGCAAAAATTGTATTACAAAAAGAAAAGGGCACTTTTTTAATATATGTGCAACATCATATTAAATGCTCTGTAACGAAAGTGCACCATCAGTAGCTCTCTCTCTCTCGGTTTCCATTGTTGATAATCTGAAGCTGAAAATAATCTGAAGCAATGCCGGTATTTTTAATTGAGCGTAACAATAAATACAAATGCAGATACTCTATTAAGATACTTTATCTAGATACTTAATCTTATTCAAAGAAGAGCGAACGAAATAAATGTGTGCTCATGTGTATCCTTCATACATTTTTGGTGCAACTCAGACCAGTAACCAGGCATTGAGAAACACAAACCAGCCTCAAGTTTGATTCAAACATCTTTAATCAGCTACTGTTATAACGTTTTTCGAACATGGGGAAATATTGTTTGAATTTATGAAATGAAATATGTGGTAGTGAAGACAGAAATATTAATAGAACTTCATAGAAAATTCCGTAGAATCTATTTTTTGAATATGACTTGGCCAATGATCTGAAGATATTAAATCGAACAAATAGGGGAGCCTGTGAGCAGAACCATTTCTGGCAAGAATATTGCCATCAAATTGATGTTGCAATAAGCGCCTTATTGGAACCAGACATAGTTCATGTTTAGCTGATAAATTTTTGGAAACGATAGCGTTTGCCCCAATCTGTAAAGACAGCTTCTTACTCTTAACGACAGCTCGTGCCTTCCTGTAGCCGCCGGGGTCTTATGAATTGTATACGCTTCAAATTCAGCAATTTTGCTAAATAAAAAAAATCCTAATCGGTCAGTTTCGGAAGAGTCCAATCAGCCAAAATGCAAACAATGGTTAATTCACATACTAAATATGTTTTATGGACTCTTAAGCCAAGACCCTTACGTAAAATTTACCAGATAGCTGAATTACATTTGTTGCGAACGACAACAAATCGATATTTCGGCGACAATTTCAGAACTACGTGGTACCTTTTTTTGTCTTGTTGGTGGTATTGAATTGAGAAGTGTAAAATTAGAATGAAAATAAATAATAACTATGGAGTCTACCAGCATGGACTTAAAAACTTAAGGGTTGATGACTGTCATATTGTTGAAGCTACATTTGTTCAATGAGCTGTCACCTTCTTAAACTGTTTTTTCAAATCATCAAGGACAGCCATAGACAAGAACGTGTTTTCCCGAAATTAGTTCTAGAGCAGTAGCCAAATGACGCAAATTTCCACCGAAAAATGATCTTCAGCCATGGAGACCATTTTAGGATGAATGGATATGGGAGCAAACAAAATTGTCGAATTTGGGACGATACCAATTCAGGGTCCATTGCATCTCGAAAAAGTCACTAGCGGTGTCATTATACGTACTGTCAACTGGCTGTTAACATGAGCCGTATTAAGGTTTCGGGTAAGAGAGATACAAAACAATTTTTTTTTTTGGCCACATGGCTACATTTGATATAAATTTAGTTTGAATGGAATCATTTTAACTTTATCAACCAAATTATGCAAATTTGATGAGTAGCAATTGACTTCCTAAACTGTAATAATGTAAAGTAAAAAGCCGATTAATATAAATCATTTTCCAACACTGGCAACTTTTAAACAAAACAAAAAAGCATAGCTAATTTGTTATTTTGTTTTCCTTTTGTTTGCTGCTTTCATATTCCAACGGACATGAATAAGCAGAGAATAAACAAAAATATTGAGCAACTGGTCTCTGTGCCAATACCCAACACAACATCAAGCATGTTGCAAATCGCTAAAAGTTTGATAAAACTTTCTAAACTTTGTCAATAACTTTCTGCAGCTCAAACCTATAAAAACAAATGGGAATGGGGAGACAAATTCCCATTCATGGATACAAACACATAAACTGATGCTTGGTCTCATGTTGAGCCAACATGAAAACGTTGACAGGGCATAGGCACAAACCAAAACATAATTATAATGGCTGCCCAAATACTCTGTTAACAGTGCGGTAGAATAAAAAGGAGGAAAACATTTATGCAAAGCAAAACAAAACAAAAACATGAAACGGTATTACAAACTGGCAACAACAGCTTCAGTTGCTCTCCGAGCGTTAACGTGGATAGTTTTTGTATACAGGAGTTTACGCGAACATTTTTTTTGCGAAGAAAACTTTTCGAATTTTCTTGTTTAAATAAATAAAGTCGAGGAATTAAACGTTTGAAATGAAAGAGAGTAAATAGTGTCCTGTATGTGTAATGAAAAGAAAGAAAAACAAATTGAATTGAAAAGAAGAGTATTGGAGGAAAAAGGAAGTTTTAAAGAAAGTAGCCAGTAGAGGCGTTTAAATGGAAACGAATATATGGACGTTTTCAAATGGTTGCTGTTTGCCAGTGTTTTTTGCATTTGAGTCGCAATTTATTGCGGAGTTTGTTTGTTTTTTACTGTTTAACGTCTTTTAAATGTGAATGAACCGCTTGGAAATAGAAGGTGGACCATCTGAGTATAATATTAAAAGGGAATACCATGAAGGGAATACATTTACCGAAAAAGTAAGAATTTTCTGAAGTCCTTTAAAAAAGGAAGTCGTAATTAAACAAAAAAATTAAATAAAAAAATTAAACTAAATTGAGTATTAAATTAAATAAAAAATCGTAAGTGTGAGTGAAAGTTTTTAAAAATCGGAGGACCCGATGGCCTAGTTGACAGTGTGCTGAACTTCAAGCTCCGAGGCCGTAGGTGTTGATTCCCACCAGAGACTCTGGGTGTTTATGAGTGTTTATGTTATGAGTTTGCCTGTGGTTACTATTCACAACAGAAAAAATAATGAGATAATTATTAATAAGAAGGAATTCTCAATAAAAAAAGGAAGTGACGAAAAAAATTTTTTCACACTACTCTCTTTCCTGTATTCCAACACAATGCACTGCATGAATAGAGGTCATCTCTGGACAGTTGGTCTCAAAAAAAATTAAATCCCTAAGAAAACAAAAATGGAAAATAAAATCACATAGAGATTAAGTAAAGTTTTGTGCTGCTAAAAAAAAAAGAAATGTGTGCTGATGTCTTGGCCTTATTTCTTACTTGCAGAAATACTTAAAGGATCATAAGGATAATGTCATTTTCAAACAAAAGAAAAGCAAAGAAACACACAAAAAAAATTAATAGAAATACAATGACAAAAACAAAAGAAAACATACTAACTAAACTAAGAAACAACAAACAACTGAAAACTTTAAGGAAGGAAATGATTTGTAAACAAGTTTTAATGTGTCTTTGCTCTCCAGCTCAACTACAGCAGAAAAACTCTAAAAAGCAAATTAAAGAATAAAAAAATCTTGAAAAAAATAAGAAATTATATAATAAGAAACGGGAAAATATTAAAAAAAAGAAAACCTTTAAAACCGTAGTCTAGTAGGTAGTGTGTTCGCTTATTAGACGTAAAGCCCGGGTTCGAGCCCCAGGCCAGACATCAAAACGAAACATAAAAAAAAATATTTCTTCGGCAACTTCCTCTCAACAGATTTCTGGTCAAAACTCTGAGAGTAAATAAACCTGCCATAAAAAAGTTTCTCAAAATCTGCCGTTCGGAGTCGACGTTAAACTGTATGTCCCGCCACTCAAGTATAAAATTAAGGCACACAACATGAGTGGTGTGAGAAACTAGGCCATAATCCTGACTAAAGGGTTGTAATGGCCAATTATGTATGTGTGTTACTCTTAGAGTGTTTGTCAGAAATCTGCTTAGAGGAAGTCGCCGAAGAAATATTGTTGGAGATGCCCGACTCGGAGTTCGAACCGTAGTCTGAAGTCTACGAAACCAACACTAGACTACGGCGACTATTACAACATAAAATCATAACACAACACATATATAGACATATTTGTGAAATGAGTTGTTTTTATTATAATTTCGTAGAAAATTCCATGGCATTTATATATTTAATAAGATTTCCAACATTATCCGTTGTCCAAGTCGAATTTTTGTTCAATATATCCAATAAATCCGACTGTTTGCCATCAGGAGCAGCTTTAATTTTAGCTTCAATTACTTCACGAGTCACTAGTTTGTCAGCATAAACCAGTGACTTAAAATAGCCCCACAAAAAGACATCCATAGACGCAAATGCGCTTGAACTAGAGCACCAGTAAACAGGGCAATATCTGAAAAAAAGTTGATTTTGTAACAAACCGATCGTTAGGCATATTAAACCGATCGTTAGGCATATTAAAAGTTGCATGAATGTAATGTCGTTAATGTTTATTTGATGTATGTATGTTTGAAAATTTAAATCTAGACAGCATGGCTCGGTATTCACAGTAATAAGAGCTCTTTACCCATTTCGAAGGAAGTAAGCAATAGCACCAAACTGTATGTTTTAAGGGGTATAACGGTGATTGCTTAACGAGTATTACCTCCGAACCAAATACGAAAATTTTTTCTTATTGTTGCACCTATTTAATCAGAAGTAAGCTGTATCACTAAACAGATTTCTTGGATAGAAAAGCAAATTTTTTAGTCAGTTTCAAAAGAGTCTTATCACAAACAAGGACAAAGGCTAACGAGTGGAGAATGTTGTTGAATCGAAATTTTAGCATTTCTTTCTAGATTTCCCGCTGCAGCAATAGTACACATCTCGCCGAACTGTAGTAGATAGAGTGTTGGCTTATAGGCAAGAGTCTATGGTTCACACCATAGCTCAGACATCGCCAGACAAACAAAATACGAAAACAATATTTCTTCGGCGACTTCCTCTCAGCAGATTTCTGGCAAAAACTCTGAGAGTAAAATTGCCATGAAAAAGCTTCTCAAAAAATCTGTCGTTCGAAGTCGACTTTAAACTGTGGCTCCTTCCACTCATGTATAAAATTAACGCATACAACATAAGTGGTGTGGTAAACTATGTGTGAAGGTCTGACTGAAGGGTTGTAATGTATGCACGAACGCTTGTAGTGCTTGGTCAGCTGGATCTTATAAACCTTTAAATGGAGATCTCGAGGCAAAATGTTGAATAATGTAGATCGTTTGATTTTTAACAGTTGTAGCGAAGACAAAGGGATGTTTTTGTATCTTCCCCAATACTTCTGCTCATAACTGCTATTTTCTCGGTTAAACAATCAATACATTAATAACTTCTGTTTCTGTTATCATGAACGAATGAATGTCAGCTTGAAGACACGATTTGTTGGAGCATTTTTGCTATCGAATTTTGTTCTAAATTTCCTAATTACCTCTTGAAAGCTTTTGCCATTTTCAATACGTTGTTTTTGTAATAAAGACACATTGTTTCGCCGTTCAACATTCTTTATAAACTAACAAAAATGTGTTTAGAATCTGAAAATAAAAGTTTTGAATGAGAACTACAAGCAGAAAATTGACAGCAAAATTAAAATGAGGCCTCAATTTTGCACAGCCTTTATATATTTATATGTACGTATATATTTAAGTTTGACTAACATTCTCTAGATAAATAAATTCGTGAAGTTAAATTCGCTTCCTATTTGTTTTGAAAGGCAGTAGTGTTATTAAGAAAAATTGAGAGAATCCTTCTAAAAGATATCCTTTGAAATACATTTCAGTCAGTTTAGTTTGTCTTTTGTTTCCTCTGCCTTATATTAAAGCAGATATGCTTCATAATCAGTATACACTTACCATGATGTTTCATTAGAAGAAGAGTTAGAAATGAAAGTTACCATTGGCTGTTGTCCCTGTAAATACGCACACGTCCACTCTCACATTTAAGCCACAATTTATGGTTTAAAAATTGTTAGAAATCTACTGTCAGTATTTAGATGGACAGACAGAAACAGGCAGTTGAAATGATAATACTTTTAGAACACAAAAACCCTAACCGGCTACGGTATGGTAATACTTTACTGAAAAGGAACTCGTAGAGAAACTATTACATAGACTTGTACAACATTTATGAAATTCTTGAAAGTCTTTCTGACATATATTGCGAGCAAAATATTAAATTTATCTCTAGAACTCTTCCATAATACAATATGAGCATAGCATTGAATCAGTAAGCAAGTGTTAGAGTTGTAACACCAACTATTTTTAAATTTAAATTTAGTAGTTGACCTAAAAACGATAAAGGATAGAAAAATATTACAGACACATAAAAGTCATTACACATACACTATTAACACAGTGTAACTTAGCAATGGTCAGCAACAGTTTAAAATTTTAATCGATTTTAATACTACCAACTAAAGCACTTGTGAGTCAGTCATTGTCAGTTGTCGTACACATATTATTTTCCAGTGTTTGTTTAACAATTCAAAAGATGAGCGTTTTAAATAAATTTGTATATTTAAAATTGCACGAGAAAGAGATCTAATGAAGTATAACACTTCCTGGTCAATTTGGAACAAATAATTACCAATAATGGCGTTATCGTGTAATACTATGTTCAGATATGCACTTTTATTGAGTCAATATTCAGTTAATTGAACACAATATTTTACGTGTATAGGCATAATAATACATGCAGGTTAGCCGCTTATTTAATATTCATTTAAGAGTTGGTAAACAAAACAGCTGGTTGCTTCAACAACATTGCTTTTATTTTGGTTTGTCGTTGTTGACATTTGAGTTGCCAAATATCAACAGAAAGTGTTTTGTAATATGCGCACTGACAGTGCTGCATTTTAAGTTATAACAATTTGCGTATTTATTGCACAATTCTGAATTTGTAACTTTATATCAAATATTGAGCTCAATAATGGCGTTATTGCGATGTACGCAATAAAGTGCATACTCAACACCGTATAATCCACATCAATCACTTAGATCAACAGATCAACAGGATTTTCTGCGCTCCAAATACAGTAATTTTTTTAATAGCGTAGCCATTTAACCGGCATTAAACTTCATCACATAACACAAAAATTTTCATCTTCAGCCAATTTCAAATGAGGTGAATTAACAAAAATGGAATGCCAAAAAACATTGGTGCTTCGCTTCAGGCTGTATTTTAAAAGGCTGTAATTCCCTAGGTAGTCGTATGACAAAGGCAAATATGCTGAGAACGACCACGAAGCGACATTTCGACGAGTATTCAAGAACTCGAGATACAGCCGCAATATTTGTCTCAGTTCATACACTCAGTTGTCTTGCTGATAGCTTTTAAGAGCAAAATTAGTTTGAAAATGATCGATAATTCCATGTATTGCTTGCTCATTGTCATTACAACACTTCTCTTAGAATTACGTCCTACCTTCTCACAGTACATATTGTTTCATTTTTACCTTTTTAAAAACATTTAGAATATGAGTTCGTTGATTGCAAACAAAAATAAAAACAAATATGTGTTTCGTTTCAATTAAACTCTTCATTGTTAATACTACCTTTATGTAACCGTATACAACGTCACAATACAACAACTACTTGGTTGTTCGTTATTTTTCTCTGCTCACACTCATTGCGTAAATAACAACACTTGTACGTTAGATCTGTACAGCGGAGATCTTCACAACAGCGATCTTCAAACTACGACTGTTTACTTCGCACGCAACGCGTCTTCACACAAGACTGACTGAGTTCTTACTACTCGCTGCCTGCTTTGCCTTGCCTTTTTATATGCTCACGCAATCAGTCCGACGATGGCTCCGAAGTAGAATGTTCGTGGTTTCGCCTTCTCGAGAACTTGTGACGACAAAAGTCGGAGACCTTGTTTTTGCCCACACCATATCACTGGATGATATTTAGTATTTAATATATTGTTTATTTACTTTTATATTTTTGCTGTATGAATTATTGTAAATAACATTATTGTAATTATTTTTGAAGTTTTATAACAGGCCCCACTGTGCCTAAAATATTTAAAGTAATTTTTGCTCAGCACTTAAAATCTATTTTTAGAAATATTTTTATTCTTTATAACGGTTGTCGTACGACTCACATTCGACCTACAAGACCTCTCTGCTGAATTCAATTGATGCTCTCACATTGATAAGTTGTAGAGTGGGACACAACATGTTTGATGTTCGATCATGTTTGATCCGTTACTCGTTACTTTTGTGTATAAAAGCGAGCGTGACTTCAGCAATCGGGGCAGTTGGTGATGAGTTGCTGGTAAGGCAGGTCGATAGAGAAATCGGCTGTTGCTAGAAATATAATAAATCCCAAGTGGTGTGGTTGTCCCCAATTGTGATTTATTTACAGCCAGCAAAACATTGGCAACTGTGACTGGACGGACACCGGAGACCTCAGAACCACAATCATCCTGTGCGTATGCCGTTTGATTGTCGTTTTGACATCCTCCTCCGGAGAATTTGACTGACTGGACGTACACCGGAGACTTCAGAACCAAAATCATCCTGTGCGTAGGCCGTTTGATTGACGTTCTGACAACATCCTCCGGAGAATTTGACTGACCGGACGAACAAAGGGAGAACTTGGAGCCACAATCATCCTGTGCGTATGCCGTTTGATTGTCGTTCTAATATCCTCCTTTGGTGGACTTGACGGACAGTTGTTTGGCCGGCATAGGGTACTTTAATCTATTCCCAATTAAATTATTTTTCCTTTTATTTAATTTTACTTAGTTTAGTGCGTAAGCTATTTCAGAATTGTTAATAAATAGCTTTAAAACTTCTACGAAGTGTTTTTTTTATGTAACCACTGGACGCCGCTGATCTACCCCAGCACCCAAGCGGAAACGTGTCGTTACATTGGCGCCCGAGCAGGGACATATTTGTCCAATTAATCATTAACATAACCACATTCTATACTTACAGTTTTGCTAGTGCGAGTACAGTTATTAGTATCACCCGTCCGTCACCTGATTAAAAACAATGGGTCAACGTGAAGTGCTGAAAACCTCATGGGTCTACTCCCTTAAGAAAGAAGAGCTTGTCACCTACTTACTAAAGTGTGGCCAAGATCCGTCCGGTACCGTTGAAGAAATGCGGAAGAGGCTGGTAAAATTCATCACCTCCGAACACGACGAAGATCTCACCGATAAATTAGTGGAGTGGCAAAAACAACATGAACTAAGCACCAGCGTGTCCCCCAGCGTCTCTCTTCGTGTGCTGAACGAAAATAATGAAATGCTAAAGTCACAAAGTGCGGTTGAAGCATCACCTGATATCGCCGCCAAGAATACACCATCTACGAGGGAAGACCGCGTCGCCACCGTTGAATTAATTAGAAAATGGGGGCTAAAATACGAAGGAGGTAAAGATGTTTTAAAATTTGTTGATCGGTTGGAGGAATTGGCCGCTGTATACGAGGTAAACCTAAACTCGGTCGTTCCAGTAATGTGTGAACTGTTGAAGGACCGCGCCCTTATATGGTTTAGGAATAATCAAAAGCCATGGGAATTTTGGTCACAGTTTAAAAAAGACCTTTTAGAATTCTTCCTGCCGCAAAGGTATTTCGAAAAATTAGAGACAGAAATTCGTTCACGGACTCAACGACCACGGGAAAACTTCAAAGAATATTTACTCGCGCTCCAAGACTTGATGTACCACTCTACCCTGAACGAAGAGGAGAGGTTAGAAATAATTTTTCGAAATTCGTCCCCAGATTATCAATGGTTTATCAGAAGAAGAGATTTCAAAACCTTGGATGACTTGGTATCCTTAGCCGCTGAATTAGAAAGTATCCCCAACCCAAAACTTCCAAGCCGTAACGAACATCATCGTATGCTTCGCAACCAACTAACATCACCAAACGACACCACAGGCTCGATTAATAATCAGACGCAACTATCGTGGGAGGAAGAGAAAATTAAAGCTTCAATAGTTATCAATAACCATCTTTGCAACGGTATCATTGATACGGGTGCTACCAGAAGCTTCGTGTCACCTTCCTTCATAAAGACAATGCTACAAAAGCCGAAATATATCGCGACGGACATAGAAGTTGCACTGGCCGATGGATCGAAGAAACGCATCTCTACAGCCGTCCAAATGCCAGTGACATTTGGTAATCTAACAAAAAACCAGGAGTTTCTTGTCATGCGGGAAGCCACTGAATCCGTCGTTCTAGGGTTAGACTTCTTACGAACTTTTGATACAATTATCCTTTGTGCCGGCTTAACCACGAAAGGCGAATCCAAGGCTCGAGAGTTGCCGAATGACGATGAATCACTAAACCAGGTAAGGGAACATAATGTCGTAAATTTCTCCAATAGCTGCTATACTTGTAGTATCGATCATTCTGAAGAAGACTCGCTACAAGTGCGAATTAGAAAATTTTTAGATATCGAACTGCCCAAATTTCAACAGATTCAGGGTCTTTCTACCGCTGCCACTCACAGGATTGTAATGAAGGACGACCGGCCAATAAAAATAAGGTATGCCCAAAGAAATCCGGCCATGCAAGCCATTATTGACGAAGAAGTAAATTCGTTGCTGGCACGGGGCTGTATTGAACCGTCATGTAGCCCATATTCCTTTCCGATAACCCTGGTGAAGAAAAAGAATGGCTCGTGGCGGACATGCATGGATTTTCGTCAACTAAATGCTCGTTCCATACCTGACGCCCACCCACTTCCGCGTATTGATACCATCCTCGACAGATTAAGAGATGCCAAATATATAAGCAGTCTAGACCTCAAGGATGGTTATTGGCAGATCCCGATGGACGAAGGTAGTAGAAAGTACACTGCATTTGCAGTTACTGGTAGAGGGCTGTTTCAATGGCGAGTTATGCCGTTTGGCTTACACTCGGCTCCTGCCACCTTCCAACGGGCATTGGGCCGCGTTATAGGACCCGATATGGAACCATACGCTTTCGCATATCTCGATGATATCATCGTGATTGGAAAGACGTTTGACGAGCATCTGGAAAATCTCAAGGAGGTGTTTCGGAGACTCAGGGCAGCAAATCTGAGAATAAATACAGAAAAATGCGAGTTTTTCAAAACGGAGACCCGATATCTGGGCCACATTGTGACGAGCGAGGGAATAAAAACTGACCCCGAAAAGATTGCAGCGATAGAACAACTCCCTATACCACGAGACACCAAAGGTGTTCGCCGGTTTTTGGGCATAACTTCGTGGTACCGACGTTTTGTCCCAAACTTTGCCAAAATCTCCCAACCGTTAACCCAACTGTTGAAGAAAGGTAAACATTGGAAATGGGGTCAGGAACAGCAGGAAGCGTTTGATGTACTAAAAAGCTGTCTCACTAAAGCACCGGTGTTAGCTTGCCCTGATTTCACTAAACCCTTCACCCTTCAGACTGATGCTAGCGAGGTAGGTTTAGGAGCAGTCTTGACCCAGGAAATTGACGACTCAGAGCATGTGATAGCGTACGCCAGCAGACATTTAAATGGGGCAGAGAAGAATTATTCAGCCACGGAAAAGGAGTGCCTAGCAATAATATGGGGCATACGGAAAATGCGTCCCTACCTTGAAGGCTACGAATTTAAGGTTGTTACGGATCATCTATCACTTAAGTGGTTAAACTCCATCGACAACCCTACAGGTCGTTTGGCACGGTGGGCTTTAGAACTACAACAGTACAAGTTCTCGATCAGTTATAGAAAAGGTAAGCAGAACGTTGTAGCAGATGCCCTCTCACGCCACCCTATAGCCGAAATCAATCTGGCACAGGTACGACCCTCAAACACCTGCCACTGGTATGACACACTGTTAGAAGCGGTACAAAAGAACCCGGAACTTCACGCCGATTACACTCTTGTTGACAATAAATTATATCGTCATTTCCCCCGAGAGGTAAACGATGAGGACTCTACTCCATGGAAACTGTGTGTCCCCAAGTATCAGCGGCCACAAGTTTTAAAAGAGACCCACGATGAAGTTACGGGTGGTCATATGGGTATACGGAAGACCTTCAACAAGGCTGCCAGTCGCTATTATTGGCCAGGGTTAGCACGCGATGTGAAGAGGTATGTACGCCGTTGTGAAACCTGTCAACGATATAAAATCTCACAACAACAGCCGGCCGGAAAAATGTTGGCGCGAATACAAGAAGAGCCATGGGCGTTATTATGCGCAGACTTTGTCGGCCCTCTCCCTAGGACAGCACATGGTAACACAATGTTGTTGGTATTGTTTGACAATTTTTCAAAATGGGTTGAACTGATTCCGTGTAGAAAGGCGAGGGCTGAGGACGTAGTAAAAGCTATCAGAGAACGGATAGTGTCTCGGTATGGGGTACCAAAAGCCTTGATAACCGACAACGGAACACAGTTCACCTCACGCATTTTAAAACGTTATTTAGAGCAAATTGGAGTGAAACAACAGTTTACTGCCCCTTATACCCCACAGGAGAACCCAACGGAGAGAGCCAACCGGACAATTAAAACTATAATAGCCCAATTTACAGATGAGCGACATAATCGATGGGATGAACTGCTGCCAGAAGTGATGTTGGCCATCAACACTAGCACGTCTGAATCGACAGGATATTCACCCGCTTTCCTAACACAGGGAAGGAACCCGCGTTTGCCAAAGGCTCTATATGACGATGTGACGATCGGGTCAGGAGCCCGGTGTGTAGGGCCGGAAGAACGAGCTGATGAATTGAAGGAGATTTTCAAAATCGTACGCCACAACTTAGAAAAGGCCTCACAAAAGCAACGGCATCATTATAATCTACGACGCCGAAGCTGGACGCCAAAAATCGGAGATCACGTCCTCGTACGCCAACACCCATTATCCAAGGCGGTAGATAACTTCAACGCCAAATTAGCACCCAAATTTAAAGGTCCTTATGTAGTCACTGAATTCATATCCCCGGTCATTGTGCGAATTAAAACAATAGGAAATAACGAACAACATACTGCACATGTCAGTGAGCTGAAGCCTTATTACTCTAATAATCCGTCTCTTTCTCTAATTTTCACTAGATCACTTAAATCAACGAGTATACGACCCGGTGAAAACAAGGAATCGAATCAGCAGAAATTCGAACGAACAAGGGAAAAATTCCGCCGCAACATCCAGCAAGAAAAAGAAAAGAAGAGCTCCTCCAGAAAATTCCCTTCCAAAAGGCGACGATTCACCCACCAAACCTCTCCAGCAGCATCCAAGCCTAGTCCGAAGCCAAGGAAGGAAGGAAAAGCAAGACAATTTCGAATGTCGGTAAACACCTCACCTAGGCTCGGAAATATCGGGCTAAACCCGGATAAAACTTCGACTTCAACGTTTCTACCAGAACAAGCCCAAGTAGATAACGGCACGCATAGCGTATTACCACCCAACGCAGCGGTGAGGCGACAGTTGCATTCATTTGAATAAGAAGGGGGAGCAGTGTGACGACAAAAGTCGGAGACCTTGTTTTTGCCCACACCATATCACTGGATGATATTTAGTATTTAATATATTGTTTATTTACTTTTATATTTTTGCTGTATGAATTATTGTAAATAACATTATTGTAATTATTTTTGAAGTTTTATAACAGGCCCCACTGTGCCTAAAATATTTAAAGTAATTTTTGCTCAGCACTTAAAATCTATTTTTAGAAATATTTTTATTCTTTATAACGGTTGTCGTACGACTCACATTCGACCTACAAGACCTCTCTGCTGAATTCAATTGATGCTCTCACATTGATAAGTTGTAGAGTGGGACACAACATGTTTGATGTTCGATCATGTTTGATCCGTTACTCGTTACTTTTGTGTATAAAAGCGAGCGTGACTTCAGCAATCGGGGCAGTTGGTGATGAGTTGCTGGTAAGGCAGGTCGATAGAGAAATCGGCTGTTGCTAGAAATATAATAAATCCCAAGTGGTGTGGTTGTCCCCAATTGTGATTTATTTACAGCCAGCAAAACATTGGCAACTGTGACTGGACGGACACCGGAGACCTCAGAACCACAATCATCCTGTGCGTATGCCGTTTGATTGTCGTTTTGACATCCTCCTCCGGAGAATTTGACTGACTGGACGTACACCGGAGACTTCAGAACCAAAATCATCCTGTGCGTAGGCCGTTTGATTGACGTTCTGACAACATCCTCCGGAGAATTTGACTGACCGGACGAACAAAGGGAGAATTTGGAGCCACAATCATCCTGTGCGTATGCCGTTTGATTGTCGTTCTAATATCCTCCTTTGGTGGACTTGACGGACAGTTGTTTGGCCGGCATAGGGTACTTTAATCTATTCCCAATTAAATTATTTTTCCTTTTATTTAATTTTACTTAGTTTAGTGCGTAAGCTATTTCAGAATTGTTAATAAATAGCTTTAAAACTTCTACGAAGTGTTTTTTTTATGTAACCACTGGACGCCGCTGATCTACCCCAGCACCCAAGCGGAAACGTGTCGTTACAAACTCTATCGCGACTTCATTGTTGTTTGTGTTCTTTGCTTACGTTGTTTGCTGTTTCGTTCGCGCTTAGTTGTCTGTCTCCTTTTCTTCATGCTTATGTTGTTGGTAACAACAAGATCGTTGTATGTGTTGGTGTAACTTTTGTTTCTCATGTTAATGTTAAACGATGCTTCCATTTTCGTACAACATTTTATGTTGCGTGTGGCGAGAGCTACAGTTTAATGTCGATTTTTTGAGAAACTTTTCATGCCAATTTTATTTACTCTCAAAGTTTTTGTTTGAGATCTGCTGATTGGATGTATCCGAAAGAGATATTTTGTATATTCCATTTTGTTCGAGAGGTTTGAATAGTGGCCTCATATCTAATAAGATAATAGACTACCTACTAGACCACGGCGACATCTCTACGCTGATTATTTTGAACGTAAAAATTATTTTTATCAAGCAAAATTTGTCGATGAAGGCAGTTTTAGTATAGCTAAAGGAGAAACATCAGGTTTTTAATAGTTGAGTTGATTTAGTATAACTAAGATATTTTTGCTTATTCCCTCAACATGATCTTTTACAGTATTTTTATTTTTGGTATCGAGAAGTTGTTGCACATTATGTAGTTTAGTGTGAGAGTATAATAAATGCAATTTAGCAATCTCTAAAAAATAGCACACATGTTTGTATATGGAAGTGATTATTTCAAAGGCAGCGCGACAATAAGCAAAGATTCTGCTGCTTTGCTTTCAGACTAATTTCTATTTGTAAACACGACACAGTAAGCACAAAAAAATCGCGCAATAAACTGTTTATTTTTTGTTTGTTTTATTTAAGCTTTGCTGCTACTGCCTTTATTGGAATTCATGAGCTGTTGTGCTTGCTGTGTTGCCTTTATGTTTATAGCATAAGATATCTTTTCATGTAATATGACTAAATTTAAACTTAAGTTTAAATAAATGATTATTATTAAAATAAAATTATAAGGAAAAACAGGAAATAAATCTTTCTCTCTCTCTCTCTACTTATAATTAGTATACTAAGTATGCACAGTACCGAGCCCCCAGCTAATCCAACGTTGTTTTAAATCAGTTGGTATGAAGACGTGGTTATAACACGTCAACGTTCCGAATTTTAAAACGCTTTTAACGATTACCGGTTGAATAATTTTTCTCACAATACAAAAAAGAAAAAGCATCGTAAAATTTTCAAGAATTCTTTGAAAATATATTAATAAAAACGCCGTGATTTTTTGCCCTGTTTTCGAGGAAATTGTAAGAATATAAATAGAATGTAAAATATAAAAAAGCAAAGATTTATTTAAATCTTTTGATTTTTTATTAAAAGCCATATTTTCAAAAAAGTTAAATTAAAAGAAAAGGAGTCCAAAAGGAAAAATATCCAGCTCAAGATTATATGCAAATGTTTAAAATGAAAGAAATGAAATTGGAGGGAGAAATAAAAAATAAATGATACTAAAGTGGATTTTTTCTTCTTCGCTGGTTTTGCTAGAAATAAAGTAAACGCGGTTTAGAGTTGGCAGATGGCCAGATTTTTTTATTCTTATTTTTTATTTTTCTTAATAACAATAAGAAATGGAATAAAAATCAGAAGGAATTCATTTAAATATTTAAAATTAAAAAATAATAATATTAAAAATTCTATAGAAAATAAAATAAAAAATAAAAATTCTATACAAATAAAACCTAAACGCTTTGTAAAAATAATTTTTTTAGAAGCAGCAAGTTAAGAATTTTAAAAAATTCCCAGTATTTCAATTATAAAAATCAAACTTGATGCTAGAATGATAGGGTTGCCAGCAGTATATACTTAGAGACTACTTTCTTTGTAAAGGTGTATTGGTTTGTTATATTGGTATAGAGTTGAGCCACTGTTCTGTGTACAAATCCGATGAAATTTCTCCACTTGAGTGTGTCTCATTTAAGTTACCAAAATTTGTGAAATTTAGCTTAATTTCTCTTGATATGCCGAGGATCAAGGAAAATTGAAAATCATTTACTTGCTTTTAGCTGCTTTCCATGAACAACGACGTTGTGGTCCACTACGTAATCTGCAATGCATCTGATGAAATGTTACTCTTCAGTCATTCATTTAAGCCGTTTGCTGTCTATTATTTAGTATGGAATATATGGCTATAGGGGCTTTTGATGTGTCTGTGTGTGTGAATGGCAAAATGAGAGCTTTGCTCTTCGCAATTTTTCTTTTGAAGTTGTTTCAAAATTTAGATTCTTTCAAACGAAGTATTTATTCCTATGAGGTTTTTCCAACCACTTCATACCATCATTCCATAAAATCACTCAAAGCAGTGTGTGCGTGTGGCAACGTTATTGCTGGAATTTTCTTCATTTCATACTTAGCAAGTAACATGAATACGGGTATGTAGAAGCGTATACGAGTATATACAAGCATAACAATATAAATTACTTGGTAGCATGGAAACGCATCTTGTTTTCGCTTCATTACAGAAAAGTACAAGTGGTGAAGGAAGATAATGAAAAACGTTGGTTTATTTGCCATTTACCTATTGGCTGTCACTTTACTGTTTCAATATGCTTGTTACCCAGTTTAACTTGGCAATGGAGATGAAAAATTTGTTCATTACGATATTGTTTATTAAGTTCTCACTGCTATTCTTTAGTTTAAAAGCTGCCCCAGTGCTTTTAAACATTAAGTTGGTGCAAATCATTTATTTTCATCTTATTCCAGGTTTCTGATTACAAAATTTAAATGGTCTTCAATTTATGTGCCCTACACTATCAGTAGAGTTATTGGAAGCATCTTGGGTTGGCATAGGTACATTCAATTAAAAATTAATTTCATAACCGTATGTAACATTAAACTTGTCTTAAAATCATAAGCTGCCATGTATGTGTAAAACATATGTCCGCCACAACACAAGTGGTGTTAAAAGCTAGGTCCTAATCCTGGCGGAAGGGTTGTAATGACCAGTTATGTATGTATATATGCATGTATGCATATTTGTATCCATTTCAAATCTGACATATGATTAGGTAAGGTGGCAGATCGTCTGGAAGAGGTTCCACTTATCTTTATACCAGAGAGCTCGGTCAAGGATTTCAGAAAATGAAAGGTAAGAAACGTTTGCCTTTTTATGCCTTCTATGCACACTAGAGATCAACAATGAATTGATTTTCCGCTACTCACAAGTACTCATGGAATTTTGAGTATGAGTGAGTCAACGGTATTAAAATTCTACTACTCTGATTCATTCGTACTCGTTGCAATGAATATGAGTAGAACGTTGACATCAACTCATAACATTCGAAATATGTTTGATTCATACGCCTACCCATTCTGATTCATAAATTTAGAAAAATACTTATAATACTCATAAATTATTCGAGTGATTCGAATCATTCATTAAAATTTATATTCTTAGTTGTTGTTGTTGCATTAACGAAAAAAGAAGAAATAAAAAGACAAAGAAATACAAATACACAACCTTCTAGTGAGTATTGTAGTGTTCGTACGCGAATGATACTTATTCTGTGATTCTTGTAAATGTTGTGTCATGGAGCGTGGAAATCAATAACCTCATGCTTATTGTTAAGTATGAGTACGATGAGTACTTCAAATTTTGAATATGAGAGGTATGAGTATGATATTAAAATAAGTATGAATGCATATAATTATCAGAAATTATGAAATGATGAAATTATGATTGGAATCTACTCATTTTCAATACTCATTGCTCCTGCAGTTTTAATTTGACGTAAAAACAAAGTCTTTCGTAATGGCTATCAAAAGACAATGGTCCGTGGGAATAGGTATTGTTCGGTGGATAGCCATGCGCTTTACGGATAGAAGTGAGGCGGACCTCTTTTTATACATATATACAGAGTCCAGCAGAGTCTACAAATACTACAAGTAGTCTTCCTCTGCCAACGAGATTGCTTTTATCTATAGTCAGGTGAATAATATTCATTTTAATTGAGGTAACCGGACACCTACGGTCTGCAACATGTCGGAGATTGCGAGGCCCTTATCGACTCTGACCTGCTCATCAGCAATGCACTTTCCAATGATATCCAAAATGCCCCGGAACCCGTATTATTACCTTTTGTGCTGCCCAAGCGCTGACCAACTTCTTTGATAAGGTTGGTGGAATTCGGACAGTATAGGAACTACGCTTACCCGTGGCATCACAACGGGTCTTTGGTAATCGAAGCTACTACTCCAACCTACCAACTTACCTTTCATTGAGCATGTTTTCCCTTTAGAATTCCATGGCATTTTTGAACAAGAGCGGATGTTGAAATTACATTCGTTGGGAATGTAATTGTGGCCTGGCTGTCTGATTAAACCAAAAAAATTGGTAAGTACACCATCCACTCGCATCGCGCCGCTTTCAAAATGACCATGACTTTCGGCTGGAAGTCACTGCAGATAGTCTGTCGGAGCACTTTGTCATACACGATACACGAGGTCTAGTAGGTAGTGTGTTGGCTTATTAGACGTGAGGCCACCTAAATATTTCCTGTAGACTGATTTATTAAGAAATTTGTAAGGAACGATATAATCAACCTGTACGTGTCCATGTCTTCCCAGATATCAGCTTGTCTATAATTCAGAATGGGCCAGGATTTAATTGGATTGAGCCTTAACGCCGCCATCTAAGCTGTCTGTTTTAATAAAAGATCAGACAAGAACCAATTGAATATAGCATATGCGTTGGTTTAAGTGGAACAGAGTGTACTGGTGATCAGGACAGATGATTGCTGCCATACTCAGTCGGCGGTGGCATTGGTGTTTGTATACCATTCACGAAATTTAGTATTACTCAATTCGATTTTTAATTAACACAATCGTAAAAGAAAAATCTCTTCGTTAAACTTTAGTCAGACTTAATATCTGATTGTGTAGTGTTGTATCAAATAGTCGGCCATTACTACAGTCGAAAGAGTGTTGTATTGTTCTGTTCTTTTCATTGTTAATTTTATGCATTCTTTACTAAAGACAATTTAGTTGTTATGGGTCTTCACCTTTTCATTACATTGTTACTCGTCTCGAGATAATTAAGTTCTTTCGCATTTTAACGTTGTCGATGTAGATTTCGATTTTCTTTCGTCTATTTTTCTCTTTTCTTCCTGCATAACTTTTCCAAAAACAACATTCTTTTATTAAATTGCGTTTTCTTGTTAAGATTTTCTAGATTAGAAGTGTGGTCTGTCTGTCTGTTTGTCTGTCTAGTTCTTATTGATGTTCAATTCATTTCGCTTGTTGACATGAGTTTTGAGTGTTTTTTGTTTCAAGTATTGAAAGGGCGATAAAAATGTAAGGACAAAAGTTCATGGCAAGTTTTTTATCCTACAAGGTATGTTAACTTAAATTTTTCTTTTTAAATTTAAATTAAACGTTAATATAGACATTTACTTTGTGTATACAATACATGAAATAATCAGTGGCTTTAATCTTGTTAGTTACATCGCGGTAATCTCACTATGAATGGGATTTTATTTTAATTTTTTCTTAACTGAGACCGACACTCAGGAGATGACCTCTATTCTTGACGGACCTCATTACTGTTGGATTTAGTGGGGAGTAGTGTGAGGAGTAGTGAAGGGAGAAGTGTAGCCACCGTAGTCTAGTAAATAGTGTTGTCTTAAAAGGCATGAGGGCACTGTTCAAACCACAGGTCAAGACATCTCCAACATATACGAAAAAATTGTTTTTTGGCAACTGCTTCTCTGGCAAAAATTCGCAGAGTCCAAACCCAACAATCGTCAATTAGCATATTACTAGACTACTACTACTTCCGCAGAATATAATCCACGGGCATTACTACCATGAGAAAACAATTTAGTCAGAATTCCAACTTAACTTCTCACAGCACCCATGTTGTATGTGTTAATTTTATCCATGAGTGACTCGACCTACAGTTTAACATCGATTTCGAAGTCGGCAAAAGAAATCTTTTGAGATGTCTGAGCTACATCGCTACAGTCTATATAGTTAATAATAGACTAAATATATATCAAACTGTGCCAGCTGCTCGACATACAGGGATAAAGTTTTATTATATGTTACTGTATAGGGGGCGCTCGGAAAATCCGATAAAATTCCACTGAGGCTCAAGCAGTGTGGTTGTTAGAACCATTGCTGAACATTGCAATATGTACACTCATGCATGACTTTTTGGTCTTGAACGTATGAAAACAATTTCTACTCGTTACATTATACTATTAACAATGACTATTCTGTTTTCCACTTAGGCCTGGAACAGAATAAAGTAGTTGTAGTAGAAGCTGACGGTTACGACATACGAGTAACGTAGCCAGAAAAATGCGAACAGAATGGTGGAGTTCTCTTATAATGTTGCGAAACAGTCTTTTCAAAAACTTACAGAATAATGGAGGAATACTGTGTGAATTTTCTAGCAAAATAGGTCTCAACTTGCATAATAAATGCATATCCAACAACATAAAATTTTATGTTTCACATTTTGAATGTTGAATGTATTGAAAACCATGAACCCTATTTACAATTTCTATATTTCGCGCGACAAAGTTAAAAAATTCGAATTTTACGCTTCAGCTTCTACTACAGCGACTAATACTACCTTTTTGAACTTTTCACAGCTTGCAGCACTGCTCGTTGCGTTGTACTGCAGTGACTATTCTGTTCATCACTTTAAAAGGTTCAGTGTAGAGGAGTGATTATCTTAAATTCCTTATTAGTTTACAATGATTTTATGCACTCTACAATGCGGAAAATTTATTAATTTATGATTTCTTCAACGGATGATATTTAACATAAACTTTGATTTCATTCAATTTAATCAAGTACAGGAATTCAATTACACTTTTTAGTATACGGGTAATAAAAATGAAATTAACCTTCATCTCGATAACGCCAACCTGTAAAAACATAAAAAGTACAACCACAAATAGCTGGCATGTATGGTAGGCATGATTGTAATAATTATTTAATATTTTCAATGGCATCAGCAAAAAATCGTCAATCGTTAGCATACCAGAAATTCAATTTCAGAAAACGAAAGCAACAAATTTCATTTCACTTCTATAGTCGTTTTAAAGCTAAAAGTTTAAATTTAAAAATACAATAAAACAAAAATGGTTTGAAATGTTGTCAAATTTATTATTTTGTTGTGAAAATGTGGAAGATACAGACCATGAAGATACTGGCCATGATGTAGTACCTACTAGAATATAGCCTAGAATTGTGGTTTTTGTATATACATTTCAGATTAGGATATCTCAAAAAATTAAATTTTTTTAAAAATCCATCCGAATCGTCATACCATCGTAGCTTAATTGCAAATTAATCCCAAATTAATGGGTATACTTTCTTTTTAATTGAATTTGAAATATATTACTCATACTCATCATATTATATGTACTGCTACTAGTTACTCTGAAAAGTATGCAATAAAAAATCTTCGATTTTGTCATATATGAAACTTAAGGAAATAAATATCACTCGGACGTCACATATGTATGTACTTTTCATGAATGAATTTTTTATATTAACACTAGATTTACCAAGAAATTTTTATACCTATTTATACCAACAAACCAAAAATAACATTTTGAGTGTGTAAACTTTATATGTGCTATAATGTTTATAGATTTAATAAACAGTATTGGCAAAATATAAAATTTATAAGAAGTCCAGAGCTGTAATTTAGTTTTCATTCAAAATAGTTATGGCTTGTCACATTTTTTACAAATATAAACCTTTTTTTCTGTGCATTTTCCACAGACATATTTCTTGCAGACGTCGCCATTCTGGGAACTATTTTTGTTATTACAAAATCCTATTTGGCACCACTTATGTACTGGGCGGGGTGGTTTTTGGAAGAGGAGTTGTTGGACAGTCAGCTTCACTCTCTACCTCTTGACCTGATGACTGATAATCAAAAGTGAGTTCTTTAGCCAAACGAAACAAAAAATTCGTCCTTGAAATATTCTTTCCGGTTATAATTTTATACAAAATCCAGGAATTTATTCCGATAAAAGCTAAAATATTAAAAAATACTTGAAGTGGCAATTTTTTTTTTACTCTAATTTCGCACTATATGCCATTACACATATCGTGCCATTTGATATGTGACGTCGACACCAAATTTGGTTTTATTATAATAAGACACAGTTTCAGGCAGTTTCTTGCTGTCGGTATCAATTTTGTGTTTAGTACTCAATAAAACAACTTTTTTGTTGGGCTTACTCGTAAGTAAACTGTAAGTGTACATTCATTTGTTGCATATAGTAATCTTGAAAAAACGAGCCATACTATCCTTCTTTTCCTTATAAATTTTTGGAAGTTCCTGTTTGTTCGACCGTACGGTACCAACCAACGAAGTGTTTTTGGCTAATAATTTAGATGCTAAAGTAACGCTGGTAAAAAAGTTGTCGGTTATTACAGTCCTACCTTTCATGATATAAGGCTCCATTCTTATTACTACAAATTCACTAGGAGTTGTTGCCAAATTTCTTGTTTCATCTTTTCCTAGATAAGAAAAGCCATTTACGACGTACTTCGTTTCAACGTCTGAAGCCAGCCTGAATTTTATTCCAAACATGTCTGGTTTGCTTGGCATATACTATGTAAACCTACATCTGGCTTTCGTTGGAAATAATTGTTCCTCTACCGTAATATTTGCTCCTGGTTTGAAACAATTTTGGCTGTTTACAATAAATTTGTTTTAAACAGTTGACACTAATGCAAATTTATCAGTTTGCAAGCGTTGACTCCTTTAATTTCCTTTATCGAAACGAATGAAACGTAAAATTTCTGTTAAGTCATGTCTTGGCGGCCAATTGACATCAACATTTCATCTAATTAAACAGCCACCAAACGTTTGACGCAATAATCAATTGTAGCATGAGATGAGCGGCAAGTGGAACCATCCTGTTGAAACCAAACATCGATCACATCAATACCATTAAGAGCATGCACACCAACAGCGGTTATGATGGTGCGATAGGTGTCTACATTGACCTCCACATTTTCAAAGACATATGGGCCAATGATGGCTCCGTTCCACAAGCCGCACCAAACAATCACTCGTAATAGGTGCGTTGGGTTCTATAAGACCACGTTTGGGTTTTTATGAGCCCCAAATACAATAATTTTTGTTATTAAAGTACCCATCATGAAGAAAAAGAACTTAATTTGAATAAATCCCAACGTTGCTCAAGGGTACATCGATCCATTATGTTCAGTGGAGATAATACACTGAATTTTATGACAGTATAGAATGACATAAGTATTGCCAGATTCGAAATAACCGATAGTTCAAATTTAAACCGATAGATGGCCCACACTATAAATATAATTCATATTCACTGCTGCAATAAGTTTAAATTATTTTAATAATTTCCAATCTTTTTTGGTGCTCTCTCGTTCTCATGGTTATTGTTGTTATCGTTTTATTAATAACATTGAGAAAAACTGGCAATCATCTCAAAGAGTTTTTTCAAATTTGTTTAATAAAATTTGCATTTAAAAATTTCAAACTGTATTTCAAACTGTTTTTGATTCTTCTTCCTGTTTTATAATAAATGCAATTATAAATATGCAAATATAATTAATTTGCACAGAAAAAAGGAGCATAATATTGGATATTAAATAGTAGTATATGGTAGATAACGATTTATTTAATTTTCAAATGACATTTTCGGAAATGTAAACCATCCAATATGGTTTAAAAAAGTTTGTTTTTTGGTAATGAAAATATGTTATGAAAATGAATCGTATGTGATTCCTCAATAGCATATGCTGCACTTAATGGCTTTTTAATTAATCTGGAATACTTTATATGATTTTTCGCCTTTGAAAATAGGTTTTTCTCAAATTAATCAATTTGTGAAATGACTTTTAAAAAACAAAAACCTTATTTTAAAATTTAATAACATGCATGCTTCCAGATATAAATCACAAACTGAAAAATTGTCAAACAATGTAAACAGAACTCCGGTGCTTCTAAGACTACAGCATCCAAGGAATTACTTACCATATTTAACTTGCTAACACGAGACATGTTGGTGAAACAAATGGTTGCAAAAGCGGCATTGAGAACATGAAATTTCAGAAGCTATGGTCATTCTAAAATTTGGGTATGGTTGATCAGAATAGTCCCATCATATACATTATAATGCTTTAAAAAAACTACTGAATATTTTCTCAAATTTCTTATTTTATTTGAAAGTACAATCCTTCCGATTAATAATGGAAAATAATTTCATTCAAATAGCTGCCATTCAAAAGATGCCGATTTTCGAAAAAAATCATCTTTTCAGATTAAGCTCATTTTGATCTTAGCGGGTATGTAAACAAGCAAAACTGTCGCATTTGGGGCACAGAAAATCCGCACGCATACATTGAAAAGCCCACGCACCCAAAACGAGTCACTGTTTGGTGCGGATTTTGGTCCATAGGCATAATTGGGCCATTTTTCTTCGAAAATGAGCAAGGAGTGGCCGTTACAGTCAATGACGATCGTTATCGGGCCATGTTGAACGAATTTTTGTTCACAAAAATTCAAGAGGAAGATATTGGCAACATTTGGTTTCAACAGGACGGCGCTACGTGCCACACAGCTGAAGCTACACTCGATGTTTTGCGCCCTGTTTTTTAAAGATCGCATTATCAGCTGCAGAGCGGATGTCGTTTGCCCACCTCGGAGCTGCGATTTGACACCGTTGGTCTATTATTTGTGGGGTACCGTCAAAGATAAGTGTTACGCCGACAAGCCAGAGACAATTGACGCTTTAAAGGGCAATATTTGTGAAGCCATTGGTGAAATGCAGCTGCACACAATCGATAATGTGCTTAAAAATTGGACCGATTGTGTAGGCTACTGCATGGCCAGCCGAGGCAGCCGAGGCAGCCGTTTGAATTAAATTATTTTCCATTATTAACCAGAAGGATTGCACTTCCAAATAAAAAAAGAAATTTGAGCAAATATTCATAAGTTTTTTTAAAGCATTTTCAAAAAAAAAAGTTATTTGGCGGACACTTTAGTTGATCCTGATGTTGCTAAGCATATACCAGATAATGGTTTATACCTCCCAGGAAACGTCATTTAAGATTTCACTGATGAATCCAGATCGCGCAAGAAAGTCGGATGTGGAATCTTTTCAGAACAACTGAACTGGACGAATTCGGTATCAGAGTATATCGTAGTATATGTAGTCGCCGTAGTTTAGTAGGTAGTGTGTTCGCTTATTAGACGTAAAGCCCAGGTTTGAGCCCCAGGCCAGACATCAAAACGAAATATGAAAAAAAAATATTTCTTCGGCGACTTCCTCTCAGCAGATTTGTGGCAAAAACTCTGAGAGTAAATAAACCTACCATGAAAAAGTTTCTCAAAAATCTGTCGTTCGGAGTCGACGTTAAACTGTAGGGCAGCCACTCAAGTATAAAAAAAATTTAGGCATACTAAATGAGTGGTGTGAGAAGCTAGGCCGTAATCCGGACTGAAGGGTTGTAATGGCCAATTATGTAAGTATGTATGTAGTATATCGTATGATGGTATACGCATATTTGTCGACGGTAAAGCGATCTTTAGATGCCATGAGACCACATCTCTAGATTGCCCACTAACGGCAAGTGTCTTTGGCGGCTGATATCGAACCTTATTTGAATTCCCGAACACGACGAATATCACAACAACAACATGACCGACTCACTTGCTAAAGCTGGCACCGTGGAAAATTCAAATAAATTCCTGGAACAGAATTTGCATTGAACCTATCAAGTTTCCATCAAAGCATCTTTACAGCAGTACTAAAGTGACAACGGCGATTGAGTGTTTACGCTGGAAAACTGGAAGCACCTTAGAACGACTTATGCAGAAGCTGGAACGACGAGGAAAAAGAGGAGACCATAGAAAACCTTCTCCCTTATTGTCCAAAGCTTGGGAAGATGACGGAATAGCTAGTATTATTTTTACAACAGACCTAAACCTAACCTAAAACAGAACACATAACTACATTTTTTAAGATTTATAACCGTAATATTAATTTCATTAAGCCCTTACTCACTTTAAATTTAACCAAAACATAGTGTTTGTGACATCCAATGATATCGAATTTTTCATACATCAGGACAAGGTCTTGTGTGGTTTTTTAGTTGAGTGTGTATGCGAATAAAACACAATGGTCCTCGAAGCAAACTCAACTTAGACTTATGTCTAATTCAGAAAAGTGCTTAAAAAGGATAATACTGCTGCTGCGTTTTTATACATTTTTAAATTGCCAAGATTGGCTCACAAATAAGACGAAAAATCATCAAAAGCTCTAATGAAAGAATATTATAAAGGATTTTTTCTTTATATTTTGACCCACAACAAACCATTGCACGCCCCAAGTATTGAAGTTTATTTGTTTACATTATTTTACATGCAAGTGTACGTTGGTGAAATTTTTATCGCTCAAAGTCAAGAAGATTATTTTCTCAAACGTTTCGACAATAAAAAAAAAATCATTCGTTTTGTGGAAAAAGTCAAGAAAGAAACAATTTAAACCACAAGTTTAGAAATTTAAAATTCGTGTGTACCAGCATGTATGATGAGCAGCAGTTTTTTTTGTTAAATTTAATAGCTTAAGGCTTTGTTGCCCCTGCTCTGTAAGCGTTTGCACAAGGGGTCAGATTTACTTTGTTAAGATCCTTTTTTAAACAAATTGTTTAAACGTGTTAAGAATTCGTAGTAGTTTTTGTGTGTAAATAATAAGGCCATACACATATTTGGGCAAGAAGATGATCAAAAGATGTTTTATGGCCACCATAACAATAAAACAATATTGTTAGAAAAAAATCTAGATACTGGTGTTTTGGTTTTACATCGTTTAACATTAAAATTATAAACAAAATCTACAAAAACAAGATACTTGTTTACATGATAAACAAGTAAACAAGAATATACCAACAAAACACCAGCATAAAAAAATGATAATATGTACATACATACATACATATGTATATAATTGGCCATTACGACCCTTTAGTCAGGATTACGGACTATCTTCTCACACCACTCATGTTGTGTGCCTTCATTTTATACTACAGTTTAACGTCGACTCCGAACGACAGATTTTTGAGAAACTTTTTCATGGCAGGATTATTTACTCCCAGAATTTTTGATGTCTAGGCTGGGGCTCGAACCTTGGCTTTACGTCTAATAAGCGAACACACTACCTACTAGACTACGGCGACTACGAAATTATAATAAGAAACAAAAATACAACAAGAAACACTACATGAATAAACCTAAACAAAATTCACAAACAATGATGTTTATGTTTATAGAGATCGCCTTCAAGAACATTCATCAGACTGTTTACGTTGCCATATAAACGGCAAGGCAAAGCAGACAACGGGTCAGTAAAAGTGCAGTCAGTCTTTTGTGAAGACACGTTGCGTGTGAAGAGAATAATCGTGATCTGAAGATCTCCGTTACAAAGATCTGACAAACAATTGACTAATAATTGTTATTATTTACGCAAAAGAGTGCAAAGAGGGATAATAAACAAAGTGAATTGTTGTTGTTTACATCGAGTTGTGAACATTGGCACACAGAATTGTGCGAAAAATAAAGACTTTAATTAAAACAAAACACAAATTTATTTTTATTTTATTCGCAATCTACGAACTCATATTTAGAACATTTTTAAAAGGGTAAAAAAGTAACAATATTTTTATGCCATTATTTGAATTTCTGCTACAATAGGTACATCCCTATTGTTTTAAAATATAAAATTATATGCTCAGTAAACAAAACAACACATGTATTATACACAAGCAAAAACTATTCTTTCGAAAATGTTTTTTTTTGTGTACAACATGTTTCATGTTTTCCTTAAATTTTACATATAAATTGCAGAAAAGTGTAGTTTGTATATATGTATGTGCGTTATAAAATTGCATAAATTTTATTTATTCTCCCTTTTTTATAACTTTGTATAAGAAATTTGCTTCTGTTTATTTAACAACAATTTAGCAGGGGTCCTCAGAGCCTCAAGATTTTCACTTGGATTATTAAGAGTTTTGCGAGGCTTTGAAGAATTAAAAGAAAATTCATAAAAATTGTCATAGAATAGAGCCCAAGCTATCTGTCACAGTAGATTATCAAAATAATTGATAGTTTCTCTGTAAAGTATTTTCAGGCACTTAATTTGTTGACCTCTTAACCTCAAAAATAAAAACGAAAGACTGTCCATTAAGAAGTTTTTACGCTTAGATATATTTTCAACAGTGCAGTTAACAAGTGAATAGTTGTATCGCATAAAAGTTCGTTGTTATTATTATTATAGTTAGCGTTCCAATATTATTATTATAGCCTAAATTCTGTAAAAGTATAGTAAAAAATCGAAGAGCACACCAAAACTAACCTTTTTATCTGTCAAAAACAAACTGACAATCCAAAATGGCTGATATTGTCAACATATATAACGGACATGTGTACCAACATAACAGAAAAAAATCGAAGGTACGTAACTCACGAAATTTGAAAATAACGGTTACTTTTTGATCACACCTCGTACATATATTCGTAAAATTCAAATTGATGTCTGTTTGTTGTGCCCCTCTCAATTGGCTAAGCAATTCGTCAGGGAAGGCAAAAAACCTGTCATCAAATGTTCATTCGCTAATGAATTGGTTTATCATTTTTTTGTAGACGAAAGGCCCTTTTTAAGGCCAATAAATATTTTAAAAAAGAGATTTTAATTTGTATTCAAATTTTATAATATATTATACGTACGGATTACGTGCTATCTTCTAACAACACTAATGCTGTGTGTATTAATTTTATATAATAGTGGCGGGACCTACAGTTTAAGATCGACTCAGAACGACGGATTTTTGAGTTTTTGCACAGAAATCTGCTGGGGGAAAGTCGTGGGAGAAATTTTTTCTCATATTTCGTTTTGTTTGGAGATGTTTGACCTGATACTTGAACCATGTTCTCACGTCTAATAAGTCAACACACTCTAGCAGACAGTGATTTTATTTCAATTACCAAAAAAATTTTATGTAATAAAGAAAAAAGAATACCGAGCCTATAGAGACAACAATTAAATCAACAATTTCATGAGAGTAAGTGATGCGCTGTGTTATTAGTTTTCAAGCTTGCCAAAATTGTTTATTAAAGTTTTCTTGATACAGAGAAATAATGAAATTCAGTTTTCTTTTACACACAAAAATTATAATAATTTTGTATACAGTTTTCGTTTACTTTTTGCCAAACAAAATTTTTTTAACTGCAACATATTGTTTGGCAACAACAGTCAGTAGAAGGCATAGAATTCTATATTAAAAGAAAAACTTGTTACAATAATTTTGTTATTTTTAACAATATCATCAACTCTTTCCATTTTCTGTTTTCCCTGTATTCAATTTCAACTCTTTGTCGTTGGAACTTTGTATCAGTTGTTGAAATATTAACACAGCAACAATAACAAAATAATGGATACAGAGCCCAGCAGAGTACCATTTCATTGGGTTTTCCATTAACAATGAAAGTTAAGAAGCAAAACATTTCTAACAAAAAAAAATATTTTTCTATCTCTGGCAGTTGTTGAAAACTGAAATGAAAACAAAAAAACGAATGAAAAAACTGTTCACAAAAATATCTTTATCATATACCAACTGAAATTTTGGGTTACGAAACTGTTTTTCCCTCCTTCAAAATGGAAGAAAAAAATTTTAATTTTTTATTAAAAAAAGGCTGCAAATGAAATTGTGTTCAGATGTCAACTGTTATGAAAAAAAGAGGCCTATAGCTATAAAAACTAAGTTTTATAAAGGCAGGAGGCAACCAATATTGTTCCAGCCAGTGCCAGCAGTAAAATGTTACAATTATGGATGTTATTTGCAATCACATAAAATTTATTGGTATTCATAGCAAACAACAATTTTGCAGAGTTGAAATTTTAACAAATTTAAGCAAAAAATATTGGGCAACTTAAAAAGATATTGAAGCCATTGAGGTATTCATTTCATTCTAAAAGCACATACAGTCATAGTAAGTTCTTCCCTTTTAATTTGTCTCTTATAAGAAAACTCGAACTTCAGGATAATATTCTTGAAAACTAATTTTTATTTACTTTACCTAAGAAAGCAGACTATTTTAAATAATTTATTACTGACATCCATACATACATAACGAACTATCCTCGCTCCGCTTGATTTGTATGTCCAGCAAAGCAGTGTCATCTGTCTGAAGAAATCGGACTGCTTAAAACAGCGCTTGATAGGACACTCCGGAATTCTGAACGTCGTCTTTCCTAAGTGAAAGACCGGATCTTACCAGTTTGAGGATCCTCATACCGGATGGTGCATTATGGAAAGGTTGGGGTGGAGAAGTATACCCATCTTCAAAGATGGATCGAATTTAGATGGAGGCACAGGTGCTGGGGTTTTCTATAAATATCTCAATCTTGAGCTTAGCTTTAGATTAAATGATGACTGTAGCATCTTTCAGGCACAGATTTTTTGCCCTAAGGGTCATTGCGTTGGTTGTTGCTGCAAAGAGTCTTTAGAGACCTTAGGACCAGATCGGAACTGTCTACACTTGGTAATTAGACAGCGTTTATTCTCACTAGATTAGGTTCACTTTCGCTCCATAGACTCATAGAAAGATTAAGGCGGTTGAGAAGCGCTATTGCACCAAAGTTATAGTTGCGCTCTCTTGTGTGTTTGTGGTTCATATTTTTACCTACGTTTTCTATATCGTCACATATCCTTTCAAACCTAGGCCATCATTTTCAAGTCCTGGCAAAAACAATTTTTGAGTGTCGTTATTTATTTGAAGCACATATAATTTATGTTGTATTTAACTATTTATATTAACTAATTATTATTGTTTTAGTTTATTTCTGTACTATTATTTTTTACAGTTATATGTATGTTACATATTACTATTTGTTTAAATAAATAACTAATTATTTATATATTTGTTCAAACTAGGTATGAACACATAACATGCACAAGTGGATTTTAATTAGATACAATAACAACAACACACTTTCCATCAAACACAAAACAAACACAAGACAAACAACACAAAAGAAATGTCTCCGCATTCCAATTCCATTGAATAAAGGTAATGCCTCCACAATTTCCAGCAATATATATGATCTAAGAAGTTTGGTGGAAGATGAAATTGCACATCAACTTCACTTCTCATCTTGCCTTTGATTCGTCAGCAACTCTAACTCTTTATCTTGCCTTGGAACCTTCAACAATTCGACAATTGCGACAACCTTATTTACCATCAAATTTTCTTTTTTTTTTTAATATATTCACTTAAAATAAAAAATAGAAAAACTTGTGTGAAACTTTTGTGTGAAACATTGTGTAAAAATATTTAATAAAATTACCATAAAAAATTGTGCTAAAAAAATGATAAAAAATATTAAAATTAAACCTAAACTAAAATACTTAATAAATTAAATGAAATTTATAATTAATAAATAAATCTACTTTTTACCCTTAAAACTATAATTGAAACAAAATAATTTACATTAAAAATAGAATTATACTTTCCTAAAATTATACTTACTTAAAATTATATCTACATTAAATTATACTTATTTGAGTTACCTACATTAAGTTATACTTACCTGAATTACCTACATTAAATTGTGCTTACCTAAATAATCTCTGTTTAAATTAATTAAATTTAATTTCTACTAAAAAATATATTGTGATGAAGTGAATATCCCTAATAAATTTAAATGTGGAAAAGAACCAAAAGGCCTATTGGAAAAAACAAAAGATTCATTTCATCGCAGGAAAAAAGGTAGGAACCTCTCTCTCTCTCAATTCTCAAAAGAAATAGAAATAATTCAATTTCTTTATTTTTTATCTCCCACAACACGCAGCCCAACGATTGTAATTACTCACGACTAATTACAATCCACATCTCCTAAAGATCTCTTTCTTTAAAAGAGATTCAAAGGAGATTTAAAAACAAATTAATCATCCCCAAATTGTTTCAATATTATTTATTGCGATTAAATTTTAAAATAAATTACAATATGAAAAAAAAATGTCCCCAACAGGTTGCATGCAACTTCGTTACATATAACACAAAGTAGTCCACACAAGAACATTTCACTTAATGAAAAAATGTAAGTAATAAAATAAATAAATCAAATACATATGTAAATATATTCCAGGAAATTTACAATTTAGTATTAATTTTTTTATTATTTTTCATTGCATTATACAATTGGGAATACTGCGCTTAAACGTCACACAACAACAATATTTAAAAATGCTGTCAAATGATCATATTTTAAAAGGCAGACATTATACCCTTTATAGTGGAATTAATTTCAATAAAAAGGAAACAGAAATTTGAATTTCAATTCACACATACATATGTAATGAAGCCTGCATATTCTGGCACATTAGTATTTAAATGAGATAAAGTCTCTCAGTTTCCCAGACTTACACATTCCATTCCATATTCCTGTTAGCTAAAAAGGTTAAAAATACTTAAAAATGAGTATGTATGGAGAGGGAGGGTGATGAGTATATTTTATGCTGGTTATTAAAATTACGAAAAAGAGCAGTATCGTATATGATAAGTAATTAATTTAATATGATACTCAAATGGAAAAAAATCCAGCAAGTTGCCATGAATGTAATTTTATTACCAAGTGTACTCGATATGAGTGTTACGATAAAGATCAAACGCGTGCAAACGAGGTTTTAATAGGCGATTTAAAACTCCTGAGTTACAAACGATATTTCCGCCCTTAAGAGGAAAAGTTATTCGAAATATTAAAGAATCTAGAACCAGCTTCTGCTGAAATAATATACCTTTTATAAACGAAACAATTATACTTCACAACAAAAAAATAATTTTGGCAAACTTCAAAGCGTTTTTGTATCATTGCATTTTTAAATTAAAATTTTTATATTACTAACCCATTACATTTACTCTTCATTATGCTCATATTTAATATGTAAAATTCATTCATGACAAGTACATATGTGACGTATGAGTGATATTTAATTACATTAGTTTCATATATGACAAAATCGAAAATTTTTTATTGCATACTTTTTAGAGTAACTAATGCCAGTACATGTAATATGATGCGTATGAGTAATATATTTCAAATTCAATTGTGCGACCTCTTCAACTTCGTCATGAAAAGTGTTCTACGGAAGGCGAGAGACCATTGCAATGGCACTATTTTCCAAAAAGGTATGCAGTATCATAGGGCATATCAAGCGAGGTGTTATTTCGAGGCTAGTATTTGATGTGGGAATTTCCGTTGTCGAAGTCGGGGAAGAGGACGACCTTATCTGCGTTGGAAGGACCAAATCGAGGAAGCCCTGTTTGATGTAACCAACTGGCGGAGGAGCGCAAGTGCCTGGAAGGGTGTGTTAAGTCAGGCCGAAATCCGTTAATCGGGTTGTTAATGCATATTGCTGTGTAGCATTATCGACCCGATTTTGAAGTCCTGCAATATACTCCTATTAGCTTCAATATTTTCCTCGTTACTTTAAAATACTTCTTTTGAAGACCTTCAATACACTCCTATTTGCTTTAGTATCTTCCTCTTTGTTTTCAAATACTTCTTTTCCTTGCAACAAAAATCCCAACAAGAGCAAATTATAGAATCTTTGAATAAACAAAATCTAAAAGATTTAAATTAATATCCGGCTTAGAATTTTGTTGCCTTAACTAACACAAATAATAAAAAAAACTTAAAAGTATAAAAAATGTAATTTCAATTATAAAACACGCACACACCCCTACACAACTTTAGTTATTTATAAAACACAATCAAATTTCTGTTCAATTGTTTGGGGGAAAAGGTTTAGCACATTGAAAACTCGGAACCGAAATCGAATAATCTCTTCACATCTGAAACACACACTTTCCTTTCAACATTTGCATAAAATTGTTTTGTTTCATTAGACCAATTGTTGTGAGTCTGTTGTTAGATGTGTGTGCGTGGCAAGTATGTGATTGCGGGGAGAACACACACACAATGGCAACAAAATTACGTTTTAATAAGAGGAGGAACTTTAAATAAATTTCCGAACTCCTTGTGATTCTATGTGTGGTAGTAGTATTAGGGGTTTTAATTTAATTTAAAAGAAAATTATCAATGTGTTGGGAGGTGGTGCAGAGAAAGAAAGTGGAATTTTGATTAGAACTTTGAAAAAAAAACATTATTGTATGGGAGAGAGAAAGAATTTTAAAAATAAATTGAAGGTGTCTATAAATAAAGCCAAGATACCATATGTATGTGAAGTTAAAGTCCTTATTTAATGTAGAAGGTCACCGTAGTCACAGTTAACACAGGCTCAAATTTTAATGTGCTCAATGTGCTTATGTTCTATCCTTTATGAAATTCTGATGAATATCTAAACCACGTCAACGTCTGTAGATGTCTGTCTTGTACATTATGTAGTGTACAGAGAAATTTTGTTTATTTTTGAACAATGTTGGACAGATGGAGCAGATGATAGCCTCATCCTCCTCAGTGTTATTATAGCTCAAAAGGTCTGATTGCACCAGATTTTCCCTTGTAACTACTTGCGAGTCAGTGACCATTAATTGATTAATCAGTATAATCTAAGCAAAATGATCTTCTATGGTCATAAAACAGACACATCCAGCTTCCACCGACTTTCATTGTGCAATCTATTTGAAGACACCAAAAGTCAGAGGCGAAGTTTCTCACTATGACCGCATGGCCATATTTAGGAATTCTTGGCTCTCCAAATGAATATACTTACGCTCGCTAACAAAGATCAGCAACGAATCGTTTTTAGCTACTCATAGTCGCCATGGTCTAGTAGGTAGTGTGTTCGCTTATTAGACGTAAAGCCCGGGTTCGAGCCTCAGGCCAGACATCGAAACGCAATATGAAAAAAATATTTTTTCCTTCAGCGACTTCCTCTCAGCAGATTTCTGGCAAAAAAAACTCTGAGAGTAAATAAACCTGCCATGAAAAAGTTTTTCAAAATCTGTTGTTCGGAGACGACGTTAAACTGTAGGTCCCGCCACTCACGTGGAAAATTAAGACACACAACCTGAGTGGTGTGAGAAGCTAGGCCGTATTCCTGACTGAAGGGTTGTAATGGTCAATTATGTATGTATGTATGTATAAGTACTCATGAAATTTTGAGTATGACTGAATCAACAGTATTGAAATCAACTACAACTCAACTACGCTGATTCATTCGTACTCACTACATTGATTTATAAGTATAGGTTGCAATGAATATGAGTTGACATCAAACTCATAACAGTCGAAATTTATTTGATTCATACGTCTGCTCAGTCAGATTCATAAATTTAGAGAAATACTTATAGTACTCATAAATGATTCGAGTGATTCGAAACATTCATCAAAATTTACAGTCTTAGTTGTTGTTGCATTTACAAAAACAGAAGAAAGAAAACGACAAAGACAACAAGCAAAACAAACACAAAACCTTCTAATGAGTATTGTAGTGTTCGTAGGCGAATCATACTTATTTTGTGATTCTTGTAAATGTTGAGTAAAGGAGAGTCGAAATCAACAACATCATGAGTATTGTTAAGTATGAGTACGATGAGTACTTCAAACTTTGAATATGAGTAGTACGTTTATGATATTAAAATAAGTCTAAATGGGTATAAGTATCAGAAATTATGAGTATGATTCGAATCTACTCATACATACATACATAATTGGCCATTGTTATAAATGAGACTTCACTTTATTCTTTAAATACATACTTTTACTTTACTACTTTATATTATTAACTACTTTATATTACTTTGATATAATATACTTTGCATTCATGGAATTAATTGTCAATATTATATAACTTTGGAATTGTAATAATTTTCATTTGACTTAAAAAATAAACAGTCTTTTGAAATACTCGAAATTTAACAGATTGGCGACGAGCGGAAAAATTCAATAAACGTGTGTAAGAAATGGGAAATGAAAATGAGCTATTAAAAGAGATGTTGATGCAACAACAAGCTTGGACGACTAAGATGCTTAAGGAACAGAAGCAATGGATGGAGGCTGTTTTAGGTGCTTCGCAAGCTGGACTTTCAAATGTACAAAATGTTAGTGTGCCAAATTTTCATTCTTTTAATAAAGAGATTCAACCATGGGATTCATATGTAGAACAACTGGAACAACATTTTGCAGCTTATTCTGTACAAAGTGCAGAAAAGAAAAAATCATTTTTTTTAGCCTGGAGTGGTGAAGCAATATTTGAGCTGTTAAAAAAATTATTTGGTGGACAAAATTTGCAAAATAAAACTTATGATGAGTTAAAAGGAAAGTTAACCGAACATTTTTTGTCAAAAGTACATACTGTTGCTGCACGGTACGAATTCCATAAGTTAGTCATGAAACCAAATCAAACATATAGAGAGTGGGTAGCTGAGCTGCGTGGAATTGCGCGGAACTGCAATTTTACGTGTAGTTTAAGCAGTTGCGCTAAGGAGTATACTGACGAGATGATACGTGATATGATAATTCTACATACTCCACACGATCCCGTACGCATCTCTGCTATGCAAAAACTGCAGCCGACGCTAGCAGAAGTTCTACTGATTGCAGAATCATACGAAGCGACAACGAAAAGCGTACAATTAATAAAAGAAAATAAAGAAGAGAGTGCAGAGGGTTTTTCGAATTTAAATTTTGTGCATAAACAAGGAATACCCAGGAATACTAAAAGAAAAGAATATAAGTCGTGTACTGGTTGCGGTATATATCATGAAAGGGAGAACTGCCGATTTCGTTTTGTTGTTTGTCATCAGTGTAATAGAAAAGGGCACATAGCGGCTGTATGTTTATCAATTCAGAATAAAAAGAAAATGAAAGACAATGCAAACAATAACATTGAAACTGAAGAAGCAACCGATCATATCTTAAGTATAACGGACTTAATAAAAAATGAAAATAATAAAATGTTTATTGATGTTCAAATATCAAACAAAAGTATTAAATTTCAATTAGATTCTGGTGCTTCAACGTCAGTAATTACCAAGAAAACATATGAAATGTTGGAAAACCCCAAATTGGAAAACTACAAAAAATCGCTTTTTGCTTACGGTCATACTCGTTTAAACATTCTGGGTCAAATAACAACAAGAATTAAGTGTGGCGAAAAGGAGAAACTAGTACCATTAGTTGTTATCGATGTCGAAGTTGGTGACAATCTGTTTGGATCAGACCTTTTTGAAAAATTTGGTTTTACAATTGTTCAAATCGCAAACTTAGAGATGGATTATGCCGATGAAAAATGTATTCAACTCTGTGAAAAGTATAAACATGTATTTGAAGAGGGCATTGGCACTATAAAATCGTTTAAAGCACGTATAGTTTTAAAAGACAACGCTGTACCAAAATTTTACAAAAGCAGGCCAGTTCCTTTCGCTCAACTGCAAACATTTCAAAAGGAAGCTGAACGAATGGTTACAGCTGGTATTTGGAAACCAATCCAGTTTAGCGATTGGGCTTCACCAATAGTGCTTGTTACAAAACCAGACGGTTCACTTCGAGTCTGTGGTGATTTTAAGGTGGCGGTAAATAACCAAATCGATATAGAACAATATCCATTGCCAACAAATCAAATCAAATATCTGATTGTTGAAGTGATCGGACGTGTTTATGTTTGTGCTCCTGCAAGATTTTTGTGTAGTATCTGTGTTTTTGAAGTTTTGCATCCTGAAAATATTTTCTATAGTTGCATTTTGGGCAATAAATCGTGACATAAAAATAGTCAAAATAACATAAAAATACCGATTTGAAATTTATCAAAGTGAAATAACGCATAGCAACAGAGTCTAACTCTTCATGCAATATTTATTTATAATTTACAAAAACAAATATAAAACGGACAATCTTATTCTTGGTGACTCATCCTCAGAATTAAAACAAAATTAAGTAACTGAAATTGAACAACAACAAACTTACACAGTATCTTTAATCCTAACACCTACATAGCAACATTATCCTAAACAAAATAAAACAAAAACAAAAGTAAACAAATTAAAAACAACCAGCTGTTTTACACTAATTACCGGTTTATTAAGTGCTGCCAAATTTATCTAAAGTATTGACAGTCAATTTATATGTTAAACATTGTTACTTTTTGTAATCACTACTATTTATTGCAACTGCCTTGGTTTGTGAATTTGCTAAAGGTCGTATATTGCGGTTTATACTTTTAAATTAATATAATGGAGTGTTCAAAAGCAAATTGTTCCACTACTGGGAATGTTAGGATGGTCTCATGCTGGCTATGTATGAGCCTCTATCATATAACTTGTAGTGGTCTTAAGGCTCGTGATGCTGATGCGTTAGCTGATCCACAGAAGTTCCTTCAATGGACTTGTCCTGATTGTAGAAAAGTCAATATCGAATTCTACAAACTATTTAAGGACTCTAAGGTTAAATTTAACACAATTAGTAATGATCTCATGGAATTGCAAAAGAAGTTTACAGAGTTTGGTGAGTTATTTGCTAAGTATCCTAATTTGGATAAATTTGTTAGTAACCAACATTCTGCATCACCTAAACGTAAAAGGGATGGTCTGAGATCTGCTCAAAATGTTTCTCCATTACTACCACCTGCTGCTGATCCGAATGAGAATGTTGTAATGACTCCATCTTGTGAATTGCAACCGTCATATTCTTTGAATAATAATTGTACATCACCGTCCACAAATTTAATTTCACCTTTACCTCGCGCTGCTGATATTTCGTCCGTTACTGAAAATCCTACTAACTCACAACCTACTTCAAGTTACTCGAAAGCTGCTGCAAAAGTCACTGATATTAATAACACCTTGATAACCACACCTAAGCCGTTAAGAGTCATACCACCTGCTAGAAGCATTTTTATCTCACGTTTAGCTTCTGACACTGCCATAAAGGACATTGAATTTTATATAAGATCTAAAATAGGTGACGGGATTAATTTATCGATTCATAAATTTGCATACTCGCAACCGAGAACAATAGCGTCTTTTAAAATTACAGTTCCGGACGAATACTTTGAAAAAATACAAGATTTTAATTTTTGGCCTGCAAAAACATATGTCCGGGAATATGTTTCTTCGGAAAGACAAAGGAATAATATTGTACGTCTACCTACACCGCAGATTACAAAAAACTAAGTATTCACTGTGATAGTTTATCAATAGTATATCAAAATGTTCGTGGATTGAATACTAAATTGTCCAAACTCTTCGTTAATAGTCATGATTTTATGTATGATGTAATTGTCTTTACGGAAACTTGGCTTAATGACGGTGTTTTTAATGCAGAAATTCTTTGTAACAAATATCAAATTTATAGATACAATCGTAATACACGCAGAGGAGGTGGTGTATTAATTGCTGTCTCTTCATTATATCCATCAGAACAGTTTGTAACTGACACTTCCAATATTGAATTTGTTGCTGTTGTTGTAAAATTAAAAACGTCTAAAGTCTACTTCTCGTGTTCTTATGTTCCCCCTGATTCTGACTATGCTGTTTACTCTGATCATGTTGACGCAATAACATCTGTTGTCCAATGTGCCAAAAAAGACGATTCTGTTTTTGTTATGGGTGATTTTAATCTACCCTCAATTATATGGAAACATGTACCTGATGTGCCTTATTTAATTCCGATTAAAACTAAGACTTGCCATGACGTATTCCTAAACGATATTTTTGGACTATCACTGTATCAAATAAACTCACTTTGTAATGACTTTGGAAAAATACTGGATCTTATATTTGTTAATGATGTTAATCACTGTAGTGTTTTACGTTCTGAACCTGTAACTTTGCCTGAGGATCGATATCATCCGACCTTAAAAACTAATTTTTCCCTTCCAACGAATTTCAAAGCTAAGCCTTCGAAAATAAGTAAAGTTTACTGTTTTAATCGAACCAATTACCATTTATTTATTGACATGATGAAAAATACTTGTTGGAATGAAACCTTATCTATTCCTGTTAACAATGATTCTGATATTGACTTGATGATTTCTAACTTTTATAAGAAAGTGCATTCAATAATTGAAAATTGTGTTCCCTTAAAACCTTCATATACTCTGGTTGGTCCACCATGGAATTCGAAACAACTGTCACGACTGAAAAATCAAAAGAACAAGTATTACAAGAAATACAAAAGGTCTGGCTCGATTATTGATTATGGAAGATATTCTATTTGCCGGTCTGAATATAACATTCTAAATCACTTATTATATAAAACATATATGGACAAAATGAAAAATAATTTTATTAAGAATCCTAGATCTTTCTTTACGTTTGTAAATTCCAAGAGAAAATCAACTGGTTATCCATCCTTTATGAAATTTGCTGATAAAGAATCCGGAAGTGTTGGTGTCATATGTGATATGTTTGCTGATTTCTTCGCCAGTACTTATTCTAACTCCGCTTACATGGGTACAAATAATTACCCTTTCCCGTTGACATCGGCTCCAGTAATATCTATTCCAACTTTTAGTGACTGCGATATTTTAGTAAACCTGAAAAGGTTAAAGATGTCTTTTCGTCCTGGTCCTGATGGGGTTCCAAGTTGTATTTTAAATCGATGTGCAGAATCATTCATCACACCATTAGTCATATTGTTTAATACCTCGATTAATTATGGATATTTTCCTATGTTTTGGAAGGACTCGTATATTATACCGCTTTTTAAATCTGGCAATAAGTCTGATGTTACAAATTATAGGGGCATTGCAAAACTGAGTGCTATTCCAAAAATGTTCGAGAAACTGGTTGCCGATTTTTTGATCCATCATACTTCATCGTTACTATCACCTCATCAACATGGTTTCCGAAAGGGCTGCTCAACAACGACTAATGTGCTTCAGTTAACATCCATGGTAAATGTGGCCTTTTCTCAACAGAAGCAAACTGATGTAATTTTTACGGATTTTAGCAAAGCGTTCGATAAAGTGAATCACAAACTACTGTTAACTAAATTGGATTTAATGGGTGTAAACCATAGGAGCTTAAGATGGCTAGAGTCGTATTTGACTGGTAGAAAGCAGACTGTATGTGTGAACAATAGCTTATCTAAATATATTTATGTGCTATCTGGTGTTCCTCAAGGCAGCCATCTTGGTCCACTTCTTTTTTCGCTGTTTATAAACGATCTTCCCAACATAATTAATTTTGCCAATATCTTAATGTATGCTGACGATGTAAAACTTTTTCTCTCCTTTAATAATTTCATTGAGCATATTTATCTTCAAAGTGATCTCAATAATTTCTATTTGTGGTGCGAGTGCAACATGATGGAGCTGAATATTAAAAAATGCAAATGTATGCGGTTCTCGAGAAGTAATTTTGTCGCGGTTAATTACTTGCTTGGAGGTCATCAACTGGAAATAGTGGACTCTTTTATTGATCTTGGGATCCTATTAGACACAAAATTAAACTTTAATGATCATATCACTTTGACTGTAAATAAGGCAAGAAGCACTCTTGGCTTCATAAAACGTTGGGCAAAGGAATTTACTGATCCATATATTACTAAACAGCTATACATATCGCTTGTCAGACCTATTTTGGAGTATGGTTCTATCGTTTGGGATCCTCACTATAATGTTTACAGCGAACACATTGAATCTGTTCAGAAACAATTTCTACTCTTCTGCTTGCGTGGCCTTGGATGGAATTATTCGGACATGCCTTCATATACTAGCAGACTGGCTTTAATAAAACTGCCTACCCTTAAGAGTCGTCGAACGATGTTAAATATATCTTTTATGACTAACCTGATCAATGGTAATATTTGCTGTGAATTTCTGTTAAGATCTGTTAAATTCAATGTTCCTCGTCGTAACTTCCGCTGTTATAATCTTATTTATATTCAATTCTGCAGAACTAATTATGCTGTTGCTGATCCATTAACTAGAATTTGCCGTCAATTTAATTATTTGTCAGACTTTGTTGATTTTTCTTTAAATTCTTGCGTTATAAAACGGAATATTATTGTTTTTCTTAATTCTTAACTTTTCCTAATTTTTATTGTAATAGTTACGTTATTTTTGTAGAAACTGTTTGTAATTGTATTTAATTTTATTCGTACCAATTTTTGTTATTAGTCAGTAAGGAATTTGTCCATTGACTTCAATAAATAAATAAATAAACACGCGAATCTTTGTTTCACAAAATTCGTTATGGCAAAATATTTTCTAAAATTGATTTAAGAGAAGCATATCTTCAAATGGAAGTTGACGAGTCATCTAAAAGCATTTTAGTTGTAAATACACCAGCTGGTTTGTTTCAGTACCAGCGTATGCCCTATGGTATAGCAAGTGCACCCGCTATATTTCAGAAATACCTAGAGCAATTGTTACAAGGAATTGAAGGATGCGGCAATTACTTGGATGACATAATTATATCTGCTCCTAACATAGAAGAACATTTGAAGCGGTTAGAAGAAGTTTTTACTATTTTATCCGAACATGGTATTAAATGTAAAAAGTCTAAATGCGAGTTTTTAAAAACAAAAATAGAATATCTTGGACGACAAGTTAGTGCAAACGGGATCCTGCCTGATGAAGCAGGGGTCCGTGCAGTAAAGGAGCCTCGATCTCCTCGTAATATTAAAGAAGTGGAAGCTTTTATTGGTAAGGTTAATTACTACAACAACTTTATACCAAATTTTTCGCAAATTTCAGCACCCATAAATCAACTTCGTAAAAAGAATGCCAAATTTATCTGGGGAAAAGAACAACAGTCAGCTTTTGAGACTCTAAAGAATCATATCGTACATGCTGCAGAGTTGGCCCGTTTTCAAGAACATTTGCCTATTATCCTGGCAACTGATGCCTCTTCCCATGGGCTCGGTGCCGTTATTTCTCATTTGCTTCCCGATGGAACAGAACAGCCAATAGCATTTGCCTCGAAAACTTTTGACGTACACCAGCAGAAATACAGTCAAATTAAAAAAGAGGCATTGGCCATTATTTTTGGAGTGCAACGTTTTCATATTTATTTGTATGGACGAAGGTTTATACTCCTAACAGATCATAAGCCTTTGGTAACGATCTTTAGCCCTAATAAACAATTGCCTACAATGACAGCACATAGAATTCAACGTTGGGCCATCATATTAATGACATACCAGTTCGAAATTAAGTACAGAAGCAGCACAGAAAATGCTAACGCGGATGCATTGTCGCATCTACCGATTGGACCTGACCCTGAGTTCGATAACAATGAGTATTGCAATTCGCTAATAGAAGTCAAAACACCGATAAATATTGATATTCTCAAAGAACATACTATTAAAGATCCCATACTAAGCAAAGTAAAACTATACGTGGAAAAGGGATGGCCTACGTTCATCGGGACTAAAGAAAAATGTTTAATCCCCTATTTTAACAAAAAATTCAGTCTAACAGTCAAAAATGACGTCATATTTTGGGAGTCATCAAATTGTTCTCGCGTTGTAGTACCAACAATAATTCAAAAAGAAGTGTTAAAATTGTTGCACGAAGGTCATTGGGGAATCATAAAAATGAAAAGATTGGCTAGACAACATTGTTGGTGGGTAGGCATGGATAAGGAAATAGAAAGAATGGCATCAGCATGTGAAATTTGTAGTTTACATAGTGCAAGTCCAACGCAAGAGCACAGCAACTGGCCCTCCGCGATACGTCCGTGGCAAAGAGTTCATATTGATTTTGCTGGTCCCATTTTCGGTAGCATGTGGCTTATTTGTGTTGATGCATTTTCGCAGTTTCCTTTTATTTGTAAGATGTCATCGACAACGTCTTCAGCTACTATATCATTGCTTTCCACAATTTTTTCTATTGAAGGTTTGCCAGAAACCTTAGTTAGTGATAACGGTCCTCAACTTACATCTGAACATTTTAAACAATTTTGCTCAACTAACGGTATACAGCATTTAACAACAGCTCCTTTTCACCCCGCCTCCAACGGCTTAGCTGAACGTTTTGTACGTACTTTTAAAACATCAGTAGCCAAGAATATTGAAGATGGATTAACTGTTAAAGAGGCTGTTTTGAAATATCTATCAACTTATCGCAATATACCAAATTCGGAAGGAAAAACCCCATCTGAATTACTTCACGGTCGTAAAATACGAACACTGTTGACTCAAATGCAGAGAGAACCTATAAAACAAGAGCTTGACACTGAAAACAAGAGTTCCAAATACAAAGTTAATGATCCTGTTTTTATTCGAAATTTTTCGAGAGGAGAAAAGTGGATTAAAGGAAGAATTGAAAAGGTCATCGGAAAAATTATGTACAGGGTAAAAACAGATTTTCATAGTTATAAAAGACATCAAAACCAACTAAAGCCTAGAATTATTAAAAACGAAACAATGAGTCCTTTTTTATATCCAGTAAAAGGTTGTATAGATGACGGAACCGGCATCCAAGAAAGGGCAGATCAACGGGAGTCGCCTGATAGAAACTCAACTCGTCCGCTAGCGATAGAACCAGAACTCAGAAGAAGTCAAAGAACTCGCACTGCTGTTGCTCGTTTCAACCCGGATGACTTTCGGAAAAAGAAGGAGGGATAATGTTATAAATGAGACTTCACTTTATTCTTTAAATACATACTTTTACTTTACTACTTTATATTATTAACTACTTTATATTACTTTGATATAATATACTTAGCATTCATGGAATTAATTGTCAATATTATATAACTTTGGAATTGTAATAATTTTCATTTGACTTAAAAAATAAACAGTCTTTTGAAATACTCGAAATTTAACAGCCATTACATCCCTTCAGTCAGGATTACGGCCTAGCTTCTCATACTACTCATGCTGTGTTCCTTAATTTTATACTTGAGTGGCGGGACCTATAGTATGACGTCGACTCCGAACGACAGATTTTTGAGGAACTTTTTCATGGCAGGTTTATTTACTCTCAGAGTTTTTGCCAAAAATCTGCTGAGAGAAAGTCGCCGAAGAATATTTTCTTTTATCATATTTCGTTTTTGATGTCTGACCTGGGGATACGAACCCAGGCCTTACGTCTAATAAGCGAACACACTACTTATTAGACTACGGTTACTTTACAAATCTACTTATCCTTTTAAATACTCATTGCTGATCTCTGCTCAGTAATAATTTACACAACAATTGTGTAGAGCAGACCTCTAAAAATGTGTTCTACCAATTGTGTCTTTTAATTTGTGATTTTTTTGTCCACTGTACACCGAGCTTCAAAAGAAATTGTTTCATTGCCAGTTTTTAAAATTGAAAGAAAAAAAAATCCAAATATTGTCAAGTTTTTTCGGTTACTCTCCTTATATGGTAAACGTTGAGTTTGGTGACTGTTAGCATTTTATCCATAGTGTACAGTTTCTTTTGACGCTCACAGCATGTTTGTTTCTGCATTGTAAACTAACAATTATTATGTTATTATCCCGTGGTTAATGTTGTTCGAAATAATTGTGTATTTATCTTTCTGACAGTTTTTTTCTTTCCACTCTACACCTCTCATCTATTAAATCCTTTGTTCTCGTAGGTTTTTTTTTTATTTTTTTTATCTGTTTAAGAAAATTTTCTTCATTTATTATTTCCTATGGTATCTGTTAGAAATTGTTTGAGAGAGTACGAAAGCTAATGTGTTTGCGTAGCAAAAGATGATTACGATGGTATCTGTTGTATAGTGTTAGTGCTTAATAGGATGCCATGAATTTATTACAGCCAATCTTCTTCCTATTTCTAGTCTTCGGTGGCAACCGCAACATGGTCTTAAACAACAAGTTTTATTATGATTTTATCTGCGTATAAAGGCAGAAAATTATAAGAAAATATATTCGAAACAGAGAGTTAGAGAAGTAAAATGATGTATTCTAATACACAAGGGAACACTATCATTTATAATTTCTGAAATTATTCTTTTAAAGCTTAGGTTGTTAGATTAGAATTGTGTTTAATTGTTGAAAAAATTTTTTTGTTATTGTCTTTAATATTTAACAACAGCAAAAAGGTGCGATTTGATTTTTTCTTTTTCATATTAAGATTGGATGTTCTTCCTGCCAGCTATAAACTTTAATACGTTTATCTTTAAAGCAGTAGTTTAAAACGGAAAAGAAAGGAAGTCAATTCTATTGAAAAGATAGTTAGGTTTACTATCGATTTCTTTTTTTTTTTTTTTTGTTTTTGGTAACAAGAGCAGGGCACTGACATGAGTTAAAGTATGATCTTCTCTTTCTTCTTAAACCTACAACTCCTGCAGAAATCATTTGCCGGAATGCCACGACTTTCCGAGAAGCCCTTTTGAGTAATAGATGACCATGCAATTTAAAGACTGTCATGCAGAGACTTGCATAATTATATACGTAACCTCTTGCTGTCATGAAATTGAGCCGCCCTGCAAAACGGGTGTATAATAAACAATTTAAATGAGACAATCCAAATACCTAGGGTTCTAATTACCAATTGTGTTAAGTTATGTAATCCGAGTACCTATGTTCCGTATAATATGACATAAAATTGCGAGCTCCCTACCGGCTCTGGCCAGCTCATCATGCAATTTCTAATTTTTCTGCAATCATGGTCAAGGATGAACGTTGAAATAATTGTAAGAATTTTATATGCAGGGCTGTAGTTTCTGGAACCATTTTAAATTTGTCTACAAATAATTTCATATGGAGAACACTGACAATAAAGGGCTATCCATTTCGTGGTTTCAAATATGTGGGACTGGAATTCGACATCTGTCAAACTAAGTTGTGAAACCAATTTTTTTCTTTTCAGTTGAAAGTCTGACATTGACGAAAATGAATCGCTTAACTATCACACAACGCATAAAAATTATCAAAATCTGCTACAAAAATGGTGATTCTGCCACAGCCACGTATCGTGCTTTAAGAGGAGATTATGGTTTACATAATCGTCCAACTACGCAAGCAATTGGCAAAATTGTGAAGAAATTTTAAGAGTTTGGATTAATTACAAATATTTAAAAAGGCCTGTGCATCATCGTTTCGCTCGTTCCCCTGATCGCTATTGTTAGTGAAAGTGTTGCCGAAGACCCGAATGTGTCGATTCCTCGTCGTTCTCAGGAATTAGGACTGTCTTACGGTACATTATGGCATATTTTGCATTTAGATCTACACCTACATCCATATACAGTCCAGCTCACGCAACAACTGAAGCCAGCTGACCATTCACAACGTCGTATATACGTGGAATGGGTGCTTGAACAACAGGCGGTGGACGGCAATTTTTCAATCAAAATTTTCTTCAGCGATGAAGAACATTTCATACTCGGTGGGTATGTTAATAAACAAAATTGTCCTATTTGGGATTCTGAAAATCCTCAAGTAATTGAAAAGAGGCCATTACATCCAGAAAAAGTCACTGTTTGGTGCGCTGTTTGGTCCGAAGGTGTGATTGGACCTTACTTCTTCGAAAACGACGATGGAACGACTGTCGTCGTCAATTCGGAGCATTATGGTCATATGATAACCGATTTTTTTTGTCTGCTATTGAAGAATACGGAGAATATGTGGTTTCAACAAGACGTTGCCACATGCCACACAACTCGAGCGAATATGGCTTTATTGCAAGAGACATTTCCTGGCCGCGTAATTTCAAGTCGTGGCGATATCAAATGGCCACCAAGATCATGCGATTTGACACCATTAGACTTTTTTTTTTTTGTGGGGCTACGCGAAAGACCTTCAACTCTTAAGCTTTTAAAAACCAACATTCGTCAAGTTATGGCTGAGATACCTCCCAATATGTGTCAAAAAGTAGTCGAAAATTACCTCAAAAGAATCAATGCTTGCAACACTTCACGCGGAGGTCATTTAAACGATGTTGTGTTTCACACATAATGTCAACGTTCAAAATTTACAATAAAAATGAAATATCATGAAAAAAATATTTTATATGTGTTTTATTTACTGTTACTTTTGAAACCACGAAATGGATAACCCGATACTATTTCGAAAAGTTTTCATGAAAGAAAATTCACGTTTGTCTGTCGAAATGGACAACCCAATACTATTTCGAAAAGTTTTCATGAAAGGAAATTCACGTTTATTTGTCAGCATATTTAAGAACATTCTTCAATAAATCTTAAAAAGTCTCTCCATATATTGATCCTTCTAAATTAAATTCTGTACAAATTCGATTTTATTCTCTTAAATTATTATCACCAATACAGATATGAGTTAAAATTTCAATGTAAAGCAAGGGTACGTCATGCCAATATTTGGTCACGGGTATATCGTTAAGGAAATTTTATTACAATTTGAGAATTTTTCTTTAAATATTTCTCTTTGTGTTTGACTCAAAAGCGTCTGTATTTAAATTGCACAGACTGGCTGGCTACTTTTTAATAAAATAAAAATATGAAAACATTTTCTGTCTGGAACACCCCTTTTTAATGCTGACACATTGAAACACTTTCAACAAAAATTGTCCTTTCGCTTGGTTTATCAATGTTAAAAGCGGCAATAAAATATAAAAAAATACAAATTATTTTTAACGTTTACTAACGAATTTCTTCTTCGTTTCATTTAATTTATCTATGAATAGTGGGACCTGCAACTTTCATATTATAAAACCGACTTAATTCTTTTCTTTCCTTAGATATTAAAACAAAACGACAAAATATTTCCTCTGAAGAGTCTTTTGGCAAAAATTCAAAAAGTAAATAAAAGTACATAAAATTGGCATGAAAAAATTGCTCTATAATCTGGTCCCGATTAGGTCCCGCCACTAATCTATAATGTTAACATACAATATAAGTGGTAATCCTGACTAAAGGGTTGTAACGACCAATTAATTAAGTGAGTAAGCCTGCTGTCGAATCAAACAGGAATAATACTGTTGCATACTAAAGAAAGAATCATTTTGCTGATTATTATTCTTTTAAATATTATTTGTTTAATTCATTTTCAGCACTATTTTGTCTCTCAACCCCTGCTAACCTTTTTAGAATTTTAATTATAAACTGTTTAAATTGAAATGCTTCACACTGCTATAATGTTTTAGTTCTGTCTTTAGTTTTCAATTAAAGTTTTTCTATTAAAATGAAGAGAAATAGTAGAATAGTTTCCATTTGAATACTTTTATTACCTTTTGGCACATTTTGAAAAAATAATTTCTTTTAATGGCATTAAAATACGAGTGTATTGTCTGTGCAAGTACTATGACAATAGCGTGAAGTTAATTGAATGCCCCAGGTGGTAATTACGTGTTCATAAATGTGCAATATTAAGTTTTACATTTAATGAATAGAATACCATACACTATCTCAACAGTTGGTGGGTAAAGGAAGTTTCTCTATTTATGTTGCAAACAGGGACTTCCTAACTTTGATAGTTGATAACGGTCATCTTGTTGAAGCTACATCTGTCAAATTAACTGTCCATTATTTCGGTTGTTTTTTTTCCAAAGCATCATTGTTTTTCTCACATACTACTTACATACACTCACATACTACCTTACTGTCTATAACCGACCCAGTTTCTTAAAATTTGTTGACTACTTCTTGAATGTGAGATACATAAGAAGCAATTTCTCTACTAAAAATTCTACGAAGTTAGCGAGTGGTCTCAGAATAACTTTCGAACATTTGTTTATGAATTCTGTATAAATATGTCTGTGCAATATTTAGCACAACAATTTACTTAAGGGAAACAGTAGCAGAAAAGCAAAAACTACTTATGTTTACAATGAAATTGTAAAAATGCTTCATGTTGAATTAAGCCAATGCAAAATGCTACTACTATTGTTACTATAATTACTGCTTCTTCATCTTTAATAGTTTTACAAAATTATGACAAGAAAAATGCATATCACAAACCCATGCACAGATACACATACATATAGAAATTTGAAAGGATATGTAAAAATATAAGAAAGTGGAGAGAAGAAAAAAAGACTGTAATTCTGTAATTCCGTCAGCCAAGTACAAAAAGTCATAAATTCTTATTTAGCAGACACAAATTTTAATGAGCACATAAAGAAAATTTTTTACTTTTGTTGCTGTTTTGCTGTATCCCAGCGTCGCTACTGTTCGTTATACACATACATATATGTATATGAAGTCACTTGTAATTTGAATAATTAATGTAAGCAAAACAAACATGGTATTATTTTTACTGTTATTGTAGCTGTAGTTGTACAGTTGTACATTGGTTTCATTCCAAGTGCTATTTTAATTCCTTTAAATTTAATGTCTGATAGACAGAGTGCAAACTCCAATACTAATACAATCGGCTGCCCCTTTCACCAGTGCGCTCTATTCTACAACAACCAAGGCATTATTTACTGTACTCAACTGGCTCCCCTCTGAACTCCTTTTAAGGCAGAGGATTGAGTTGGTCGATCTTGGGCTGTTATTCTGGAAAGACATAAACAAAATATTGTTGGTTATATGATGCCTTATAATTTTCTGAATAGAACATTCGATATTAGATTTCCAAATACGGACTTCTGGTCTGAGGATTCGGAGTTTCCCAATAGGGCCCTTATAGCGTAAAATGATGGCGCAAAGTTGAGTAACAGTGTGTGCTGTGGCATACATGGGCATACTGCATTATAATTCTAATGCATTAAGCTTTTCAGTATTCAGTAAATGTTTACTGGTAATGAAATTTAGATTGCATTACCAGTAAATGTTTACTGGTAATGAAATTTAGATTGCATTACCAGTAAAATTTTACTGATTACTGAAAAAAAATCAGTATTAAGTAAATTTTACTGATTACTGAAAAAAAAAATCAGTATTCAGTAAATTTTACTGGTTAGTGAAAGACAAAAACAGTATTCAGTAAATTTTACTGGTTACTGAGAAAAAAATCAGTATTCAGTAAATTTTACTGGTTACTGAAAAAAAATTCAGTAAGTCAGTAAATTTTTACTGATTACTTAAAAAACCCAGTATCAGTAAAATTTATTAATGACATGTTAGTGGAATTATTTTCTGGAAAAATTGCCTACAGTTCAAGGATTCGAATAAAATTTGCTCTGTTCAATAAGCTGAATTATTAACAATTGTTACTGGAAAAGCATTCATTAACTCAAAAAACTTGCAAGAAGAAAAAAAAACTAAATTTGTCAACATTTGTTATCGTTGCAAATTATTACAAGTTCTATTTTGAATTACCTTTTGTTTACATTATTGTCAGAACAATTTAAAACCAAAATAGTTTACAATATCGACTAATCTAAAATTATATAGGTTTTTAATCTCAAATTCACGATTTTTCGACTAATATTAAATGTTTTTCAAATTAAACTAAACTAAACTAACTAAAAAATGAATTTGAAGTTAAAATAAGTTAATTAAAAATTAAAAAAAATTAATTTAAAATTAAATATATTTAATATGACACACAAAAAGTTTAATTTGTGTTGAAGATAATTTAATTTCATTCTAATAAAATTTATTTGATTTTAAAAAAATTGAATTTGTGTCCAAAAATCTTTAATTTGAGACTAAAAACCTATACATGTACCTTTTTTTTATAAGTTTTTACTATAAAGTTTTCATTTACTATATAGTTTTTGATGATTTAAAATAGAAATTTTCCATATTTTTTACTTTCACTCTCTTAATAGGAATTTAATGAACATACTTAAAAAAAATTTCAAATACACTAAATTATTATTAGTGTCTACCGTTAGCTTTTCTTAAGACCAACATTTCAAAATTTGCATCGCTGTGTTTCTGCCTTCTTGAACGATTTACAATTCCAGCGAATGAAAATAATCGCTCTACAGGGGCGGACGAGGGCAATGGGGTATTGTATTTAGGAAACAAATTTTTTATTGCAACGTGAGTCTTGAAGCACTTGGTCGTCGTGTCTTGTTCGGCCAGGTAAGGAATGGTTTCTTGTAGATAAATTGAACAGTTACTTTTTGTCAATTTGCCTATTTATTTATATAGGTTTTTACTCTCAAATTAACGATTTTTGTATTCAAATTAAATTTTTTTAAAGTCAAAACCAACTTTTTATTTAAAGTTTTTGTATTTCCAATTAAATTATTTTTATTTCAAATTAAATTATTTTTTTTTTAAATTAAATTTATTAACTTCGAATTAAATTTTTTGTTTATTTGACTAAAAATTTACTAAATAAAATAAAAACTTATTGCTCAATTCACTTTTTTTAATATTTGGACGGGTTTTATTGCAACATTTCTCTAGATGCAGCTAATGACAAATTCATGGTCATATCGAGATAATAATTGTTACAATCTGAATGTGTTACCGTTTCTACTGATTATTTAATTATTGTTACCAGGACCAAATTAATGTCCCGATCAGCCAATAAATTTCGGGCATGTAGCTTTGTTTTAGAAAAAACTTTTCTATTGGATTAAGCATAAGTGAGTAAGGAGGAAGAAACATTAAAATATGCCCGGACTCTGCAATCTTATCTTTTACTTCTTGAGTTTTATGCATTATCAAGGACCATCGTATTATTATAAAATTAATTTTTAAATTTTTGGCCAAATAAACAGAAAATTTCAATCGAAGTTAAATAAATTTAATTTGAAATAAAAATAATTTAATTTAAAATGAAAACGATTTAATTTGAAATGAAAAAAATTTAATTTGTATTGTAAAAAATTTTGTTTGACTTAAAAAATTTAATTTGAATACAAGAACCGTTAATTTGAAAGTAAAAACCTATATATTTATTTTTAGAACTGTTTTTCACACGAATAAAAAATAAATTAGTATTAGAAACAACACACTTAAATAAATATTTCGGTGGTGTTGTGAGTACAACGGCGATCAGAAATCGTGTGGTCGTCGGTTCAAAAACAGTGGGCTACATCTTTTTTTTAAATTCATATTAGACATTATTTTAATTTTTGTTTTTTACAAATATATTCTCTCTATTTCTACTAATAATATCTATTAGAAATGTTGAAAATTTTTTTATAATTAATAAAAATTTACTGGTAATGTATAATGAATTTCAATTTACTAGTACTGATTTTTTTCAGTAATCAGTAAAAATTTACTGACTTACTGAATTTTTTTTCAGTAACCAGTAAAATTTACTGAATACTGATTTTTTTTTTTCAGTAATCAGTAAAATTTACTGAATACTGATTTTTTTTTTCAGTAACCAGTAAAATTTACTGAATACTGATTTTTTTTTCAGTAATCAGTAAAATTTTACTGGTAATGCAATCTAAATTTCATTACCAGTAAAAATTTACTGAATACTGTAATTTTTTTCAGTAATCAGTAAAAATCAATTTTTACTGAAATTTTACTGGTACTGCAAAGTGCCCATCTATGTGCTGTGGTATATTTATTAAGGCTTCTAAAACCTTCTTATAGGCTGCCTAAAGTCACCGTAGTCTAGTAAGTACCGTGTTGACTTATTAAACATGTGGAATCGTTTCAAACCTCTGGTCGGATAGCTCGAACAAAATTTAATATGAAAAAAAAATATTTCTTCGGCGATTACCTCTCTGCAGATTTCTGGCAAAAACTCTGAGAGTAAATTAAAATTACCATGAAAAGTTTCTCAAAATACTCTGTCGTTCGGAGTCGAGCTTAAACTGTCAGTCTCTCGCTACTCATGCATAAAATTAACACACAAAGCATAAGTGGTGTGAGAAGGTAGATAGTAAGACTAAAGGGTTGTAATGACCAATTATATATGTTTGTATGTATGTATAAACTGCTTGACAATTGCGGTGTTTTCTAAGCAGACGTCAATGTTTGTTGAATGGCGGGGTTTTCCTTAAAACTATGTTGATTTACTCGTCCAGACATGCAGCAATTAAGTCCGAAAATAATTTCAACTTGTTCATGAATGCTGAAAATATCTCAGAGTAATGTCGGTTCATTCAAGGGCATTTCTTATATGAGTTCCGGAACGATAACCCTATATTGTTAGAAATTACATTGTAGACAAGCTGGCCACAGACGGTGCAGAGACCGGCAATTCCGATATGTTACAGGGCAAAGGTATTGCAATTGTTTCAGTTAATTCGGATATTATACGCTCGTTTTGCACGGAAGCTCAATCTCAAAGGGTATGTGCAATATTTTCAGACTCTGCTGGACACGCCTGGATAAGAAGGGGAACGACTCACTTCTGTCTTTAAATCGCATGGCGATCATTCGCTTAATAGTAATTTTTACAGCTCACTGATCTTTTGGTAGGTAATACTTATATCCCGCAATTAATATAAGAGTTAGCTTTGAATTAACCGAAATTTTCCTGAATGCAAGTAAATCAAGATATTTTGCAAGAAAACCCCGCCATTCCTCAAGCAATGCTCCGCTTTCAAAATTGGTATGATCTCTGCCTAGAAAACATTGGAGTAGTCAGGCAGCCTGTACATACTTACATACTAATTGGTTATTTTTATCCTTCAGCCAGAATTATAATCTAGCTTTTCACAGTGTCAATTTTATTCATGAGTTTAAAGTCGACTCCAAACGACAAATTTTTTGAGAAACTTTTTCAGGGCAATTTTATTTACTCTCAGATATTTTGTCAGAAGACTGCTGAGAAGTGGGAGAGATATATATCTGCCATCAAAAGACTGCAAAACCTCTGATGAAGTGCATGAATAACCAGATGTAATGTAGTGCAGTGCCTCTAAATAAGTAATGAAATGAAGTTAAAAAATTTGTTGTTGTTCTTAGTTTTATTGTCATTACAACAAGTACAAACAATTTTTGACATTATTATATGTAGTTATTATTCCCCTGGGATAATCTCTACAATTGCTATGTTGTCCATAATCGTATCTTACAATATCGATGAAATATTAAGAGTCAGAATAAAACCAGAAGCTTATTTATCTTGTTAGTTCCACGACATAAGCAATCATTTCATTGCTCTGCTGTTGGGTTTGTTAATAACGCAAGAAAAGAAAGATAAATCGTCTTCTTTTGTGATGAAGACTTTGACATTGTGTTTCAACGCAAATGTCTCACTTGAGGTTTTGGTCATTCACACTTTCTTTTTATTTCTTATTTCAATACATATTGCAGTTAATGATGCTTACACCAAGGCTGCTGCCATAGTAAACTGTTTTTCTGTTTTCTTTTCTATTTTGGGTAAACGAAGTTTATATTACTCATAAGAAAACAATAGCTTTCTTAGCATTGTTTTTTCTTTTAAAATATTTTCTTTTCCATTTTTGTTTTCTGTTTCTTTCGTTTAATTAATGAAACTTTTCAGAAAATGTCTGTCCGTCTTTCCATTCTTTCTGCTCTGTTCTGTTCATTTCATAAATTTTTTGGACGAATTTTTCTTAAGTTGGTTTTATGAACATTCAAGATGGTTTAGACAACTGTGGAGCAAAAATATTTTCGTTTTTTCCAACTTTTGAGAACATTAAGTCCACTTTCTGACTGCATTTAGAATGTGCAATATGAGGCAAGTTAATCTGTCACCTACAATTATTCCTGCATTTATTTTTTATTTTTGTGGTATTTTACTCTTTTGTGTACGCTTAGCTTAAACTTTTTTGCTTAAAATGTTGTTTTAATTCACACCCTTTCTCAAATAATTCTCTTTTTCTTTTCCATTTTTTTTTTGTATTTTCACACATGGCAGTCTTAAAGTCTTTCTTGTGTTAAAAATTTAAATAAATCTTCATTCTTTTCTGCGTCTAGCTCTTGTGCCTTTTGTGTCTGCCACAATATTTGCCTTTTCTTGGCAGTAAGACGTGTTGCAACAAAGTACAACATTTGGGATTTTTCGCATGCAGTTGGTGATATGTTTGTGGTATTTCTGCTTCTCATTCAATGCCAACATTTGATGGCTTTTATTTTTATTTGTCGGTATACGAAATTCCAGATAAAATTCGCATGACTGAAGTCGCATGATCTTAGTTACCATCAGAATTTTTTGAAAATTTTTTTCATACTTGCTGCAATAAATTGGTTGTACCTAGTGAAATAAAGCAGATGGTGACGTCTTTCTAAAACAGAATGACGTTTAGATCTATATAGTCTATGTTATCACGTTCCGGTAATTAAAGTCGCTCAAAGTCACTACAATTCAGATCCATAGCATTGTTCAGATCTGTGCCATCTCCGTTAACATGTTCCTGTAATATATGTCGTTCACAGTCTTTTCATTTTTAAAAATGTATGGCATACACACGTCGCCTTACAAAAACTAGCATCACATAGTTGCTCGTTGTGGGTACATTCATTTCTTATGGCACGCATGAGAATTCGACAAGTTTTTGTAATTGAAAGTTTCTCAGATCTTTCGTTCGCAGTTGACGTTAAACTGTACACTCCGCCGCTCATAGATAAAATAAATGCATACAACAATGGTGGATTGAGAAATTAGGCTAAAGGCTTCCAATTACTAATGAACTAAAAACATACATACATAATTGGCCATTGTCTGGATTTGTCCAAAAGAAGCATCTACGTAAAGAAGCTTCATTAAACCATAGTATAATTGTTCGCCGTAGTATAGCTTGTAATGTATTGACTTATTAGACGTGAGGTCACTGCTCAAACCCCCGGTCAGACATCTCTAATCAAATGAACTATGAAAAATATGTCTTTAGTAACTTCCTCTTAACAGCTTTCTGATAAAAACTCCGAGAATAAATAAAATATTGCCACGAAAATTTTCCAAAATAATTTGCTGTTTGGAGTCGACTTTAAACTGTAGATCCCGCAACTCATACCTTGCTGTAGAATTGTTATTCAATGTATCAAATAATTGCTATAATTTTAAATAATTATTTTTTATATGTTTTGTTTACTTGTTTAAAAAAATTAAATTTTTTACTTTAAAGGATTTCTTTGATATCTTCATATCCTTTTGCTTGCAATGATGATTTAATAATGTTAACAATTATGTATTGTAATGCATAAAACGGACACATAAGAAAATATTATCAGCTTGGTCCGTTCCTCCCACATAAGCGATTGTAACAATAACAGTTAAAGAAAGAAACGACTCTGACACCTACGTTTAAGAGAAGAAAGTAACCAATGCCACTTACAAAACCTCCCTTGGGTTAAGTATTTGAAAAGATAAATGCATTCTTGTATGATTAAATGCACTTGAAAGTACTTAAATGCAGTAATACATGAAAGGGACCAAACCTTGTGTTTAACGTAGAAGTAAATACAGGTTGTATGAGAGCAATCTTTAACGAAAAGATATCCCCTACACTTAGTAGTATAAACACTACCACTAATACTATAATGTTACATACAAATAAAACCCTTAATTGTAGTGTATGCCAACACTCGAACAATATTGTGACACAAATAAATACTTATGTTGTACAAATAACAATTTAGAGAGTAACACCCTCCCCATTTTTTGTTAAAATACAAACAAAGTAAATCATGCTCATGCAAGTAAATATGGACGCACAAGTATATTTAAGCAAAGGCTTTGTAACCTATAAAACACAAAAACAAACACATATATAAGGAACACGTACATACAAACGTAAATTTTGTGTCACTACATTTTGTATGTGTATGTATGTGTTACAGCTTCGGTGTGTTTTTGCCTCACGTTTTTTAAATTTTTTTATTGTTAAGACAAATACAATAATAAAATACATAAAACAATAAAAATTTCTAGTAAATTTCAAGTAAATCTACAGATGTAAATTGCATTGCATTACTGTATGAGACTTATCTAAAATCTAGAGGTGTTAACTTGAACACATGACTGAAATCAAAAACAAAAACTAAGAAAAACTAGTGAAAAATATGTAATTGAAATGCTTTAAATCAACGAATGAATTTACGTGTGCGGTGTAGAAGTGCAATACTATGTCGACCGTGAGATCTATTACACTACCTTCAATATACACAGGATATCTCCTTAATGTCTTCTCTAAAATTATTGCTTTGACGAACTTCAGAACGTTACTTAGTGTAGCCAAGAACAATTTACAGTCCAGCACCCGATATGTAACCAGAAGTTTCATTCTTCTTCACAGCTACAGTTATTTGTTCTCAAGATTCATGATGATGTAACACAATACGAATATTGGATTCGATACAAAACTGAACAAGTTTTGTTCGAGTCCACACAGTCCTCCCTAAAAGCAGGCTATTACCATCGGTTGTTTTCTGTTAGTCATATACGAGACTCAAATCTTCTGGAGGTTATACTATAAATAAAATAAACTTCTAGCAGGGATTTCCGAACTTGGACGGTTGATAACTACCATAGACGAAGACATACATACATACTTACATAATTGGCCATTATAACCCTTCAGTCAGGATTACGGCTTAGCTTCTCAACACCACTCATGTTGTATGCCTTCATTTTATACTTGAGTGGCGGGTCATACAGTTTAACGTCGACTCCGAACGACAGATTTTTTTTTTGAGAAGCTTTTTCATTGCAATTTTTACTCTCAGAGTTTTTGTCAGAAATCTGCTGAGAGGAAGTCGCCGAAGAAATATTTTTCATATTTCATTTTGATGTCTGACCTCGGATTCGAACTCGGGCCTTTCGTCTAATAAGCCAACACACTACCTACTAGACCATGGCGACTTCATAGACGAATTCATACGTTCGCTATATGGATTCTGGAGTAGTTGCCAGCTGACCAACTACACTCTGTCAAATTTTGTTTTTTATTTTTGCTAATTTACTAGTTGATTCTATACACATACATATATCCGTTTGATGGATATTATATTAAATTTATATTGTAACGAAAATGAAACATCTAGATACTGGTATTTTGTTTTTACATTGCTTAACATTAAAATTATAAATAAAAGCTACAAAAACAAAACAATGCTGTCAACAAACCCGTTTACAAATTATCGTACTGCTGGATATAATAACAAACACCAGCATAAAAAATGGTAACAAGTAAACAAAATACACAAACAACACTACAAGAATAAATGTAAACAAAATACACAAACAACACTACAATCATAAATATAAACAATGATATTTACATTTATAGAGTTCTCGAGAAGGCGAAGCCATGAACATACATTCGACTATTTACTGTGCCATATAAAAAACAAGACAAGCCAGGCGACGAAGTTAGTGAAATTCAGTTAGTCGGGTGTGAAGACGTGGTGTGTTTGAATAGAGTAATTGTGGTTACTTAGATAAAATGAGTGGTGTGTGAAGCTAGATTGTATTTCTGACAAAAATATGGTAACGGTACTAAAGCACAGTAAACATGTATAGAATTAGCCTTGAACAACCAAGCAATTTTAACCGGGCGATTAAAGAACTTCAGTTTTTCTGTATCAATTAATTTTGAAATTATCAAAATAAAATTTAAATCCAATAAAGCATTTTATGACATACATACATACGTAATTGGCAAACCTTCAGTCAGGATTACGGCCTAGCTTCTCACACCACTCATACTGTGTGTGTTCATTTTATACATGAGCTGCGGGACCTACAGTTTAACGACACCTCCGAACGACAGATGTTTGAGAAACGCCTCTTGACAATTTTATTTACTCTCAGAGCAACGCCATTCGTTTTTTATTCATTTTTTGCATTCAAATTGAAAAAAAAAAAATTATTCATCCATCCCTCCTTATCAACGAAGCCAATTTTTATAAGTTTGACTCCCTTCCATCTCTCTTGAGCAATGATGCCAATGTTTGTTAAGCATGTATCAAAGCAAACAAACTTTCTGTTTGTTTAAATTGCTACATCTATTGACTAAGGCAGCCTTCTATCAATCTTCGTTTTTGTTTGTTTATTTAATGGTTAAATACAAATTCTGTTTTCCTTACTGTCTAATGCATCCTACATATTTTGACGTAAAAAGCTAAAAATGAATTCAAAGTTTTCTTATACAAACGATTTTGATAATCATGACATGAGTTGAAAACTTGAATTCAAAGAAATGTAAATGAGAGAAATAAAAAGGACTTTTGTATATAAAGATTTAAAGACATTACTTAGAAGATGTTAATGATTGTCAAGCGATTGGTTCAAATTGTATTTTTACACTTAAAAAAAAACTTCGCGGACAGTTTTGAAACATGGAAACTTTTAAATACCATTCGAATGTAAAGTTATATCGTAGTGATAACTTTGATTACCAAATTACCGAATTCCACCAAATTCATCATGGAAGTTGATAAGCGCAGCGGCTGTGCATTAATAGCACGACTATCCTATGCTGGAAATCAGTCTGAAAGTTTAATAGACTAAGCTATCTATCCATTGATGGTCAAGTTAGTCTAGCAGTGGATAAAGATTCCTCAATTTTTTTTCCTAATGGCCAATTTAACCGAGGTAAGTGGCATGCCCACTTCGATTGGCGAGGTTTCCGGAAAGAGTGAACTTAATGGCGGTCTGATTCCTCTCAGTTGAAAAGGTAGTTTCTGTTTCATCCCTTAAAATTTATACAGAATTAACAAAAAAAAAAAAAAAAATGCGTAAGCTCGAAAGAAAAAAGAAAAAAGAAATATAAAAAACCAAATTGAAAACCAAATACCGGCTAGGTTGTAGGATCTACATGTCCCTGTGCCTAGGAAGCCAATTGAGCGAGGCACTGAAGAGCCCAGAGAGAACGTCGAGACAGCGGCGACAGTCCCTAATGCTCAATATTGATCTTTAAGCAACTTGGCTATCACGTCTAACGTTTAGAGGGGAAAAATTAGAGCGATCAATCGTTTGCTTATATTTTCGTATATACATTCCACATCTTAAGCGTATTTACTCTACTTAATTCTATTAAATTAAAATTAGGGTGACCAGCGTAAACTTCTAATAAGTCAACTAGACTACAGCGATTATAATTTGTACATAAGAGATCAGCAATAAACCGTTTTTCACTACTCATAAGTACTCATGAAATTTTGAGTCAACAGTATTAAAATTGAACTACTCTGATTCATTCATACTCACTACAACATTGATTTATAAGTGCAGGTTGCAATGAGTATGATTACAACGTTGGCATCAAACGCATAACATTCGAAATATGTTTGATTCATACGCGTACTCATTTAGATTCATAAATTTACAAAAATACTTATAATACTCATATGTGATTCGAGCGATTCAAATCAGTCATTAAAATTCACAGTCTTAGTTGTTATTGCATTTACAAAAAAAGAATAAAGAAAAAGACAGAGCTGCTAGCAAAGCAAACACTCAACCTTCTAGTGAGTATTGTACTTTTCGTATGCGAATCATACTTATTTTGTGATTCTTGTAAATGTTGAGTAAAGAAGAGTTGAAGTCAACAACACATCATGCGCATTGTCAAGTATGAGTACGATGAGTACTTCAAACTTTGAATATGAGTAGTATGAGTATGATATTAAAATAAGTATGAATGCGTATAAGTATCAGATATTATGAGTATGATTCGAATTTACATATCTTTTTGAATACTCATTGCTGATCTCTGGTGTACATTATAGTAACATTGTTAAAATTATATGGTCCAATAGAGTTCAAAATAAAATTCTAAATTTGATCATCTCTTATGACCATCGTTTCTATCTTCTAATCCTATCTACTTTATCCAGTACTGTACTCTTAGAAAATATTAGAATCTCTTGTTTTTTATTGTTCCTCTCTGTAAGGAAATAGTAAAAAATAAATTTTTTCTTGTTAAATATTGCACAATTTGTTATTGTTGATGTTGTTAATTTATTGCCAAATGTTGTGTCAAATGCACAATGAAGTGAAGAAATCAAAACAAGAAATAAATTTAAACAAAGTGACATGCATGAGAATAATGGAAATGAAAAGAAAATTGCATGAACAAAGGATGGACATGCAAATGTGTTAAATATATGTGACTTGCAAAAGATTTCATAAAAAATGTGTTTTTTTTTTTTGATTTTAAGGAAAGGAAAATATTAAAAATTAAAGAAAAAATTATCAGATTGAAGTGTTCTTGCAGCAAGCAGGTTATGAATCCTTTTGAAATCAATATGAAGAATCTCTAGCTAATTCGTATTCACCAGCGACTTGAGAAAACAACACCAGCAAAAAGTTTAAATGGTTCTAACCGCACGATATAAATACAGCAGGAGCTGTGTGAAACAAATCGCAATTCTGTTCAAATCAGATGTCATCAAAAAAATAGGCCAAATGAAGTTGATAACCATCGACACATAGTGATGATAGTGAGGGCGTGAACTACACTGTTTTCACAAAAAAACAAACAAAAAAATATGTACCGAGGACAACGCCAGCCCAAAATCTACAACATATAATGACTATTTTGGAATGAATTCAACTCTCCTGGATCCCATGTGATTAGTACCATTCCACATTCGACAATACATAACATAATTGACCATTACAACCCTTCAGTCAGGGTTACGACCTAGTTTCTCACACCACTTATGTTATGTGCGATAATTTTTATACATGAGTGGCGGGACATACAGTTTAAAGTCGACTCCGAACGACAGATTTTTGAGAAACTTTTCATGGCAATTTTTTATTTACTTTCAGAGTTTTTGTTAGAAATCTGCTGAGAGGAAGTCGCCGAAAAAATAGGTTTTCATATTTCGTTAGTTGGAGATGCCTCTCATGGGGTTTGAACCGCGGCCCCTTATTAATAAGCCAATAAACTACCTACTACACCACGGCTATTTCACGTTCACGTACTCATTCATTCAAAAATGAGATTTTTTTTTAATAATTTTTAAATATAACTAGGGTACGTAGCCCGCAATCTCGGAGAAGGTACAGGACGTAGGATTCTGATTGATTTAATTAACTTGGATATGTTATAGGGAGGCTCAATTTCGTTTTCAGCAAGGGCGTACGTGCAATATTATTAAATTATTTTGGATTCGTATAGAAAAGAAGAGGACCAACTCAATTCTGTCCTTAAATCGCACAGCCATCTGATAGATTTGGCATTTAAGCAAATGATTCCGCAGGAATTGTGGGTCTAAGGTGGATCAAGAGACTGCCTTTCACTTCATGGACGCTACTAGGTTTTTCTAGGGAATGTTTGACCCCCGAGTAGAAGTGGTTGTGGTGAATGGATCTAGATGCTGGCCTAGATGGACTTTTTCCTTTAGGGGGTGTTCGCCATCTTATCGAACTTACGCCTCCTTTATAATTTTTGAATTGTTTCTGTTCTGCTAAAATTTATTATAAACTGTTAGCATAACCAATTAATCCTTTTTACAACTTTTCTCAGTCCTCATAGACGTCATTAGTAAAGCTAAAAATATTTTTTAATTAATATTCGTCACAGAAAAATTGACGTGCTATTGATGTTTACAAAACCCTCTTCAAATGCCTTGTTACAGCATGAGTTTGCTGAAAACTTTTTATTTAAATTTGTTTTTTGAAACCCTTTTCTATGATGCTTATTTTATTATTAAAAAAGGGATACAAATGACTTTTAAATTTAAATTAAATACGATTCTATTAAAACTAAATGTTTTAAGATATTCAAATTATTAAAGTCATCACCAGGGTATATACGCTTGATATAAGAAAAATATTAATCAATATATTTTGGTTCTATATAAACTATTCTGTAAGAATAAAATTGTATTAATGAATTCTAAATAGCATAATTAAACACATTCAGAGTAGTCCCTTTGTGTATGTTAAACACAACTGGGCATTATTTTATATTTGCAACTTAAAAAATACTTTCTCCATTACTTTGTAGCCACAATACGTCATTTTGCTCCTTTTAATACTAGTTTTTGTTCAAATATTTATGATTGTTAATTAAAATATATGTAATATTGATGTTGAGTAATTGCTACCATTAAAATGTATACAATTTTTTTAGAGAAATGTTGAAAAAAGCTAAACGGAATAAAGAAAATAAATTATAAGACTTAGCAGATGCAATGTGCATGACTAGTTAAAGTGTTTGTAATAAAAAAGTTTTTAAAGTTTTGCTATATTCCTTTGCGAGATGATGTCTAACTTTCGCTTTAGAAAAACGTAATGAGTTGGCGTCTCTGTGGCTGCAGTAATAACACTATGCGACAAAATAAAAAATTAAATACACCCAGCTAATGACATAATGTAATTTGTGAGTTTTGTTGAGTAGAACTCAAAAGTATTTTTTTATATCTCTTGAACCCTATAAAATGGTTTTATTTGACAAAAACTGTTTTTTTTTGGACTTTACGCACAAATTTCTTGACTACACAAACAATCCTCAACCGATATACAGGGTTTAAACCTTATTAGAAAGGAGGGAGTTGGGCCTTTTAAACGATATACATATGTTTGCTGAGGTAAACTTGACAAATACGAATTTTTTCATATTTTTTCAAGTTTCTCCGTTCATAGTAGCACACTTTAATTAAAAAATTTTAAAATAAGTGATGACATTCTGAAAGTAAATTATCATGTGAAGAGATTGCCACTTTGTTTTATCAAATCGGACAGAAATTACCGTAGTTATTATATAAAGAGTCTAACAGTCGAGTCTAACAGTGAAATTGACACATTTTGCGACAAACAATCAAGATCCATCAAAACTTTTGAATATTTTTGAACTAAAAATTCATTTGATGAGATGACACATATAATAAATAGAACAAACTCAGAGACAAGGGGGCGAATTCTCATATTAACAACAAATCCGAATCCGAATTCGTGCTTATCAACCTGGCAGCTGTAATACACACCGCAAGATGCTAGCCTTTTGCATCCTTGCCCTATCCATCGCATTTTCTGAATGGCAGTGATGTCCGTCCTACATTTCATGAGGGCATCCGCCAGCTGGGCGGAAGTGACTGCCCTGTAAAGGGTTCAGACGTTCCATGTGCCTATTCGTAAATCATGGACCTTTAAACGATTGTCGTCGTCGTCAACTTTTGAGGGGATCTTTATAGAGGCTATTGTTGTTGTTTTCATTGGATGTACTTTTTACGTGGTGGGTTCCAAGCCCTGCGCGCAACCCAAATTTAACGTCCAGGGGATAGGACTTCATTGCACGCATTAGTTAACATCTAGCGCGTGCTAGAATACCATCCAAGAGGAGCCACGAGAAGGCTGTGTGTCAGTTTGAATACAGCAAGACAAGGATAGTCCTGGTGGTCGCCACGTTGGCCACAGTCAGAAACTTTACCTTGTTTGCATGCATCCCATCCCTCACAGAGAGGATTCTTAGCAATTTTAAAAAGTCAATTATCAAACGTTTTAAAAGTTTAAATATTGAAATTATTTACAACTGCAGCATATTATGTTTGTTTTCTTTCAAAACCGAGTGATAATTCCAAAAATATTCGATATTAGCTCACTCATTCATCATTCTTGCCTACGGTACGTATAAGTAGCATGTACTATTCATCTAATAATTATTTAACATGTATACGTAACACTGGCACAGATATTGCAAATATTTTGTTTGATCTGAATACAACAGTAAATCATGAAAAAACGAAAATATTTCGGTTTCTCTATTCGTTTGCAGGTACAGAATCGACAAAAATTTGTTTGTAACACAGAATGAAAACTGAAAATAAATTGAGTAACAAAGACAAAGAATTAAATATTGTATTTTCCACATTCTATAATGACATAAAGGAAGATATGCAGAAGAAATTAATTACTGATACTTAAAATACTGACAACCCAATATTGTATCCATATTTCGTAATAAATGTGGTTTAAGTTAAATAATTTGAATTTTATTTACAAATCTTGTATGTCATTAAATATATCATCAAAAAGAAATCCACATACATTCATACATAATTAAGTAAGGATTACGACCTATAGACCTGACACCACTTGTGTTGTGTGTGTTAGTTGTATGTGTTTAAATTCGATGCCGAACGACAGATTTTTGAAAAACTTTTTCATAGCAATTTTTATTTACTTTCCGAGTTTCTGCTGGAAATCTGCTGACACCGAAGAAATATTTTTTCAAATTTTGTTTCGTTCTAGATGTTTGCCTTCGACTTGAACCTTGGCCTATTAACTAAAAACCTACCTACTAGATTACGGGGACTTTGGAATTGGAAAAATTCTTTTCAAGTATTGGCCATCGAACACTACGACTTTTTCCCATCTGTTTTACAAACTTATGGATTCCAATCCAAACAAACCGCTCGGTTCTGAAGGCCAATAATGAATCGTGGTTATTTTGCGTCAATCCAACGTCTGAGGAAATCAATTTCAGCTTATCATACATACATGCATTCATAATTGGTCATTACAAACTTTTATTCGGTATTACGACCTAGCTTCTCTCTGAGGCCAGGATTCAAACCACAGATCAGACATAAAAAAAGTATTTTATTGCAACTTCCTATCAGCCGATTTCTGACAAAAGCTCTGGGAGTAAATTAAGCTGCCATGAGAAGTTTCACAAAAATCCATCGTTCTTAGTCGAGCTTCAAACTGTAGGTTTGTTCAAGTATTAAAAAAACATACAAAACATAAGTGGTTTGAAAAGCAGGAAGGCGCCGAATTGTTGTGCAAAACAAATTATCCCAGAAATTCTTGTGTGAATGGCCACAAATGTTGTGTGCTTAACGCCTTGCAATTCTTGTCTTTGAAGTGTTGTGAAATCTTGGGTTAATGCAAATAAACCAGAAAAAATTTTCTGAGTTCAAGTCTGATATAAAACTCGGCATCGTTGCGATACGACCGCATCTATATTGACTATACGTCCAAATTTTTGCGATTGAAAATTTCATAAAAAGAGCAGCAACCTGTCATTACACGATTTTACATATAAACTATAATTACAATTACGTAAAGGACTCTAATATATAAGAACAATAAAAGATGAATATAAATGCGAGGATAATGATGGAAATAAAACTCATAATCTTCTTTAAATGGCACACTTAAAAAAATGAGTTAAACTTTGCATTTAAATGGAAGAGAGAAATGAAAAACAGGAATAGAGAGCATAGAGGAAATAATAATAAAACATGTTACGTTGTTTTAAATGCCATTATTGTACATGACCACATACAAACCATTCATCTGGACTTGATATACAATTGAAAAGGCTGTAACTTATAGGGCCTTTAGTACGTGTGTAATTTTCCTAGTATTTTAGGTGTTCAAGTTAACACACCAATGACTGTATGTCCTCACATTGTACTTTGTAAAGTTCAACCTCATTTCGGTAGGAACAGAATTTATGTCAAATATTTCAAGGTCTTTTAAGGAGTGTGTGACTTTGTCCTTGGAAAACTGAATGTGCATAACCATAGATTCAGCACATACTTAGGAAAACTATAGAAAAAGCAAACAATACTAACGGAATATAATACAACTGTGTGTACAAAAACTACATACAATACATACCGCATACAAACCGCCTACAAAAATAATACTTCAATATGATAGTGGAAGTAGGATAAATAGGTAGGGTATATGCCTGTCAGAGTTGCTTTCATAAGCACATTATTAATATGCTTAATGGTAAAAAGGAGTGAGGGAAAAAACTAAAAGAATTTAACTGACAAGTGTGAAAAGTTTTCCTTAATGTCAATCACTTGGTTTGTCTCTAAAAAGCTCTGCCACTCACTTCTTCATCATACATTTCGCAAGCACACTATGATGCAAGTGTGTTACGTAAACGTGTCTGTGTAATATGCATGTAAATAGTTATGTAAGCTTCTTTAGGATGTATGTAAACTATACACGAGTGTATAACTATGAAATACACCAACATGTACTTGTATAACTTTCATACATACTACAAAAAAGTCCTGGTTTAGTTATGGGTCTTTGTTTTTTTGTTTAGCGACATATGCATTTTGCGTTACTTCTTTTGCCGCATATTTAATATAAAGTTTTATTTGCTTACAAATCTATAAAAATCCAGACGTATGCTTCCCTATGTTAATCAAAATATTAAAGTAAACATGATCTATTTATTACATGCTTGGATCTACTAAGACAAACACACATAAATTTAGAAAAGTTTTTCTTCAAACATATCGGCTGGACTATCTATTGGTTAAAATTTGAACCATCGGTTAATTGGAATCGGTTCAGTTCTGTCACAAAAATTCAGTATATTATCTCCACTGAACATAATGAATTAATTTACGTTTGAACAACGTTGGAATTTATTGTACGTAAATGCCGTCCAAATTTGGTAGCAGAAAAGGACCAAACAGTGCCCGGTATACGCAAGATTGCTAAAGTTTGAGAAACTAGTATTATTGTTGATGAGCGGAGAAATAAGCGTGCTCGTACAGTGCGTACACCCGAAATATTGAATATTGAAGCTGTGGCTGAGAGTCTGCTCAAGAATCCATCAGCATCAACTTGTCATCGTTCGAAAGAGTTAAACATTTCACGCACCAGTTTACATCGAATTTTGTGAAACGACCTTGGAATGAATGTCAATTGATTCAATAGTTGAAGCCGCATGACCATCAGCTTTGGAAGATGGTTCAAAAAGAAACTGCACCACAATATTTTCAGATGAAACTCGTTTTCATCTTGATGGGCACTCAATACGAGTAATTGTTTGGTGCGGAGACATCATTGGCCCATATTTCTTTGAAAATGAGAACGGCGCAACCCTTACGATAAATGTATACACCTATCGCACCATGACACTAAATTTTTTTTTTGTATGGTACTGATGTGAAAGTTGTTCGGTTTCAGTAGGATGGTAAAACTTGATACACATCTCATGCGACAATCGATTTATTGCATCATCAAACGTTTGGCACAGTTGAACTATTTTCTGTGTGGCGCCGATAAAGACAAGTGTTATGCCGACAAACCAAAACCATTTGAAGGGCAATATTCGTGATGCCAGTGCCGAGATACGACCACATACACTTGAAAAAATTCACGAAAATTGGTCCTATCGAATGAGATACTGTGAAGCTATTTTTCATTCACTTAAAAAGTCAATTACCAAACGTTGTAAAAGCTTAAAAATGTAAATATAAATTATTAATAAAATGTACAACTGCAGCATATCATTTTTCTTTTCTTTTCTAACCGACTAATTCTAATTCCAAGAATATTTGATATTAGCTGCGATACCTCATTTTTACCAACGGGACGTATAAGTAACGTGTACTATTCTTCTAACAATTATTTAACACGTATACGTAACTGTGACCCTGTCATTGTAAATATTTTGTATGATCTGAATGCAACAATAAATTACAACAAAACAAAAATATTGTGTGCAGGGCAAATGTGAAACTTTTCATGGCAATTTAAGAGTAATTTAAGTGTAAATACTCTTAGGGTTTTTAACAGAAGAGGAAGGTTTGAACCACGGGCTTTTGTTTACTTAGCTAATGCACTAGACATATTAAATTTGTCATTAAAACCCTTCAGTCAGGACTACAACCTAGCTTCCTACACCGGTTATGTGTAGTGTGTGTTAATTTTATACATGAATGACAGAACCTACAGCTTAAACTCGACTCCGAACGACAACATTTTTTTGAAACATTTCTTGGCAATTTTACTCTCAGAAAAAAAAACTAAATAATAATTTGGTTTCATTTTAAATAGATTTTCATTGTCTGTTTAAAAATATTCACTTACTCAGCATGTGCGTTTAAACAAGACACATGTACATAAATTTTATTTTTATAAAGTTTCTCAAAATAAATTGTTCCGATGTATGTATGTGGGTAGTGCGTGTAATTAGCCATTATACATCTACCTACTCTCTACTTTTAGCATATTTAACCAACCCATAGAAAAGTTTTATTTATCCTTGATAGATTTTGTTAGTTTAAATATTCTGAACAAGTATACATGTATGCATATCCATTAGGGTTTCGTAAACGTTTATAACCGTAACCGTAAACGCGGTTATTTGTGCTCATAACCGTAACCGTAAACGGATGAAAATCGGACGCATACGCATATTTAGTAAGTCATGATTTTTTAATTTTTTTATTTGTAAAACTAATGTTCATACATAAAAATATATTTGCAGCCACAAGCAATTTTATTTCTTAGAAGCAAAGAGTTCATAAAATGCATATGCAATTTGAAATTAAGTCCAATTTTTTGGAAACAATATAGTAGTAGTAGGCCATGAGTTTTAAATTTGAGTTATTTGTAAAAGAAGTTTTGGTGAATGCTTCTCATTTGTAAACAAACATTTTGAGAAAGAATATTTAACGCATTACGCACCAAGTGGAAGCAAAATAAAATTGGTAAAAAAACATACACAGAAAATTAAACATTATGAAAAATTATTATGTATTAATACTTACATAAATTGACAAATATTTACCCTAGAAAATGTTATTAAAAGACCAACATCATCAGTATGGAGTTATTTCAAGAAATTGGATGAAGAAAATAAAGCCCAATATTTAAAATGCTTTTCCAAGGTGACAAATGCAAAAGGAACAACTGGCACTATGATAAATCATCTGAAGCTGATACATAAAATATCATTAAGCTCTTCTATGGAAAATGAATTGCATCAACCAAAATTACAAAAAACTTCAAGTTCAATGTTAGAGTTTGTTAATCGAGAGAGTTTGGTGGATATTGTCTCAAAATTGGCTGCAATTGATAACATCTCAATACATACTATAACGAATTCAAAATATATATTCGAGAATCAATTTCAAATCGAGATTATTCTTTGCCATATTGTGAAAGTGGTGTCATGAACTTAATTCATAATAACTTCGAATTAAAAAAAAATTGAGATATTAAAATTATTCCAAAGCATAAAATAGATGGGAGAAAATTCAGTCTCACTACTGACGAATGGACAAGCCTCAGAGGACGTAGATATATGAATGTAAATGTACACGGAGAAAACAATGAGTTCATGAATTTGTTCCTTGTTCCAATCAAAGGATCTTGCAATGCGGATGAAATGGTTGAGAAAATTAAAAATCATCTAACTGAATTCAACATAGATTTTGAGAGTAATATAGTATGTACTACTAATGATGGAGTACCAATAATGCTCAACTATGGAAAAACTTGTCCAGCTGGACTAATTGTATGTTTAAATCACAGTATACACTTACGTATTTGTGACTACTTTTATAAAAAACGTGAGTCTACACAAACATCTTATGAGGAAAACATGGAGGACAATGAAGAAGATATTTTTGAAGATTCTTGTGTTGACCATGAAATCGAAGATTATAAGAGGATATCTCCATTTTTGAGCAACTTAAGTTGGTGAGAAAATTGTAGTTTTTTTTAGATATTCTCCTGTGCGTAATAGCGTACTTCAAAATCATATTAAAACGGAATTTGAATGTGAATAAGAGTTGCTGTTGGACATCAAAGTGCGATGGAATTCAATTTCGCCAATGTTAGAAAGATCTTTGAAGCTCAAAAAATCAATAGCACAAGCTTTAAAAGATTTAAATTAATTTCATTTGATGTACAAAGTAGATTTGTAGCTGATTGATAACGTTTGCATTGCTCTACAGCCAATAAAACTTGCGTAGATGCATTAAGTCGAAAAGACGCAAATTTATGCTGAGGGTGTTTTGTCGTTTTTGAGCAATAAAAGAAATAAGCCGTAATTTGTTATAGTCAATTCAACAGCGGATTGAGTCCCGGAGAATAATAATATTGCTAATTTTATAAAATGTCTTGTTAATGCAAAATATTCTTCCAATTCCGTGATTGATTTTGCTAATACTCTCATTAAAAGACTTTTTCCGAATAGTAACATTTAAGATCCGGACAACGAAAGTCAGGATAAAGTAGCTGTAACTGACAACCAAGTTGATTTAGTAGAAGAACTGAACTCTTACATAACAAAAGCTTCAAATATAAAACACTTGGGAAAACCTTCAGATAACACTTTGAGACAAGAATTCAACATTTCAAAAGAACACTGAGAAGAACTCCCAATCATGAAATGCTCTATAATGCTCTAAAAACGGTTAAGCCAACATCAACAGTCTCCGAGAGAACTTTCTCAGTTTCAGGAAATTTTTGCACCAAAATTCGTTCTCGTTTATCTTCTTTTATTGTTTCTCAAACTTTATTATATTAACCATGAAAAACAGCAAAAATAATTTTAAGTACTTATGTATGTATTTTAAAGCAATATATAATAGAAATAAACTATTTCTACTGAAGTTATATATTTTTTTAAATTTTCCTTCGGTTAACCGATAACCGCGTTTATTTGGAAAATTACTATCCGATAACCGCGGTTACTGAAAATGCGGTTATTGCGAAACCCTAATATCCATATATACAAACATACATAAAGATGTATGTATAAATAAAGATGTATGTATACATTGCATATTGTATAATATATTTATATTTGTTGTTGTTGTTTGTTTTTTATAATTAATATGCTAAAATCAAGTTATATTTCCCCCTTCTTAAGAAAAAAAGGATTTAGGAAAATATATAAAATAAGAACACTGTTTCCCTTCATTGTTTACAATTCATGAAAAATGTTTCACATTTTGTTGGCAATACAATATATTGTAACGTTTTTACTCTTTTAAAAACGTTTAAAATAAGAATACATTTGTGTTTAGTTTTAACTAAATTTTGCACAATTCTGTGTGCCATTGTTCACAACTTTATGTAAACAACAATAATTGCTTTGTTTGTTATTCCTCTGTTTATTTCATTTGCATAAACAATAACAATTATTAGGCAATTATTCGACAGATCTTTGTAACGGAGATCTTCAAACCACGATTACCCTCTTCAAACTCACAGTTTCTTCATAAAAGACTGACTGAACTTTTATTTACTAATACGCCTGCTTTGCATTGTCTTTTATATGTCAACGTAAACAGTCTGATGAATGTTTTTGAAGGCGAACGTTCGTGACTTCGCGGCATCTAATCAGGTCGACGACTTCAGCGCTTGCTGCCGATAGTAATGACCTGGCCACCCTTGTTCTCAAAGAAATGTGCTCCTAAAGGGTTGGCCAAATAACTTTTTTTTTGAAAATGCTTTAAAAAAACTACTGAATATTTTCTCAAATTTCTTTTTTTATTTGAAAGTACAATCCTTACGGTTAATAATGGAAAATAATTTAATTCAAATGGCTGCCTCGGCTGGCCATGCACGCCTACACGATCGGCCCAATTTTTAAGCACATTATCGATTGTGTGTAGCTGTATTTCACCAATGGCTTCACGAATATTGTCCTTTAAAGCGTCAATTGTCTATCGCTTGTCGGCGTAACACTTATCTTTGACGGCACCCCACAAATAATAGTCCAACGGTTTCAAATCGCAGCTCCGAGGTGGCCAAACGACAACATTACCATGATTTTCAAAGTAATGTCGCAATATTTCCCAGCGTTGTTCAAGCGTATACACAATCATATTCGTTCAGCGGAAGGATACAACTAATTATCTGTCAGATTAGACATGAGCTGGATTAGGATCGCCTCAATTTCGGCAAATTTTTGAACGCACCCAATTATCCCTTTCGCTTAAAATGATTTTTCGATAAAATTAAGATCATTTACTGACTGCTTCAGAGCCCATTTATGGAACACACATCTTTGTCTGATGGTATCCATAGTGTCTTTGTAAAACAGCGTCAATAAATGACAACTACTCTGAGAGATGCAGCCTCAATAATATGGCTGTTATCAACCGCTATAATTCAGAATTCCTTGTTGGAAGACTTTATTATATCTAAGAATTTATTTAAGAGACAAACCCTGGCAACCATGATACTTTTACTTACATTTTTTCAAATTCTCTTCATATATATGCTAACTTTTTTCAAAGTTCTTCTTCTTCTGTTGTGATCCTTTATACAAACAATGTCCTGTTCTAAATATTTCATAAGTAAATAAAATTTTAAGTTTCAGTTTCTGTACATATAAGCAATTGCATCTAGTGTGTGTTGGCACCACAACACAACGTTTAACAGATAGAACAGAACTCTTATCTCAATGACCATGTTGTGCCAATATAAGGAAGTTTTTAAAGTAATTTTATAATTAAACAATGAAACTTTTATACACAGCTTCCTTTGAATTGGTCTTCTCATGTGTTGTCGTGCTTGTCTTGTCAAGAGTTTGGTCTCTTTTTGGTTGTACTTTGAGAAAAACAAAAGTTTGTCCATCGTGTTCTTGGCTGTTTTATTAAATATGTGGTTAGTTGTAGAAAATTGCATACAAGAAAAAAGAAAAACTTTTCTTAAATGGTTACTTTAGTAAGCAAACTGAAAACGTGTTCCATTACGACTAAGACTGATAGTTTTAAAGAACAAATTAAATACAAAAAATTAAAAAACGGCCATTTAACCAACTACACAATCATGTTATTTTAAATGTCTTAATATTTGAAAAAAATATAAGAATATTTTCCTGACATTTGCATAAATGCAAGGTCTCACAAACACATACTAAATGTCTCGTATATATTTCGAAATATTTTCAAATAAAGTTCTTATGACCACAGTATTACTCCTTGTACTACACGTACATACATATTTGCATAAGTAATTCATACAGAAAAGAAACGAAAGAATACAAGTATAGAAAAAAATAAGAAGAAAAGGTACACAGATTACATACATACATACAATGGACAGGTCAGGCTTTACACTATATACCCTACCACGCAATCATGTTCTTCTATGGAAGAAGATTTGTGACAGCTTCTCTCCATTCTCATTTACTTTTTTGTTTTATGTGACTTTCGTTACCATGATTCTATAGCTACGAAGGCAAATGGAACGCTCTAACAGGTCTAGGATGATAACATACATACTTATATATGTACATAATTGGCCATTACAACCATTCAGTCAGGATTACAACCTAGCTTCTCACTCTGCTTATGTTGTGTGAGTTAATTTTGTACATGAATGGCGGGACCTTTAGTTTAAAGTTGACTCCGAACATCAGATTTTCGAAGCACTATTTCATATCAATTTTATTCACTCTCAGAGTTTTTGCCAGAAAACTGCGTGAGGAAATCACCAAGGAAATATTTGAATATTTCGGTTTGAAACGTGGTCTCACGGCTAATAAGCATAGTGCCCATAGAGAGCGAACCGGTATCTTTTCAAACTGAAGTAGATCCTTGGTTTTCATGATGTCTACAGCAGTTTTGAAATTCAGCAAGCAGGTATGTTGGACCATCCTGCTTTTTACAATTTGAATAAGTATTCTTGTAGGGGCGTTCTCCGTCTGTTCGATGGCAGTTCATTAGCCTTTTCGTTCCTCTCTAGGCAACAATGGCCTCGAATCCAATAGAGATGGGTGTTTTGTCGATGTATACGGTGTAGAGAGTTCATTCAACTCCTGCCGCCCCTTGTTTTGACCAGATGGAATCTCAGCGCTTTGATTTCTGTTTGTCTGTCAAAATATATGATGAAGTTCGAAGTACTTAGATCCCCGTTTTTAACCATAAGTGCAGCTTGTTCAATAGCAAAAATCTTCGCCTGAAACAGGCTGGCCTGTTTCGAAAACCAGAAAATGAGAATGAACTTGTCCAGTGTCTGCTTATCGGAATAGCCCCCAGATCCAGTTCCACATTAAATTTTTGAGCCACCGATGACAGATTCAGCAATCCTTTCTTCCTAGGTCGGAATGTGAGTCTTGTATGTTCGTATGAACCTGACATCAGCAATGAATCGTTTTTTCGGTACCCATAAGTGCTCATGAAATTTTGAGTATGAGTGTATCAACAGTATTGAAATTCGACTACTCTGTTTCATTCGTACTTACTACAACATTGATTTTTAAGTACAGGTTGCAATGAGTATGAGTACAACGTTGACATCGAACTCATAACATTCGAAACATATTTGATTCTTACGCCCACTCATTCAGATACATAAATTTAGAAAAATACTTACAATACTCATAAATGATTCGAGTGATTCGAATCATTCATCAAAATTTACAGGCTCAGTTGTTGTTGTATTTACAAAAAAAAAAGAAAGAAAAAGACAAAGGCAGCAAGCAAAGCAAATAAACAACCTTCTAGTGAGTATTGTAGTATTTGTACGCGAATCATACTTATTTTGTATTTCTTGTAAATGTTGAGTAAAGGAGAGGCGAAATCAACAACATCATGCGTATTGTTAAGTATGATTACGATGAGTACTTCAAACTTTGAAAATGAGTAGTATGATTATAATATTAAAATAACTATGAATGCGTAAAAGTGTCAGAAATTATGAGTATGATCCGAATACACTCATCTTCTTGAATACTCATTGCTAATCTCTGCTCTGAATGAACAATTTGGGTGATTCAGTTCTACTCCCTACAGTATTAAAGCGTACTCCACCGTATATGGCCTAACATAACAGGGAATCGAAACTTCAATACAGCTCTAGCAGCCATGTCTTGAAGGAATATGTCCAACGTTTGTAGAGACAAGATGATATTGAGGCCAATTTGGGTCATGGACTTCAGGGCAGCCTCAAAAAGTGTCTCAATAAATATGGAATGGTTTAAGGCAAACAAACCTGTCATCTTCAATAGTTCAACCTATAAAAAAACGAAACTTTATACGACTCACTTAGTCATTCATAGTTGATCATTTCATATTTGCATCAACTTTTCTAGTTTAGGGTTAATAATATGGTGATACTGTGAACACGTCTTACTTCCAGAATACAGAATAGAAACTTTCTTTTTCTCTCTTTAATTCTATTCGATTTGCTTTAACTTGTAATCTTTTTATACAACAAATTCTATAAAGTTTACGTAATCGTATACATAGGTACATATGCATGGAGGTACGCATAGGTTACTTTATAAGCTTGAGCTTAAAGAAATTACATGTATACATATAAATGAAAATAATTCTCACACATACTTATACATGCATATATTAAAGGAAAAAGAATTGATGCTTTGTTATGTAAAATGTCTGCATTTCGGTTTACTTAATTCATCTGCATTTAAAAAAAAATGCAGTTGATATGTACTGTGAAAGGTTATTTTATTTTTTACTTTAAGACACGCATTAGGTTAACAGTGTAAATATCCGAAGTACAATTAGGTCTCGTTATATTCATTATATATGGTTTCTCTCTTTGCGCTAAACTTGTTTTACTTGGCGTAATACTTTCACATTAAACTTTGAAATCGCAAGTCCAATGGAGATCAATTGCTAAATTAAAAAATCATTAATTAGTAGTAATTAGTTCCACTAACTTATCGCTTATTAGACGAGAGCTCGTGGTTCGGAGTCTATCTCAGACATCAGCTGCGGAGAGTTCCTCTTAGTAGATTTCTGTCAAAAATTCTGACAGCAAATAAAGAATTGCAATGAAAACTTTCTCAGAAATCTGTCGTGAATCGACTTTAAACTGTATTTTCCACCACTCATGTATGAAATTAACATACACAACATGGGTGGTATGAGAAGCTGGATTATTATCCTGACTAAAGGATTGTAATGACCAATTAAGTTAGGCAAAAGCCATTACTAAAATAATTAATCTTGCTATCTGAAAATTAATAGAAGCAACAATTACCTCAAGTAATTAATACTTCCTAAATTCAATATACATATGTTAATCATCGGGAACCAGTGTTTATGTTAAACATAATCCACCATATTTCGTCAACTTAAAATCTAATTCGATAAAATTTGACAAAAATAAATCTCTTTTAGTTGTTAGTTACGAAAACAGACGTGGATCAAAATCATCATTCGGGCGTATATGTAGAAATATTACTCATATCACTAAGGCATTGAGATCATGTCGGGCCTTTCTTTACGCGTTTCCTATCCTTATTCTTAAATAGAGCAAAGAATGTGTGCGATATCACGTCGAAATGTTAAACTTTCAATTAGTCTGATGAATAAATTAGGCTGAATTTAACCACTGGCATGGGATAAGTTAACTTTCAGGAAAACTGTGGTTTGTGGCTTAACCGAATACACCTGAGACTTAAGAAAATTGCACAAGAAAAAGTCTAACAAGGATAAATCGCACGATCTTAGTGGCCAGTTCACATCACCTTAACGTGAGATGACCATTATCTCGAATAGCTGTCGCGGAATATCCAATGCAGCTGAAGCTGCATGGCAGGTATGTAAAATATAAAAAAAATATTTTTTCGGTGACTTCCTCTCAGCAGATTTCTGGCAAAAACTCTGATAGTAAATAAACCTGCCATGAAAAAGTTTCTCAAAAAATCTATCGTTCGAAGTCGACGTTAAAATGTATGTCCCGCTACTCACGTATAAAATTAACGCACTTAACATGAGTGGATCTCCCTTTCCTACATCCTCTCCTTTTATTCTATTTCCTCTATTATACTTCCCTCTTTAAGGACGTTGTACAATGTGTGTGACCTCCGGGTCTTAATTGACAAGTACACGTCCTCTAACCTAACCTAACCTAACCTAACATGAGTGGTGTGAGAAGCTAGGCCGTAAATCTGACTGAAGGGTGGTAATGGCCAATTATGTATGCATGTATGTCTGCTGCTCCAGAGCTTATTCAGCAAACATTCGATACTACAACGGATTTTGGTTGAGCGAAATAAGAATCGAGAATCATATATTTCTACGTAACAATCATCTTTTTGGGCGAACGGTCTTGCCTGTCAGAGATTAAAATCTAGTATCCACAAACACTTCTCCCTCTTTCCTCCCTACCGTAACATATTTTCCTAGTTTCAACACAATGCATTATATGAGTAGGGGCCATCCACTGTGTGTTGGTCATATAAAAACAAACAAAAAAAAATATATATATTGTAAGGAAATGGAAAAATATCCAAAAATTTTGAAATATTGTTTTTAATTTTCGCATTCTAACACACAATTTTTGTTCGGTTTTTATTGTCTATTATAAAAAAGAATGTTTCTTTTCATTTGAATAAATAAAAGGATATTCTTTTTAAAATATTTTACTAATTCAATATAAAAATTATTTATTATATAAAATTTTATTTATATTCCTTCCTTTATTATTTTATATATTTTTTTAATATGTATAGATTATATCTTTCTTTCTTTGTTGTATATCTTTAAACTAAAAATGTAACAGTACGTGCCAAAATTGAGAAATACTGAAAAAAAACCACACATCACACAAGACCTCTTGTCCAGAAAGCCAAATAAGCAGCCAACCAATAAGCCAAAGTAGAGAATGAGAAATAGATGACAATAATTCGACTGCTAGAAAAAAGAGTAAAAATGAAAAGCAAATAAAGTTACCAAATACTGTAACACATTTAGGTTTAGGTTTAGCTTGAGACAATACAGTACAAGTTGACCCATTGTACAAACGTCCTTAAGGGGAGAGGATAATAGAGGAGATAGGAAAAAAGGAGCTGAAATGGGAAGGGGATGTAACACGTTTAACTATGTGCAAAAATTGATTTCTTAGACACGTTCATACACTCAAAGACATTCGTTTTTCGTACTCAGTACAGGGATCGCAGTGTTATTCAGAAATGTTTAGAAATAAGTATGCAATATGGGAATATATATACATTAGAGCGACTCACCAAAAAAAGTGCTCGATGTACCCTCCTAAAAATGAACCTTGGACTTTTTTAACATGACATTTAAAATATTTTGGCTCCAGCTTTGACCTCTCGTGAGCTGGACCATTTCGAAAAAGGGTATATTTTTCCATGTTTTGTCAATTTGGGAATCTGTTTCCTAACCAACATATACACTATGGGTGTCATAAGAAAGGTTTTTTCAATGCGCGTCTAACTGTATATACAATTTGTCCAAGGACATGTCCTTTTTTTAAGGATATTCTGTAAAAAAGAACGGTTTTTGAATTTTTTCTTCGGGGTTGTTTGTAATAAAATAAAAAAAAATAAAATAAAATAAAGTTTCTCTTTCTTTGCCTGGTCGTGCTTTGCGTTTTTTAATTTTAAACAAATTTCTTTAAACATTTCAAAAATTCTCACTCAACCTTCGTTAAGTTAAAAATTCATATTCATTCTTTATTTTCCTGGTCAAATAAACGAGTGAGGATTGCATTACTTTGAGGTTTCGGTTTTGTAGAATTTGTAGTACTTCTAATGGGGAAAAGGGGTTTGTAATACAAAACTAATTATTATCTTTTAATCAAAGCAAAATAGACTCATACACAGAAAAACTGAAAAGAAAGCATGTTGCATATAAAGTCCAGCACAATACCACAGAATGAAAAAATATTCCAACATATAACGAAAAGCAAATTTTGGAATATTTTGCCATTAAAAGATTTACTTTAAGAAAATAACAACAAAAGCAATACAAACCATTAAGACTTTGTGGTCGATTAAAATATTAACTTGCAAATAAACAACTTTAAAATAACGCAAATTGCATTGGGGTTTAATTTTAATATACAAATAAAAATATTAATATTTGCCTACCCTCGTATCTGTGCAACATTTCATTTAATTGCAAAAAAAAAATTGCTTGAAGTCAGACCAAAACTATTCTAGATTTTTATTTGGTTTGAGCGCATTATGAGCATAGTTTCGATCATTATAACAGATGTCCGATAGTAGCATTTAGATACATGTATACATAATTGGTCATTAAAGACCTTTAATCAGGATTACGAACTAGCTCTCACCACTTATGTTCTGGGTGTTCAATTGTCAGGATCTATGACTACAGTTTAAAGTCCACTTCGAACGACATATTTTTTGATAAACTTTTCATGGCAAGTTTTATTTACTCTCAAATAAAACTATAGAATACATCCTATTAGAATAATATTTTACAACCGCCAGAGAAGGTACATCAAGTATTCACTGGCAGATCTCGGTCAAACAACAAAGTTGAAATGTATCCTGAACTTTTCGATTACTAAACTGCTATTCAGGCTTAAGTTATGACTGTAAATATTGTCGCTGTGCACCTACGGCATCCGAATATATCGAACATCGGATTTTTAGCGATATTTTTAGGGCGCGCAGTTCATCTCGGGTATCTCGAGGTGAAATAGCAAGGCATTCGATGACTACCCACATATGACATACAGAACACGGAGAACGTAACAACAAAACCCTCTCACTTGCAAGGGCTGATTTAAATGAAAATTCAATTCAATTCAAGCATAAAAATAACAAATAACCTCACATAAACATCACATATTTACCAGATGTCACACAATTCTGACCTTTCTATGGATACATATATACATAATTGGCCATTACATACCTTCAGTCAGGATTACGGCCTAGTTTTTCACACCACTCATGTTGTGTGTGTTAATTTTATACATCAGTGGCGGGATCTACAGTTTAAAGTCGAATGACAGATTTTTGAGAAACTTTTCATGGCAATTTTATTCACTCTCAAAGTTTTTGCCAGAAATCTGCTGAGAGGCCTTACGTCTAATAAGCCAACACACTACCTACTAGACTACGGCGACTTAATGGATCCGGAACAAAATTTGCCTTAAACCTCATTATAGTTCAATGTAGAAACTACTGGCCAATGGATATGCACATTCGGAGGATGAGAATACTTGACAACGGCTTCTGCTGAAGCTGTTAGGCAGAATACCTTCTCTGTCATTGTCCGGGATTTGGGAACTTATCTAGCCAAAAGTAACTTTGACATAATCCACAAGTTTGGAATTCTCTCGAGAAACTATTCGTAATTCTAATCCCTGAAGTCGCCGTAGTCTAGTAGGTAGTGTGTTTGCTTATTAGACGAAAGGCCCGAGTTCGAATCCCAGGTCAGACATCAAAACGAAAATATTTCTTCGGCGACTTCCTCTCAGCAGATTTCTGCCAAAAACTCTGAGAGTAAAAATTGCCATGAAAAGCTTCTCAAAAAATCTGTCGTTCGGAGTCGACTTTAAACATGTAGGTCCCGCCACTCATGTATAAAATTAACACACACAACATGAGTGGTGTTGAGAAGCTAGGCCGTAATCCTGACTGAAAGATTGTAATGGCCAATTATGTATGTATGTAATCCCTGCTCAGACCTCAGGAACATCCTCATGTAACATCGTTTAACATTAAAGTGATACGCAAAAACTACACAAACAATTACAATGAACTTGTTAGAAGTAAACCAGCAACATCATTATGTAAGAAAAGGGGATAGACAAGTAAGCGAGAACGCAACAACAAGCAATGTGAACAAACTACACAAACAACAATGAAACCGCGATAGATTTCACGAGAAGGCGAAACCACGAACGTTCGACTTCAAGAACTTTGATCAGACTATTCACGTGGGCATATAAAAAGGCAAGACAACGCAGGCAATGGGTAGTAAGAATTCAGTCAGTTTTGTGTGAAGACGCGTTGCGTGTGAAGAGAAGAGTCGTGGTTTGAAGACTTCCGTTGTAAGGATCTGCGTTGTAAGCAAAGAAGAATAGCGAACAAGCAATTATTGTTGTTGTTGCGCCATAATTGTTTCATCATCTCTTCTATATATTTATTTATACATTATAGATATATAATTGAATATTTTTAATTAATAATGAACATGAATTTGTATCACCCTATTGCTAATTAAGTTTAAGTTTAATACATAGTATAAGGTCAATGGATAAATAGCAATAAGGAATTAAAATAAGCAACAGAATTGCTGAATAGTCTTATACGGTTAGAATTAAGTATGTATAGTATGTTAGGATTAAGAAAAGGAATAATAATAAAGTTAGTTGATAAGTATCCTTACACTCGTACGGTCCTTTTATTTCACAAACAATTTTGGTCTTCGCGGTCATTATTCAAGTGTCCAACAATAAATAGTTAAATTATAAATTGTTTAGTTTAATTAATTCCTTAAAAAACATTAAGGACAAACAGTTGTAACATCAAGTTGTGAACAGTGGCACCTGTTAATCAGAGTCTGAATTAAACTGTAGATCACGTCACTCATGGATAAAATTACACACATAATATAGGTGGTGTAAGAAGCGAGGTAATAGTTCTGACTAAAAGGTTCTTCTAACCAAGCAAGTAAGTAATTTAAGTCAAACATTTTTTTATTGAAAAAATTGGTAGTCTTTTTACATTTACCACAATAAATTTTGCACCTTTTATGGGGTTTTAACTGTGATGCAATACTTCAACTAATATACCACATCACGTCAGCTTTGTTTAATGCTAAGAGACCACGTTATTTTTGAAATCCCTTAAATCCTATTCCATTACCATTATTTAAAGTTAATGCAATACATTTACTTCGATTTACGTTTATTCTTGGGTTTTCAATATCTTTCTTAAGCATATTTTTCTTGTCCAACTTTTCGTTAAGATTACTTATAAAATCTTAAATCCATAAGACGTTTTTGATGTTGGGTTTGTTTTTTTAAGCCAAAATATGATGTATTTTCTAACAAAGAAAAAAAACCGTCATGCTTATGTGATTACAATGTTTACAGTTTTAATGTCGAAAAATTAATTTCAGTTGAGTATTTCAGACAAGTTGTACAGTATAGAAGAACTTGTGAGTGGTTACTTAAAGTTTTAAGGAGTAGGAATTTGAATTCCTTAATTTTCTGAATAGTAAAAAGTATTTTTTCATTATCGTTATACAACATACAAGAGATGAAGAGATTTATAATGAATGTTTTACGGGCATTATCCTATGATGAGTTGATAAGCTAAAAAATCGAGCTTTTGAGGACCACAGTTGCTGTTATATACCAGCATATTTAGCAAACCCAACAAGAAAAAGTCTAACAGGGTAAAATGGCACAATTTATTTTCGTGAGCTGACCATGCTCTCAAATCGCTCTTGCGGATATCCAAGTTGTCATGAGCTGTGTGTTACGTAGTAGAGATCAGAAATGAATCGTTTCTTCGCTACTCATAAGTACTCATAAAATTTTGAGTATGAGTGAGCCAACAGTATTGAAATTCAACTATTCTGATTCATTCGTACTCACTACAACATTGATTTATAAGTACAGGTTGCAATGAGTATGACTACAACGTTGACATCAAACTCATAACATTCGAAATATGTTTGATTCATACGCTTACTCATTCAAATTCATAAATTTAGCAAAATACTTATAATACTCATAAATGATTCAAATCATTCATCAAAATTTACAGTCTTAGTTGTTGTTGTATATACAAAAAAAGAAGAAAGAACAAGGCAAAGACAGCAAGCAAAACAAACACACAACCTTCTGAGTATTGTACTCCTCGTATGCGAAACATACTTATTTTGTGATTCTTGTAAATGTTGAGTTATAAAGAGTCGAAATCAGCAACATCATGCGTATTCCGTATGAGTACCTCAAGCTTTGAATATGAGTAGTATGGGTATGATATTAAAATAAGTATGAACTCAGAAATTATGAGTATAATTCGAATTTACTCATCTTTTTGAATACTCATTGTTGATCTCTGATACATAGCGTCGTCCTATTGAAATCACATGCTGTTGGTGTGCAGATTATTCAATTATAATCAAAAGAATTTGGTAATCATTAGACGTTAGTGCTTGCAATTGAGAGTTATAGCCTGGCCACAGTCATTTTCAAATTTTTAAAATATTGGCCGCTAAAGTTTCCAGTCTAAAATTCACATGCATTGCACGTTTTTGGATATCATGTGGATTGATATCGTTCCAAATTTAGCAATTTTGTTTATATTTACGTATGCACTCATCCAGAAATGCTCCTGGTCGCTGCAAATGATTTTTTGATGAAAAGATGCTCAAAAGAACAGGATTTAATGCAATGTGAAGATATGGTTGATGGTGAACTTACCATGGCTGATGCCGCTTTGATAAGGTCCAATCATACTAAGGCGTCTTTACTGGTATATCTTGTACATAAAGCACTGTCAGTTTGTATTAAAAAGTATCCCTTAACCAATCAAAGAAATTGAAGAAAAATTTTCCTGAAGGGTCATCTCAATTTGCTTTTTAAATTGCCGGAAAAAAATTAAACCCTCAAGGATTTTACACAAAAAAAAAAAAAATTTTTAAAGCTCTTCGTCTCATATTCTCAAGAGTTTTCCAATGTTTTTGTGCTTGTATTTCCTTTTTTCCTCCTTTTAGCAGTATTCCAACATTTTTTTTAAATGATTTAAAAGCCAAAACCCAGCATGAATAAGAAATCGAAAGTTGCCAACAGCTGTTGATGGTTTCATAAATGTTCCTTGGCTGCCATAAGCTGCCAAATCTGTTATAAAAAATTTAAGCAAAAAGAAAAATGGGAATAAAGGAAAATGCCGCAAAATAAATTAAACGTCAAAGAAAATAATTTTTTAGAAAATAAGGAAAAAGGAAAAATAAGATAAAAGATAATAAACAAATAAACAACAAATAAACAATAAAAAATTTTAAATGCAACATATGGCAATTAATTTTGTCTAAAAATCCCATAAAGTTATAGTAATACTTATGTAGTCGTAGCAATTTTAAATGAAATAATGATTTTACAGGATTAATAAATTAAAAACCTTAACCTTGTTTAATACCTACAACCAACATCGGTCATTACAACCCTTTAGTCAGGATTACGCCTAGCTGCTCACACCATTCATGTTGGGTGTGCTAATTTCACACAATAGTGGCGGGACCTACAGTTTAAATTCATTTTCGAAATATAGATTTTTGGGAAACTTTGCGAGGCAATTTTATTTTATCTCATAGCTGTTGCCAGGAGGCTGCTGGGAGAAATTCGCCGAAGAAATATGTTTTTGTCGTATTTGATTTTTTTTAGGTGACTGATCTGGAGTTTGAACCGTAGCCTCACGTCTAAGAAGCGAACAGGGAAGCTACTAGACTGTGGCGACTTTTACGTATAAACTATAAAAAATTCATGAGAATAAATCACAGATCTAATGAGACATCGATTGGATGTAGCCACATCTTGGTGAGAGTCATGCAAAGCCTCTGGCCTTATATACAGTATTCATTATTGCAAATACGAATAGTTCAACTACAGTTGGACTAGTTAATTAACAACCCAAAGCTGCAATATGAAGGCAACTAAGATATGCCCAGATATACACTTCATTCATGTCAGGGTGTGCAATATGGATCCTTTACAGTATTTGATGGAGCCGTTACAATGTTGTGAAACAATTTATAGAGAAAACTCCTTCATTTTGTTAGCTTTAGGTTAGAGGACGTGTACTTATCAAATGAGACAAGTACAGTATCCGGAGGTCCACTTGACTCATTGTACAAAATGCGTTTAAAGTGGGAGGATGAAAGTGGGATGGGAAAATAGAATAGGAAGTAGAATAGGGATAAGAAAGCAGAAGAATTACACAGATCAACGAACACAAACACCAACACCAACAGTAATAAGCAAACACCAACTCAAATACACAACTCGACTACGCTAATGAATCTATGAAGAGCCTTGATGATTGAGAAGCCCCTGCCAAAGGTCTGCAGTCCCAACCTACTAAGGTCTGGACAGTTATAGGGGAGGTGTTCGATAGTCCCCAACTACTGCTCTTCGCAACATACAATGCAATAGTCCGGCATGCCATAGATACCTAAAAACATAACAATCCGATCCATTCTCCCAACCCCTCTGATCTTCTCCCCTGACCCATTCATTGATGAGGCCGTAGAGGTGCCAGATTGTGGGATCAGAAACAACTACCAAATCGCCCTCGGAAAGCGAACCTAACCTAGCGAGAGCATTCGCCGCCTCATTACCGAGTATTCTGCTATGACCCGGAACCCAGCATAGACAGATTCGGTCCGGGCCAAAAGTACTCAACGACTACTTGCACTCGCGAATGAGCCGTTATTTGCACCAGATCAACGTAATGGCCCTTAGGGCAGCCTGACTGTCAACAAAGACCATGTAAGATACCGAATCTGAAGCGGGCCCACCAGCTATGGCCCGAATAGCCTTCAGGATTGCGAAAATCTCTGTCTAAAAGAGAATACAGTCATCTTTTAACCTAAAGTGAAGTTCAAGATCGAGTTCCGTACAGAAAACCCCAGCAACTGCACCTCCACCTAACTTATGAAGATGGGTATACCTTCCTCCCCTGGAGTACTCCACCATTCCATTGTGCCCTATCCGGTAGGAGTATCCTCAAACCAGACAGGAACATAGTCTCAGGCACAATATAGTCGGTGTGTTTTTTTCCGAAAGTGAGTTCCTCCCCTTAGGTAAGACGACATTCAGACCTATCGAGTACTGTCTCCAGCAGCCCAAATCCCTCAGACGTTTGGCACTTCGTGCTGCACACTGCTTGACATATAAATCAATCGATGTCAGGCAGAGCATAGTATCAAGAGCAGCCTGAGAACAACTCTTCCTCACTCCAGTGAAAATTCGTTAGAATTTCGAAATTCGTTTAAGTCTTTTTAATCCTGCAAAAATTCAATTCCTTTGATGAATAAAGCAAAATTTTCTTTATCTAAAGAAGACTTCATTATTATTGAAAAATATTGTATATTCGTATTTATTAAAATGGAATCCGATAATATTTGTTCTGTACTTCTTTATGAAATGACTGCTTTCATAAATAAAATTATTTTGGCTTTGAGAAAACAAACCACATGCAATGACAGTCTGTTTGGTTGGTTGGTTGAATGGACAAAAGAAAAAATATTAAAAAATAAAACACTACAGAAAGATGACAGCATAAAAATCGTTACAAGTTTTTGCTATGGTTACATGACAAACGAGAGAAACTTTTATTGCAGAAACAACAAATAAATAACTTGTATATGAATGGCAACAGGGATATAAACTTATATTTTACGTAGCATACTCCACTGTTATACATATATTATCAAATTATTTTGTTTGTCTCTCCAAAGTATTGAGAAACGAACGAATGTTTTCCTCTTATTGCCAAACTAAAAATTAGCATATCAGAGTACGTTCCAAAGTATTTTAAAAAGTTTTATTTTCTTTGTAGAGTATAAGCAGAATAAAGAAATTTCATTCAAAGGGTACTGACTTCCATATCAATAAGGATTTGTGCTACATATTGCTGAATTTTTTTTACCAAAAAGTAACAATGAGCCAAAAGCTGTTGTACTTGTGGTAAGATGTTCCATAATTTTAAAATCCTATTTTATGCAGACATGATTGATCTTATATGTACTTTCAAAGTCATATTTGTACAGTGGGTTACAAATTATATGTAACATTGACCTAATAGGGAGTTATTGAGACTAACAGAATAAATCAAGTAGAACACATATGCTCATGTGTTTTTGAAATATCTGTAAGTTAGTATTTTAATTAATTTGCTTACTTACTTACTTATGCGGCCATTAACAACCTTATTAACGAATTTCGGGCTGTCTTAACACATCCTTCCAGGTGCCTCTGTTTCTTGCGGGCCTACGCCAGTTGGTCACACCAATCGATTAAAGGGCTTCGCCGAATTGATGCTTCCAATGCAAACAGGGCCTCTTCGCCGACTTCAGCAGATACTCGCATCAAATACCATTCTCGTCGGAGCATCCTCTTCCATTCAAACGACAAGGCGGAGCCTGCACAACTGCTGGATGTTAATAGGCTGCACAAAGTCCATTTCGATGAGTACCTCATATAACTAACATTATTAAATCAAATGCGAAAATCATCGCAGACTCGCACTGGGCGAAAGATCTTAGGTAGGTAAAACTTTTCTCTTGAAGGCAGCTTCTTCGGTGCGTAATAAGTAGTGTCCATGATTCTTCTCCATAAATTAGCACAGAGAGGATGAGTGTTTCGTAAAATATTAGTTTTTTCGTACCAGAGAGGTCTCTGCTACTCAATTGTCTATTGCGACCATAGTAGCACTTGTTGGCAAGAGTTATCCTAGGATTGATCTCCAGGCTGACATCATTTTTGGTGTTAACGGCGGAGCCAAGATAAATGAATTCAGTGACAACATCGAAAGTATAGTTATTGGCCGTAATCTGGGATTCAATACGGCTTATGTCCCAACTTGTCGACAACATATCTGTACTTCGTTTTGTATTTCAATTACATACATAAACGCCATTATATACTTTTAGTTAGGATTATGACCTAGCGTTTCAAACGAACCATGTTGTGTTTTTTGATTCTTTCCAACAGTGATGGGACGTACATTTGTTTGAAAAATAGATTTGAAATGCGTTTTAATGGTCAATAATTACTCTCAGTGTTTTACCCATAAAACATAAAACTTTTCCTCATAGTTTTCAAAATAAAGTTCGGGATAAAGAGGCGTCAATCCCCTTTAGGTTAGGTTTGGTCGGAGTGGTAGCTCTGATATCACAAAGCTCACTTGAGCACGCATAGCGGCCCGTTGTAATGCCATGGGTGAACGCAGGCCCTGTACTAACCAAGTTCCACCAAAATCAGAGAAAAGGAGGAAGTTGGTCAGCGCTAGGTCTGCACAACAAAAGCACGACTACCCCGCACTGGAAAACCAGCCAGAAAGTTTGATGAACGAAGCTATATCCTTGATGTCAATAGATGATAGCTCCGTTAAGCTAACCACGAATGGGGAGCCAAATAACCTATATCTACACCTAGCAAGAGGCGGGCACTGGCAGAGAAAGTGAACAACAGTCTCCTCTTCCTCAGTGGACCTGCATCCACGGCAAAAGTCGTTGAAAGGGAGCCTCATTATTTCCGCGTGTCTACCCATGACGCAATGGCCTGTAAGCACCGCCACTGTAGTCGAGATGACATCACGACCGAGACCAAGTAATCGGTTGGTACGCCTTCTATCCATCCTGGGCCAGGTGAGTCTAGCGGTGGAGCAGGGCTCCTCATTGACCCAGGATAGGTTGGCGTCCCGAAAGAACCTCCGCGCAATGGTCAACTTGACCGAGGCAAGTGGCATACCCAATTCAACAGAAGAGGATTCCGGAAGGAGCGCACCAGCTCTGGCGAGCTCGTCTGCCCTACAGTTTCCCCGAATTCCACTGTGGCCGGGGACCCACACCAGAGAGACACTGGAGAAGCGCCCAGAAAGAAGGTCAAGACAGCGGCGACAATCCCTAACGATCCTAGAGTTAATCACGGAACCCGATAGAGATTCTATCGCGGCCTGACTATCAGAGAAGATCGAGACGCGAGTGAAAGGAGCATCGTTGACGAGGATCCATTGCGCGGCTCAGTAAATCGCCATCACCTCCGCCTGAAACACACTGCAGTAGTCCGGCAGACGGAGAGAAATATTCAGGTCCAGTTTTCCAGAGTAGACACCGCTCCCAACCCCATTATCGAGTCTGGAGCCGTCGGTATATATATCCAGAACTTCCGGGGGGACGACCGTATCAGGATTCCAGTCATCCCTACTTGAGATCAGAGAGTGGAAATAACTGTCAAGACAATATTCAGCGGGGAAATAGTCTATGTTCATTGGGGCCACTGGATCAGCCTCCAGAATAGTGGAGTGACCAGAGGGTACGATGTGCCAACGAGAGAGAGCGTTAAGTCTAGTCGCAGCAAACTTGGCTACCTGCTTAGCGAGAAGCACAGTAGGAAGCCAGTTTAGCATTGCGAACAAGGCTTTCGTGGGGGTGGTGCGAAGAGTGCCAGTCTGAGTTTGTATTTCTTGTCCAGGGCAGTCCACCAGAAAGCAACACCGTATAAGAGGTTGGGTTCGATGACCGTGGAATATATCCAACGCATGATCCTTGGGCGAAGACCCCATCTGGTTCCGACCGCTCTACTGCAGCAGTAAGCAGCACATGCCGCCTTGCGTGCCTTAGCAGCCAGATTCGCCCTCCAGTCGAGTTTGGGATCTAGGATCAGGCCCAGATATTTAACCTCGCGACTCAGCGTGAGTCTGGTCCCACCTATGCTGGGAAGGGAGAAGGTCGGAATTTTATATTTCCTCGTAAAAAGAATCGTATCGGTCTTAGAGGGGTTAATAGACAGTCCAAAATCCCTACACCAGTCCAGCACGATTAACAGCGCCAAGTTCAACTTATCCGACAGTGTCTGCGGACAAATTCCCGTCGCAGCAATGGCAATGTCGTCAGCGTAAGCTATGGCCCATTGCCAGAGTGGTCCAGCCCCCTCAAGAGTGAGTTGACTGCAAGATTCCAGAGAAGTGGCGATAGAACACCGCCTTGCGGTGTGCCTCTACGAACCATTCTCTGACAATTCGTGGCCCCCACTGTGGAGGTTACTATCCTCGATTTGAGGAGAAGCTCAAAGAACCTGACCAGATTCTGTCCCAGGTTCAGAGAACCAAGAGCCCTAACTATGGCGTCCGGGTCGACGTTGTTAAATGCACCTTCAATGTCCAGAAAAATGGCCAAAGTGTATTCCTTAACGTGCAAGGACTTTTCTACCCGAGAGATAAGAGAGTGAAGAGCAGTCTCAGCCTTACAGCGTATTTAAGTTCCCTCTTTTTGTCCTTGTAGGCTGACCATTCGCCTGTCGTCTTCGCCCTGTTAAAGAGCCTGCCACAAGATCGGCGTAGATCATCGATCTCTTGGCTCCACCAGGGCGGGTTTCGCTTACCCCTATGGGCAGCGGGTTTGACGGATGAAGTGGCTGCCGCCCTAAGCGCAGTCGACAGTGTGTCCGCAGCCCTATCCACGTCGAAACGGGTCGTTATAGTCGGGGAGGTAGAGTGAAGGCTGCTACGCAGTCTCTCTCTAAAAATGGTCCAATTCGTGTTCCTCCTATTGACCGGAGGGGTCATGAAAGGAGTAGACTCGTTCGTGTCAATAGTAAAGGTAATGTATCTATGGTCCGAAAAGGAGCATTCATGAGATACAAACCAGTCCTTAAGGTTAGTAGAGAAACCTGAGCTGACCAGAGTGACGTCCAGCCCCCCCTTTATGTTCGAAGTGAGGAAGGTTGGTTCATCGCCCCGATTACACAGAGCGAAAACTGCCTAATAAAATCAAGAAGGTTTTCTCTACGAAACGTTTTTGGAGTGAGGGGTATTACAGCAGAAAGAAACGAAGATTTTTTCGTAGAGATTTCTTATTATTTTTATGTGATAAATCTTTTTAATTTTTTCTAAAAGTAAAACACATACATTTAAGAAGAAAACTTGCTATTTACCATTTTTTTAACTCAAATTCCGTCACTTTTGCCACAAAAAATACAATCCATAGAGAAAAACTTATTGATTCTATTGTGTTTTCTTCTAAATTATATAAAACAAGAATTTCTTATTAATTTTATTGGGCTACCTAATCAATTTTTTCAAAAAGGTTTTTCTTATAGATTTCATTAGGCTACTTAATAATTTTTTTTAAGGAGTATGCCTTATTGATTTCATTGGGTTTCTATTTGATCATGTGTAAATTATCTTATTAATGTTTTAATAAGTGGCAAGTAAAGAAGTGGAAAAAAGTAATAAAAATATTTCTTCTTAAAAAACAAAGTAACAAAGTAAACAAAGTTCAAATAAAAATATTGAATTGTTTTAATTTCAACAAAAAAAAGTGTTATAAAAGACGGGTTTAAGGAGGTTTGCATAATGGTAAAACTCCTTAAATTAATATATGTACATCTTTATACGTCTATCTTTCTCTTTCAAAGATAAATATTTCGAGCAAAAGTGCTGGTTGCAGCACAATTGCAGTTCATGGGAACAGGTGCTTTCTTTCTGGAGGGAAACAAAGAAAAATAGAATTGATGAAATACAAAATGCCAAATCTTTGACGAATATTTTTCGGGAATGGCCACGATATAATGATTTCTTTGGTTATGTAAAAAGCAAAATCAATAAGTATTATTTGAAAAAATAAAGGGATAGTCTTATAAAATTAAGTAGAAAATCTTTTTGAAAAAAACAAAAAGAGGGCCTAATAAAATCAAGAAGAAAATCCTTTTGAAAAAAAACAAAAAGAAAGCCTAATAAAATTAAGGAGAAACCCTTTTTAAAAAATCAAGAAGACTATCTAGTAAAATCTCTAAGTTTTCTTCTTGATTTTTTCAAAAAGGGTTTCCTTATAAAAACAATAAGAATCTCTTCTTGAAAAAAAACCATAGAGAAATCTTATAAACTTTGTTCTAATTTACTATGTATTTATTAGCTCCAGGTTTCTCTGTGTAGCTATAGCTAGGTTATTACTAATAATAAAATCAAAGAGGCACTCACCCCGCTCGTTGGTACCTGAACTGCCCCACATCTTGTGGTGGGAGTTGGCATCTGCTCCGATTATGACCGGAACTCCGCGTTGTTTCGCATCCGCTACCAGTCGACCGATGGGCTCCTGAGGGGGAGAGAGCCCATAGTCATGCGCCAGATACGATGATGTGATCCAGAGTGTCATCAAGTTCATTTCGACGACCATGGTGACGGTATCCTTGTCGCTGAACCTGTCAATCCCCTTACATAATAAAGAATTGGACTCAGAAAGATTCTTTACAAAATTATTGGAAGTGACAACTCTAAAATTTTAACAGCTGTTACATAGTCTAGTAGGTAATGTGTTGGCTCATTAGACGTGAGGCCCCGGTACAAACCCCAGGGCAGCCAACTTTAACTAAACGAGTTAGAAAAAATATTTCTTCGGCTACTTTCCCTCAGCATACAAACATAGTTGGTCATTATAATCCTAAAAACTATTACAAAAAATGTTTAAGGGTAGACGCCTTTTTCTGCAGCATATAAAGTTTAGAAGTCTATAGGATATGTTTCGAATAATAACTACAGCGAATGGGAAATTTAAAAAGTAATGCCAGATATCCAGCCAAATCTGCTATTTGACATCTTTTACAAAATTAAAGAAAGAAAAAAAAAAATAAATTGAAATAAAATAAAAAAGTATTTAAAAAACATAATAAATCCTCAAAAATATTTTAAAGCATATATCTTTGGTGACTGTTATAAACATAATAAATGGAATTAGTTTATTAAATTTCTATAACAAGGAAAAACATATAAACCACTTGTCAAAGAAAGGAAAAAGTAAACAATTGAATTTTTGTATACTGAATTGGTTATTCTTTTTAAAATTAATTTCATATTGATAATGGAAATTGAATTGCTCTGCAGCAGAAAATTGTGTTCAAGACAGGTTATTTGATTTTCTTATGTTTAGTTTGTGAATTTGATAAAAAGAAAGGAATTATAAGAATAATAATAAAGCGGGTTGGAAATGATACACTTTATTATATGAACAATGAGTACCCAATAAATTAAGGAAAATTCAAGAGAACATTCTCAGAAAACTTTATTAAAACGATAAGTTTGAAAATAAGTTCAAAATAAGTATAAAATTATTCATGAATTATTTATTAGTAGGTTGAATGAAGATATCGTTCCAGTGTAGTACACTACTGTAGTCTAGTACACTTATTAGACTTGAACCCCCGGTTCAAACCCCATGACAGACATCATGAACAAAACGAAATATAAAAAAATATTTCTTAGGCGATTTCCCCCGGTTCAAACCCCATGACAGACATCTTCAACAAAACGAAATATAAAAAAATATTTCTTCAGCGATTTCCTCTCAACAGATTTTTAGCAAATACTGTCAGATTAAATAAAGTTGCCATATAAAGTTTCTCAAAAACCTTTCGTCCGTAGTCGACTTTAAGCTGTAGGTACAGCTGCTCATGTACAAAATTAACACTCACAACTTATATGTCGCGAGAAGCAAGGTCGTAGTCCAGACTGATGAGTCGTAATGAGCATGTATGTACTTGACCGTGCACAGCACAACATATTTTATATTGTCGAAATATACAGCAAAGCCATCAAATGAAAAACTATAAATTATGTGGACATATGTATACTGTCTTTGCCACTACACCTACAACATCTACTTAGCAAGCCATCTCTAAAATGGTGCAAGTCTAACCTGCAACAATGTGGAAAAGCACAAAACTGAGCTTCTCTCGTGATTCTTTGTAGAGGTCAGAACTACCAAAATGTCTAGACGTAATGTTGAAGTAAACATAGCATATATAATATGTATGTATATACCATATACTCGTACATATTTATGTATGTGTACATATGTGTACGTATATTCTGAAACTTGTTTCTTTTCATTTCAAGTTTATTGTTGTATTTTTTTTTTTCTTTTTAAATTCACAACATACTATTGTTTTGTCAATCTTTGTTGCACACACACAATAGGTGGCAATTTTTCGATGTCCTTTAAGATTTGTAGCTTATGTTAGCAGTGTTGCAGCAGGTTAGAACATAAAAACAGACACTGGACTTAAAGGAAGTATCTTCTGCTCTTACTAATTCTCCTACCTTATAATAGAGAGGGTAGGATTACGAATTTTATAAATTCCGTATAACAGAGTCCATGCAATGTTAACAAAAGTTTTTCGTTTTTTTTATTATTTTTTCTTTTTAATTTGCCTTAACAATTTATTTTCTTTAGAGTTGTCATCATTGAAAGTTCTTTGTTGTTTTTGTTTTATTCTGCATGGGTGAATAAAAATCTTTTGTATGAAGAGGATAGGATAACAATAGAAAAACAAAAAAAAAAAATTAATTAATGAAGGTTTTTAAAAACTTTAAAATAGATGTTTGAAATTTGATAGAACGAGCTCAATTCTACCTCAGAGGCATGAGTTTTATCGAAATTATATAAGAACTCTCGGGAATGAACAGGTAGATGCTCTGTGAGGAGGCAAGATTCCACATCGATGAAGTCGCCAGCGTCCTTTTGTAGAGTTTGAAAATTAATAGGAGCAAAGGCTTTTCCGAAATTTTTGTTGTCGAATTGCAATAAGAGGAGATCTGAGTAACTATTTAGGGATAACCTGAGATTGATAACTGGTCTATTAACAGGACGCACTCAGTATACACTTATTTCGAAGAGAGATAGTTTAGAGTCTAACATGTAAATTATGTGATGATGACAATCAGATAATTGACAGATAATGTTGTTGAAGAACAGCATCTTATGATTCGTCAGGGCAATAGGCTTGGGGAGACATTATAGGGATATCCTATACGCTTGCAACAATGGGAAGCAGTGTTAAAGGTCTTTGAAAGGCCCTTTGTACTGCATTATAATGGAATTCCTTTATTGTGGAGTTTTAAATTGCGTTACAAATTGTATTACATACACGATAATCGCCACTTGAAAATATTTTATCTTTTACTTTATCTTAAGGATTTTGCTAAGACCTGCTAACATAGCAAAATTTCTTTAAGGTTTTAATTTGCTCGTGGGCGTTACGTATAAATTTTTGTCTTTTACACATTTGCTCCCACGCGAGAAAAAAAGAAAAACTATACAGTAAGCTGCTGTGAAACAATGAAACACACATTTTCAAACGCTATTGCGTAGACAGCAACTATGGAAGCTTTTTAAGCTTTAAAATACTTTGTCTATATTTTTAATGTGCTTTAGGGAATTTCATGGTATTGTAGGCTCATGGTACTGTTTGCTAGTCGTGAGCAGTTTAGTAATTATTTTACTCACGTTATAAAATAAAATATATAAAAAAAAGTTAAAATTATTAGTTCTGCTTCCTACATACCGGCGGGCTTAAAGATAATGAAAATTTTGCTTTAATATTTTACTTCAGAGCTTTTTATTACATAAGCAACATTAAGATTCTTTTAAGAAAAGAATTAGTGATAATAACTGCTAAATTATAGTAGAATGAAAAATAAATTGTGTTTAAAAAAAATACCAGAAAAAATTCAGGTTAAGCGAGGTAATGGCAATACTTGTGTCCTGTAACATTTCGGAGTTTGACAGCTGTGTGCCGGCCCTGTCCAGCTCATCAGCAATGCAATTTTCAACGATATCTCTGCCATCCAGAACTCATAAAAGATTTACATCTGAATGATCTGAAAATTCTCTCTTTGAGCCATCAGGATAAGTTTCAAAGGCCCCATTGGGAACCTTCGATTCCTCAAAACTCCCCAGTAGGAATCCTAAAAGAAATCACAGAATCGACCCTAGTGTTTCTACGCCTTTCCAGAATCGCACCATGTCCACAGTCTAGATTGGGTCTGGATTTGATTGCATTGATTGAAATTCTTGAATGATTTCTTGGACAACGAAAAAATAAGGTCAAGGTGGCTTTTATAATCTTTAAATCGATAGATCCAATACATGTCTAATGCGATACAATAATACATTTATTCGTTAATTGTATAAACTTTCAGATCTCAACAACTATTGTCGTCTTTGTATAGCTCCTTTAAATACGTTTTAACACATTTCATGATTATTTTAATCAATGGTGCGTTAACCCATATGTGCTTATCGCACCATTTTTAAAACGATAAGATATTGATCAGCTATGTGGTATACCATTTAGATTCCAATAAATAAAAAAAACCATGTTTTTACGAAAAAAAAAAAAAATTGGGCATTTACTGGTTAAAATTCTTGCTTACATTTAAATTTTAGATATACCAATAAATACCAAAGTAGGGTAGAAACAAAGCCTAAGAACAGAAACCTCAAAGTTAGCTGAAGGCTGAAACATCTCTCATCCGCGTACAGTACAAAGATCGTTAAATGAGAAAGGTTTTCGAAGTGGAAGACCTAGTAAAAACATCTTTTAGGTTTCTTAATCTGTGTGCACACTGTCGCTGGAATTTTTTGGTTTTTTTAATAATATTTCTTAATTTTCTCTCTCGTGATTCTTTTAAGGGTTTTTGTTAATAAAAATTTATTTGGAAAAAAATCTGCATTATTTTATAAAATATTATTGGCTTTCTAGACTTAGTAGATATGTTGGAGGTAAGTAGAGTTTTGACCATTACAGTATTTCTTGTCATATAACGCAGAATACTATTCTGGAAAACATAGGTATTGGTGTGGTGAGGCAAGCGTAGAAAACTTCCTTGGTTAATTAAAAAAGTTGTATGATTCAAACAGCTCACTAAGATTTTAGTGTAAGCAAGCTCACATATTTTTAAAAGTCTTTCGAAATATTTATGGAGAGAGTGGATTAATTCTTTTTTCTGCTGTTTCAGTTATCATGCCATTTTTATTTATAAGTTTTTTTGCCTATTAATTTCTTTTTTTTTTTGTAAGTGTACAGTTCAGCACTTTTTGTTTGGTTAAATAGCACTGCCATAGAATTTTTGCAATGTTTTTAATCTCTTTTTTGCAAACATTTTTGTGAATGAAAGTATTGTAGTGGTGGTAAAAATAATTGAAAGCCAATGTTCCTACTTGATTGCAATTTTTTTTTGTTTGTTTTAACGGTAAACAAAATACATATATATATTGTGAGGTTTGTTTGTTTACAAACATAACTAAATTTTATTTCCTGTTTTATTTTTTATATCTATGTCTGTATTATTTCTAAACTAATTTATTTTTTATTATTTTTTTATTTAAATTAATTTAATTTTTATTAAAAACTTTAAATTAAAAAAAATGGAAATATATTTTATAAAGGCAGAATTCAAAGTCGCAGTAATCTAGTAGGTAGTATGTTAGCTTATTAGATATGAGGCCCCGATTTAACCCAGTAAATATGAAGAAAATATTCCTTCTGCGATTTCGTCTCAGAAGGTTTTTGTCAATGCAAAACCTTCTCAACTATATGTCATTCGTAGTGGACTTTAAACTGTAGGTCCTGCATTGCAAAAAAAAAAAAAAATAAATCGGTTTACTTATTCTGTCTTTTGGTCTTATTCGCCAGATTAATAATAATGCACAGTGCCCAATTTTCAATCTGTTAATTTATAATGTATTTAATTTTTATTTTCTTAAAAATTATTAAGAAAAAACATTTTATAGAATAAGCACACACATCCTAAATGATGTAAGAAGCTAGGTCGTAATCCTGACTGAAATGTGTTGGACACTTTGCTAATGATTGATCCAAAGACTGCAGAGATAAGGACCTTTACCTACATACATACCTATATATCTAAAGGTGAGATGGTGTTTCGATTTTTATATAATTCAGATTTTCATGTATTGATAACAAATGTATTCGTAACAAATATATGATAGAAAAACAAATAATAAAATTTTTCTGAAATATTTAATAATTTTCTTTAAATAAATCAAAATTCATTAATTTATTGAAATTTTTATCAGAATAGTATTTTTGCTTTTGGTTTATTTGACAATTGCAAAAAAACATATCTTATATGTGTTAAACTTATCGTATGAGTAATATTTTATAATTAAATATTAATCATACGCAAGGGTGGTTGTAATTGCAAAATTTTGCCTACGGGCCTTTTGTAGGTGCAGAGTTTAGACGTCACGACGAAATTGACATCAGGTATGCTCTTCAGCTGAGACCTACAAGAGAAATTTTACGAATAGCTAGCCAGAAAAACTAGAACACTTTGGGGAAATAAACCCGAACTGAAAAGTGTATGTTTAAAAGTATTATATTTTTAAATGAAAAACTGTAACAAACTTTTCTAAACCTTTCAAATGCTGCCAAAGCTCATATATATTTTTTATATATATACCCCACTCCACTTACTTCAGAGTATGAAGACAATGTAAGGTACACAGTGAAAGTAAAACTTTTTTAAATTTTTTTAAAAACTTTCTTTTTACACTCACATTGGAGAAACTATGTGATCACACATTCATACTTATATATGCATGTGATATACCATAGGTATAGCAATTTTTCCAATGTTTTGCACATCTTAAATTTTCTTTATTTTTAATCCTTTGCTTTCGCCACATAAACTTTGAACGTTATTATGGGGACTTGTGCAGATGGCAGTAAAAGAAAGAAAGTAAAATAAAAACGAAAACAAATAACACTGTGGAAAACCAGTCATTCGTTCTCTAAACTCAGTCATGACGAATGCCTTCCTTATGTAAACATTTAACCATACCATTACAATACACGTAGCTGGAGGAAATAAGCGAGCCCTTTATAGAAACATATATACATACGTTGAATAAGTGTAAGAATTATACTCCAGAGGCTAGAAAGAATAATGAACCGAATGAAAACCTGTTGTTGGTGGACAGAGCAGAAAAGACTTTCTCTGGCATTGGGTGCTAAATGCAAAAGTATGTTCTTGGGGTGTCTTTCTTCCAGTAGAACCAGCAACAATGTTCTTTTATAATGATATTGTGTGAACAGAAAATTGTATTTAATTTTCCTTATTCTACTCACACTTCAAAGTCATTTTGTTGACATTAAATATAACAAAATAAATATTTGTTTATTAATTAAAATTGTTTAATCATACTTAAAATATTAAAAGGAAATTAATAAAATCGTGTATTCTCGCTAAAGACGAGTAAGTCATTTGCGACTATATGGTACACAACAAAGCCATTTATTTTAAACATGAACTTGAAATCAAATTTAGAAATATGTCATTATGTAGGGAATATACATACATACATAATTGGCCATTACAACCCTTCGGTCAGGATTACAGCCTAGCTTTTCACACCACTCATATTGTGTGCCTTAATTTTAAACTTTAGTGGCGGGACCTACAGTTTAACGTCGACTCCGAAGGACAAATTTTTGAGAAACTTTTTCATGAAAGCATTATTTACTCTCAGAGTTTTTGCCAGAGATCTGCTGAGAGGAAGTCGCCGAAGAAATATTCTTTTTTATTTTCATATTTCGTTTTGATGTCTGGCCTGTGGCCCGAACCCGGGCTTTACGTCTAATAAGCCAACACACTACCTGCTAGACTACGGCGACTACATGTATGGAATATAACATCGTTCAAATGTCCGCCAAGGCTTCTCTGGGTGGAGCGAATCCAAAATGTCCACCACTTTGGCACATAATTTTAATGGCTTGAGCTGTATTGACTTCCATGGCTTGTGGCTTTTACGCATACACCTGTGACATAAGCGAATTGCATAAGAAATAGTTTAAAAAAATAAAACTGCACGTTCACGTTCAAATTAACCAGTTAACGTCACTCACACGTGATGACCATGCGCTCAAATTGCTCGTGCAGAATATCCAATATCCAACTGTCCTGCTGATAATACATATCGCTGGTATCCAGATCATATAATTCAGGCCAAAAGAAGTTTGTAATCATTAATCTATAGTGCTCGCCAAGGGCAGGAATGGCCTGACCAACGACGTACTCCAAATATATGAATCTGAGAAATACACTCCCCGAAATATTTATAAGACCAAACGTATTTCTCGAAAAACTTAAAATCTTTTAGACCAATTCGTACCATTTTTGGGTTAAATATAACTAACTATAATATAAATCTTTTTATGTAAAAAAAATATTTTTTTCTTTGTTTAATAAAAGAATAGCACAAAATGAATTTCATTTTCAAACGAAAAAATTATAAGACCAAAATTAAATAATATTCACCTAAAGCTAAAATAACAATGATAAAAAACAACTACTGAGTAATTTTTGTATTTATTAGTAATTAGTGTGTCCACCGTGATTAATAATAACTTCCTGAAGTCGACGGGGCATAGAATTTATTAAATTTTCAATGCAATTTTGACCAATCCTACTCCATTCTCTTATGATGGCACTTTTTAAACATTTTACATCCTTATACTGAGTGTTATTATTGAAAACTTGGTCTGATAGTATTGCCCATAAATTTTTTATCGGATTTAGATCTGGACTACATGCCGGCCAATTCAAAACTGGTATGTTTCTGGAGGACAGAAATGATTTTGTTGCTTTTGATTTATGGATTGCGGCGTTATCCTGCTGAAATATCCCATTGTTGCCTAACGAATCATCCCCAAAATTAATTAAAACGTCATCTAATAATTCAATATACTTCTCGCTATTCATTTTAGTTGATATAAAACAAATAGGAGTCCTTCCCATAGTCGAAATCCCAGCCCAAACCATTACGGTGCCTACACCGAAATTTTGCGACATTCGTTGAAGTTATTTAACGTTATCAGCTGTTTTTTCTGATGAAAAAAAGTTGATTTAGATGGTCCAGATGGTTCCCAAAAATATTGGATGGATTCACGTAAAAAAAGAAATCAACGAATGTCGCGAAATTTCGGTGGAGGCACCGTAATGGTTTGGGCTGGGATTTCGACTACGGGAAGGACTCCTATTTGTTTTATATCAACTAAAATGAATAGCGAGAAGTATATTGAATTATTAGATGACGTTTTAATTAATTTTGGGGATGATTCGTTAGGCAACAATGGGATATTTCATCAGAATAACGCCGCAATCCATAAATCAAAAGCAACAAAATCATTTCTGTCCTCCAGAAACATACCAGTTTTGAATTGGCCGGCATGTAGTCCAGATCTAAATCCGATAAAAAATTTATGGGCAATACTATCAGACCAAGTTTTCAATAATAACACTCAGTATAAGGATGTAAAATGTTTAAAAAGTGCCATCATAAGAGAATGGAGTAGGATTGGTCAAAATTGCATTGAAAATTTAATAAATTCTATGCCCCGTCGACTTCAGGAAGTTATTATTAATCACGGTGGACACACTAATTACTAATAAATACAAAAATTACTCAGTAGTTGTTTTTTATCATTGTTATTTTAGCTTTAGGTGAATATTATTTAATTTTGGTCTTATAATTTTTTCGTTTGAAAATGAAATTCATTTTGTGCTATTCTTTTATTAAACAAAGAAAAAAATATTTTTTTTACATAAAAAGATTTATATTATAGTTAGTTATATTTAACCCAAAAATGGTACGAATTGGTCTAAAAGATTTTAAGTTTTTCGAGAAATACGTTTGGTCTTATAAATATTTCGGGGAGTGTATGGATGGTGGCACCAAATAGTGATTTTTCGGGTTGCACTCGATGCTCTTGAAGCTCATATGAATCTGTATGCTAACAAATTCGACAATTTTGATAATTTTACTTTAGCACTTAGATCACAATCAAGTCATGTCGAATGAGCAGAAATTCATCGCAAGGTTTATCTTCGACCTTAATTAGAGTTGCATAATCCTTGGATATTTTAAGATCAGTCTCTTCAATTTCCCCATTTTACTAGTAATGTAGCGGATGCTACCGTCAAACAAATTCCTCAGATGTAGCTTAAAATACTGTTTCATTTTTACTCTTTTAAAAACGTTTAAAATATGAGTTCATAGATTGCAAATAAAATAAAAATTGAATACATAATTGGCCATTACAACCCTTCAGTCAGGATTACGGCCTAGCTTCTCACACCAATCATGTTGTGTGACTTAATTTTATACTTGACCGGGACCTACAGTTTAACGTCGACTCCGTACGACAGATTTTGAGAAACTTTTTCATGACAGATTTATTTTTCTATCAGAGTTTTTGCCAGAAATCTGCTGAGAGGGTGTCGTTTTGATGTCTGGCCTGAGGCTCGAACCCGGGCTTTTCGTCTAATAAGCGAACACACTACCTACTAGACTACGGCGACCACAGTTTTAATTAAAATTATTTATTGTTCGCACAATTCTGTGTGCCACTGTTCACAACTTGATGTAAACAACAAAAAATGCTTTCTTCGTTTTTCTTCTTTACACTCTTTTGCGTAAACACGGAACGGAGATCTTCATACCACGATTATTCTATTCACACGCAGCGCGTGACCTGTCTGAAATTTTACTGACTCCGTTATCTGATGCATGGTCCTGAAGTCGAATGTTCGTGGCGGCGGCTTAACGAAATCTCTATAAATGTAAACATGGTCCTTTCATTATTGTTGTATTTTGTTTACATTTATTCTTATCGTGTTTGTTGTTGTATTTGTGTTTATTTGTTTATCACTTTTTATACTGGTGTTTGTTGGGTTAGTTTTGTTTACTTGTTTATTATGTAAAGAAGTTCATTGTTTTTGATTTTGTAGCTTTTGTTTATCATTTAAATGTTAAACGATGTAACACCATTTGCATTTGCGTAACAATACTGTAACTTTAATTGTTGTTTATATTAGCATACAACCAGCAAAAAAGTGAAATTTTGTATAATAAAAAAAGCAAACATTTTCATCATTAAATCGATTTGACTCTCTTTCTAATGTAAACATTAAAGACTAACAACCAAAGTATTGTCTACTGAATGGTCCCGAAGGTAAATTTCTTAATTACAAGTTTAGCAAGACAGATGGTGTTCGTACTTCTTTTTAGAAGGGACAGATAGAACTTTTGGAGTCACCGTTGTCTAGTAGGTAAGCGTAAAACCGTGGTTCAAACCTCAGTTCATACATATAAAACTGCAATTTCATCATTGCAATGTTCTGGCAAAGTCTCTGCGGGTAAATAAAGTTGCCATGAAAATTTGATCAAAAACCTATTTTTGGGAGTCAACAATGTACTATAGGGCCAGCCACTCATTTAAAAAATTAACACACACAACATGGTTGGTGCAAGAAGCTAGGTTGTAATCCTGACTAAAGGATTGTAATGACCAATAAAGTTAGTAAGTAAGTAAGACAGTACTTTCGAATACGATGTTTGAATTGTTCACAATACATTTTCAGCCTTTTTCTTATTCGTCCAAAATCAAAATTGTTTCATTTTCAGAACAAACCCAATGCTTTGTGATTCTTTTGCGACCAACTGTTTAAATAAGCTTCACCACCAAAAATTCTTAACCAAATGTATCGTCTGACAGTTTGGAAAATTCTGGTTAAAAAAAATACTGTCAGCGACAGTATTTGTTGACAGCCACCCAAAAAGAAGACGAAGAAAAAATCAATTTCTGTGGATATTTGAGATCTTTATTCCATGTATACCGAAAATAAATGAGAGGAATAAAGGACAAAAACGTTATTCTCGTTTGAACAATTATAAAATTTTTTATATCGACCTCTGCTAATGGTGGAGGCCTTGAGAGAAAAAACTAAAAAGACAGCTAACAGAACATGCAATAAAACTGTCGTAAAATTGGCTAAACTCCTGACACAATAAGAAGTACAAACAGGTGAAGCACCCCCTGCTATGGAAACAGTTTACATGTGTAAATTTCTGTGCATTCTTCTTCTTTTTTTCCATAACACTATTGTACAATTTGTCTCACAATGTTCCTCAAGTTTCAGAAATGTACAGCGACAGGAACAAGAAACACTAGAAAAATAATATATAAAGGAAAGAGAGAGCCATCTGAAGTTGAGTTTTTTGTTTCCCTTCCATGTGCTTAAAGCGCTTGATAGATACACAACGTTTTACAACGCTTAGCAAAATTGTTATTAAAATTCTTGTAATTGTAATTTGCAGAATTTAATGGACGTTGCCAGGTTTTATGACACTTTAATTTGAAAGATAAGAAAAAAATTCTCTATGAAACTTCTTAAGCATTCTACAGTGTGCAATTGAACGAAAACAAAAGCAATCACTGGCATTGGTCTCAGTAACACTGCGAAATTGGATTCACTTCAATTCAAATCATTCTTAATCATTGTCACGTCAACTGGGGAAGATAAGATTTTGAAGATAAAAAAAAAATTGTGTGTACCAGCGCGCTGTTTTGTAGGAATTTTAATCACCTCGAGCCAATTTTCGCATTACTGCAGATTGATTTCTTATTGGCTATGTACTACGAACATTTCTCTTCGCATTGATCAAATTTTATTTCATTGATCTGCGTTATTTTCGACACGACTATGGCTGATTTGTCGCTGTTAAGATCACTATTTTTCACTCGTAGTATTCGCTGATATTATTATTTCTCTCAGTATATTACTGACAAAAAATCTGAAAGTAAATAAATTTGTCATGAAATGGTATTCAAAAATCTTTCTTTCGGAATCGATTTTAAACTGTAGGTTCCACCACTCATGTATAAGAATAAAGCACACAACATAAGTGATGTGGGAAACTAGGTCGTAATAATGACTGAAGAATTGCAATGACAAACTATATACTGTTAAGAAAATGGAATCGGTGTCACATCATTTAACATTAAAATGTTAAACAAAAGCTACAAAAACAAAAACCATGAGAATGAAAGAGAAGGGGATAGACAAGTATGCGAGAACGTAACAACAAACAACGTAAAGAAAATACACAAACAACAATGAAACCACGATGGATTTCTCGAGAAGGCGAAACCACGAACCTTCGACTTCAAGAACATATATTATGTTAGAGCACTATGAGGATGCTCGTCAGTGTATTCAGTTTTTTATTCAGCAATAACAGACTCACGGTTTTCCTTTCATTAGAATCGCCCCACATCACCTTTGCATTATTCTACAATATAAAGTGCAACGTTTCCATACACTGGGAGCTCTAAGTTTACATTCTAGGCTTCTCCAGTTCTATTAGCTTTATTATTTACCTCTTCATTTTCAGTTGCTACCTGATGACCTGGTAGCCGTATAATACGTACAGTGTCTTGTCGGGAGGAATTATACTATCAGCAAATGCAACGAGTGAAAAATACTGATCAAATCAGTCATAGTCATGTAGAAAAGAACGGAGATCAATGCGTTTTTTCACATCAACCTATGATTAACAAAACTGCCGTAGTCTATGGGAAAGTGATTGATTACTAGACGTGAGGCAGGGATTTCAAACTCCAGCACGAACATTTTGAAAAAAGAAAACATCTCTGTCAAAAGCTCTCTGGGAATAGACTATTTTGCCATGGAAAAGCTTGTCAAATCTGTCGTTAGTATGTATGGTATATTGACTTTGATATATGTTTGTAATGAAAAACAAAGGATTTCAAAATATCCACAGTGTTTTTGAACTCTCCCGTTACCTTATGCGTACTTAAACCTGTACATAAATATTTTAAAGCATACTTAAGCGGTGGGTATGTATTATATACATACATACTATATATTATTTATGAAACAACAACAAAAATATTCAATAATATAACAACATCTATCTGAGACATACTTTACATGTTATTGGTATACATTGTTAAATTATAAACGAGAAAATACATACATTACAAAACATACATTACAAAACATACACCTAAGTATATATAAATATATTTACATTTGAGAACGTAATGTTACTGTAATAGCGACTTAACAACGAATTGATGACAAGTAATCTAACACATACATATACACATACATATGACAATAAAATATTTAAGTAGCTGAGGGAAAGTGAACAATATTTGTGCTCATTTGCCATATATTATATCACTATATTATAAGTACTATACATTGTAATACATATTATCTGTAACATGTGTTTATTAGAATTAAGCCTGTATTCATCAAGTTTAATGATCATTATCAACAGCTCATGCATTCATAATGGCCTTAATATTAACATAATCGTATAGGCAGCCTAAAGCCGGATATTTATAAGAGCATAAGAAAATTACAATACAAAGCAGAATTCCCTTTTGGGAGTCTAAGCAATTTGGCAAAAATTCTGTGAAACATTTCTGGCATATTCGGTAAAATTTTATACAAAAGAAAGGTACCTGGGTAAGTGCCAAAAAAAAATTCGCAAAAAAAAAAGAAAAAACAAAAATAAAACCATGAATTATGTATTCAAGGAGCATTTTAAAAGTAAAAAAAATCATATTTCCAGTGTAAAACATTAAGTGAATATTTATTTATTAACGTACTTAGAGTAGACAGCAAACATGGCCTCGGTAGTACAATATTGTAGGCATGTGTGCCGGCAACTGATGTAAGCCGTGTGAAATTTATTAAGGAAATAATCAATAACAGAGAATATTTAATCATTTTAAAGAACAAATTCGTTAAAAGTTCGGAAGAATTAAGAATACGTATTGATTATTACTTCCAACAAGGTAATGAAACCCATCATACTGCTGCTAATGTGAAGAAGTGATTTGTCTATCAAAGTCTCCACAGCCTTAATACTCTCTCACAAAGTCCCGCCATGGCTTCAAGAAAGAATTTAGGCGATAATTTGGAAGAACAAAGTCAACTGAAAAATTTGGTCATGAATGCATAGCAACAAGTATCAACAGACCACGCTACAAAAACTGTCCAATGCCAAATATGGAGTGCTTGACCTTCAAAAATACTCTACTAAATATCTGGTTTAACATATATACCAGAGATCAACAATGAGCACTCAAAAAGAAGAGTAGATTCGAATCATACTCATAATTTCTGATATCTATACTTATTGTAATATCATACTCATACTACTCATATTCAAAGTTTGAAGTACTCATCGTACTCATACCTAACAATACGCATGATGTTGTTGATTTCGACTCTCCTTTACACAAAATAAGTATGAATCGCGTGCGAACTCCACAATACTCACTAGAAAGTTGTGTGTTTGCTCTGCTTGCTGTCTTTGTCTTTTTCTTTCTTCGACAACTAGGACTGTAAATGTTGATGCATGATTCGAATCACTCGAATCATTTGTAAGTATTATAAGTATTTTTCTAAATTTATGAGTCTGAATGAGTAGGCGTATGAATTAAACATATTTTGGATGATATGAGTTTCATATCAACGTTGTACTCATACTCATTGCAACCTGTACTTATAAATCAATGTTGTTGTGAGTACGAACGAATCAGAGTAGTTGAATTTCAATACTGTTGACTCACTTATACTCAAAATTTCATGAATACTTATGAGTAGCAAAACAACGATTCATTGCTGATCGCTGGTACTTATGCTAATTAACCTTACATACATCATATTAAATTAATAATCCCCCACAGGGCACAGTGAGGTGCACAATACACAATAAAAATTACTTAAAATTATCATAATAAGACTTTAATAATTCCTTTTCTTATCACTCAAAATTCGATGAACAATTAATTGTGATAATCACGATGCATTATCTTAACAAATTAAAAAATAGAAAATACGTAACATTTTCTCTCATTCTTTTATTTGACAGTATTTTTTTACAGAAATGTTTTTACAGGAAAAATATACAAAAAAGGAAAACAGCCGTAATAAAGTAAACAGCAATAAAACAATAAAAGCGTGACATACTTTTGGGGCATTAACAACAAATAAAATAAAATAATAGTGTTTTCACACCAAAAGTTAAAACCTGATTTTAGCATTAAAACCATAATCAGCTGATTTTGCGTTCACACTGCAAATTTTCTTAAATCAGGTTTTAACTTTCATACATTCATGACGGAACAGAAATGTTTTTGTTTAAGAAAAAACAAAAAATATGAAAAATTAAGAAATAATATTAATATTATTGTTAAATTATTGTTATTTATTATTGTTGTAGCATTCATTATTTGAAATTTTACATTTATACAACCGGCTTTCTATATTTTTACATTTGTTTTGTTTTTATTTTGTTTTTATTTAATTTTTATCAGCTGTTTTTACCATTTCAGAGCTGGTAGCTCTGATTTAGTACATAAAACAAGGTTGTATTTCATAAAATCAACTTAAAACCAATTCAAAAAAGGTTTTAAGTTGATTTTAACACAATAATTTTGTATGGTAAAAACAGGTTTTATTTTTGATTTTAACGTTAAAACCAACTTTTGCGTTAAAACCACTCGGTGTGAAAACACTATAAGTAAAATAGAAATGAGCATGAGAAGAATAAAACCAGCACACATAATGAGAATAATAAAATTCGTCTTATTTGGCAGAATAACAAAAAAAAAAAGAGTAACAACAACAACAGTAATTTCACATAAGAATCTACAGAAAATCTTTATTTAATCTGTTGTTTGTAAAGTCTTTACAGTGGATGGATATATAGACAATGTTGATGTACTTGTACAGAGTAAATATTGTTACGTGATTACCTTTTAAAAACGTTTAAAATATGAGCTCGTAAAATTTTAATAAAATAAAAATAAATTTATGTTTATTTCCACTTAAATTCTTTATTGTTCGCACAATTCTGTGTGTCACTGTTCACAACTTGATGTTAATAACAACAATTGCTTTGTTTGTTATTCCTCTTTACATTCTTTTGCGTAAACAATAACAAATCAGCAGATGATTGTTCGACAGATCTTTTTATCGGAGATCTTCACACCAAGATTATTCTCATGAAACACACCGCATCTTCACACAAGACTCACTGAACTTTTACTAAATCACTCGCCTGCTTTGCCTTGTCTTTTATACGACAGGGTTAACAGTCTGATAAGTGCTCTCGCCTTCTCGAAATCTCTTTGAATGTAAACAAGCTGTTTACAATATTGTTGTTTGTGTATTTTGCTTACATTTATTTTTTAAGTGTTTGTTATTGCATTTGTGTTTACTTGTTTATTATATTTTTTATGCTAGTGTTTGTTGTTGTATTACGCAGCGCGATAATTTGTAAACAAGTTCATTGTTTTTGTTTTTGTAGCTTTTGTTTATAATTTTAATGTTAAGCGATGTAAAAGTAAAACACCAGTATCTAGCCTTTTCCATTTTCGGAACAATATTATAAAACTCTGTCAGAAAGAAAATCCTATAAGTGATGGAATGTTCACATATGTCTTTTAGGAACTAAAATGGAACAAAAATCTGATACAAAATGATATGTTTTACAGCAATTTTAATGTAGTACTTCTCATTTACAGGTTTATCAGGCATTATTTAGTGCATGGAACTGTCATATACGAACGTGTTGTCATATATAGAACGTGTTGTAGCGAAAAAATACCTTGGGAGAGCCTTAGTGTCTGAAAATCTCGCTTTATTAAACTTTAGCCAAGACAGAATGTTTAAAATCAATGACTCTCGAGACGGCAAAAACTAGATTACACTAGATTTCTGCAATTCCTATAGGGCCTATTGATAAGTTTCCCATTAGTTTTGCTTAGCTATACTTGGATTGGCTTAGACTTGCTCGCACGTTTGCGCGGATTATTTGGTAATTTTTTAAATAAATTTGTTCGTGATGAATTTATCCACCGAAATTATCCGGGATGGAGCTGATAAGATAGAAAATGTTTTTTGGAAGCCATATGCTCGTAAGAGGGTTAATGGCATAATGGTTTTCAAGCATGTCTTTTTTCTGTAGACTTTCTTCTGAAGGTCAAAACCATCGCTGGTTGAATGTCGATGGCTGAATAAAATTGGTTATGCATGAAATGGACACAATCCACGATCACTAAAGAATTGTTACCTATTATTTTCAAAGCACACTCTGGTGATCCCATCACCAGCTCTTATGTTGGATTTATCAGATTAATCCATTGAACGATCAAATATGATTTTGTTTGATGCTCAATGATGAGACACAATTTTTTGAAAGTTGTTGTGGATAGGAGTCTATCTTTGAAACCGAATATCATTGGCAAATTGAAATTGTCATCCAAGTTAGCAACTGTCGCAGATATCTCAATGAGATTGCAAAACGATATGGTATGATGTCCAGCTCATATGGTTCTGTAGACATAATAACATTCAATAGCAACATGTCGAGCGAATGAGCTGGCTAGCTGTGGCAAAACATCAATTTTGAGAATCCCGCTGAAAACCTACGAACTTATAATGGCGAATGGTAAAATGGTCAAAACTGAATGAAGGGTTAAGAACAAGTTTGCTTCAAACTTCAAAGAAGCTCGTGCAGTGTGGTTGTCGAGGTAATTACGGACACACATGTGCATTAGTCTTGGACAACTTGCTTATGATTTCTGTAGAATTTCGGTTTATTTGGGATTGCAACTGGTGGCTCATTATTAGTGTTGTAGTCGATGGCAGTCTAAAAGTGCCCTGAGCAGTGATTTTACTCTGTAGCTGCTTAGTTGGACCGGTTAACAGATTTCTGTTCAGGTTTTATTTGATATCTACAATGAGGCGTGTGCAGTCAAATAGATGTTGTGAGTTCCCAAATGTTAATGTTCTCTCAACTTCACCAGCAGCGAACTCAAACCGTGCATGCTTGTCGCGCTTGCATAGAAGTTTCACATGGGTTTTCGTATTGTTAGTGGCAACTTTGGCTTCTCTTTTGTCTTATGACTTTTGGCATTTAATGTTTTCGGCTGTTTAATGCTTGAATGAAATTAAATGTTTGAACGTAAATGATAGAAATTTGTCAAATAGTTTATCAACGATAAATTAAATGAAAATCCAAATTTGCATTTCAGTGATTAATGATGGACTCTGAGATGCCAAATATCTTATTCAAGCTATGACTTTTTCGCTTTTTCTAAAATTAATCACCTCAAATGATGTGAATATAATTTACTACGGCTTTTATTGATTAATCTTCATGGTTAGAATTTATTTGATTTAAACGTGTTTTTTATGCCCACAAACCCGCTGACGTTAACAAAATACAATTCAAACCTATCAACAGTTATAGAGCACTAGAAATAAAGCATTATTAATGTGATCAGCTTAAAGTAGATTACCGGCTTAGAATCAATACTAGAAGATATATTGCCTACATTTTGGCCATCTCGCAAAACATGATGGTAGAATTCAGTTGAGAGAATGGTGTCTGAGACTTAAGATTGCGGAATAAAGTATGGAAAATTAATAAAAAAAAGTTCAATTATTTACAAGTAAGCAAATAAGTTATATTTTGTTCGTTCTGGCAAATGTTTCTTTAACTATATATTTAAAACTTTCACTTAACCTCACTCTCATTCCCTCTCACTTACTTTGGCTTTCTTATTACGATTAACTTTAATGCCTTCAATCATCACTTGTTCAATTTTAATATAAATTCTCATCACGTACGTTTATGTTGTTTATGATTTTTGCTTAGAATTGGTTGATAAGGTAGCACATGCCTATTGGAAACACGATGTTTTAAGGCAAATGTACTGTTTACTCACATTGACGATGTACTTGTCAATACAAAAGAGAAGCGTAAAATTTAATATCACAACATAAACCCATAGCAAAACGAGGAAAAATTATTTTTTAACTAAAACCAGTGCATGGGAATTAGAAGAAAGGAAATCCTTAATCAAATACAACACAGTGATTACATATTCTGGATGGAGACAAAACAAATAAATTCAAGGAAATCAATTTTAAATGAGAAAAACTGCGTAATTTATTTGTGACAAATCAAAGTTAAATACGCGGCTTTTACTTCGAGATTTCATAAGACGGAAGCTGTAAATTTGTTAACAAATTTAGATTCGCCTGTCTGTGGGACTATGAGTCACCATAATAATATGTAGGTGGTGTATTAGCCTACAGAATTTGCAATAAATCTATCAAGATTCCATCTAAAGAATATCATAGCAGTTAAAACGAGACACTGGCGCTTGGGTGTTCAGGCCAGGAACATGGATATACCTCATAACGACGTCTGCAGTAAGAAAGAAGAAGAGATAACCACATAACATATTCTCTTTCATTGTCTGTCGCCTGAGAACACAAAAACGGAAGAATTTTTGGACCTCAGAGTTTATTGACAAAACATGTCTATTCGAAGGCAATTTAAAAAAAATCATACTTTCATAAGATCCCTGGGAAGCTTAAGTGATGCTAACTAGGAACTATAATTATATGACGTTATTGGTAACACTGGTGCTACAACGCGACCTCATACAAACAAAGTATGATATGCCCATTGAGGAGACTCCCAGGTAAACCTTTCTCAATCGATACTACTTAATCTTCGAGGAAATTTCAGTCGAGAAATTGTAACTAAAGTCTAGAGTAGAGTCGAATCATACTCATAATTTCTGATACTTATACGCATTAATACATACATACATACATAATTGGCCATTACAACCCTTCAGTCAGGATTACGGCCTAGCTTCTCACATCACTCATGTTGTGTACCGTAATTTTTTTACTTGAGTGGCGGGACCTACGGTTTAGTGTCGTCTCCGAACGACAGATTTTTGAGAAACTTTTTCATGGTGGATTTATTTACTCTCAGAGTTTTTGCCAAAAATCTGCGGAGAGGAAGTCGCAAAAGAAATATTTTTTTTCATATTTCGAATTTTATATCTGACCGAGGATACGGACAACGGCGTTACGTCTAATAAGCGAACACACTACCTACTAGACTACGGTGACATCATATACGCATTTATACCTATTTTAATATCATGGAACCTCTACTCATATTCAAAGTTTGAAGTACTCATCGTACTCATACTTAACAATACGCATGATGTTGTTGATTTCGACTCTCCATAACTCAACATATACAAGAATTACAAAATTAGTATGAATCGCGTACGAACACTGCAATACTCACTAGGGTGTTGAGTGATTGCTTTGCTTTCTGCTCTGTCTATTTTGCTTATGAGTCTTTTTTTTTGTAAATGCAACAACAACTAAATTTGTAAATTTTGATGAATGATTCGAATCACTCGAACCATTTATGAGTATTATAAGTATTTTGCTAAATTTATGAATCTGAATGAGTAGGGGTATGAATGAAACATATTTCGAATGTTATGAGATTGATGTCAACGTTGTACTCATGCTCGTTGCAAACTGTACTTATAAATCAACGTTGTAGTGAGTACGAATGAATAAAAGTCGTTAAATTTCAATATTTTTGACTTATATCCAAAATTTCATGAGCGAAAAAACGATTAGTGCTGATCTCTGTAGCAAACATGATTTTGCCACAAGTAATTTTAGTTGATGTGATTTCGTTTGTATCAAATGACTGTCTCTGAGGCTCAATTTTGTTTAATTCTATTTATTTATGCGCTAGAATATATTTTTTTCCTCATTCCTTTTTAATATTTATATGTAATGTACATGAATACATAGTTAAAACACAATTTGTCACATTGGTACAAGTTGTATAGCTGTAAATGCTCAGAATCATCAATTCGTTATTATGTTTAGGCGATTGTGATCATTTCTAACGATATCCCTATATCCCGGAGCACTTATAAGAGTTATCATTGAATGATCTGAAATTTCCTTGAGAAATCTTATTCATAAATGGGCAAGAACAGGCGTTGAAACTACGTAAATCAAAGACTTTTCAGAAAAAATCTTGCCACTCAACAAGCATTGTGTCGGTTTCAAAATTGCCTTAACTTCTGATTGGAAAACACTGCAGCTGTCAGGTGACCTATAAGAAAGTTTAAATTTACTTTTCAATCAACTTTTAGGTTTGAATTTAACTCTTTTTGCCTGCTGCCTAATGAAAGACGATAGCAAAAGATAAATATAGTCAAACTAAACAATTATCCATTAATAATAAAGTGAAAAAAGTTCCAAGTTAAGCTCCCAAAGTTTGAGTTGAGTCGCTATCGATGTCTATGTCTGCTGGGTTCCAGGTTACTTTTTAATTCCCGGCAATCAACAAGCAAACGAGAGGGGAGCCGTAGAGGGAACCTTTACGGGGAGTGGGAGCAGATATTAGGAAACGTATGCTCAATGAAGGGTGGAAAAAATAGAACATTTCAATAAATTGGTATTTTTGTTATGCATAAGACAATCCAGGAATAAACTGAGGTAGATGTTTTGACAGGGCCCTGTATACTTAAAGTACACCTACTTAAAAGGGGAGAATAAATCATCAGAACAAATACTTGGAACCTGTGGTGCAGGATCCATTATAAAAGGAGAAGGGGTATACATATCAGGTGCTATGCAGATAATTGTCATTCTTCACACCGAACAGCATCGTCAAATTTATCAGAGCTATCGGCTTGGGGAAGACATTACGCTTAACTCCCAAATACGAAGAAAATGAAAACATCATTTAACATTAACGATAAACAAAAGTCACACAAACCCATACAACGAACTTGCTTGCATATACCAACAACATCAATATAAAAAAGGAGACAAATAAGTGTGAAAGAAGGCAAACAACGTAAACAAAATACGCAAACAACAATGCAGTTGCGATAGAACTCTCAAGCAGGCGAAGACAAAAAGATTCTACTTCCAGCAGCTTCATCAGACTGATACGCGAGCATAGAAAAAGGCAAGACAAAGCATGCAGTAAAGACTCGTTGTGTGCAAAGTAAACAGTCAGTTTGAAGATCTCTGTTGTGAAGATCTCCGCTATACAGATCTAACTTACAAGTGTTATTGCTTACAAAAAGGTTGTAGCAGAGAAGAATAACGAACAAGCAAGTTGTTGTTGTATCGTGAAGTTGTATACGGTGGCACACAAAAGTAGTGTGAATAATAAAGAGTTTAATTGAAACGAAACACATATTTGTTTTTTTACTTGGTTTGCAATCAACGAACTCCATCCTAAACGTTTTAAAAAGATAAAAACGTAACAATATGATGGTTCAAAACTAACGATTTTGGCTACTCAGCCGTCTATTTATCATTTTTTGTTTTTCTTTGTATTATCTTACTATCCTGAAGGATTCGTTTCAAATGGTGTTGCAGGCATTTTATGTAGCACAAAAAACTACATTTGTTACGATGCAAATTTTAAACAAAACATGTCAAATTTTTTGCGGCATTTTTTGAGTATTAATCAGCTTATAAAATAATTATAAATGCTCAAAACAAAAGCTACTAGCATTAAAAATAAAAAAATATTTGTAAAAACCTTCATAATAATTTCCATTCATAATCTAAATTAAAAAAAAATCATGAAGGAGGGCAACAATATATCAACAACACCAACCGAAAAGAAAATGAAGATTCTAGATACTGGTGTTTTGCTTTTACATCGCTTTATATTAAAATTATAAACAAAAAATGTAACAACGAACCCCAGCATAAAAAAGGTAAACCAGTAAACAAAAACACAACAACAAATACTGCAAGAATAAATGTAAACAAAATACACGAGCAACAATAATGAAACAATCGTGAAGGCGAAATCAAGAACGTTCGCCTTCAAGAACATTCATTACACTTTTTACTTTGTCATATAAAAGGCAAGGAAAGGCAGGCGACGCAGTTAGTGAAGTTCAGTCAGTCTTATGTGAAGACGTGGTGTGTTTGAAAAGAGTAATCATGGTTTGAATATCTCCGTTACAAAGATCTGTCGAACAATTGTCTAGTAATTGTTATTGTTTATGCAAAGTGTATAAACGGAGGAATAATAAACGAAACAATTGTTTTTGTTTACATAAAGTTATGAATAGTGCCACAAACTTTTGCGCGAATAGTAAAGAATTTTCATTAAAACTAAACACAAATTTATTTTAATTTTATTTGCAATCTACGAGCACATATTTTAAGTGGTTTAAAAAGGTAAAAACGTAACAATATATTAGAAAAAAATCCATCAATCAACTTGAAAAATATGATGTGTTATGCCACTGATTTCGTTTGTTTTCTTCATATTTCATTCAATTTTATTCATTATATTGTAACTTAATTTTGTTTTACTTGTGTTCCTTTTTTTTCTAAAACCAAAAAGAAAAAAAAAATGTGTCAATATCGTGGAGTGAAATCCGTATTCTTAAACCAAAAATACTGCAAAGCAAAGAGATGAAATTCAATCAACATCTAATTTCCTTTTAACCTCGAGTCGTCTATCATGTTGCAAGAAGTCAAAATATTTTTGATCTCAAAAAGCCAAAAAGAAAACAATCAAAAAGAGAAAAATTTTAAGTTGCTTGTAACAAAAAAAACCATTAAACACAGCAAATGATAAACGAAAAAAAAATTCTATTTTCCTTATTCGTTTTAGGTTTCATTAACCCATGAAAATTGTACACATTCAGTGTCGTCCCAAGTTTGACAATTTTGTGTGGTCACGCATCCATTCGTTCACGTTGTGTCCAACACTCGGAGTAGAAATTAGATTGTAGACCACACAATATGTTTGGAGTGAGACTTAGGCAGCAATCCTGGGTTATAATGGCTAATAATGTCTAGAAGTTCTATATTTGGATAGAGATACCTATACTAAATCACTAGTTCTATTTATTTCTTGATCACATTAGATTACAGTAAAGAAATCATACAAGAAATCGTGCCAACACCAACTTTGTTGTCAAGATAAAGCTTGACATCATCCGACCAGCAATTAAACAAATTGAATAATTTCCAACAAATCTCCTATCACCCTACAAGGGTTAAAAAATAATTTAAAATTTTTTTAAGCATCAATTTTGCATGGCCTTAAGTAACAAGTAATTGTACCGCGGCTATAAGAGCTAAAAGTAATGAGTATTGAAAAGAAATTCTCTTGTTTACCTACAGTGGATTTAAATCAAACAAAAGAAAATTGTGCCAAACGTTAACAAGACAACAATACCAAATAATAATAGCTATAAACGATATGGCGATAATGGGAAACGCCAAAGGAAAGGAAAGAAAACAACAAATTATTTTTAGCAGATACCTGGTCAGAAGAATAAAACGGAAACGAAAGAATGGAAAAGGCTAAACTGGGATATTTCCTTTCACGTTAGATATTTACACTCAAGCATCTATATATATCTTTAAAAGTATTCTGTGAGAAAAGATTTTGATTATTAGAGCGATTCCACTGATTTTTTTTGTAACAATAAACTGTAAACTATAATACGCTGAATAAATAACACATTTTTAACAATCACCGTCTTTGAAGCACTTATTAATAAAAAACGTTTAATAAGGCATTATGAAAGCTTAAAAAGGACACGTATATAGTAACACGCTAAGCATAGGCATATTATATATTGTTACGAAAATGGAAACGGAATCGTTCAACAATAAAAATGTAAACAAAAGCTATAAAAACAAAAACAATGAATTTGTTTACATGATAAACAAGTAAACAAAAATATACCAACAAAAACCGGTATAAAAATGGATAACCAAGTAAACAAAAATGAAACAACAAACTCTGCAAGACTAAATGTAAACAAAAATACACAAACAACAATAATGAAACAACGATGTTTACATTTACAGAGGTCTCGAGAAGGTGAAACCACGAACATTCGACTTCAAGATCATTCATCAGACTGTTTATGTTGACATATAAAAGCCAGAAAAAACAAGCAACGGAGTCAGTAAAAATTCGGCCAATCTTTTGTGAAGACGCGTTGCGTGTGAAGAGAATAATAGTGGTCTTAAGATCTCCGTCACAAATATCTATCGAACAATTGTTATTGTTTATGTAGACATGTGTAAACAGGAATAACTAACAAGCAATTGTTGTTGTTTAAATCAAGTTGTGAACAGTGGCACACAGAATTGTGTGAACAATAATGAATTTTAAATTAAACTAAATAAAAATTAATTTTTATTTTTATTTGCAATCTACGAACTCATATTTTAAACGTTTTTAAAAGGTAACAACGTAACAATGCACTTATATTCTTTACCTGGCATTTCTCGGGCATTCTGTTCAAATCACCTTCAACTCAACATGGTTTGTTACTGAATTCTGGATGTCCAAAAAATTGTCCTTTTTAGTTTCCCAATGGCTAAATATTGACTAGTCTCCTCTTTTTCATAGTCATTGCAACTACTACATAAGCCGTTGTGAGGTACTTCCAGTCGTCGGATATATTGCCGATATACCTTCATAACTAATATGAGATTTTTAAGATGCACTGTGGCCACTTTTAACGCAATCTTTGTTTTACATATGTCCATATCGGGTCAGATAGGTCTGGTCTACAAGTGGTTTCATAATTTTTTATTCTCTAATGAGTGGAGCTCAGCTCTCTGCAGGGGAATGAATTGAATGGAATTTTTCGTTGCAACTCTAGATATGATGTACCCATTTTCTCTATAGTCTCATTTCTGTTGGTAAATATGCGTATACTCTTTCACCGAATGCATATAGTGGTAATATTTATAACCATTATTTCAGCCAGAGACGTGAGGCATATTGGTTCTCAGATTACGGCCGATGACTATACTTTTGATATAGTCAAGGAATTTATTTATCTTGGCTCCGCCGTTACCACCAAAAATGATGTCAATCAGATGTCAGTCAGATCGACCGCAGGATCACTTTTGCTACAGGTGCTACTATCGTTTCAATAGAAATTGAGTAGCAGAGACCTCTATCGCAAGACAAAACTAATACTCTACAAGACGCTAATCTTATCCGTGCTAATTTATGGCAGAGAAGCGCTGATGCAGCAGCCTTGAGAGTATTCGAGAGCAAAATGCGGGGTGGCGATCCAACATTCGATTCAACAGTGAGCTGTATGAGCTCCTCAACGAAATAGACGTTATGCAGTGTTTTAATATCCAGCGACTGCGCTAGCTCGGACATGTCGTTCGAATGAAGGAGGATGCTCCGGCGAGATGGGTATTTGATGCGATGGAAGGGCCAAATCGAGGAAGTCCTGTCACCGATTGGTGTGACGAACTGGCGTAGGCGCCAAAGAAGTAGAGTCGACTGGAAGGATGTGTTGCGGCAGGCCGAAATGTGTTAATCGGGTTGTTAATGGCCAATTAAGTATGAATCATTTCCACCGGAATTGTACTCCAGTAATCAGGTTCTGCAATGGCTAATCTAAGATTCAGCTACTCTGAAGAGATTCAATATTCCACTTTGGTCTGGACTCGTCAGTTACTCTTAGATGGCTTTCGTTTATTATCTTAAAAGAAGCGATCAGGTATCTTCGTATAGCTATCTAGACTATCGAGAAGAAAAAATAATAAAACAAGCTTATTACAAATACCACAAATATTTAACGCAATTTGATAGTGACTTTTAACAACATAACATAAGATATCGCCCGTAATACTATCAACAGCACTGTATATGTACATATATGCAAACAACATAGAAAAACTTTTGTCAATATTGTTAACTGACACATATATGTATGTATGGATGTATAAGCATAAGCATATTTGCGAACGATTGTATCACTTTTACTACACCAACATTTTCAAATTCATGTAATGTAGGATAGAAATTTAAGACAAACAGCAACAAAGATATATTGTGTACCATCAATCGGGTAAAGCTGTACAAGGACATTGTTACAGCTTTGTTACATGGTAAAATCTAAATACATTCGTTACGTTTATATACACATTTGTACTTGCACTCACTTCAAGTATCTTTAAATATTTAAAAACCTATACGGCTTTAAATTCTTCATAAATCTCATATTTTACAGATTTTTGATCATAAATCCAAGGGAAGCACAACGATTTCAATATAAATTCTTTAAATATTTACTGTGTATATGAATCTGTACTGCATAAGCATGTTTTTATTTTTTAAAACATAATCTCTGTAAAATACACTCCTTTATACAGACATACATTATACATCCTTTTCTATGTACTCTCATAAAATATGTATATACAGGTAATAAATCCTTAAGGATGTCTTGTGTACTTATAGATACGAAAAATGTTTTTGCGTATACCAAAAGTGTAGAGACATGACCATTTTAAGTAAATTTATAATCATTCAGACATATGGCTGTCACTATTCTACATGAAACAAGAAAACATTGTTTAATAGAGATTTTGTTGTTATCATTGTTGTGATTGCGGTTATTGTGTATTTCTGTTCTGTTCAATATCTGACCATCTGCTTTATTTACACAAAGACAAGCCACATAGACATGCATACATATTCTGAATATCATGTATGTTAACTGTAAAAAGACATGCTTCACATGCCTATTTAATACAAGGCATAGTAGAAAGAAATCCACTCAGTTACGTCATTTTGTTCAACAACTTATTGCTATTGGAGGGTGTGATTGAATTACGCCTCAATCCTAGCAATAAACAAAATAGATGTCTTGATTGAGGAAAATTTAGAGGAGGGACTTAGTACAGTAATCTCTAACAAAACGAAATATGAAGGCGACTTCCTCTCAGTTGAATGAGAGTAAATTAAATAATTCTGCCCGGAAATCAACTATTTCTTGGAGAAAACTAACCCGAATCTAAAATAAATCTTGCTATTGCAACAATCCTTATATTAGAGAGCTCAATTAAAGATGTCAGAAAGTGAGAGATCAAAAACGTAAATTTTTTGATAAGAATAGGGCACTGACTGGTGCAATACAGTTTCTTCCTTCCAATCAGATCCGTACCGGCTTTATCCAGCTCATGATCAATGCAATTTTTAACGATATTCCTGCATTCGAAACCCATAAAAGAGTTATCTTTTAATGATCTGAGATTTCTATGAAAAATCCTCGGCATTCATAGACAAGGGCGTAGATTGTAACTACTCTTGTTGGGCTGAATCGCAGCATGGTTGTCCATGTCCATTTCAAAATTGCTTACTTGTCTGCTTGGAAAATTTCGCAGTGGTTAAGTAGCCTATAAACAAATGTAAGCACCCTTAATAAATATACCACAGCCCACTCTGTCACTCATTTTTGAGCCATCTGTGTACAGTTCAAAGATCCCATTGGGAACCACCGGACTTTTAGAAGTATTGTAGACGTCTGAGACCCCAGATCTTAACTATAGTTTTGAAGGTGTAAGGTGCTATTGTTGCTTATTTAGTCCTTTCAATAATATCCTTTCATGAGAGCTTGGCATCAGTAGTATGTTTATGGGCTTTCGGGGCCACTTTTTCCATACATTTTTGGGAGCATGCCTACGCTACAGTCGGTCATTTTGGTTGTTCGATGGATATGTAACGCGGTATGTGAGTGGTGTATGGGTGTGTGATATGTAGGGTGATGAGTGTGTTGTGTGTGTGTGTGTGTGTGTAGGGTGAAGTAATGAGTAGGTTTATGTAATGTTAGTGTTGGTTGTTTAGTGAATAGTGTGTTTAATATGTAGGGTGATGTAAGGTGATTGGTGATGTAAGGTGATTGTGATGCGTTTATGCCGGTTGTTTTAATATTTGTATAAACCTATATTAAAGTTTAGTTTTTAATTCTAATGCTATGCAACTTGCTCATCATTACATTTCAATACTTGAGCAAGCTGCGTGGGAAGTTGAAACATAACTCCCCGAAACATGCTGCACCTGCTGCATTTCATAAATCTAAAGCTTAACAACTTGCCCATCATCCAGCTTCTACATTTGTGCAAGTGGCGTGGGCAGTTGAAACATAACACCCCTAACCACAATTTCGTTTATCATTGCTCAACAGAATTGTTTATGTAAAATATTAAACTCAACCGATAACAACAACAAACTTCTCCAGCTAATTCTTAATGTTTAAAATAAAAAAGAGTTTTGTTGTTTTGAAATATGGTTTTTTAGTTTTATGGTTTTCCTATGGTTTTTGTGATATTAAAAAAAAATAGTTTTTCATTAGGGATTTGAAGCAATAAAATTGTATAAATAGAGAGGGTTGATGTAATAATTTTCATTACAATTGTTATAATTAAAAAAAAAAATGTCGCTAAACTTCGATAACTTAGATGATGAGGAAACTCAATGGTTTCCTTTATCGCAGACATTGCCATCAACTAGGTCGGTGTCACCTCCAGAACCTTCAACATCCACACCACTCCAGCGATCCAGCTCAACTTTAACACCCACACCACCCCAACGATCCAGCTCAACTTTAACACCCACACCACCCCAGCGATCCGCTAACTTAGATGATGAGGAAACTCAATGGTTTCCTTTATCGCAGACATTGCCATCAACTAGGTCGGTGTCACCTCCAGAACCTTCAACATCCACACCACTCCAGCGATCCAGCTCAACTTTAACAGCCACACCACCCCAGTTGTAAATCGATAACTATAAAATTATTATGTTGTTCCATTATCAACTCTTATGAAAAACTAACATAAGATTATATAAAACATATTCTATATATATATATATATATTTTTTCTCTTCCATACTTGGAAATTACATGTCAAAAACTAAATTATAATGTACTCCATCCATAACTTTTTTTAAATAATAGTTTCCAGTGGATAGATCGTCCATAACTTCCTGTGGTAGGTTGGTATATCTTTCTGGCAAGAACATTATATTAGTTTCCAACTCAATCATCGTCTTCGGACCGAATACTGTTGACTTTTTTACACATTTCAGAATTTTAAATTTCTGGTTTACAGGGAGTTGTTTTAGAGGTAAAATCTCCTTTGAATATTTGTTGATATTATTTAAATAATTTGATGTGTTATTCATATTTTTTAGATTTTGTTTGAACGAGTAGAAGAAAATTTAGTTATTTAGTTTACAACTTTTGAAATATCAATGATGAATTCCTCATTTTACATCGTCTATTTAAGTGGAAAAATTGGAACTTCAATTTCATAATCACCAATATGAAATATATTATTTTCAACATCAACATTCGGTATAGAGTGATACGTATCGAAACTAATTAATCCGCAGAGATAAGGTTCCTTAAGTTGAATTGGCGGAAAGTAGTTTGCAACAAGTTGAGAAGTGTTTCCGTTTAAAGTTAACGTTATTGTCATCTTAGCGTATAGTTGTTGAATAATACAATTTTAAATTAATTAAACATCTTTTATAGTAGATCATTAGCATTAATCCAAGAATTGTGTTCTGATGAAAATCCTAACCATTTTACATATAACATATTACCCTTTTTCTTTAAAACCTTTTCAACTAAATATGTTTGTGGGTATTTAGTTCTCATTAATTCATATTCATAGAAACCACCCTTTATATCATGGCCTTGATAGTCTTCTAAAAGGTATGTTTTTGGATTAGTATTTCTTAAATGTTTAATTTTAAAAATTTCAGTTGTCCAATTTGGTGTATAACCCTTTGCAAATACATGTTTATATTTGCTGATACGAACATTATCGCCAACTTTGAATTTAGGTTTTCTAAAAATCTTTAAATTGTTAAAGACAGTATCGAGTAAATGTTTTTCGTTTGTAGAATTCACTTCGTTTGGTGTCATTTTTATTGTTCTGTGAAGTGTGTTGTTGTATCCATCAACAAGATCTTGATATATGTTAATCCATTTGTATGTACCTTGATAACTAAACTCTTTCCACATCATTCCCTTTAATGTTCTATTAAATCGTTCAACTATTGACGCTTTCAAAACACTGTATGTTGAATAATGATTAATTTGATGAGATTGCATTAATTGTGTAAAATGTCTATTAAAAAATTCTTTTCCATCGTCTGTTTGTAAATTTTTCGGTTTTCGTTTGCTTTTATTAAAAATATTTTTCATTGCTTCTGTTACACTTAAAGCAGTTTTATTTTTTACTGCTTCAGCCCAAGCTTTTTTAGAAAATGTGTCTATAACAGTTAATAGATATCGATAACCTCTATTATACGATTCATATGCAATCATTTCAACTAAATCCGCTTGCCATAAATCATCAATTCCTTTAACTATAACTCGTCTTCTCACAAAATTTTTCCGTGCTTGTTTATGTAGTTCATTTACTACATCTCTTTTATTCACATTCATATTTTTTTCTATTCAAATGTAAATTTTACAGCCCTTTTATTTTCACTAAACGGTGTACTAGTTATGTTTATGTTTTTTTTATATTCAGAATATGGTATATCAGACGTTGACATGTAACTACTATCATCTTTAACATTATTGTAATTGGAAGAAGGAATGTTTTGATTATAATTCTTTATTTTATTAGATGAACTGCTAATACTGTCAAAACTAATAGCATCATCATTTTGATTTGATTCGCTTATATCATCATCATCATCATCGTAATCATCATTTATTAATGAATAGTTATTTAATTTTTTCTTATTGTTACTTTCAAGTTTTTCAATTATATGATTTAAAGGTTTTGTTATAGGTTGAAATGTATCTTCTAATGTATTTACCCTATCTATATTATTTAATTTAATATTTTTTAATTTTTCTTTTAATATTGTTCTGGTTTTTACAATATCCTTTAATAAGTTATTATTATTCATATTTATTTTTTATTGGTAATGAATTGCTTATGATCTGCTTATGATCTGCTTATGATCTGCTTATGATCAGGTTAAGATCTGATAACAATCTGCTTACGATCTGATCACTATCTGCTTACGATCTGCTCACTATCTGCTTATGATATGCTCACGATCTGGTATCTGTTTACAATCTGATTACGGTCTGTTAACGATCTGCTTTATATTTAAAAAATCTATCTTATATCTGTATAAAATTATCAAATCCCTTACGATATCTTCCTTTATTCAATTCATCATCATCTTTACTAACAACAAGAAATCCATATTTATCTTTCCAACATCTATTACATATATCTATAAATTGATTAAATGACATATCACCAATAACATGATCATTATAGATATGACGTAAATTCATCTCATCTTGCTTAAATACAACAATCATATTTGCATTGTCACGTATCAAGTGTTTAGGAATTTTCGTATATGTTTGACACAAGTAAAAACAATCAATATTTTTATGTCTACCCATGCAAAAGTAATCTCTTATCGAATTTTGCTTTCCACAAATCACATCATCGAAAATCATTATTGAATGCGGATTTGCTTTTGCTGGACTTAAAACTTGGTCATCTTCCGAAAACGTATAGAGACTGATCCCCTTAATAGGATTGATTAATTTCCTTAAATAACAGTATTTTGGTTGATATAGAGATTTTGAATATATGTATATGTTTTTAAAGCAAAGACCATTAGGACTCTCTATGAGACTAATCATGACATTAGTCTTACCACAATTTGATGGTCCCACAATTAATGCTCTTATTGAATTTGGTAATAGAGTGCTATGTCGAGTTTTAGACCGTTTTTCCTCTGCATTATCAGCATTTCGAATAACAATTCTTTTAGCTTGTTTAATTAAACGCATGTTGATTACTAATAAAGTCTTATTATTCAATGTATCTTATATATATATATATATATATATATATATATATATAGATAAACATTTTTTACTTACATCTTAATCGTATACCATTTGCGGATGAAGTATGATCATAAATTACTATAAAAACAAAAATAGTTATCAGTCTACGACTGGAAGTGGTTTGGTAAACACATTAATTAACAAATTACCTTTTGAATTACATTTACCTGGATATCAATTTTGCGGACCTGGTACAAAACTTAAAGAACGTCTAGCAAGAGGAGATAAGGGTATAAATTTATTAGACGCTGCCTGTAAAGAACACGATATTGCATATTCGCAAACACGTGACATAAATAAAAGACATCAAGCAGATCAAATATTAGCTGAAAAAGCCTGGCAAAGAGTAAAAGCTAAAGACAGTGATATTAAAGAACGTGCAAACGCATGGTTTGTAACGAATGCTATGAAAACAAAAGTAAAATTCGGATTAGGTATGAAGAATCAGCGACATAGGAAAAGAAAGAATTCAAAAAGAAGGAGAAAAGGAAAGAAGAACAAATGTAATAAAAAATTGTTTTTAAACACCGTTAAGAATACATTTAACCTTTTGAAAAAGGAAAATCCCGCTAATATAAATGATGCTGTTAAAATTGCAAAGAAAGCTGTTCATATTAACTTCAAAGGTAAAAGGAGATCTAATATAAGTATACCAAGAGTTATTCCATTACCAAAAATTGGCGGCTTCTACCATTAATACCCGTCTTTACAGCATTATCAGCATTAGGCGGTTTAGCTTCAGGTGGATCAGCTATAGTAAAAACAATAAACAGTATAAAAAATGGTAAAGAACAATTGGCAGAAGCTAACCGACACAACAGATATATGGAATCAATTGCAATGGGAAAAGGATTATATCTTAAACCATATAAAACTGGATATGGATTGTATTATAGCCCAGCTTCAAAAAACTTTTAGAAAATCTACCCAATCGCCCCCTAACAGATTTAGATATAAGAAAATATGGTAAACACCTAAAATACTTTAGAGGTGTTTTCATGCGTGATTCTCTACCTAAACGACCATTCAAACAAGAATGTGGTGTTGTCAATTTGGATAATGCAAAAGGTGCTGGAACGCATTGGGTAGCATACTATAAAAATCATAATTATAAAGAATACTTTGATAGCTTTGGAGACTTGCAACCGCCACTTGAGATTGTCAACTACTTAAAATTTCCCATTGAATATAATTATGAACGAAAACAAAAATTTAATACATTTAATTGCGGACACTTGTGTTTAAAATTTTTATTCAATAAATATAAATTGAACTGAAATAATAAAAAAAATAAATTGTTTTATTTTATTTGAAACCTGAAAAACAAGAAATTTCCCCACTCAATAAATAAAAGACTTTTTTTACTTTTTTATTAAAAAAAATTTTTATTAAAAAACAAAAACCCTGAAAAAAAAAATCCCTCAACAAATAAAAACAACTTTTTCTTAAAGATTGAATCATTTATCTCCTCGAGTTTGATGGTGGTCCAGTAAGACTCTTCTCCATCGGCGAGGAAGACATCAATATAGTCTTCCCTCCACTTCATCGTACAGTTCTTCTTCAGAACGTAATGTATTAGAAGTGTTTTAAACAAAGGTTTGAAACATTTTTCCGTCTTCCTCTCTGCGAGGAACGCTGCCGCTATTGAAAGTTCTTCAGCGAACTTATCATCCTGCCAAAGCTGAAACTGTGATCTCAGTTTAAGCTGGCACACACAATTCATGTTTTCACAAAACATTTTACTTTTTTAATAATTCCAATATGTTAACTTACTCCCTTTTTATACAAATTTTCAATAATTCGAACATCTGATAAGAAACAATGTGTTTAGAGTTTTCTAGCATTATATATAAAAATTCTTACTTTTCAGTTGTTTTAATTTAACCACATTATTCGATAAAAGTAGTTGTTCCATTTTTTTTTTTTTTTTATATTAACCAGTGCATTTAATTGTGGTTTTTATGTTTAAAGAAATGTGATAACTTGAATTTTTTTTTTATAAAATTGAAAAATAAAATAAAAAAACTGATTTATTTTCAAATATACACACATATGTATGTACTTTATTATTTCATATTACATTCTTATAAACTACTTAATCTATATATTTACATTTAAAAAAAATATCATCATCATCGTCTTGCATAAATTCTCTATATAAATTTAAATTTGATGATGATGATGATGATGATGTTGATGTTGACATTATTTTATAATGTCCCCATGCATATGTATTGATATCATTTTCTTTAATAAATCTCTTATCGTCTAAGTAACTTAATGTTAGTTTACTAATATTTTGTGTATAAATTTGATGTATCTTAGATCTAAATATATACATTGTGTCATAATACAATTTTTTCTCTAATAAACATTTTCTAAAGTCATTTATACTTAATTTTTTAGTTACACATTGCTTAACACCTTTAATCTTTTTAATTTCCTTATCAACTCTATCGATTTTTACTGAATACATTTTAGCTCTTAAACCAATGAATTCTTTAATATTTTTTCCATTACACTCATCCTTCATCATTCCTAATACTTTTTTATTAATTTGAGGAAAATTATATGGATTGTCTTTTGAATATGCAGACGTATCAAAATGTGTACTGATATCATTTTTTATATCACTATACAGATCGTCTGTTTTAATATTGTAAATGAAGGAATCAGTATCCATATAATTGAGTTGAAGGTTTTCACAATATTTAGGTTTTATGTAATCATAATGAAAACTATACATTTTCCATTTGGATATTTCTAAAACTGAAAAACCAATATAAATTGGTTTATTGTATTCAGTTTTAATTCTATTCAATTGAATGGCATGCATATTTTCATGAATTTTGAGTACACTATGGAAATTAGGTTTAGCAATTAGAGCTGTAGCACCTAATTTTTTACCTCTACTCTCCCATTCACATACTATTTTAATGTCTTTTCTCTTATCAACATTTTCCATAGTCTTGCCATAAACAGCATTATTTAACAATTTAAAGAAATTTTGTTCAAATGAATTTTTAGCTAGTGTTCTATAATGATTATTCAAATCAATATATTTCTTTAACCAATCAGACTGACTAAACTCAAGAATTCTATGGATTTTTTTCAAAATCAATCCATGTTTTAAACATTGTTGTAGATTTCTATAATGTATAATATAGTTTTTCTTATTATTTAGATCTGTTATTAATTTTCTCTGTTTCATGCTTTCAATTTTCTTATTCTCAGCACAAAATGGTAAATCATTATGATAGTCGTGCAATGTCGATGGATATTCTAAATCTACCTCTAATATATAACCCAATGGAGAATCTTCTTCTATATTATTAACATTAAAATTTTCAAAATTTTCAACCCATTTAAAATTTTTATACGGAAGGTATTTTGACATTGCATAACCATATAAATTATTTACATCTAAATATATTATATAATTTGATTCCTTGTTAGGATCATAATCACTAATATGTTTATTATTAGCTATTGAATATCTATTAGAACATTGAACAATACCTCCCCTGATACCTCGAAGAACGAAATTATACATATCAATATCAGTCAGCAACTCTAATTCTATTTCAGTTGTTTTCAACATTGCATCCCACGAGAGACCAGGAGTAGTATAATATTGAGAAGGATCTAAATTATAAATGTTTTTACATACTTTTCGAAAATTTTCAAATATGTCACAGAACAATAGAACGTCTACTTTTAAATATAAAAGTAAATAATCCTTTAATGTTATACATTTAAATGTCTTCCATACTTTTTGTGCATGTTCATAATCCTCTACACTACACGACTCGTTAGTTAATTTATTAAAGAAAACTGAAATGGGAGGTAATTGAGTTTCATTGAGACGATTTTCAGAATCTAAGTAATCGTACGGAAAGACACCTTTACGTTTCATTAAATTGAATTCTTCAACATTTGAATAGTTTGATTTTACTATTGTTAAATCGTCATCGGATAAATAAGATGCTAATTTCTCTAAACTAGATGGCATAAACCTAAATGAATCGAGAAACCGTAACTCAATTGTATTCTTATCATTTACAAGAATTCTTTTTGATATGGATACATAAAGTTCCTTATTTAAAGGTATAATATTTATATCGCCTTCAATAGATGAAAGCTCTCTAACAAACAAGTGACAATCATATGCTGAAAGATTATGAAAAAATATAGGAATGAAATTCGCAATTTGATATTCTAAATTACACTTGTTATGAGCAGCACCTCTATATTCACCGGTTAGATGACAATGATCAGCTACCCTATCTTTAATTGATAACATTTTTTTACAAATATGACATATCTTGCTTTCATAATGTTGCATCTGTTGACGTGGCGTTAAAGAATTCATTGGTTTAATAACACTTAGATGGTTAGTGTAAATATCTAAAATATCGCTTACTAAGCTCTTAAAAAAATGTTGTGGTGCATTATTACCATTGTAAATTTTAAAAATATTTAAATCCGAATTATAGAAACATTTAATATAATAACTATAAGCAAATGGAACATGTTTTTGTACTGATTTAACATTTATGGAATTTTGTATATTAATTGATTCTAGAATACATTCAAAATCAGCATATACAACAAAAGGTACATCCAATTGCTTTTTAAAATTTTTATAACTAAGCTTGCTGTTTTCTCTAGTAGGCATTTTAGTTATCATCTTATTGCATTCTTTCTTATGATTTCCCAGCGATGACTCATTATGGAAATGCATTAAACATGTATTACATATATAAATACATTCGTGGTGATTTGTTAGTTGACTTTTAATTAATCTGTAAATGTGAGAGAGGAAAAATTTAAGTAGTGAAAGTTTTCAACTATCACCTATTTATAAAGTTATTTACATTGATATATTTTTAATCCATACATAATGGAATTTATCACCATCTTCCAACAGCAGCAAATTAATGTGTTTAGATTTTTCGTGCTGGGAAAAATAATATGGACCGACTATATGATTCTCATTATCTAATGCAAACACATTAACGCTAATTCCAATATTATTTTTTTCAAAGATTTTAATTTCATTAACTGAAAGCGGAAAGCTCAAGTTCTTAAAATTCAATTCAATGTCATTTTCCAGTTTTATGATTTCATCTTCTATATTATCAACATTATAGGACATCATTCTATATGAATGGTCTTCAATTGGATGTAATGCAGATATTATTGCCCACTTGAAACAATACTCATCATTATTCTGAACATTGATATAGGCAAACTTTCTCTGTATTTCCCGTGGTAGGGGGATGTATTGAGAACCTTTTATACATTTATATTGATTAATGTTTATCTCAAGGCGTGATATTTCAATTAATGACCAACCGCTGTCACGTTCCTGAAATTCACTCATCTTTTTCACAATTACAGCACATTGTTCATTGTAAAGATTGAGAATGTCTTCGTCTGTTGAAAGCATTCTAAGAATAATCATTTTAGTCTGATGAGACTTAACATCAATTATGCATGCATCATCTTCTTCTTCCTTTACCAACAGATATTCACAAAAAAGTTCCATGTTAAATTTTACGCTTTCATATTTTTTAATCACATCACTTAATAATTTAATTATTTTATCTCTGATCGTAGAAAAAAATTTTTCAGGAATTATATCATCTTTATTTGTGTTTTTAACTAAATATGTAATAATACGATTGTTGAATGATGACTTTATACATTTAATATCATCACAATCGTTGTCATAATTATCTGATCTCTCAGCACAGTTTATTTTATGTTCATTTGTCCTTTTATGATAATGCCAGTTTGTTTTCGGAATATATTTTTTACATTCTTCACAATAAACACTAATTTCACCGTTTTTATTATCTTCTGTGTGAGAATGTGAGTGTTGATGCCATTCCGCATGATTTGAAAAATATTTATTACATATTTTACATTTAAATGATGAGGATGGCCCATCATGATAGAGTCTAATATGTCTTCTCAGATTTCTATTCAGAGTGAACACTTTTGTACAAAATTCACAAATAAAACCACCGGCCATTTCTTATTTTTTTCTTTATGTGCTTAAGAGCTTATATGATGATAAAGAAATATAGATTTCTGAAACTGTACTATTTCTGTTAACTAACAACACCCCGTATTTATATCAAAATTTTTTTGCGTATTAAGAATTATTTAGAGAAGTTTTGTGTAATCATAATCTAAACACATTTTATCTCACCACAAACATTTAATTTTAAAAACAGAAATTGTAAGTTACATTCCTCTTTTTAAAAACAAAAACCCCACTCTTTTTTATTTTAAACATTAAGAATTAGCTGGAGAAGTTTGTTGTTGTTATCGGTTGAGTTTAATATTTTACATAAACAATTCTGTTATCGTTATAACCACAACTTGTTAACACTCTTATATGCAGCTGTTCAACTTATTAATCATAATCTAACCGCATTTTATCTAACCACAAACATTTAATTACAAAAACAGAATTTGTTTATTACATTCCCCTTTGTTTCTAAAAAAATCCCCTCACCCCACAATTTTTCCACTTAAATAGACGATGTAAAATGAGGAATTCATCATTGATATTTCAAAAGTTGTAAACTAAATAACTAAATTTTCTTCTACTCGTTCAAACAAAATCTAAAAAATATGAATAACACATCAAATTATTTAAATAATATCAACAAATATTCAAAGGAGATTTTACCTCTAAAACAACTCCCTGTAAACCAGAAATTTAAAATTCTGAAATGTGTAAAAAAGTCAACAGTATTCGGTCCGAAGACGATGATTGAGTTGGAAACTAATATAATGTTCTTACCAGAAAGATATACCAACCTACCACAGGAAGTTATGGACGATCTATCCACTGGAAACTATTATTTAAAAAAAGTTATGGATGGAGTACATTATAATTTAGTTTTTGACATGTAATTTCCAAGTATGGAAGAGAAAAAATATATATATATATAGAATATGTTTTATATAATCTTATGTTAGTTTTTCATAAGAGTTGATAATGGAACAACATAATAATTTTATAGTTATCGATTTACAAGGATTTTTTATTAATAATAAATATTATCCTAAAGAAGTTTGTGTTTCAATCAGTGATTTTGCAAGAAAAACTTTTCACATTAAATCAACAACAAAATATTCAGAATTAAGTAAAAAGGATAGAGCTACAAATAAATGGTTATATAATCATTTGCATGGATTACATTGGAATACTGGAGAGTCTACAATAAAAGACTTAATAGATTACCTAATAATAAATATAAAAAAAGGCAAGAGGAAGGATATCCTGTTGTTTATGTTAAAGGATATGAAAAAGTCAGATGGTTAAGAGAACTACTTGCAGAAGATCCAATACAAACACAAATATTTGTAATTGATTTAGATTATTGGGATTGTCCGAACATATCAACTTTATATAAAAATAATCCACATATAAAGATTTGTGGAAATCATATTAATTTTAATCATATATGTGCTGAAAAGAATGTTATTTTACTTAGAAATTTTGTTAATTTTCATATAAAGAGAGAAGCCATTGTTAATCAATAAAACCTTTATAGTTGTTAATTTTATTTTTAGTTGATTCTTACTCTTTATATAGCATACATATACATAAAGTATATTAATAATTCTAACTCAAAAATGATGTTATCAGCTGAATTGGAAGAACTATTAACAAAACATAGTAACCAGATTGATAAAGAACATATAGATTTATTTATAAAACTTATAAGTGAATTAAGATTTTATAATGATGTAAATCAAGCATTTATATCAGTTAATAATATCACTCATAGATCTAACTGTGAAAATATTTATTCACAATCTTTTAACATTTGTCGATGTCAAACATTCTATTCAGAATATTTGTTAGCACTTAAGTTTTTTAACCTTTATAGCCGTATTTTTAAATTTAAATCTGTAAAATGCTGGAGAAAGAAATATCTAATAAAATTTTTTTAATAAAAATAAAAACATGTTCTTTTTACTTTTTTTATTTTTTATTTTATTTTTTACTTTTGTTTATATAAAAAATTATTATAATATTATTTTTTATTATTCATCACTATCATCATCATCATCATCATCGTCAATTTCTATTGGATCAGGACGTTGAGGTTCAGGACGTGTGGTATTACATATCGCTTTATTGTAGATAAAGTATCGTTCACCCGCCTTCTTTATAATGCTAACATTTTTAATGTTCTGTCGGCAATGAGGACATTTCAACTTCTTCAACCGTCTTATACAAGCCACGCATAACTGATGAGAACAACTGAGGAATGTCATAGGCTTTCCATCCACCACGTTGAAACATATTTCACACGAGAAATTCCCATCGTAAATAACTTTCAACGTGGGACCATCAGAAGACGGGGGGCTGGGAGTACTGTCTGGTCTAATGAAGATGCAACATGCGGCCCAGACACCTGTCATTGCCATTATTATCACAACAAAAAGAAACAAGTAGAAGAAGAAGCAACAAAATTGTATAAATTTCTATTATTTATTGAAATGTAAAAACTGTACTTTTAATAAAACTTAATTACATTTATAAGAAATGCAATGTATTTAGTCATAGAATAATATTTTTTAATTTACCCCCCACCCCCCCCCCACAATAAAATATTAACAGAAAAATTAAACAGAAACATTTTTTTATTTCAACGTTAATCACATAGAAAAAATCTAAATATAGCACAAAACATTCTTTAATCAAAACAATGCACTTACTTCTTAACAAACTAAACTATAATTACAACAAAACTGCGTTTTATAATTCCTCATCAAAGAACTAAACTTTTCATTTAACCAAAGAACCACACGAAAAATCTAAATATAAGTTAACACAGCCGACATGCCGGCAACTTCCCATAGCACTTGTTAGGGTTAATAAGAATTGATATTCTAGTTCTTTGTTTAAACATTGCATTAGAGCAATGATAAACGAAATTGTGGTTAGGGGTGTTATGTTTCAACTGCCCACGCCACTTGCACAAATGTAGAAGCTGGATGATGGGCAAGTTGTTAAGCTTTAGATTTATGAAATGCAGCAGGTGCAGCATGTTTCGGGGAGTTATGTTTCAACTTCCCACGCAGCTTGCTCAAGTATTGAAATGTAATGATGAGCAAGTTGCATAGCATTAGAATTAAAAACTAAACTTTAATATAGGTTTAGACAAATATTAAAACAACCGGCATAAACGCATCACAATCACCTTACATCACCAATCACCTTACATCACCCTACATATTAAACACACTATTCACTAAACAACCAACACTAACATTACATAAACCTACTCATTACTTCACCCTACACACACACACACACACACAACACACTCATCACCCTACATATCACACACCCATACACCACTCACATACCGCGTTACATATCCATCGAACAACCAAAATGACCGACTGTAGCGTAGGCATGCTCCCAAAAATGTATGGAAAAAGTGGCCCCGAAAGCCCATAAACATACTACTGGCATCAAGAATAACACCAGCCCTTTTGGATAAGAACCCTTTTGGATAAGAAAAGGGCAACCTGAGTTGGGGTTCCATTTTTATAGAAAAAAGTTAAGAAATGTTTTACCACTAAGTCTTATCCTTCTAACCTAGTGCACATGACTCGAATTTTGCTTAAATTTGCATTGTAAGCATGTATTATGGTCCTGGGTTCCATGTAGGATTTTGGATGATACGTTATAAGGCCATATATTGGAAAACTAATGAAAATATTAAAGTACAACACCTTTACAATGAAACCTACCATAAGCATATCACATTTGGTTGCATGTTTATTATCAATACTTTAAATATAGTCATAACGTTCTATATTTGTTTTGAAGTTATTTTACCCTCTTCAACACTGTCTGTCCTCTTCAAAGTTGAAATCAATAAGAGAAGTGGCAACATGAAAGTATCTTCTTATTATAGAAGTATGGGTTCCTATACATGTGTGTAGATTAAATAAGAATTACATGTATTCAAATAACAACAATGTATATACAAAGTGTACACGTATGTGTGTATATATAGACATATAATGTATATTTCCTGTCTATATCACATTCCATCTATCGTGTTGACACAAAACACAAACTTGATTAATTTTCATATCCATCCCTGGGGTGTTTTAGTGTTGAATGAATGAAAGAAGGTCATTTAAAAGCTTCCGTTTCAATAATGCATTTGTGATTCTATTGTCTATTAAATGGTATGTAACATTACTAGTTGATATTTGCCAGAAAATAGTTTTATTGAAGTGCTAAACATAATTTAACTAAAGGGTTACTAAAAGCCATTTTACTTTGAAAGTTAATTATTAAGTTTAAGAGATACAACTCTTAAATTGTTCAGTATTTAATGATTACTAAACTTAACTTAAATTACTTAACCAGTCATTATAACCTGTTATTCAAGATTATAACCTAGCTGCTCATATCACCCATGTAGGCAGGCCCATGCCAACGGCAGATTTGAGAAACAAACGTTTCATGGCAACTTAATTTTTCTTTCAGAGTTTTTGCCTAAAGACTGCTGAGAGGAAGCGCAGAGAGAATTATTTTTCATATTTCGTTTTGCTCGAGATATCTGAGCTGACGTTTGAACCACGTGCTCTCATCTAATAGGCCAACATACCAACTACTAGACTAGATTCATAAATGCGGCTGTTAATTTGTAACTTGTCCGTAGACTCGGCTCTTGTCGTTAAAAGGCTTAACATGAGTAAGTTACGAAAGAACCAATGTTGCCCACTAGCTCATGAGCGCGATAATAATTTTTTTGTGCGTTTCGTTGTTATACTATAACTTTAACGAAATGTGCCGGACGGAAACAAAAATATTTTTTACCGAAAATTACATAATTTTACATGTCTGTTGTCAATTGGTTCAAAATATGAAAACAAAAAAATATTTCTTTGGTCACTTTTTCTCTCAGGAGATGCTAGGCAAAAAATATGAGAGCCTCTCAAAAATCTTATCGCACAGAGTCGACTTTAAATTGTAGGTTCCGCCATTTATGAATATAATTAATGTAGTAATCCTGACTGAAGGATTGAATGATCAATTAAGAAAGTAAATAAGTAAAGTCTCGTGGAGCACACAACTCATTTAACACAAATTTTGTAATGTAGTATTATTGTCGTGAAGAAATACTCTAGTACTGCGAGCACTTCCCCCATATTTTATACGATATCCCTAGCTTATTGATCTGACATATTTCAAGAGGTTGCTTACTAATGACAATTTACTGCATATCACCTAATGTACACCCAATTGTTAATTGCTGGGAAGCATTAATGCAATACAAATTACAGGAATATGTGTCGATTCATTCTCATCATCACAGAATCTACATGTTGGGTGGGAGACAACCCACATTCCGATTATGTGTTCGCTGAATATACAGTGCCCCTGTCAAAAGACCGGTTATCAACTTTAGCTTATTATTGGATAGTCTTATGCAGATCTCTCTGATTGTAATTTCCAGACAAAAGTTTCAATTGCTTCATATACATACATTTGGTTTAAGAATTTCTTACCCCTCTTCAAACTTGATTTTGCTTTTACAGAAAGGTTGTGGTAGCTCCCCTCCCAGCAAGCTCACCTTATTTTTGTTTCCCAGTACCAATGCCATCTTCGATTTGAACTTATTACAGCCGATTGATTAAGCGACAGCTTAGCTGTCAGATAGTATTGCTATGTCCTGTCCTTTGTACTCCCTAAACAAGGAAATGAATTGAATTGAATTGAGCACCTCTTTCGACGTCATAGATTTCTGCTGGGAAGATACCGGGCTATTTCCCTATCCTGCTCCTGTTTCAGGATCCATTCTTGATCCATCTATGTATATGCCACAAATTAGTCTATAACAGGTCATACATCTTCCAGCTTACTCCATTTAGTTTTATTATTAAAGCCTTTCCCAAAACAGAGACAGTTAAGGAGAGAGCTATCAGACAATGAATTCTTTAGGTCCCGAAATAATCTAATAAATTTCATGCTAGAATTGACTCCTATAAACCCAAAAAAAGCCCATGTTCGAATACTAATAGAGACGAAAAGAAAAATCGTTCATTTTCGTTTTCGAACTTCAAATTACGATGTTTCACCCCCTCCAACACAATCCATCAGAGAAACTCTGTCAACACCTGGAAATTGAAAAAAGGATAACATCAGAGGAAGGTCAGGCAGCGCAGTGAAAAAGAGGTAGGAATCAATAATCAGTACGATTGCCCTCCACTACACCAAATACTCGAAGGCGTTGTTTCTAGACAGCTGTGGATAAGAGTTCTGTTATCCAAGGACTTGCTACAGCAGACCAATCAAGTACTTATCTTGAACAAAATAGATTAAAGAAACGCAAGCAAGGCAAGAATGATTTGAGGAAACCGTATGCTCCCAACAGAGGTACTGCAAAAAAGAAACGAAACCACTGCTTTGGTAATCAGTACCATATGCAGTTGACTTAAATCCAACAAAGTCTCCAGGTTCTAAACTGATATGCCAACACACGCTAGTGTCTGTCCAACTCCATTTGAGCTGTTTTAACATTTATTTTATCTACCCAGGCAATTGTCCCATACATTAGACTGACTAACCCGGTACATAATTCCCAGGACTTTGTTCTTTAGCCCTACTATATGTGTGTAAAAATTTTTTCCTGCAGAAGTCCTTCTTGTCAGTTTCCACTTTTCCATTCTATTTTTCTAAGAGTGGCCTGAAAGATGGTTGTGAATAAAAAAACACTTGTTTTTTTTTCTTATTTTTCCTTCTTTTTTCCCCTAGTATTTATTTGTGTGTGTATGCAAGGAATAGCACCTTTACTGTACACAATGATGAGAATAGTTGTGTTAAAGTGCTGTCTGTAAACGCAATCGTTTACTTATGACTAGTTTTTCCATTCCATTTGTTGCTGCTATTATAGACAGTCAATATATACTTTGCATAACTGTTTCTCAGCCCAAACGGATATCCGCTTGTCATGATTCTTATCACTAACGTTCTTAATATAACAATACTTGATTATCTTACATTTCTTTCAGCACCGTACCTACAATTACAGCTTGCGCCTACGATTGTTGCGAGTTGGAAATAATATTTTAAGGATACTCCATTAATATTGTACGTACAGGTTTGTAAGGGGAATATTCCTTCTTCTTTAACAATTTTCATTTTAAATTTATTTCCTTTATAAACAGATTTAAAAGCTTATGGAAGTTATTAATTGAATAAAGTGAACCCAGACAACTTAATTAGAAAATTTATTTAATTAAATCGTTTTAATCCCTTCACTCTTTATGAAGGATTGTTATGAGATGGTGTTTATATAATAGAAGAGAACAATTTGCTACGGTTACTTTAATTAAAGTATGGTTACGGCTGTTGTTTTGAATTACATGTTAAAATTTACAACTTTTCATTACGTCACAGTTCTATTCATTTGCGTCAGATAAATTGTTAACCACTAGTTTACCCACCTCTCTTAGAATAGCTGCTAGCATTAGGACAGACGAGCATAACTTAACCGTTTGTATTTATGTTGACAATAATTAATGGTAGTACGGCTAGAAAATATCGCAAACAATAAATGTTGTTAGCAGGAGATAAGTGGCACAGTGGTAGGGCAATGTGTAATGGTGTAGGCCTTATAGGCAGTGGTCTTGTAGGTGGCTACTATTGCTACTACAACAGTTGTAGAGCCTTTCTTTGCTATTATTGCTCTTTTCAATAGGCCATATTCTAAATACACACAGAAAATCGTTACTAAATATTGCTTTCAGCAAAATTTATTCATGCTTTTTTCTTTTTCATTTAACGCAAACGAACTGATTAATAACGATGCGTAAATAAATTTCTTTAATATTTTTTTAGCAACAGCATAGGAATTTAATGAGTTTTAAATGAACAGCAATATTCTCACAGTATTTTTAAAATACTTCACTGCAGATGAAAAGTACAACAAGAGATATAACGGGGTCAACAAAATTAATATTTATTTTGGATTAACACTAGATTTATCAAGAAATTTTTATACCTATTTATGCCAACATCAAAGTGACTGATAATCAAAAATAACGTTTTGAGCGTGTAAATTTAGTATGCGCTATAATGTTTTATAGAATTAATAAACGGTATTGGTAAAATATGAAATTAATATAAAGTCCATAGCTGTAATTTAGTTTTCATTCAAAATAGTTATGGCTTGTCAAATTTTTACAAAAATAACCTTTTTTTCCTGTGTATTTTCCACAAACATATTTCTTGCAGACGTCGCAATTTATTGAACTTTTGTTGTTATTGCAAAATCCTATTTGGCACCATTTACGTATTGGGCGGGGTGTTTTTGGAAGAGGAGTTGTTGGACAGTCAGCTTCACTTGCTATCTCTTGACCTGATGACGATAATCAAAAGTGAGTGCTTCAGCCAAACGAAACAAAAAATCCTTCCTAGAAATGTTCTTTCCAGTTGTATTCTTATACAAAATCCAGGAATTTATTCCGACAAAATTCTAAAAAAATACTTGAAGTGGCCACCTCCTAGATCCTGATTTCACACTATATTTTCGTGCCATTTGATCTGTTTTTGTTGGGCTTAACTTTATAAACTCTATATGTACATTAATTTTTTGCATATAGTAATGTTGGAAAACGAGCCATACTATAATTCTTTTCCTTGAAAGTTTTTGGAATGTCCTGTTTGTTCGAATGTATGGTACCAACCAACGTAGTGGTTTTGGCTAATAATTTAGTAGCTAAAGAAACACTAGTGAAAAGGTTGTCGGTTGTTACAGTCCTACCTTTCATGGTATAAGGCTCCAGTAGTCTCATTCTAAAGTTGTCTGGTTTATTTTGCATATAGTGCTATGTAAACCTATATCTGGCTTTCGTTGGAAACAATTGTTCATCTACTGTAATATTTGCTCTTGGTTTGAAACAGTTTTGTCTGTTGACAATAAATTTGTTACAAACAGTTGACCCTAACGCAAATTAGGTCATCCGCAGACCAATCTTTGTGCTGCAGATCTCTAAGTGATGGTGACGCACGAGTAATGGAGCGATTGGTACGAAAAAATGAAGACAGAACTCCGAAAGCAGTAGCAAATGCTATAAATAAGAATGTGAGTGAAACGCGAATTGCGAAGAATCGGCATAGTTTCGGCAGTTAAACAGAAAAAACCCGCACTCTCTGAGAAGAATGTCAAAGCTCGTCTGCAGTTTTGCAAGCAGCACAAAGATTGGTCTGTGGATGATTGGAAAAAAGTTATATGGTCGGACGAAACAAAAGTGGAGGTTGGAGGAGCAAAAATTTCAGACATTAAAATTGCCATCACAAAGCCCGGATTTAAATCCGGTCGAGAATTTGTGGGCAATTGTAAATCGAAAATTGGCACAGTATGAAAACCCTCCAAATAACCTTAACGAATTGTGGCTAAGAATTGAGGATTAGTGGCAAAGAATAAACAGCGAAACCATCAAAAAACTGGTAGAAAGCTTACCAAAACGCATTAAATCAGTAATAAAGAATAAAGGATTATGGACAAAATACTGAATTTTTCATTTGAAACGAAACGAGCAAAATTGGATAAATGCTACTAAATAATATTAAGCTGTGTTTTATATTGAAAAGGAAATAATATTACTGAATGGTTTTTGTTTTAATTAGAGGATAGTCTAAATAAATGTTTAACATATAGGTTGTATTTTTTATTTTAATAAATAAAGTACAAACATAAAGTTCATATATTTTTCAATATTATGTATCCATTTTTGCTCGCCAGTGTACATATATATTTGCTCATTGCGACCCTTTATTCAAGATTATGACCTAGCTTTAAACACCACCTACGTTTTGTGTTAGTTTCTTTACGTGTGTGGCGGGACCTAAAGTTTAAAGTCAAGTCCGAACGAATTGTTTACTCGAAGAGGAATAACAAACAAAGCAATTGTTATTGTTTACAACAAGTTGTGACAACAACAAGAAGAGATGTGGCTCTAAAATAAAATCATATTTCTTTTCGTAGTTTTCATCCATTACTTTTTGTAACAAATATTTTTTGAATATTAGATATTTGTGGCCTATTCCCTGTCGTTTAATGTAGACTATTTTGTATGGCATAATTGCAACTCTTAATACCGGATATTTTTTTTTTCTTCCGAACGTCCCCGGCCACACACTAACCCACCCCCACCCGACCGCGGAGGGCTCGTCCCCATTACGTACGACTGTACCGGGTAAGGGAAAAGTAATGGCAACAAGAACATAAATCAGCTACGGAACTTAATCACAAGCTGAATAAACTAACAATTAACAGGAACTACTTATAACTAGAACGAAAATACATTTTTATATAATAATTTACAAATTAATACCAGCATATAATATACGTTTTATATTACAAACACTACAATTAAGATCAATAAAATTATAATATAAGTTAAAATCTTTACATAATCTACCAAAAGGAAAATTACATCCATAGTTCGTTCTATAGAAATCTAAAGAAACAGGGCGATAGTGCCGTGAAAATCTTGTGGGAATACTGAAATTCAGGTTACGAAGCAAAAACTCAGAATCGATATCACCTCTAACCAGATTAAAAACAAAACAAACACCTAAAACAGTTCTTCTACGTTCCAAAGTTGGAAGTTTTATCAAACCTAATCTATCCTCATATGGCGGAAATCCATTGGCATAATCCCATCCTAAGCCACGTAAACAGAATAATAAAAACTGCCTCTGCACAGACTCTGTTGAATCACTACGACAACGATAGTATGGATTCCAAACAATAGACGCATACTCCAAAATAGGTCTAACAAGTGAAATGTATAGCAGTCTAGTTATATAAGGATCAATGAATTCCCTAGCCCATCTTTTCACAAAACCAAGAACAGCCCGAGCTTTGCCAATCATCATACTAATATGATCAACAAAAGCCAGTTTCATATCCAATAATACTCCCAATCAAGAAATGAAGTCACAGTTTCCAAAGGGCAAGAATCAATCACATAAGTGGGCGAAATCACGCCCCCACGAGAGAAAACCATGCATTTTTATTTTTTTAAGTTAAGATCCATTAAATTAACTCTGTACCAAGTTTCAAACAAATCAATATTCCGCTGAAGAAGAGCCTGACCATGATCATCATCAAAAGTATAAAACAATTTAACGCCATCAGCATACATTAGAATATTACAATCAGAAATAGCACAAGGAAGATTATTTAAGGCAATTTTAAGTAAACTTTTAATTTTAATTTTCATCTAAAACCATTTACTTCATTTTGTTTTTGGTAGGCATGTATGCAGGTTGAAGGAGAGAAAACCAAGTTAGCTTTTCATACTTATTGACATACACCTTAGCCATTGTGTAGAATCAATGAATGTAATTGTGATTCGTTAAAGTTATGAGGATTGTGTGGGCCCCAAATATGAACAATTTTCTTAAAGAAATAGCCGTTTAAAAGTTTAAATTCTTTATTTATTTATTTATTTATTTATTAATTACAATATAATTACAAATTATATTGTAATTTTATGCGAGCGGAGTAACAAGACCATATGCTCGGTGTAGTGTCACAGACCAAAGTCTCTGGTGGGAATCGAACCCACGACCCTCACGCTAATAATCTAGCACACTACCCACTAGACTACCAGGGCACCCAAAATTCTGTAATAGAAATGCTTATCTCAGGTCAGTTTTAAATGCCCTCAATTAATAGAAATGCGACGTAAACGGTATTCGTCTAACTAAAATTTATTTAGGCGCGTAGAATAAACCTTACTTTTCACGTTTTTGAAGGATAAAGGCCAACAAGTTAGAGATGACGAGGAATCAACATTCCTATGCTTATTCAAGACTTCGCACTACAACAGCAATATATTATTTGGTACGCTTATTTCATTGCCTCACTTCTAAATCATCTTTTCGAATAAAGCTCATTTTCATCTTGGTAAGTACGTTAATAAGCAAAATTGTCGTATTTGGGTGAAATCGCCGTGGTTTAGTAGGTAGTGTGTTGGCTTATTAGACGAAAGGCCCGAGTTCGAATTCCAGGTCAGACATCAAAATTAAAATATGAAAATATTTCTTTGACGACTTCCTCTCAGGAGATTTCTAGCAAAAATTCTGAGAGTAAAAATTGCCATGAAAAGCTTCTCAAAAAATCTGTCGTTCGGAGTCGACTTTAAACTGTAGGTCCCGCCATTAATGTATAAAATTAACGCACACAACATGAGTGGTGTTGAGAGGCTAGGCCGTAATCCTGACTGAAGGGTTGTAATGGCCAATTATGTATGTATGTATGTCGTAAAAGCAAAACAGCAGTACCTAGCTTTTTCGATTTTCGTAACAATAGTATATAAAGCTCACTGAGAAAAGAAGTTTTCTAGAACGAGTTTAAGACCAAAGAAGGGATATTGCATTGATAAGCTGCGATCCGAAGCCAAATTTGATCGCCTGTTTTGCATTTATTAAATTGGTCATAATATCCTCAGTCTATAGTGCGATTAGTATTTATTTAAACATTTACTTCAAATGTGTTTTTCCTCAACTAAATCTAAGCATTTCTCTACGCATCAATTAGAATGCGTTATTAGTATTTGATTTATACCGTTTAGAAAAACTTTACATGCGGAATTCAAAACAGAGTTAATACAACTTGACAATTATCAGACAAGCTAAAGAGGAAACAAAAAAAAAAAAAAAAATAAAGCCAATGAAAAAAAACTTTTCTTAAGAAGGAACAACTTCATAGCAAAATATGAAGCGATGCGTTTCATTACTTTATTGCACTTGGAACAACTTTCACAAATGCACACAAAAACTTTTGCAAACAAGTATAAATGATAGAAATAAAAGAAATAAATCAAAGAATTGCGGACAAAGTTGAAAAAAATGGTAGTAGAAAGTGATTGAAATAGATTTACTTTTAGACATGGCCAATATGAAGTGGAAATTGTTTGTTGAAAAAAAGGAAATAAAAAGAAAACAAATAAAAAATAATGGAACTGAAATGATAAATCGAGATTATGAAGTTTAACTAATGAAATTTTAAACGCGATGCATACATACATATATTCATATATTCAGACATAATTGGTAATTATAACCCTTCCGTCAGGATTACGACCTAGCTTCTTAAGCCTACAGTTTAAAGTCTACCCCGAAGGATATATTTTTGAGCAATTTTTTATAGCAGTTTTATCGGCTGGGCCATCTATCATTTTAAACTGGACTCATCGGTTATTTCGAATATGGCAATACTTATGTCATTCTATTCTGTCAGTAGGTTATCTCCACGAAACGTAATGAATCGACCTACGCTTGAACAACTTTGGGATTTATTGGGCCAACGAGAAACTGCATGATGACTTCAATTTCGCAAAAAAAAAAAGAAATAATCTTTTCAAATGAAACTAATTCTCATTTTGGCGGGTGCGTTAATAAACTAAATTTGCGGTTTTTTTTGCTCAGAAAACCCACACGTAGATGCCAATGCACAACTATAGCACAATTATAACCAATTTTTTTACCCGTTGTTCATGGTATTGATGTAAATGATATTTAGTTTAAACAGTATGGTGAAACTTGCCACACACCTCATGCCACAATCGATTAGTTGATTCAAACATTTGATGAGCGTTTAAATAGCCGAAATGCTGATGTCAATTAGCCGCCAAGAAGCTGCGATTTGACACCGTTGGACTATTTTCTGTAGCCCGCCATTAAAGAAAAGTATTATGCCAACAAAGAGAGACAATTGATCATTTGAAGGCCAACATTCCTTACGCCATTGGCCAGATACGACCTAATACACTCGAAAAAGTGTAAGACGAAAATTGGTCCGTTCGAATAAGGTACGGTGAGGCCAGTCACGGCAGCTATATGATTGAAACAATATTCCATATGTAAACGCAACAATTGAATTTAACAATGAATAAAAATTAATTTTTTTCAAAATTTAAAGTAACCCGCCCATTATATTTACTCACCAAACACATTAGGCTCATACTAATATTTAATATGCAAATTCATTCATGACAAGCACATATGTGACGTATGAGTGATATTCCATTCCATTAGTTATAAACATGACAAAATCAAAAAATTCTTATTGCATACTTTTAAGAGTAACTAAACTAATATGGTGCGTATGAGTAATATTACGCATATGCAATTCAATAGAAAGTATCCGACGAATAATTTGAAATTAAACATTTGCAAGCTATGATATGACAATTCTAATGGATTTTTAAAAATTACAAATTTTTCGGCGTATCCTAACCTAAAAGTAAATGATTGAGGTACTGTGAGGCCAGCCACGACAGCCATATGAATGAAATAATATTCCACTGCTAACCGAAACAACAACAAAAAATATTTTGTTTTCTTGAGCTTTTAAAGTTAAACGTTTAAATTGCCCACCATTTACAAACAATTGATGGTTTTTACATTTATTTTATTAATTTATTAATTTATTAATTTATTAATTTATTAATTTATTAATTTATTAATTTATTAATTTATTAATTTATTAATTTATTAATTTATTAATTTAATTTTTAATATTTTCCAAAAACCAAAGGAAAAATAAAGAAATATTTCTGATAAATCCACATTTTAGCATCGCAATACTGTACTTACCCCCATGAAGAACTCAGAGTAAATTTAAAATTCAAAGGCCCAATATATTGTTACGTTTTTACCCTTTAAAAACGTTAAAAATATGAGTTCGTGGATTGCAAATGAAATAAAAGTAAATTAGTGTTTAATTTCAAAATCAATTCTTTATTGTCTGCACAAATCTGTGTGCACCCTGTGTTGAAATTTATTCACACAATAACAATTTGGCTTAGAATTGTTATTCTTCTTGTACACAACAACAATTTACTTTTATTGTTATTCTTCTGTACACTCGTTCGTTATAACTTCGAACAACGATTATCTTCACACGCAACTTGTCTGCACTCAAGTCTGACTGAATTATTACTCACTCCTCGTTGCTCGTTTTGTCTTGCCTTTTATATCGCTGGATCATCAGTCGAATGCATGCCCTTGGCAGAGAATGACTGCCTTCGGGAACAATCTAAAAATGTAAACAACTCGCTTCCCTTGTTGTTAGTGGATCTTGTTTACATCTATCCTTGTAGCGTTGTTGTTGTTTGTTTACTTTGTCCCTTTTCTCTTCTTATACCTGATGTTATTGTTGCTTGTTTACTTTGTCCCCTTGTTTACTGATGTTGTTGTTATATTCTCGTTTGTTCTTTGATCACGCGATCAAGCCCATTGTTTTGTTGCTATATGCTTACTTTTTCGTTGATCATGTAAACAACTGCCTTATGTTGTTTTAGGAGCTTTTGTTTATTACTTTATACATGATCAAGTCCGTTGTTTTGTTTTTGGAGCTTTTGTTTATTATTTTAATAACACCATTTCCATTTTCGTAACACTGCCGCCCACTTAAGCCTGTTCGTCCCGAATAGGCTCATTATCTCCTCTTCCATATTTCGCCAGTCGCTCTATGTGCACGACCTTCATTTTGGCTCGGGGGCTGTTCGATTTCTGAATCCTGTATACGACATCATTTAACCTTTTAATTATTTTATAAGGTCCTTCCCAGCTGGTTTGTAGCTTGGGAGATAATCCTTTCCTCCGCTTTGGGTTGAAAAATAGAACCAATTGTCCCTCATGGAAGCCCTTCGTATTCGCGGCACGATCATATCTGGCTTTCATTCTATCGCTAACCATTTTAATACGTGTGCGCACAAATTCATGAAGTTCATTTAAACTTTCCTGTTTTCCAGTATATGTGTCATCTTCCGCTGTGGCGGGCTTACAGCCAAACTCTAAGTCACCAGGTAGTTTTATCTCAGTCCCAAAAATAACCTTGGCGGGTGATCTAGATGTAGAGTCATGAACCGCGGATCGGTACGCCAGTAGAAACCTCGGAATGTGTTCGTCCCAATCCTTCTGTTGCTCGCTCACTACTTTCCGCAAGTATTCCTCCAGGGTTCGATTGAACCGTTCTACCATTCCGTCGGACTGTGGGTGAAGTGGCGTCGTTCGAGTCTTCTTAATACCGTATACTTCACACATTTCTTTGAATACGGCTGACTCGAAATTTCTGCCTTGATCAGAATGTAGTTCTACTGGAACCCCGTAGCGAGATACCCAGTTGTTCACAAAAACATTCACTACGGTGTTCGCCTCTTGATTGGGTATCGCATACACTTCCGGCCATTTGCTGAAGTAATCCATCACGACGAGGACATATCGGTTTCCGGCGTTGCTGACAGGAAAAGGGCCTGCTACGTCCATCGCTATCCGCTCGAAAGGTGCGTCCGAGTTATATTGTTGCAGCTGACCTCTACTTCTTCTTACGGGACCCTTAGCTGCCATACACTGGGTGCAGTTTGCAATCCAATCAGCCACTGATTGCTGGCATCCAACCCAATAAAAACGTTGTTTTAGTTTTTCCAGCGTCTTTGTTACGCCAAGGTGCCCTCCGCTAGCTCCATTATGGAATTCATTTAAGACTTCTTTTATTTTAGAGGAAGGCACCACTATTAGGTTGGATGATGTCTTGCCATCAGCGCTTTCCCAAAGTCGATATAAGCACCCGTCTATTACTTTTAAGCTGTCCCATTGCGCCCAATATGCTTTTGTAAGAGCACTTTCCGCTGATATTTCATTTCGGGTAGGCCGTTTGTCCTCTTTCTTTGCTGCTATAATTTTTGCCAATATTGGGTCACTCCTTTGGGCTTCAGACCAGTCTTCGTCGGCATCGATTTGCATTAGCCGGATGTCGATGATAGATTCCTTCTTTTCAGCCTTTACGCAATGTCTACACTCTAATTTACATGGCCGGCGCGAGAGAGCATCAGCATTTCCATGCTTTGCTCCTCTTCGATGTTCAATGCTGAAGTCATAAGTTTGGAGGCGCTCAATCCAACGTGCTAACTGCCCTTCAGGGTTCTTGAATTGCAGCAGCCATCGCAGTGCGGAATGATCGGTCCTTAGTAAAAAATGTTGGCCATACAAGTACTTATGGTAATGTTTTATGCATTCCAGCACTGCAAGTAGCTCACGTCGGGTTACACAGTAGTTCCGTTCAGGCTTTGACAGTGTACGACTATAGTATCCTACGACTTTCTCAGTCCCATTGACCACTTGGGAAAGCACACCACCAATACCATATCCGCTAGCATCACTGTCCAAAATGAATTTTTCCCCTGGGACCGGATACGCCAAAACTGGTGCGGCACACAATAAGTCCTTTAGTGCCTGGAACGCCTTTTCCTGTGACTCACCCCATTGATACACCTTTGATTTCTTGGTGAGCTCATGTAGGCTTGCCGCCACGCTGGCAAAGTTAGGCACAAAGCGTCTATAATACGTGCATAGTCCCAAAAAACTGCGTAATTCGTGAAGGCTCTGCGGACGAGGCCAGTCCTTTACTGCTCGTATTTTATCTTCATCCGTGGATATGCCATCTGCTGTAACAAGATGCCCCAAATACTTCACTTGTCTTTGGAAGAACGCACATTTCTTTACGCTCAATTTTAGGCCAGCCATTGATATTCATTGCAGAACTTCTGCCAGGTTCTCAAGGTGTTCGTTGAAAGTTCTGCCCATCACTATTATGTCATCGAGATACACCAGGCAAGTCTTCCAATGCAGCCCCTTTAGTACACGTTCCATAAGCCGCTCGAACGTGGCCGGAGCATTACAGAGCCCAAATGGCATGACTTTAAACTGCCATAAGCCGCCATTCGCACTGAATGCAGTTTTTTCCTTGTCCTTGTCTGCAATTTCCACCTGCCAATATCCGCTTTGTAGATCCAATGTGGAGAACCACTTTGTTCCGGCTAGCGTGTCGAGAGTGTCGTCAATTCTCGGTAGCGGGTAACTGTCCTTTTTAGTGACATCATTCAGCTTCCTGTAGTCTACGCAGAATCTTGTACTGCCATCTTTCTTCTTGACTAGGACTACAGGTGAGCTCCACGGACCAGATGATGGTTCAATTACACCGCTCCTCTTCATTTCGTCGACTAGCTCTTTAACCTCATTACGCTTCGCTAGCGGTATACTTCTGGGTGCCTGTTTTATCGGTCTTGCTTCACCAGTATCAATCTCGTGTTTGACCATGGCTGTTCTACCTTGACTTTTATTGTTCGTGGCGAAAGCGCAAGCGTACCTCTTTAGCAGCTTTTTGGCTTTATTTCTTTCTGAAGCTGCTAGACCGGCCACCCATTTCTCCACATTTTTATCAAATTCCTGTTGATCGTCGGCTGACATTTCGGCAGGTTTCGACGATTGTTCACTGTTGATTACCGCCTCTACTGGAACACATTGACCCACCTCGGAGTTTTTAGAGATGACTTTTTCTTGGCCTGATAGATTTAGTACTCTCACCGGGACTATTTTCTGTTCGGTAGATTTGACGAGGGCCTTTCCTGATAACAAGTCCGTCTGAATTTCTACTGGTTCCACAACCCACAAGCGGTTTTCCTCACAATCTCCCTCCACACGTGCCCATATCAGCGTTTCGCTCTGTGGTGGTAATTTCTGTTGTTCAGCCGCAACTAACCTTCGGGCGTGCACCTGATGCTTGTATCCAACGTCAAGAGGTATCTCCACATTCCGCCAACTCATTGTCTGTTGCCCCATATTCAAATTGATGCCATGGGCTATCATGAAATCGGCACCAATGATAACCTCGTCCACAATATCGGCAACAACAAACACATGGCTTACACTGATGTTGGCCATAGTCACCTTCGCTTCTGTTTTCCCATGGACGGTGGCAGACTCTCCAGTAGCTGTTCGTAGCCTTATATTACTGAGTGCCTCACACTTCCCCTTGACTATATCTGGTCTGATGATAGACTGCGTCGCACCGGTGTCTATAGTGAAGGTGTGTTTTCTGCCGTTTATGTACCCGCACGCCGTAAGGTTGTTGTTGTCTTGCTGCATTACTGATATGGAGATTGTGGGGCCCTTGCTTGTGGGAGCCAGCACTTGCCCCTCAGTGCTAGCTCGTTTTAGTTTAACGGGGACTCTTGGGTAGATGGTTGGTGGTTAGCCCGTTTATTATTCCTTGCTGGCGAGACGGACCTTGACCTTTTTCGTGGCTCTTTGCAATTCCGTTGGAAATGGCCGCCCTTTCCGCAGTTGAAACATTTAGGTTTAGCCTTTTGTCCAGTTTCTGCCAAAACTTGCTTGATCATTTCTTTAAATTTGTCCAAAAGGCATTCTTCTTCATCCACGACTTCCATTTTCCGCACTTTGCTTATTTATGGTCTAGAAATTGTGCGAGCGGTCTCCTGGGCTAGTGCAAAGGATACAGTTTCTGCAAAGGTTGTCTTTTGTGCAGAACATACCGCTAGTTTGATGTCAGGGTCGCGTATACCGTTTACAAACGCCTCGGTTTTAAAATTGTCTATAAGTGGGTGGTTTTCTCCCGGGTATGTGAGCTGCACTAACCTCTCGACCTCCATTGCAAAGGCTTGAAGTGACTCATTAGCCTTTTGCGCTCGGCACCTTAACTCCATGCGGTACAGTTCTCGTTTATGCTCGTCGCCGAATTTGCGCTGTAACGCCACCATTAAATCGTTGTAGTTGTTTCTGCGGTTGGCTGGCATGGTCTCCAGAATCTCGGCTGCGGCGCCTTTTAATGCCAGAATTAGTTCCAAAGCCTTCTCTTCATCGTCCCATCCGTTTCGGCTGGCTACCGTCTCGAATTGGAATTTAAAGACGGATAAGGGTGAGCTACCATCAAAGGAAGGTGGTTTTATCCTGCCGGTACCTTCTGATACGACTCGCACTTGTTCCAACCGCTGGCTCTGGAGGTTGCTGATCTTCTCGTCCATTTTAACCAGTTTTCCCTCGACGGCCTTTTCCAAATTGCCCGCTCTCGTGTCAACGGCCTTTTCTAAATGTGACACCCTTTCCTCGACATCAGTGATTCTTTTGCTGACCGCCTCATGGATTTCCTGCAGCCTTCTAGATGTTGCTTGTACTTCGGCCAGAAGTTTCTGATTTTCGACTCTAGATGTTGCTTGCATTTCTTCCATCCGTTGTTCACTCTCTTTTCGAAACTCAGCCAGTAGTTTTAGATTTTCGGCTCTAGAAGCTTCGTGCATTTTTTTATTTTCGGCTGAAGCTACATCTATTTTTTCCACCATAGCTGTTTGCATTTTTTCCATCCGTTGTTCACTCTCTTTTCGAAACTCAGCCAGAAGTTTTAGATTTGCTACTTCCATTTTTTCCATCATGGATGCTAGCAACGAATTTATGTCGATACAGCTAGGGGATGCAGGTGCCTTGAGCTCTCGTTCCTCGTCATCCTCGAACTCATAGGAATCGATGTCGATATCCTCAAACTGCAGTTGTTCCCTTAACCGCCTTTGTAGTTCATTTTTAGTGCCCGTTGTTGGCAGCTTGAGTTTATCCAACTCACGTTTAAGCCGTTCCACTTTCAGATCGGAGAGCTTCATTTTGGTTGTGATTTCTCTTTATTACTTTTACTTTTATTTTTGGATTTTGCAATCCCACTTCTGACACCAATTGTTACGTTTTTACCCTTTAAAAACGTTAAAAATATGAGTTCGTGGATTGCAAATGAAATAAAAGTAAATTAGTGTTTAATTTCAAAATCAATTCTTTATTGTCTGCACAAATCTGTGTGCACCCTGTGTTGAAATTTATTCACACAATAACAATTTGGCTTAGAATTGTTATTCTTCTTGTACACAACAACAATTTACTTTTATTGTTATTCTTCTGTACACTCGTTCGTTATAACTTCGAACAACGATTATCTTCACACGCAACTTGTCTGCACTCAAGTCTGACTGAATTATTACTCACTCCTCGTTGCTCGTTTTGTCTTGCCTTTTATATCGCTGGATCATCAGTCGAATGCATGCCCTTGGCAGAGAATGACTGCCTTCGGGAACAATCTAAAAATGTAAACAACTCGCTTCCCTTGTTGTTAGTGGATCTTGTTTACATCTATCCTTGTAGCGTTGTTGTTGTTTGTTTACTTTGTCCCTTTTCTCTTCTTATACCTGATGTTATTGTTGCTTGTTTACTTTGTCCCCTTGTTTACTGATGTTGTTGTTATATTCTCGTTTGTTCTTTGATCACGCGATCAAGCCCATTGTTTTGTTGCTATATGCTTACTTTTTCGTTGATCATGTAAACAACTGCCTTATGTTGTTTTTGGAGCTTTTGTTTATTACTTTATACATGATCAAGTCCGTTGTTTTGTTTTTGGAGCTTTTGTTTATTATTTTAATAACACCATTTCCATTTTCGTAACAATATTAAAATATTAGTCGTTATATCCAGTAGGATATGTCTTAAGATCAATCCATTTCATCCATTTGGCTTTGAATGTAGTAGTTTTGTTCAGCGCTCAGCGTTTTCTGTTGACATTTTCTACCATACCCTCAGGAGGTTTGCAATGACGTAACCGTTCTGCCAAATGATCTTATAACACTCTCTTGGAATCATATCGAAACTTTCTGGAAGCCTGTTGTGTAGATTCGAATCATAATTCTGATACTTATATGCATTCATACTTATTTTAATATCACACTCATAATACTCATATTCAAAGTTTGAAGTACTCATCGTACTCATACTTAACAACAAGCATGTTGTTGTTGAGTTCGACTCTCCATTACTCAACATTTACAAGAATCACAAAATAAGTATAACCTGAGGTTTGTACCGTGGCCACAAGCCTTATGAGCCTACGTACTACTTACTTGACTACTGCGAAAGATTTACATTTTAAATGGTTCAGTAATCTTTTACAATTACTTAACGCTTTATCATAAGTAAATCTTTTAATTTTTCTGTAGCGGTGATGATGGCGCTTTCAAATTTAATTACGTTGTGCTGAATTGTAAACCTTTGTGATATATGTAATTTCAATATTTATCACTACTGCTCTTATGCTCTCTTCAACCCATGGCTGTGTGTATTTGCATATCAGTAATTCTTTCCGTTTCCCTTTTAACGCTTTGTTTTCTCAATAATTTCTTGTGGATATTGTTTGCAATAAACAAACATTATTCTCGGGTCTTCTTTGATTGCTTGCCTCTCCTACTATGATATCAATTTTAAAAATATATATATTATCCTCTTCATTCTCTTCTCTCTTCGTTTGCTTTTGCTCTTGCTTTTGCACTTGAATTTTATATCCTTATTCATATGACCCTTGCTTTATGCTCATATATTTCCTCACTGTATACAACCTTTAAGCGTGTTTTAAAAAACAAATATTGAAATGCTTTCCTCATATATCCTTGCCAACACACATATTGTATTGCACTGTTGCTTTTGCCTTCACTGCATATTTTATAGACTGGGCTACCCTTAGCATATAGAATATGTCAAACGACTCATATATTTGGTAATAAATCTAGTGGTGTGTACTCCTTCTGACGTTTGTCGATTGTCAGGTTCCTTGTGTTTCTAAAGAGAAACGTTGCGATAGCTATTTAGATTACCGCAATAGTCGTATTTGAAAAGGATTGTACGAGTACTGCCTGCCGTTTGGTATCAATTCTGTTGTACCAATGGTTTGAAGTGTATCGCTGTTTCACTCAAATGCAATCACAAAGGTGACTGTGGTGATAATTCTGATGCAAAAGGATGCAGTAAGTACTACAATCTACACTCACTACCAATACTGCTTTACATCCAATTATTTTACGTTGTTTTCTCTATTTATAGTACAAGTTAAAAATTTCTTTATGGAGATTTATGAGTGCTTCTGCTGCTAATGCATTAAAACATATAGGGTGGTCCTTTTAAAAGTTTAAATTTAAAAATGCCAAGAAAGAGAAACGGTTTAAAATTATGACAAATAGGTTTTTTTCTCCATGCTAGAAATGGAATAGTATTTCATACATATGGCTCCCGCGGCTGGCTTCACAGTATTTTATTCAATCAAATCAATTTCGTTCACTTTTCCGAGTGTATGGAATGTTGGCCTCTAAATACTCTATTGTCTCTAGTTTGTCGGCATTATTCTTTAACGGCGCCCTACAGAAAAGAGTACAACGTTGTCTAAATAGCAGCTTTTTGGCGGTTAATTGACTTTCATCAAACGTTTAACGCAATAAATCGATGGTGGCATGAGATGTCTGGCAAGTTGCACCATCCTGTTGAAACCAAAAGTAGTTCACATCAATACCATGACGAATGGGTGTTTCCATTGACCGTAGTTGTTGCGCCGTCCTCATCTTCGAAAAAATATGGACCAATGATGAATCCGCTCTAGTGGCACCAAATAGTCACTCGTAATGTGTGCTTTGGCTTCTATAGGTTAGGTTAGGTTAGAGGATGCGTACTTGTCAATTGAGGCAAGTAAAGTACAAGGAGGTCGATTTGACCCATTGTACGTAACATCCTTAAGAAGGAAGGATGGAAAAAAGGAGTAAGGAAAGCAGTAAGGGAAGAAATTACACAGACCAAACAAAACAAAAAGGGAGAACACGGCTACACTGATGAAGCCCTAGCACTTCTCAACCAACTTTGGCTTCTATAGGACCATGTGAAGGTTTTCTGAGCCTCAAATATGGAATTTTAATCACCCACCATAACAAATATGACAGGTATACCGGTATGAATTGAGCGTTAAGATACAAAAGTTTCCAAAGGGAATATTCATTGTTAACGAGATAATTTTTTTTTTATGTTCGCGATAATATCTGCAAAACATATAAAGTATACATCAAAGCAGTGAACAAACAATATCATATTGTTTCATCGCGTTAAAGATGGCGAATATTGTACCAGAAATTGATGATTTCTGGAGAGAATTAATTTTTTGTTTTCATTTAAAGAAAAGTACTGGAGAGTTACATCCAATACTTGTCGGTAGTTATGCTCTATCAGAAGCAATATGCAGAAGATTGTTTCGATAGTTTAGAAATAACATTATTTATGTGAGAAATGGAGAATGTAGAAGACCACAAAAAGTTCAAAGGTTCCGGCAACACTAGATGAAGTCGAGTCGGAAAATTAAATGTTGCACATTTCGTACAGTTTAAAAACAATTCAAAAATCTGGTAAATGGATAAATAATTAATTGAATGATAGACGTATGAAAAACCGAAAAATCACTTAAAAATTTTGCTTCAAGGGCACGATAGGCAATCAGTGTTGCATTGGATTGTTAACGATGGTGATAAATACAGTTCGGTAGCAAAACTAAATCAATTCAGCAGAAAGACAATGCCGTGTGCCTGGCATGACCAGAAAGGTGTGGTGTACCTCGCAACAAATAATCAATTTCAACAATGCTTTAGTCGAAAACCGAACAGCAACTGGACACGCAAAAGAAAACAAATTTAGAACTCAATTGCCTACTAAACAGAGGAAAGAGTGCCTGTCAGATAAATTAACCACTTCTTTCGGACTCTGGCAGAACGGCGCACAAAACCTGGCCAAGACTGGAAAATAGGCGCGCGACGGCTCTGCTTCAACTCTAAGGAAGTGTGCTCAGAACTGTTTTCGGGGTTGTTACGACGCATTGTATCATAGGAACGCATGTGAGGTAGTCTTGGACACCTTGCAAATGATTTCCGCAGAAGCTGTGGAGATGAGAAAGAGGGCACCTACTGTTCACATGAGCGGCACTTTGAAGAAGAAGAAAAAGGCACCTGTGTGCCTACTACATGGAGGATCTAGATGAACTGCCATATATGGATATTGGCAGCCTGAGTCGCTTCATCGGAAGCTCCGACTTGTTTCTGGACTAGGGGAAAATGTGAAACAGTGGTATCACAATGGGCCATGTGTCCGCTCATGACTCCATCGAGAGGACAGCCATTTCTACCTACCTAACTAACTAACATTTAGAAGATTTGTGGTGTGATATGATAGGTCGTAATTCTGACTTAAGTCTTGTAATGAACATTTAAGTAAGTAAGGCTAACGTATTGCCGAAATATCATTCTGTACTCATTGTCAAATAAAAATGTATATTGCTCCATGCATTGCCTCTATTTTCCTTTGACTGTGAAGAATTTCGAGCCCACTGAGAAAGTTTTTAGATGAAGAACAGCTTTCAAGGTGCAGTTCGATCCGGAACCACTTTGTGGTATAGGAAAAAATGCCTACTCAACATAGATCGAACTGGCTGTCAATAGAATTAAGCACATCATTCGATAGCATAGACATCTACTTGAACGATTTACACTTTGAGCAAAAAATTCGCGCTTTTACCTTAACATCTCCTTTCGACTCTCTTCACTTTTTTACACAAAATCCTGCCGAGGCATTTTTCAATAGCATAGAGTCCTGGTTGTTTTAGCCATTTGATGTATTAAGCCAAGAAGTCTCCTTACCTCGGGTCAACTCTCCCGCCGTTCTCCATTTGGCTCAAAAAGTCATTCTATAAATAAAGTTGGGAACATATGTATGTATCTCTTAGTGTGCTGAATGCCTTACGTGTAATGAATTATACCTCAACACATAGACAACTGTTGAGATAATAATGTCCTTAGCTTATCGTTTATTGCTGTGTCCAGCTATTTTGGATGCCAATGGCAATAAAACTGTTAAAATAAAGTTATATACACATTAAGAATTCATAACACACGATTACAAGACCAGCAAGTACACATGCTAGGGCAAAGAATTGTAAACAGAAGCACAAAATTTGTTGCTGAGAAGCAATATTTACCATCCGCTGCCAACAATTAGCAAAAAAAAAATTATGTATTCGTACGAAAAACCTTCGAAACTGTAAGGGTTATGCATGGAACTGATGACGCTTTATCAGTATCTGTATGAAAGGGGTATTATCGTTGCCCTGCAGTAAAAAGTATAATATAACGCCATTGAGAGTGTCAAAAATGGAATGTACACACTGAAATTTAATAACGAAATTATTGAATAGCAAAGGCTACATTAATATGCTATTGTACTGTTGTAATTTGTCTCCACAGCAATAAAATTAATAAAAAGAAACATGGTTTTCAATTTTCAGTCTGTTACAGGATAAAGAAATGTTTTCAAGCCAAGATTGTATAATCGATATTAAACTGTTGGAATATTTTCTTTATAAATGTAGGTTTTAAATTTTAAATGAAATTGAATTGAAAGTTTTTTATTATAAAATTTAAATTTTAAAAGAAATTCCGATATTTATTACTTTTTTATTCATACACATTTGGTCAATACAAAGCTTTAGTCAGGATTACTAAAAATGGCTAATATTAGAAGCAATTAATTTTTTCTTAATTTTAATAAATGAAAAAATTTATATAAATTGTATACCTTATCAACCATAGAGAAACATACATACATATGTATGTCTCACAAAAAAAAAAAATTAACAAACCACAACTGGTTTTACGAATTTGTTTTTAAAATATATCTTTTGCTCATCTAAGGAATGATACCAGATACAGAAAATGATAACTTTGCTACTTATGGCCTTAAGGTCGTGAAAGGCTTAAAGCACACATTACTCCAAAAAATGTTCCTCGCTGAGGATAAAAACTAGATTCTATTCTGAGAACATACGTCATTGTCTATGATACGAATTTATACGTCCATGGTGATTTCGAAAAACTGGCAGCTAATTTGGCAAAACTTCTATCTATATATGTATGTCTATTCTTTACACTTTGGTCCCTATTTGAAAAGGGTATGTACCCTTTGAAGTCGTAGAAGTATAGCACGTAGTGTGTTAACTTATCAGATGTAAGGCCACGCTTCAAACCCCAGGACAGACATCAAAGCGAAATATGGCAAAATATTTCTTCGGTGACTACCTGTCTGCAGATTTCTGGCAAAAACTCTGAGAGTAAATAAAATTGCGATGGAAAGTTTTTCAAAAAATCTGTCATTTGGAGTCGACTTTAAACGCAACATAAAAACACACATGAAGAAAACAATCGTGCGAAGAATAGCGAACAAGCAATAATTCTTGTATTCGTCAAGTTGTAAATGATGGCACACAAAAGTAGTGCGAACAATAAAGAGTTTAATTGAAATTAAACATAAAACTTATTTTTATTTGGTTTGCAATCAACGAACTCATATTCTAAACATTTTTAAAGAGGAAAAACGTAGCAATATTTTTGATATATCGGACGTATGAGTAATATTTTATTCAGTTCCCGTTTATTATCTTAAATTAATTTATGGAATAAAAAGTCATTATTTCCTAAATTATATTTTCTGAATACAAATTTAAAGTTTATAGAATATAAGATCTAAGAAATATATACATACAAGAACTTATTACACTAATGCCTTGATTTCCATCGTCTCGATTTGCGTGCCTTCAATTTACGCCTCAAAATTTTTAGTTTCAACTGCATCGATTTAAGTCGTCTTAGACGTTTGTTGATGACTTGCATTTACGTTTGTTATTATTGTTTTAACACAAGCGGAGAATGGAATGGAAAAAGAAAAACTCAACTTTAGAACGACATAGTTGCAAGAGAATCTTTAACCCTTATGTCAACAGATAAAAAATTATACTTACGTCAACAGAGACATACCCGGGTATGTTCATACATTTTACATGGAATTTCTTTTGTTGTTAAGCTTATTTCTGTGTTGTCTTATTGTCTAATCATTGTAGAAACGTTCGGGTTAATATTATCCAAAGAAATGTGCGACATTATCGTTCGTGAGACAAACAAAAAAGCAGAAATTGTTGCTACGGACATTATAACTCTCCAAATCCAACAAAAGAACCACGTACATGAAAGTTCTAACAAAAAATGAGCTTGGTCCATATTTGGATCTTCTATTGTTGGGTGGTGTTACGCACTCTGGTTACGTACATACTAAAGACTTATGGAAAACAACCTCACATCCCTTATATGGCGCTTCCATGAGCTTGAGGCATTTTTAGGATATAAGCCGCTTTATACATTTTGACAACGGAAACACACGTCATCAGCCTAAAAACCGATAAAGCATATTTTTATTGCTGAATGCAATTACGTAGCAGGTCCAAATGTGGCAGTTAATTAGTAGTTGTATCCTTTACGTGGTGGTACTGGGTTTACTCAATACATACCATCGAAACCCGCCACGTACGGAATTAAAGTATGGTGGGTATATGGCTCCGTCTCATATTATCCAATGAAGGGATTAATTTATACTGGATTGGCGGCATCAGGCGAAAGGGGAAAAAACGTAGGAGAGAGGGTATTGAAGGACTTGTGCGTCGATCTTTTTCGCGGAAGTGGACGGAATATTGTTTGTGATAATTTCTTCACAACTTATAACTTAGCCAAAAAATTAATGATGGACAGCAGTTTATCAATGTTAGGTACAGTAAACAGAAGACGAGTGTTTGTATCACCATATTTCGCTTTATCTAAAGGACGGGAAGTAGAGTCAACCACATTTGGTTTCAGTAACAATATTGTCTTGTGCTCTTACATCCCAAAAAAAACAATAAGTCGGTTATACTTCTTTCCACAATGCGTTATTCATACGAAGTGCTAGGTCCAAAGAAAAAGCGACTCATGATCTTAGATTACAACAATTATAAACAATATGCAATATCAATAAACATCCAACATCAACATAATTTCATATGAGGGGTGTGGAAACAAAGGCAGCAATCTCCACTTTGTTGAAACAAACTCAATCTCCAAATTTCAGTTCGCATTTTCCCAAATACTTTAGTGAGGATATGGATAAAACTTTGTCGGCATATTTATCTTTTTCTCCTATACTAATTAACAAAAAAAATTAATTATAAAATAGAATTGTCCTTAAAAATTCAAGTTTTTCTTACTAATTTCGAAAACTACAAAAGTGGAGATTGCTGCCTTTGTTTCCACACCCCTCATATATGTATTTCATTATACATACCCAGGTATGTATCTGTTGACGTAAGGGATAGAAATGAAAAAATGGCCACATCTTTGGCCCCCATCCCCCATTCTTACTCAAATCTAGGAATAAAGTAAAAAGCACTACTACTGAGGATATCATGAAATTTCAAGTTAATACAGTTATTACTTTCTGAGATACGGCGATTTAAAAACACAAAACATACCCGGGTATGTATCTGTTGACATAAAGGTTAAATACATGCAATGAAGACACTAAATTCCCAAAAAAGAAAAACAAAATGATATAGGCATATAACAAATAAAATTGTAGAACACTACCCCCTCTTACATACAAACTTGATCATTACATTAAGCAGATTACCGATCTAGCTTCTTACTAGACTACGGCGACTTCGAATTTATGTACTACCCCATATTGTTATCTTGCTATCCTATAAGGAAATAATAGTTTTCAATAAAAACGTTTAAAAATATCTTATAAAACAAGCTAAAGTTCAACGCCAATATATTCCTTAGGCAGTTAAAAACTGTAACACATAATAGATGAAACCAGATGTGGTTTCTTTTAATAATGTCAGATTAAGTTTTTTATTGTTATTTTCTATTAAAGCCATTATACTGGGTTTAGTTTTATTCTTTTTATGCTGTGCTACATGTTAACATACACACGTTTTGTTAAAGCAAAAAAAAATTGATTCAAAATGTGTATGAAAAAGTGGAAAATATTTTCATAATTCTTGTTGGAATGGAATTATACCTTCAAGGATATTTCTTCTTCCCTTCTATACAGATGATTACTTGGTAGCATTACTTATAACCACTCTTAAGTTAAAACCTTTTATAGAGGTAGTTTGTATTATACATTCATATTAAATTTATGAAATATTTCATTACTCATCGTAGTATTTTATGCTTACAAAACCATAAGATTCTCATTCTTTCATCATGGTTATAATATTCTGAAAAAAAGATTGATTATGTTAAAAAAAAAAAGAATTTTGTAATGAAATTTCTATGTTAGAAAAGTTATTCAAAAACATAATTTATTGCTCATATTTAAATATTTTATTTTATTATATTGGTTACTACTATTTTCACACACTAGGTGATGGAGATGGTATTTGTATAGTGTACAAAGAAAAACAAATTAACATTACTTTGTGCCAATTATATGTTATATATACTTTTAAAGCTATAAACACAATAAACGCCACGCCGCAAGCACAACCATTCTGCAATTGCAGCCAAAGGTATGCTCCATTCATATTAATAAAACGAAAGACAGCAGTAGCAAAGCATAAGTTAAACAAATAGAAAATAAACGCTTCATTAATTCTTTATCAATGTTGCCAGCAAAAGGTTTTTCTCGTTTCACATATTGCCTTTTCAAAACCTCTATTTCATGCCTGTTATTATATTGACGACATTAATCTTCAGATTGCGACTGTGAACACCAATTCTCTTATTGCTGCGAAGAAAAATAGAAATGAGCCTTAAAGCAAAGCACCAGAATCTTTGCTTGTTGCTTCATTGCCTTTAAAATAATCACTTTCGTATACATCTCTGTACATTTGCTGCATTGCATTTATTGTGTTTATGGAATAAGCTTTTCACAAATATGTTCAGTATGTGAAGAAATTGTATATCTTTACACATAGCCCCATGAAACTTTATTGATTCATCCCATACGGACACTATACTACTTATTTCTTTCGCATTTGGACAACTCCGCTGAGAATCGTTTATATTTTACAATGATAAAGTCAAATTTTTTCTTTGTTGAGTACTGTTTGTGACAAGTGCACTAACCATGCTACATGCTATCAAGAACTTCAAACCTTTCTTTCGATAACAATAGGTTTGGAATCGTTTTATTATGGCATGATAATTCGCTTTCTGATAAACCAAGATATTTTATGTAATCGATTGCAAGATTTATTTATTTTCATTCGTTCCTTTAGACCGTAAGTTACATTTCACTTGAATATGAACCCACCGTTTTTTTATATTTTTTATATAATTTTGCATATCCTGTGATGTGTAATTAAAATATGATTTCAGAAGTTAAATATCGTGTGAAAAATAACTAATCTGTTAATATTTTTTCCCAGGTGAAAGCGCAAGTTAAAAATATACGTAACATAAGATGCATAAATGTCAGCATAACCACTGTTATGTTATGAATGCCTATGCGAAGTAAGGATAAAAGTCAATTCTCCATGAGTATCTAGCAGAGTCTAGCAATATTGCAAGTATCATCTTATTGTTATCAACGAGATTGAGTTTCTCTGTATAATATGAAGCAATAATATTGAATTTCAGAATGTTCATTGGGTATTCCTCTTGCAGTACTCAAGTCACCACCCTTATTTAGTCTTAAAATACTGACGGTTTCCTCTTATTGGGATTATGTGCGGTAGTCGCCGTAGTCTCGTAGACAGTGTGTTGGCTTATTAGACGTAAGACCACGGTTCAAACCCCAGGTTAGATATCTCCAACAAAACGAAATATGAACAAAAACTCGGAGTCGACTTTAAACTGTAGGTCCCGCCACTCATGTTTAAAATTAACAAATTCAACATTAGCGGTGTGAGGAGCTGCAAACAAACAAATCCAAAACCCTCGGACATGTATGACGTGATCCGGTTTGATCAAGAATGTCGATCTGGAACTAAAGTGATGCAAATTGTAGTTATTGATGTGTTAGGCATCCTTGGAAATAGCTAAACGTCAAGGCGATATGCTGTCTCATACCGGAATAAAATATCTATCGGTTGGATAAAGAGTAATGTTTCCAATTCTCTTGTTCATGATGTTATCAGGGCATAAAACCTAAACAACAGATCCTTTGAATTTTCTGAATTTTGTCACTGTTGCACGTCCTATCTAGGCGCCGTAGTCTTGTAGGTAGGGCGTTGATTTATTAGGCGTGAGGCCTCGTTTCAAATCGCAGGTCAGACATTCCAACAAAACAAAATACGGAAAAATATTTCTTTGGCGACTGCCTCTCAGCAGATTACTGACACAAAACTCTGAAGGTACATAAAATTGCCATGAAATGTTTTTCAAAAATGTGTCGGTCGAAATCGACTTTAAACTGTAGCATACACCCAAGCAAGATTTAATTCCTCGCTACCGTTTAAAGGCAACTAAGCATGAAGAAGTTGTGTTATGGAAGGACCAGAACATATGTATAGAAAAGTTTGAATCCGATTATAAAGCATGATTCCATAATGGAAAAGCCTCTCAAACATCTATAGTTCGGAGTCGATTTTAAACGATATGTGCCGAAACTTATGCATAAAAATAACACACAAATTAGATATGGAGAAAGAAACTAGTTCGTAATTCTGACTGAAAAGCAGTATGTATATGCATGTATATAACAGACCAGCATCTCTAGTATAAACTCGATTTCATTAACATTGGCAGTTTAGAACCCTACATACCAGTGTATAGCTCAATAGAAAGACATAAAAACATTAAATGTGAATTAAAGATGACTGCAAAATTGCTCGCAATGATGGTAAAGTTCAAATTTTATTTCTTCTCAAATTACTTAAAAAGAAGGAAAATCATTTTGCAGAACATATAAAAAGTTTCTATGGTTCATATACTGTTGCAATTAATTTAATTTTAAATTAAACTGTATTCTTTAAATGCAATAAAATGATTTGATAAATTCATTGAAGTGCGCTTAAATGTATACTTAATGCAAAATTATATAAGATTTCCATTAAATTAGAAAATCTTGTTTATAATTGGAAACAGATTGATGTGTTTTTCATTTAAAATGAATTGAAATTTAATTTCAACATATTTCTCTCTTATGGTTGTTAAGTTTGTTTGTGTGTTAGAGTTGTACTCATTAGTCTATTGTGTTAAATTAATCCTTAGTGAAGACCTTGTATCAATAAATTAGATTTCATATGACGCGCTACCATATTTTAATAAGGTTTTGAGTTCTATATTGGGTTAGCACCCGTAGCACCCGTAATTTTCTTGAAGCTACATCTGAGACATTAGTTGTCAATTATTTAGTCTGTCTTGCCAAATCACCATGGACTACCATTGACAACGAAGTGAGCTCGTTGAATGGGTGCTGTTGCTGTTGGCAACTGAAACTAATTTTTATTGAAAAATCATTATCAGCGATGACAACCATTTCTGTATGAATGGGTACGTGAACAAACAAAATTGTCGAATTTCAGACGATACCAATCTACAGGAGAAAGCTTCCAATGCATTCCAAAAAAGGCATTGTTTCCTTTGAATTTTATGCTGGCGGTCTGACCCGCTAGTCCCCGCTCAACCTGGCCATCACTGGTGTAAATTGACAAAACACTCATGCCAATTGGATATACTGCTCGAGCGATTTGAGGTCATGGTTATTTGAAATGAAGGTAATGATGATTTGTCACTGAAATGAAACCACAAACCAGAGCATTTAGCAAAGCCAACATAATCCATGCCATCAGTAAAAGTCTGCCTACTTTATTATCCAGATGATTTGTGTTAAAAAAAGGAACATTTTAAAGAGCTCCATCACCAATACTAAGGTCTTCAGAATTAATTTTCATCCACGAAGTAAAGGAATTTCTTGTAGGGGAAGTCGAAAACGAGGAAAAATGCCTGCAGGTCTGAAGTTAGCGTCTGTTTTCATTTACAGAAATAATAAAGACCAGTTTAGAAAGGTTTTACACACACTGATACATACATACATAATTGGTCATTACATTCAGTCAGGACTAAGACCTGTCTTCCTACACCACTTATCTTGTATGTGTTAATTTTATACATGAGTGGCAGAACCTACATTTTAAAATAGACTCCGCACGGCATATTTTTAAGAAACTTGTTCATGGCAATTTTGTTTACTCTTATTATTTTCTCATATCTTGTTTTGTTGGAAATCTCTGAGCTGGGGTTTGAATCCAGACCCAAATCTAATGAGTTAGCACACTACATCATACGTGTTGTTAAGTGTGAATATGATAGATACTTCGAACTTTGAATATGAGCAGAGGTTCCATGATGTTATAATAAGTATGAATCCGTATCAGAAATTATGAGTATGATTCTAATCTACTCATCTTTTTGAATACTCATTGCTGATCTCTGGTATGAATTTAATTGATTTTTATGTGTTGTGTGTGATCAGTTAACGAATTGTCGGTACGCTAATAACCGAATTAAGTGGCGTACGTAAATTTTGATAAAAATTTGATCTTCTGGAGATTCTAAACGTTTTAAAGATTCGTAGCAGAGCTGATATTTCTGCTATTCGTTGAGCAATTTTCTGGGTTTATAAAATAAGTGTTCACACATCTATTAACGATCCGTTCGTAAAATATTGAAAAAGAACATTTTAAATTCATTATTAACACCGCTTTTATTTTAAAATTATTTCACACCCAATGGGAGAATTAATGATTTTAGTGTATGGATTTTCTACATGAATTTGTTTTAATTTATATTACATCACATATGTACGTACAACATACATATGTATTTAATTATACTTGAGTGCATTTGATAGTAGATTGTAGTAGATTAACTTTAAATTCTCTTTATGTGTCCATTTTCAAATCGTAAATTAAGTTTTACAATTCACAATCACAGTATTTCGTATGGATAGATTCGTAATTATTAGTTTTTGCATACATTGCATTTATAATTTACATTTATATGAGATTTAGGAAACAATAAAGAACATCATTAAATGTGAGAAATTAAACTTAAGGTTTTACAAATCAAGGCAATTATTATGTATTGAAAAGCATTGGCTTTTTGCACTCAAGATAGAAGTTGAAATGAAATTTAAGTCTTCTATCACAGTAATATAAATAATATGTATGCTTTAATGGATGTGACACTAATTTGAATTAATTATGCAAAATTTAATTAAATTTATTAATTTATTTCCTCTATTCGTACACAACATAAATATTGACTTATAATTCAATTAATTTTGAAATTAATTTTATTAAATTCCCAAACTATTATTATTATGCCTCAATCCGTCAATGAAAAAAGCTAGGTTTGCTCTAGGCTAGCCTTATGCTACTAAATCAGAAATAATTCATAGAAGAACTCTCAACAATTAGAATATCTCACTTAATTGGTCATTACAACCCTTTACTGAGGATTACGACCTACCTTCTCTAGCCAGCCAATTGTTATGTCATCGTCCACAATTGTCCAGATCTAAATAATTTAAAAGAAATTGTGTGCAAATTACGCAATAATTACTCACCAACAGCTATGAAAACAATGAAGTTTCTTATACATACACTTAATGGTTCGGATCATGAATCTAACCGTTGCCATTTATTTCCCAGTTTCCTGCTAATAGGAACAATGGTTTCAATAAGAGTTTTAAAAGAGAAATTTTTAATAAAAAATGCTTACTTGGGTGAAACGTTTACCATCCTTACTTAGTTGGCCATTACAAGGATTAGACCCCAGATTATCACACCACCAATATTGTGATACCTACAGTTTAAAGTCGACTCCGAACGACAGCCTTTTTGAGAAACTTTCCACGGCAATTTTATTTTGCTATCCGAGTTTTTGCCAGATGGCTGGTGAGTCGAACCCGATTTTTTTTTTTAACCAGGGGATGAACTACGGTCTCACATCTAATAAGACAACACACTACCCACTAGACTTTGGCGACAACAACGTATACTATCTAAGCATACTAAATAAAGCTTTGAATTTAATAAAAGATATCTTTTCAGAATGCCTTCTGCTGCTGCCGTGTACTATTATGTAGAGCGTTCGTTTACTAGACTAGAGTTTAAAGTTCAAACCGCATCTCTGACATTGAAAAAATAGGTAAAAAAAATTGTGAGATTAACTAATTGCCATGAAAAAACATAATACCCTATAAAATTCAAATGACATTTTTTAATTTTAAAAAATATTTTTGTATACCTTACAACTTACCTTGCCTTATTTCACGTCAGCATCATACAATTGTTCATCAGCAAATTTACGTTCAAAATTGAGCTGCTTTCATCTTGTTGAACACTATTTGCGGTAACTGACATTTTGGAATTTTGATGTATAAAATACAAATGCTGCATATGATATCATCACAATAGATACTAATTTAAATCATTTTTATTATATTTATGTATGTATGTATGTGGGATGAGGTTTTTAGTATTTATAATGCGCATGCAGCGACTGACATTTTGATTAATGCTATGACACAAGCACGTATTCATGTCACCTTTGACGAAACATTATTCAAAGCGTTTCAAAAATGTTGAATATAAAGAACACACACATACATTACTATCATACTAATGCAGTATGAAAGCATTTAGGGAGAGTTTGAGGCTGATACGCAACTGGTAAGTGACTGGTTGTAAACGGAATCGACCAAACATTGTGTACTTTTATTACTATTTACTTAAACATAACCATGTTCAGCGAAGTGTTTGTATTTTACATTAAAAACTTCGTTCAAATATTATTGCATTGGCATTGCACCAGTTGGAAAGGCTAAACATGAACTGAATTTAAGGTCTGGAAATAGCAAAGTGGTGGTGGTGATCTCGATGAAAATTTTAACTCATTATTATGCCTGCTCTTTGCTTGTCCATGCAATGTTCGAAAAGTGATCGCGTTTGAATCAATCAATTGTATCGGGTCTTTCATTAAGCCCTACTTTAAATTTAAATACAATAAAGTGTGTGTATAAGATATCATGGAAATTTTTTATTCGCTTGAAAGACATATTGATGGCATTATGTCTGCAGTATAACGCCGTTCATATGTCTACCACGGCCTCTCTTTGTGCAGTGACCATGGCGCATAAATCAGGCTGAATTTTAGCAACGTAATACATTCCGTTGTTGGCTTTGAAGACCACTGTGGCTTGTGGTTTATTAGTATACATCTGCAACCGAGGAAAACCCTAGAAGAAAAATTCTATCGGGTTGAAATCGCACGCTCATGTCCTATGAGATAACTAAGCTCTCAAATCGCTCATATAGATTATACAATGTGGCATGAGCTGTGTGACACGTAGCATCATCTTATTGAAACCACGTATAGTTAGTATCGTGATCAATCAATTTAGTACAAAGAAGTTAGAAATCATTGACATATAGTGCTCGTCGTTGATAGTGATGGCCTGGCCAACATAGTAGATAAAGAAATGTGAACTGATTCCATCGCTATCAAAAACCCAAGCCAAACAGTGACTATTCCCGGATGTATTCAATTGGTGTCGTCCCAAATTCGAATATTTATTTGAAATTTTGAGTGAAAATAGACCGATGCGAACGTCTTAAGCGCACTGTATCGCAGGTTGTGCCATCGTATTGGAACCAAATATTGTTGATATTTGGATGACACACTTTTTGAAACAAAAATTGTGTCGGTACGGCTCGATAGAGCTCACCATTTATTCCGAAACAAGCAATTTTTATAGATTTAATGCTTGGTGGATCGTTAACAGCTTGAAAATTGTTTTCACCCCAAATGCGTAAATTTTTCTAATTGCCGCAGTCACTTTGAAAGGAATGATCTTCTTGGACCAGTTTAAATGAAGCCTTATCATCGAAACCAAAAGCGTATAAGCCACGTTGGCTAAACATAGAAGCAAACACATAGAAGAACAAGTTGAGGTCAACGACAAATAAACATTTCGGTTTTTTCTTCAAGTCTTTGCACTGCAATAATAACATTATCTTTTGTATACAGATTTCTTTTCCTTCTTTATGGTTTTAAACTGATAACAATTCTTAATTGCCCGTTAAAGTTCTTCTTGAATTTTCCTTCGTAAGTTTCCACAAATTTAGAAGCATTGGTCTGGCCGATGAATCCTGAGTCACTGTACTTTAAAGCTTCCCTTTGCAGATTACTTTAGTACTTTTCAGGCTAAAATAATGTATATTATAATTACTGCCGTGCGAACTCTGTATCAGAGAACATTGTATAGTGACAGTATAGCGTCCATTGTATCCCTATAGAAGGTGTACAGCACATCTTAGAATTTCCCAGAGTGTCATGAGTACCTGGAGGAAATAACTAAACATTCGACGGTTGTCCTTATTCATATTCCTGGGCACGGGTATGTTGAAGGTAATAACAATCACTACACACTGGATAAACTGGCATAATGGAAAATTTAAATGAATTCCTCTGCAGAGAGGCATACAAATGGTCTTACAATAACCCACTTATAGAGACACTTGACAGATCTGGCCTGATATGGAAGTAAAAATGCTGAACAGAATTTGCATTGAATATACCAATAGTACCTCATAGTAGCGATAACTGTATACTGGCCTGTGGATATTAACACCTGGAGACTGGGAATACCGCGTAACGCCTTGTGCAGAAGTTGCAAAGACAAGGAAGAAGAGGAGACCACAGAACGTCTTCTTTGTCATTGTCCTGTGCTTCACAACCTGAGAAGAATAATTCTTTGACCCCAGAATTTAGTAACAAAACATGTGTAGCCAGAAGCGATTTGAGAAAAATTCATATCTTCATAAGACTGTTTGGATGGTTGAGATATGCTAACCGAGAGCAAAAAATTATGTCACTGAATAGGTAATATCGGTGTTATAATGGATGTTGGGTTAAGAAATTAGTTCTATTTGGAAAAAACGGTTACTCTTTAAGCCGATGGATTGAGCGTATAAAACAGAAATGATTTTACAGGCTCAATCGAACAAAATCCCAATTTAGAATCCAATGCAATAAAGAGAAAAATAAAACAAAAGAGAATTAGGATTTTGGACTATAATTAATTTTATTGAAAGAAATCGTAATATTACCTTATCGGACAAAGGATGAATCAAGAAGAAGGTTTTTAAAGGACAGAAAAACGGAAGCAATATAAGGACGTTTTAGAACCAGTTGACAGTTGCATTCAGCAAATATGGCGTAAGCTCTTCACAATTTTCAGCTTTTATTTATAAGAGAAATATGTGATACAGAATAGTTTAAAATGCACTGGTATTTAATGAAAAGGGTTAAGTTTGGCATTAACAATGGACCTCATGGGATTCAAGTAAGTTGTGATCATTGAGGCAATTGCCAGTTTAACCTAACCCATTGCTCTGTACTTAAATGATTCATAAGGAGTTACTAAACCTTTCTAAACAGAAATCACAACACAGATAACATTCTTAATTGTCAAACCATATTTAGCGATATCGATATTTCCCATGCATGTAAAGATATAGAAAACTAAATACCCGATGTTAAGAGTATTATATACGAAATTTTTCAAAGAAAACCATTTAACGTTTTAAAGTTTTCTTCTAAAATAAATTTTCAAATGTATTCCCAAGCATAAATTGTACAACATTGTTATCAATGGCATCTCAAATCTTTACAATTTCAATATAAAACGTATGACTTCACTATCACTTACTAGAAAAAGTAAAATAGAATTAATATAAATATAATTTTTGCTTTTCAGCAGGAAATTTCATTTATGACATGTTATTTTATTTTCTGTCATTTACGAAATTTTCTGTAGAGAAAGTTTTATTTGATTGCCAAAAAATTTTGTATCACAGAGTAAGGAAAAAGAAAATTGAAAATCAAATTTCTTATAGTTGACATTTTAAACGAGAAACAACATCACGTTTGTTTACTTTTCTTTAGAAAATGTGTAGCAGTAAGATAAAGTGTAGATAGTGTATTGAATGTTAACGCTTAAAATTGTTGTTTGTGCATTTGGACAAGTTGCCGATAAAGTCAAACTGAAATAATAATAAATTAAACAAAAGTAACCCTGCCTAAGTAGCTGGATAATATAATAATATACTCGTAAGTAAAGTTACAATCAGATATCAGTAATGAGTATTCAAAAGAAGAGTAGATTCGAATCATACTCATAATTTCTGATACTTATGGGCATTCATACTTATTTTAATATCATAGTCATACTACTCATATTCAAAGTTTTAAGTATTCAATATGCATGATGTTATTTATTTCGACTCTCCTCTACTCAACGTTTACAAGAATCACAAAATAAGTATGATTCGCGTACGAACACTACAATACTCACTAGAAGGTTGTGTGTTTGCTACCAACAACTAAGACTGTATGAGTATAGTAAGTATTTTTCTAAATTTATGAATGTATGAATCAAACATATTTTGAATGTCATGAGTTTGATGTCAACGTCGTACTCATACTCATTGCAACCTGTACTTATAAATCAATGTTGTAGTGAGTACGAATGAATCAGAGTAGTTAGATTTTAATACTCTAAACTCACTCGTACTTAAAATTTCATAAATACTTATTATTAGCGAAAAAACGATTTATTGCTGATCTCTGGTTACAATCTCAAAATATTAAAACTTTATTACAGTACAGCAGTCCCTCGACTTACGGCAGTGAAGACACTAAGTTCCCCAAAAAAATCAGAATAAATAATTGCCGAGGGTGGATATATCATTCAGCATGATTCTAATGTCAACTAGACTGGATTATATTGTAAACGAGTGACCACCAGGATATTTACATCAGGTGAGAAGATATTAATGATTTCAAAATGTAGACTTACAATAATGCTTGGTGAAAATATTGCAGAAAGTTTTAAGATTAACCTATTGTAGTAGGCTATGAAGAACGTTTTTAAAGACAAACTGCCTAACGTTTAGATGTTGAACCTAAAGTTTGAATTATTTTCAAGTAATTTAACGATTGCTTTAAAAATAACTTTTGTCAGGAAATTACTCTAACCTGCTCAGTCAATTCGATCAACATGAGCAATGTTTTTAAAGTCAGTAATATTAAGGGCAATAATCGTAATACAACTGGTCTTACAGCTGAATAATGCAAGCAATGAATTGCTTGCTGAAAAAGAAACTTCAGATATTGAAGTGTGGCATGAGTTATATGGCACGTAGTGTCGCCCTGGGGAAACCGCATGCTATTGATATGCAGATCATCCAATTCAGGACAAAATAAATTGGCCATCGTCCACCTATAGTGCTCGCCGCTGCCAGTGATGACCTAGCCGTATCAATCAGTGACTTGCTTGAGAAATATTAGACGCTCTTGGTTTTCATGTGGATTGTTTTCGTCACAAAATTTAACAATTTTGTTTGTTCGCTTACCCAGTCATTCACAAATGGTCCTCATAGAATCAATTGCCAACTACTCCAGAGACAATTGATTTTACGGATGTAACTTCAACAAGATATCAGTTATAAACTATTGAAGTTCCGAACACCTTGCAGAAGACCCTTTAAATATTTCTACTTAAGAGTCAGTCAGAAAATTTAGTTTGAGCTAGGTTAGGTTAGGTCGACTTAATAGCTTTGATTACGAAAGCACCCTTGAGCACGTATGGCGGCCTGTTGTGACACCATATGTAAGCGTAGTCCCTGTATTGTTCGAATTCCACCCATGTCATCGAAGTAGTTAGAGAATAAACATTTAGTTTTAAATACACAGAAGTAACGACTACTGCATTAGCTGCACGACGAAAAAGAAAAGTAATACACCACAGAACATCTCTATCACTTGGGAACCTTTGAAGATGGGTTTTTGGGCACCCAGGACTCTCGGAATAGTTAAGAGATATTAACCAGAAGCAACAATTACATGCCGGAATAGGTAATATTGGTGTTACAACAGGACTTTACTGGACGCAAATAAGCAATGTCCGGTGAGGCGGCTACCAGATTAACTTAACCTAACTTACTTTTGCCCTTTTTCTTTATCTTTCATCTTTAACACTTTGAGTGCCAAGCCGTTTTGACGAAAACCTTCCCAGGAGGCCAAACATTTTTTTTGGTTAATTGAGTGTATTAGTGATAAAAACCGATTTCTGAGAAATCCCTAGTCCATTCTGCCCCTTGCTTTTTATTTCATATAGGCTTTTTTGTGTCGTATGTTTCTGTACGACGTGGCACTGTACGACGGGTATGCATTTGTAAAGGTCGCTGTCGTACAAAAACGTACGACGCTTTTTCTTGTATTTTATTGATAATTTTTTTATATTTTAGTTTTGTTTAGTTTCTTTTGTAGTTTGCAATCATTTCTCATTTGTAGAACATGTAAATACCTAAAATGTCGAAACGAAAGTTAAGCGAAAAGGAAATATTGGAATTGACGGAGAGTGATGAAGATTTTTCAAATGATGTTGATTTTGATTGGATACAGGAGGTTTCTGGATCTAACATAGATCCAGTGGAAATCGATGACATGTTGTTTGAAGATGGTATCAATATGGAAGACGAAGCTGAAGAAGATAGTTCAACAGCAGATGCGGAAACGTTGAAATACATTTCACATATTTTTCATTTCATAAAACCTCAAAAAATCATGCTAGACCCATGAATGCTATTGCAAAAACGTTCAGTAAAGGATTCATTATTTAAAAATCACATTAAATTTCACTCTGTACCGTATATAAATGAACTACAGGCTCTAAGTAAAAACAATCTCTGCCGTATGGAAACGTACGACGTGGCACTCCACGACGGGGTAGGTGTCGTACGGAAACGTACGACGTGGCACTCAATGTGTTAAAGCTGCATGAGAAGAATAAATAACGAAGATTTTCAGAAACTCTTTGCTGACTACATTTATGTATATGTAGTTAATATTTTTAAGCCACTTCACAACAACATCTTAATTATAAAAGAAACAGCTCAATTATTATCATAAATGCCTTAACATTTAATTATCGTAGCTTAACGGGATTTTTCCCATTTGTTTATTTGTGGTCCGGTATCATGTTTTATTAAATAAAATTCACATCAACACTTTCCGATATTTAAATGGCGGATAAAAAATTTATTTAAACAAATGAAAACGCTTTTTGTCAATAAATGAAACAATATAAGTTGATATGAATAACTGTAGCAATTTGTATTAAATTAAATATAAATATTTTAATTAAAATAATAAAACGGATATTAATAGTTCGCTAAAGCAGATCATATGGATACCCTATGCCCAAAACAGTCAATCAGATTATTAAACAATGTTTAGCCAGAAAGAAATAAAATTTAAACATTCATTGTCAAGAAAGTATTTGGATAGACCTCTACCACATAAACAAAAGTAGATGAAAAAATGCACAATATATATAAACATATTATGAAGCCAATATGGACCTCTGGCATTCAGCTTTGGACAGTGCTTGCGCGTCTAACGTTTTGAAATTGCAAAGCAGACAGTCCAAGCTTTTATGACATTTTGTCTGCGCTTCATGGTATATTCGTAACGACAATATTCATAGAGATCTCAACTATCCTACAATTCAGAAGAAATTAAAAAATTCGCCATAAAATACTTCGGTAAACTAACGATTTACCCCAACGCATTGGCAAGGGACCTGCTTCAATTCGACGGCCAGCAGAGGTTAAAACGAAGTGACACATTGAGCCTCGCTCGACGGCTGTACTGACCCTAATTTCTAATGTAGTTACATTATAAGATTTGAATAAAATATATAGTTAACATATGCTGCTAACTATTAACCTTCAAAACTAGCTTCAAGATTTGAAAACTATTGTAAATTTCATTAAGAAAGATTAAATAATAATAAAAACAAAACTTGTGCAGACACAGTGGAGTTTCGGATGTATTTTCCATTGAAGTTTTATACCTTCCCTACCATATCACTGCCTTTAACATTCTTTGGGTTTTTAATTGCCTTCCGAAAGTACTTACTTACTTAGTTATTTGGTCATTATAACTTTTTAGTTCGGATTACAACTTAGCTTTGCACAACACCTATGTTGCTTGAGTCCATTTTATACATGAGTGACAATATAATTTTATTTACTCTCGGAGAATTTGCTTAAAGATTGCAAAACGGTAGTCACATTAAGAAATATTTTTTTCATACATCATTTTATCCGATTTGTCAGCCTACACATTATGTACTAGACCTGAATGTATGAGTATTTTATAGGCTATTTGATCCGTTTTTGTCTTCCACGCATTAATATGTCATGGACGTGGTTGTAGAAATGTATACTTTCTAGTACTCTATGTATGGATCCAAAGCAGAGACAGATAGGATTTCTAAAGTATTGGGTAGGCCATCTATCGATTTAAATTTGAAGCATCGGCTATTATGAATCTGACAATACTTTTAGTAATATATTCTGTCACAAAATTCAGTATATTATATCCACTGCACGTAGTAAATCGATTTGCGCTTGAGCAACTTGGGATTTATTGGAATTATATTTCCAAAACAAAAACAACTGGCCGGAAATTGCACGAAAATTGTGACGACAAAAGTCGGAGACCTTGTTTTTGTCCACACCATATCACTGGATAATATTTAGGATTTAATGTATTGTTTATTTTCTTTTATATGTTGGATGTATGAATTATTGTAAATAACATTATTGTAATTACTTTTTATAACAGGCCCCACTGTGCCTAAAATATGTAAAGTAATTTTGCTAAGCACTTATAATCTATTTTTAGAAATATTGTTATTCTTGATAACGGTTGTCGTACGACTCACATTTGACCTACAAGACATTTGCTGAATTCAACTGATGCTTGCTCTCACATTGGTAAATCGGAAAGTGGGATACAACATGTTTGATGTTCGATCATGTTTGATCCGTTACTCGTTACTTTTGTGTATAAAAGCGAGCTTGACTTCAGCAGTCGAGGCAGTTGGTGGTGAGTTGCTGGTAAGGCAGGTCGATCTAGACATCGGCTGTGCTGGAAATATGATAAATCCCAAGTGGTGTGGTCGTCCCCACTTGTGATTTATTTAAAACCGGCAAAACATTGGCAACTGTGACTGGACGGACTCCGGAGGCCTCAGAACCAGAATCATCCTGTGCGTATGCCGTTTGATTATGTTCTGACAACCTCCTCCGGAGAATTTGACTGACCAGACGAACAAAGGGAGATCTTGGAGCCGCAATCATCCTGTGCGTATGCCGTTTGATTGTTGCTCTGACATCCCCCTTTGATTGACTTGACTGACTGTGCCGGGGTAACCGAAAGGATGAGTAGAAACTACAGTCATCCAGAGCGTATGCCGTTTGACTGTTCTTCTGACTCCAAACCCCCTTGACGTACTCGGCACTGTCACTTGACGAACCGGGGCAACAACAAGGACCAGTAGGACCGCAGTCATCCTGGGCGCATGCCGTTTGACTGTTGTTCTGACTCAAACCCCCTTGACGCCTTCGGTACTGTGACGTGACGAACGGTTGTTAGGCCGGCCTAGGGTATTTTAATTCATATCCAATTTAATTATTTTTGTTTGTATTTAGTTTTACTTAGTTTAGTGTGTAAGCTATTGCAGTATTGTAAATAAATAGCTGTAAACTTAAACTAAGTGTTTTTTGTTTGATTTTTTTGTTTTTTGTGGAAGAAATATTCTTAGTATATATATATGTTTATATCAAGTATATTTACTCAATGTAACGACACGTTTCCGCTCGGGTGCTGGGGTAGGTCAGCGGCGTCCAGTGGTTACATAAAAAAAACACTTAGTTTAAGTTTACAGCTATTTATTTACAATACTGCAATAGCTTACACACTAAACTAAGTAAAACTAAATACAAACAAAAATAATTAAATTGGATATGAATTAAAATACCCTAGGCCGGCCTAACAACGGTTCGTCACGTCACAGTACCGAAGGCGTCAAGGGGGTTTGAGTCAGAACAACAGTCAAACGGCATGCGCCCAGGATGACTGCGGTCCTACTGGTCCTTGTTGTTGCCCCGGTTCGTCAAGTGACAGTGCCGAGTACGTCAAGGGGGTTTGGAGTCAGAAGAACAGTCAAACGGCATACGCTCTGGATGACTGTAGTTTCTACTCATCCTTTCGGTTACCCCGGCACAGTCAGTCAAGTCAATCAAAGGGGGATGTCAGAGCAACAATCAAACGGCATACGCACAGGATGATTGCGGCTCCAAGATCTCCCTTTGTTCGTCTGGTCAGTCAAATTCTCCGGAGGAGGTTGTCAGAACATAATCAAACGGCATACGCACAGGATGATTCTGGTTCTGAGGCCTCCGGAGTCCGTCCAGTCACAGTTGCCAATGTTTTGCCGGTTTTAAATAAATCACAAGTGGGGACGACCACACCACTTGGGATTTATCATATTTCCAGCACAGCCGATGTCTAGATCGACCTGCCTTACCAGCAACTCACCACCAACTGCCTCGACTGCTGAAGTCAAGCTCGCTTTTATACACAAAAGTAACGAGTAACGGATCAAACATGATCGAACATCAAACATGTTGTATCCCACTTTCCGATTTACCAATGTGAGAGCAAGCATCAGTTGAATTCAGCAAATGTCTTGTAGGTCAAATGTGAGTCGTACGACAACCGTTATCAAGAATAACAATATTTCTAAAAATAGATTATAAGTGCTTAGCAAAATTACTTTACATATTTTAGGCACAGTGGGGCCTGTTATAAAAAGTGATTACAATAATGTTATTTACAATAATTCATACAGCCAACATATAAAAGAAAATAAACAATACATTAAATCCTAAATATTATCCAGTGATATGGTGTGGACAAAAACAAGGTCTCCGACTTTTGTCGTCACAAAATGTTGTACAAAATTCGTTCGCAGAGAAAGGACTAACAGTGCCCGGTATATGCACGTTTGTGAAACTGGTTTCATTGTTGACGAGCCAAAAATATCGAAGCTGTGGCTCATCAACATTAACGCGTAATCGTTCTCAAAAATCAAAACTTTCACGCCCCAGTTCACGTCGAATTTTTCGAAAAGATCTTGTTATAACGCCTTACAAACCTTAATAATTTCAAGAGTTGAAGCCATTTCGCTAAAATCACCTTTTCGGATGAAGTTCATATTTATCTTGGTGGTTACGTCAATAAGCAAACTTGCCATATTTGGGCCTCAGAAAACCTACACGTGGATTTACAGAAGCATATAAGCCATTTTTATGTGCTCGTTATTCATGGTATTGATGTGAACGATGGTAGGTTTGTTATGTCCGTAATTCTCTTCGTTTGCCTGAGACTAGGCTATAACTTGGGAGATAAAGTTGATGGATTCATTATTATATCTCAAGAGCATTTTGATATTGGAGCGTCTGATCACATATGTATTTGGAGATCATTTTAAATACCTAATAATTGCTTATAGTAAATAGCTTATACGGAGATAGGATGGTTAACGGTAGGGTAGGGAATAATCGAAATTGATATTGGTAGTTTTGTCTGTGCTAAGTTCTGCTCAGTAACGTTTGAAAATTCATCATGAATTTAAAAAAACCAAAACTACACGTTAAAATTAAGGATGTTTACTTAAAAAGAATACGAGTCTATTAGTGAAGTTCGCAGAAATTTTTTATATTTTATAATCGGTTTATAGAGCAAGAAAATTCGTGTAGTTATGGTTCATTTTTGTTCTAATTTTGTTCTTCTCTATTTACAAGACAAAATAATGAAAGCTATAGTACTGTGTAGTGAGAAGCCTTAAAGAAGACTCAAAAAACTCGATTCGTCATCATTCTCAATTTCTTGGAATTTGCCCTTCGACAATGTGGAAAATTGTACGTAAAGGTCATGGCTTACATGCCTATAAAATGAAGCTCGTAAAAAGTTGAAGTTAAGCAATCATCACTTCCATTGAAATTTTTCTAAGCGGGCCTATTATTGGACGAAAGCAAAAATTTTTATCCAACAATTACATTTAGTGATGAAGCACATTTCTAGTTAAATTGATACGTTAATGAACAAAATTCATTAAAATTTGATTATTTGCTCTAGTTTAAATGGTGACGATATCTTTGGAACGTATTTCTTTCTCTTCCTATTCCATAGTGTTATAAAAAGTTTTGACTCTGAATTTCGTTTAACAAATGTTTTCCAATTACCTTTGCGTAGGGTGTAGGTAAGATAAAATAGCAAAATTGTTACAATATATTAAATTTATTAATTAATTTCCACTTGTCATTTATTTTGTTATTTTATCCACAATGATTATTGTTATTTTTATATCTTTGTGTATAAATATGCAAAAAATATATCACATAACTGCATAAGTACACTCAAAAAAATACGTGCGTAAGAGAAAGAAGGGACATACTTATTGCAGAAATAAATAATTTTCTTTGTTGGTTAAGTAAGGCAATTCAGCTATTAGCGGCTTTATTCAGAGGCCAGAAACTCCATTGTAATACTCAAATTAAGGTCAATCCCTCTTTCGATATACACATTTTTAGAAAGAAGATGGCGGATATTATCTTTTGCAATACATTCGCATGCCACGAAATAATTCACTGATTGATGAATGACTAGAAATTCAAAGTCTATTATATGAAGATGATATTTTTCGACTGGCAAATCCCTAGCAGTCGATAAAACAACAGTATAGTGTGCATTCTAAACAGCTGTGGAACTTAAGTTTATTTTGGAAGCTAATTTTGCACTGAAAATAGCAAAATAAGAATCTACAGTTGACAATGCGAACTGTTTTATAAGAATAATGTTTTTTTTAGAATATGACGAATCCAATTATATCATGTGTCTTCGCAATTTTGCTCATGCAACAGTAAAATAAAATGGACAGTCGTCCAAAATATCAAGTTATCGCCGTTAAACTTTATTTCGTAATTCAATTCACCTAATTTCGACAAGTAATATTGCAATGAAATGCGAAAATCATAAATTTCTTGAAATAAAAAAACCAAATAAGAGAAACATTATTTCAGTGCTTGTTATCAAGTTTAGTATTAGAGAGTAAAATAACTAGGGCCTGGAGATATAGTGAAGTGCATTTAGTTTTTCTAGGTTGAAGGGAAAGCGTTTTCCCCCCTAGGGCATCTTCGGGTCAATATTTACTGGTATAGCTGCTTCACCAACAATATTTAAAAATACTGATGATAACTCTACTCAAAACAATAAACAACTGTATTGTATAATGTGTGTGCGTGTACGAAGGTAAAATCATACAATATCAGTTGCACTGAGTCTCTCATTTATGTCCACTCTCGCATGCCCATTAAATTTGCTATACTGTAAGTATGAGTAATATAGTAGCATTTCATTACAATCAACTACAATATTACGTATACGTAATGGTGACCCATATTTCATATTTCTATAGAATTTTTATTTTTTATTTTTACAATATACAATACTACATATTTCCAATTTATCAATAAAACATTTTTTCAAATTTTTTATATGTACGTCTAAGTATACATATAGTCAATAAAACAATTATTGCTTTATAAAATGAAAACTGACGGTAAATGGGCAAAAAGGAAAGTATTTTTAAATTGAAAATAATTCAATTTAAAGCTAATTGACAGTAATATTCCAAATAAATAAAAGCAATTCATTCTGTTATGCATTGAAAAACAAAATAAAATTTTGTTTTTAATCCTATTTGTAAGAATTTGTAAAGGATTGGGACAATAGACACAAATTAATTTATGAATGAAAAAAACAACATACCAAAGTATATATTAAAAGTTTGGAAGGTAGGTTGGTGTGTGAGCTTTGTAACAGAGCTCTCTTGAGATCGCAGAGCGGGTCGCTATGATGCCACAAGTAAGCGTAGTCTCTGTACCCTGACCGAATTCCACCAAACTCATCAAAGAAGATGGTCGCCGTAGGGTCGGCGCACTAAAGCACGACTCCCCAATGCTGAAAACTAGCTTGTAAGTTTTATAAACTTACTTGACATCAGTGCATGATAACTCTGTTAAGCTGACAAGGAATGGAGAGCCAAATTATCTAAATCCGTATCTCGCAAGAGATGGGCATTGACAAAGAGAGTGGTTAACAGTTTTCTTCTCTTCAGCAGACTTGGCAAACCTCGGCAAAAGTCGTTTGATGGGAGCTGCAGTTTTTCCGTCTGTTTTCCCACAATGCGCTGACCAGCAAGCATGGCCATTGTAATCGAGTTTGAGTAGTACGCCTTCCATACATTATGAGCCAAGTGAGTATGACAATGGAGCAGGAGTACTCATTGACCCAGGAGAGGTTTGACGTCCCTGCAGAATTTTTGGCAAAATTAACAATTTAACCGAGATAAGTGACATAACGTTCGATTTTAAATTGTAGGTTCGGCAATTCTTGTAGGAAATTAAAATAAACGAAATAAGTGGTGTGAGAAACTGGGTTGTAACCTAAAGGGTTGTAATGCAAACCAATTATGTATGTATGTATGTAAGTGACATACCCAATTCGATTGGCGAAGATTCCGGATGGAGTGTACCTGCTCCGGCATGTTAATAGGCCTTACGGTCGCCTGGAAGTTCTTTGTGGCTAGGGAGTCAGACAAGTGAGACACTGAAGCTCCCAGAGAGAACATCGAGACAACGGCGACGAGCTTAGAGTTGACCGTAATGCTCGAGAGAGATCTAGTAGCAGCTGGGCTATTAGAAAATATTGAGATACAGGTGAATAGAGCAGCGTTGGTGATGATCCATTGAGCGCCTTGGTGAATAGCCTGAAACACGCTACAGTGATCCGTCGGTATCGAGTATGGAACCATTGGTGTATACATCCAAATATTCCGGGAAGATGATCAGTTATAAAGTAAGTCCAAAAGTATTTAAATGTGAAATGTGTTTTAAACATTTGCTCATCATTCTGTTATACAGTGTCAAATAGGATGGAAGTATTGCTATTTGGTTTAGAACATTACACTAGAATTACCATAAAGTTTGCATTGTTCAAATTTTAATTCTTTCTCCTAGAAGCTCTACTCACTCAATCTTTCCAATTGTTTTTCAAATACTGATGCGACTATAGAGCATTTGTCGACATAAAATCCTCTTTAGAAATCCTTCAAATTCCTTTCATTTTACTTAATTTCACTTCATCTCGTGCTTTTCGAATGTAGTTTAGCATTCATTCGTATTTTGTAATCCAATTAATTTGTATCTCAATTCATTTTTTGTATGTCTTTCTTTTCAACTTTAATTTGTCAATCCGTTTTATGTTCGGCATTACTAAAGACATTTTCTCATTAGTCTCCTTAAGATGTCAAGATTGTTTTTCGTTTCCTTTTAATGAAAGGCAATTTTTTTTTAATGCTATTTAACATTCTTGAATTTAATTTTGCGTGAATAGTTATGTAAGATAAGTATTTCATTATTTTTATGATTACTACTAGCCTCTTGAACTTTAAGAAGCCAATTAGGGAAATAAAAATTATATATCAGGTGTATCGGTATAAGTGAGCGAAGGAAAAAACTTTTTAGCCTTAGTATTGACCGTTGCTGGTTACACTTTCTTTCCAATTTTCGGGCAATATGAGGATTCCGCTATTAAACTGTTTGTCTTTTGAAGCAAACCAATTACATACATACCTATATAAATGATCATTACAACCCAATCATTATAACCTAGCTTCTCACAACACTTATGCTATGTATGTTAATTTTATACATGACTAAAGGGGCCTATAGTTTACACCGAATGGCAGATTTTTGAGAAACCTTTTATGTTATTGTTATTTACTCTCAGAGTTTTTGCAAGAAATCTACTGAGAGAAAGTTGCCGGGGTTTGAATCGTGCCCTTGTGTCTAAAAGCCAATAAAATACCTACGGCAACAACTACAATTTATATCAACCCTAAATTGTCTATGTTCTTTTTACTAGTCCTCATTCCTTAAGGATATGGTTCCAGTGGGGTTTGTTTTTGCGCTAATTTGTGCAGAAGCCATACATCAAACTTCATTTGGTTCACTTGACAAGATGATTAGGATTATAGGACTACTAGAGTGTTGTTTATGTAATTTTAAATGAAGCGAAATGGATTCGGAAAACTTATAAACGTAAGTGGCTGTTGCTCTATTTATATGTTGATTTTTTTAATGTCCAGACTGCCTGGACCAAACTTCACAGGAAGTACGAAATTCTTCTAACGCCATCATTGCAATGATTAAATAGCACTTTCTTACTACCGAGCGTTATGTATACCCTTAAGGACATATTTTCGATAAAGTTCTTGTTGTGAATTATAATTGTTTCGGTTAGAAATGGAATATTATTTCATTCATACGCTGACGCGGCTGGCCTCATAGTAACTCATTCGATCGGAGAAATTCTCGTGCACTTTTTCGATTGTATGGGATCATATTTTTTTTTTTTTTTATTTTTTATTTATCATTAATATAATACATGAAGAAAGTTAATATAACCCGCTAAGCCATTGGCTTGTCAGCAGGAAAAGAGAATTTAAATTTTCTAAATATATTACATAAATTTATAATTCATTGCGAACTTAAAAAATATTTTTTCAAAAGTTTTTTTCTTCTAAATTTATTATTTTCATTAATTATATGCGTTGGTATCTTATTACAAATTTTTGGTAACATGACGCTTAGCTCATTTCTGCCATATTCATTAAAAAATTGTTTTACTTTATACCTTCCTTGAGCTCGACGTCTTGTGTTATACCGGTGATCGATGACATCGAGAAACCTATCGTCTTTGTGAAATTCATTTACTAATGTAAAATAATAAATACTTTTAATGTTTAAAAGGTTGAGTTTTGAGGCTAGATTGCTTGAATTGTTTATTGCTGTGTTTGCAGTTGTATTTGTAGTTGTGTTTGTTGTTGTGTTTGTTGTTGTAGTGTTTGCTGTTGTGCCTACTGTTGCGTTTGCTGCTATGTTGGTTGTTGTATCTGTTATTGTATTGTTGGTTGTTAACGGTGTGCTGTTTGTTTGCAAATCCGAAGTTACTGCTGGGTTGTTATTAGAAGATGAGTTGTTGACTGTATTGACGGGAATATTTCGTTGTATTGTATCTGGTCGTATGTTGTTGGGTGTATTAAGTGTAGTATTGAAGTAAAGTGTTCTGTTTCTTTGAATGTTGTTGCTGATATGGTGGGTGATTGTCGTTATATGTGTTGTGGAAGAAATGGTTATTTTTTTCAAGAATTTTTAATAATTGGTTTTGTGTATTTTGTAGTATTCTACAATGCGTTGAACCTCCCCATGCCGTGATACCGTGTCGTATATAAGATTCGGCCAATGAGTGATACGCTTGTCTTAGAACATCATTTGTAGAGCAGTAGCTTACATGATAAAGCATATATGCAGATTTGCGTAATTTCTTTTGTAGATTTATAATATGGTTCTTCCACTTAAACTTATTATCAACATATACTCCTAAGTATTTGTACGTTTCCACTAGTTCTATATTTGTGTCACACCTATCGTCTGTTGTATTAGGGTTTTTGGCCATTCTGTGAATACATTCGTAATTGTGAAATTTCAAACATATATTTGACTGTGTAAGATGTGGAGGTTTTATATGCATCATTTTCGTTTTTGTCGCGTTAATGATTAGGCCGTTGTCGTGACACCATTTCGCTGCTATATTTAGTTGTTTCTGCATTATTTCTGTGGCATGTTCTATGTTTTTATCTGAGACCACTATTGCGGTATCATCTGCGTAAGCAAATGTTGTGTTTCCTTGAAGTGCATTTATCATTTCATTGGCGTATATTAAATACAGTATTGGTCCAAGTTTGGAGCCTTGTGGTACACCACAATCTATTGCCACTTCTTCGCTGTTGTTGTCACATATTCTCACGCGGTAGGTTCTGCAATCTAGATAGTTCTTAAACCAGTTTAATGTGCTTCCTCTAACTCCAATTCTCTCTAGCATTTGCAGTAGTTTGCTATGTGTGAGTGTGTCGAAGGCTTTGCTGAAGTCGACGAATAGCACTAGACAATGCATATGTTTGCTCAGGCAACTATTGATGAGGTTTGAGAAGTTTCCCAATAGTTTATTTATATTTAACCCTTTTTGGAAGCCGAATTGATTTTTATTTATAATTTGATATTTCCTTAGGAACGCAGTTAATCTTCTAACAACGACTTCTTCTAAGACTTTCTCAACAGCTGGCAAAATAGCAACAGGTCTGTAGTTGTTGTAGTCTGACTTACATCCGCTTTTATAAATGGGTCGTATTTACGATGTCTTCAATATGCTTGGTATAATGCCATTTTCTAAGCTTAAGTTGATAAACTTTGTTAGGATTGGTGTAAGGTAACTCGCATTATTTTTCAAATCGGATGGTCTAATACCGTCCATTCCTGGGCCTTTCCTGGATTTTAAAGTCCTTAAAATATTGAAAATTTCCTCCTCATTTGCATATTCTAAGTAGAAAGAGTTTTGAAGCACTGTTTCAACAATATTTATTGTTTTTATGTTACAAGTATGTTTTATTTTATTTATGTTATTTTTAAAATTTGTTGCAAAATTGTTTAATAGTTCATTTATAGTTTTGGTTTTAAAATTTCTTGTAATGATTTCATCGACATTGTTTGTTTTCTTTCCTATTATTTCATTTATAATTTGCCATGTTACACGCATATTATTTCTATTTTCGATGAATTTTTTTCGAAAATAATTGTTTTTTTCATAGTTTATTTTTTTATTTACTAAATTTCTACATTTTTTATATTCGAGTTCATAATTATTGTTATTTTTATTGTTTCGCCATCGTTTATAAAGTTTATCCCGATAATCACAGTATTTAATTAATTCTTCATTTATCCATGGGTTTTGTGATCTTTTCTTACTAACTTTTAATAATTTCGTAGATTTATTATAAATTTCACAAAATTTCGAGTATATCTTAAGGTATAAATCATTAGCGTTTTCTGCTCGATACATCATTTCACTCCAGTTCGTTTCTTTAATTTTATTATTTATTTTTATATTATTTAATATTTTAATATGCTCACGCGTACCTATATTTGCGCTACTCTGGTTGTTTTCTTCGTTATGTGTAGCAAAAAACAGAGTGTAATGATCACTTATAGTTGTTGTAATTATTACTGCATACGTATGTGTGTTTGTTTGTTTATTTTTTATAAACACGTGATCAATGCATGAGAATGTGTTTTTGTTTATGTCTTCACGTGTGCTTTCATTTACCATGCTTTGCATACCATTCGCTAGCATCATATCAAGATATGCTGTTGTTGGTTTATTTTGTTTTAAGATATCAATATTGATATCTCCAACCAATATAAATTTTTGTTTTTTGTTTATTTTGCTTATTTCTATTTCTAGCTCGTGTATAAAGTCAGTGATTTTTTGGTTTGGGGGACGATACAACGCAAAAAGGGTAATTGTTTTGTTGTTCGTTGTAACATCGAGACGTAAGAGTTCAAATGTTTTTGTGTTCGAAGAGATTTGTGTAAATGTGATGTTTTCTCTTACATAAACGGCGATTCCTCCTCCCCTTCCTTCTCTATTAAAGAATATCGAACTAAAGCCTTTTATGTTATAAAGAGAGTTTTCACTGTCACTTATGTTAGTTTCTACAAGTACTATAACTTTTACTTTGTTTATTATTTGATTTATACTCACTATAAATGAAGAGAAATTAAGTCTGAGTGAACGAATGTTAGTATAAATAATTGATGTGGGATAACTTAAGTATTGTTTATCGATTTTGTTAAAATTATCTAAAGTTTGAATTTTATTATTCATTTTTTGTACTTCGAATTTAAATTATATATGTACATTAGAGCGACTCACCAAAAAAAGTGCTCGATGTACCCTCCTAAAAATTAACCTTGGACTTTTTTAAGATGACATTTAAAATATTTCGGCTCCAGCTTTGATCTCTCGTGAGCTGGACCATTTCGAAAAAGGGTCTATTTTCCCATGTTTTGTCAATTTGAGAATCTGTTTCCTTACCAACATATACAATATGGGTATCATAAGAAAGGTTTTTTCAATGCGCGTCCAACTGTATATACAATTTGTCCAAGGACGATCATCCATGTCCTTTTTTTAATGATATTCTGTTAAAAAGAACGGGTTTTGAACCTTTCTTATGACACCCATACTCTATATGTTGGTTAGGAAACAAATTCTCAAATTAACAAAACATACAAAAATAGACCCTTTTTCAAAATGGTCCAGCTCACGAGAGGTCAAAGCTAGAGCCGAAATATTTTAGATGTCATCTTAAAAAAGTCCAAGGTTCATTTTGAGGGGGGTACATCGAGCACGAATTTTGCTTCCATACAACTTGAGTCGCTCTAATGTACATACAGCTATGGACATTAAATTAGCACAAAACTTCGTCATAAAAATAATCATATTTTTTATAGTATTTTAGGTCTACTCATAAAAAAATTGAAACATGGGAACTTAAAATACATATTCTTCTTTAAAAAGAAACAAAAATGGTGACGATATTGCCAGTCGTCTGCTCATTAAGACCTGAAACGTACCAAATGCCAGATTTTAGCTGGACAGTAAAATAGCACAAATTAAAATTTGTGGAATAAAAATGATGTGCTGTAATAAATAGTAAAAATATTAATGTTTTCAGCTTATTTGATTAATATTTAGTAGAGCAGCTCCTATTTTCAAGCGCCGCGTGGCATCTACGGGACAATGTTCTTCGGGAAAGTTCTTTGGGAATCGAGTACCAAGCGTTCCGTATTCCAATGCTCAAATCGTCCAAATTTTTGTACTTTTGTTGAGCAATTGTCCATTTCACATCGTTCTAGGGGGTTTTCAATCGAGTTTAAGTCAAAACTTTGCGATGGCCAGTCTAAAACGGGAATGTGCTCTTCATAAAATCAATCCTTTGCCTGCTTAAATGTGTGTTTGGGGCCACTATCTTTCATAAATATGAATAAAACTGGCATGTATTTAAAAGCTTATGGTTCCATTTTGTTCTTTATATCGTCCAAATACTGATAACAGTCCATTTTTTCATTAATTTTTACAATGGGACTTACACCGTGCCTTGAAAACGCTCCCCGCAACATTGTGTTTCCTCGAACATGCGTTATGGTCCTTTGAGCATAGCGTGGATTGAATGTCTGACATTTTGGCCAATGAACAACCACTCTACCATCCGGTCCCACACGATTTACCTTTGTTTCATCACTCCAAAATATTTTTTCCAGAATGGGAGGTCTTTAGCATTGTAGGTGCGAGCAAACGTTAAACGCTTGAGTATATTTTTCTTTTGGTAGAAGTGGCTTCTTTCGGCAAGAGCGTCCAAAGAGCTTTTTGTGATTAAGACGACTTTATAGGAGCCTGTCCTATAAATTTAATCTGAATTGGGAGTTAATTTCGTTCAAAACATGACGTGACGACATGATAAGCTCCTTCTTTGACTTCCGGACAATAGCACGACCAACGATTTCGGTTTGTTTTCTTGACACGTGGCCTTCAATTTTTGTTTTCTGCGAAATGGGAAATGGAATGGGAAATGATGACGTTATAAATCATTTTTCGCTAGCAATTTGAAATTTCGGCAATTTCAGCCAGCTTTTTCCCATCATGCCACAAGTTAACGATAATGCGCTTCTCCTCTGGTGAGTAATCTTTTCCACGTACCATTTTTGTCAAAAATTACTTTAAATGCCACAAAATTTAAAGAATATGCCGTAAAAATAAAAATACTCGAACAAAACTTGTACCTAAAACACTTTTAGGCACGTTGTGCTAATTTACTGTCCAGCTCGAATTTAGGTACCGATACAAATTAGCAGTCAAAACAAAAAATATATACGATAATGGTAATATTTTTTGGTTAACAACAGCTAGATGTCATCGTGCAACATTGCAGACTAAAACAATTGGCCTAATTACGATACAAATGAGAAAAAAATCACAATCAAAGTATATATGGATTTTGTGCTAATTTAATGTCCATGGCTGTATGTGTATTGTTTTACGGACTTTTTTTTTAATTTAATTATAAGAAAAAGATGGTAAATTTAATTTGCTGAAGGAATAATTAATTCAATATCAGTAGCATTGTTTATGATTATAAGTGATGAATTTTCGTTTTTGCGGGCAAATATTTGGCCATCTCTGACGCGAACATATTTCCAGTTTGCTTCACTTGCCTTGGTTTTTGTTATCCAAAGCAAACGACGATTATTAAAAGTGAGTTGATCATTAATGTAGATATATTTGTTATTATTGCTAGAGTTTTGTTTTTCAGTGTTGTTTACAATGTTAGCATCTAGTCGGTGTCGTGCAATCTTACTCATCAACTCTCTTTTTTTGCCGATAGATGTAAATTCCACTACAATCTTATCATTTTTCTTTTTCGGCCTATATGCATTGCTTATATCGGTTTCTCTCATTTGCACGTCTAGTGAGGAAGCAATTTTTGTTATTATTTCGTTTGGAGTCATCTCTTCATTTGTAACGTTTTTTATTTCAATATTTCTTACAATATTTTGCTGTTCTAGTTTGTTTATGCGTGTTTCCAACGTATCAATTTGTTTCTCTCTTTGCTTATCTTTTTCACTCAGTTCTTTTACTTGATCCGCTATTTTTGAAAGCGAATTTATTATTGTGGAGAGTGCAGTTTTTAATTCATCTCCCATTTGTATGTAGGAGTTCTTAACACTTATTGTTAATTGCTCTATGTTTGTTTTGATATCTCTTATGTCTGTTTTAAGGTCATTGACATCAGATTGAACCGAGCACAAGGTCGAGTTTACAGTGTTAAGAGAAAGTGAATCTTTGAATATTTTTGCTCTGTTTTCTTCATAATTTTCATTATCATCATCTCTTAATTTGCGTTGTAGGTTTTTCTCGTCAAATACGACAGTTTGATATAAGGTGTTGGTAGATTTGGATCTTGGTTTACATACTTGACACTTCCAATTTGTTTTCCTCTCTCCATACATGCTCGAATATGTCGCCTCGGACAAAGGACAGCAGGGGGAGAAGTGGTAATTTGAATTACAACTATAACATTTCACAAAAGCAGTTGTTGTAATTGCTTTGTTACATGTATAACAGAGAGTGGTACTCATTTTTTTTTTTTTTGTTTTTGAGATTTGTTTAATTATGATTATTTAGTAATTTCACTATCAAAGAGCAATCAATTTAGCACGAATCTGGCATCAATTTGTAGCTTTTTGTTTTTTAAGCTTTAATTTTTATATTTTTTTAATTTTTTAATGATATGATTATAAAAAACACACTTTTCTCACGAGCATTCAAAAAACACGTCCGTTCGCAATGAAGGCAGATTCGAATATATATCTCAGCAATGGCACCACGAATGTCAGCCTTCAAACGCTCTGTCTCTGGGGTGTCGACATAACACTTCTCTTTAATGGCGCCCTACATAAAATAGTCCAACGGTGTCAAATCGCAAATTCTTGGGGTCCAATTGAAGTAGCCATTTCGTCTCATTAATCGGCCATCAAACGTTTGACGCAATATATCGATTGTGGCATGACATCAATACCATGAAGAGCCTTCAAATGCTCAATTACCTCTAGTTTGTCCGCATAACAATTTCCTTTAATTGCACCCAGAGAATAAATAAATAAATAAATAAATAGACATCAAAATTCCGCCTAATTAAACTTTCATCAAACGTTTGACGCAATAAATCGATTGTGGCTTGAGATGTGTGACAAGTTGCACCAACCTGTTGAAACCAAACAACATTCACTTCAATATCGTGAAGAGCGGGTACAAAACAATCGGTTATCATGATGTATAAGTATCCTCATTTTCAAAAAAATATGGACAAATAATGAGATAGATGGCTCACCCGATATGTTGTTATACTTTAATAAGATTGTTTATATTAGGTGTGACGACAAAAGTCGGTAACCTTGTTTTTGCCCACACCATATTACTGGATGATATTTAGGACTTAATGTATTGTTTATTTTCTTTTATATTTTGGCTGTATGAATTATTGTAAATAACATTATTGTAATTATTTTTGAAGTTTTATAACAGGCCCCACTGTGCCTAAAATGTTTAAAGTAATTTTTGCTAAGCACTTATGATCTATTTTTAAGAATTATTATTATTCTTTATAACGGTTGTCGTACGACTCACATTTGACCTACAAGACCTCTCTGCTGAATTCAATTGATGCCCTCACATTGGTAAGTTGTAGAGTGGGACACTGCATGTTTGATGTTCGATCATGTTTGATCCGTTACTCGTTACTTTTGTGTATAAAAGTGAGCGTAACTTCAGCGGTCGGGGCAGTTGGTGATGAGTTACTGGTAAGGCAGGTCGATCTTGACATCGGCTGTGCTAGAAATATGATAATTCCCAAGTGGTGTGGTTGTCCCCACTTGTGATTTATTTACAGCCAGCAAAACTGGACGAACACCGGAGACTTCAGAACCAAAATCATCCTGTGCGTAGGCCGTTTGATTGACGTTCTGACAACCTCCTCCGGGGAATTTGACTGACCGGACGAACAAAGGGAGATCTTGGAGCCACAATCATCCTGTGCGTAAGCCGTTTGATTGTTGCTCTTACATCCTCCGTTGATTGACTTGACTGACTGTGCCGGGGTAACAGCAAGGACCAGTAGAAACTGCAGTCATCCAGAGCGCATGCCGTTTGACTGTTGTTTTGACTCAACCCCCCTTGACGCCTTCGGCACTGTCACTTGACGAACCGGGGTAACAACAAGGACCAGTAGAAACCACAGTCATCCTTGGCGCATGCCGTTTGACTGTTGTTCTGACTCAATCCGCCTTGACGCCTTCGGTGCTGTGATGTGACGAACCGTTGTTTGGCCGGCCTAGCATACTTTAATTCATTTCCAATTTAATTATTTTTGCCTTTTAATTAGTTTTACTTAGTTTAGTGCGTAAGCTATTTCAGTATTGTTAATAAATAGCTTTAAACTTAAACTAAGTGTTTTCTTTACGTAACCACTGGACGCCGCTGACTTACCCCAGCACCCGAGCGGAAACGTGTCGTTACAAGGTTGATAATGCTAGAAGTCCATTATGCCAAAATAAAAGCTGTCGACTATAAAATATGAAACAAATTGAGAAATTATAGCTTAAGCTTCAAACAAATTGAAGAAAAAATTAAAAATGTCTTTAAAACTACACAAAGGAAAACAAAATGTATTACTGCCACAGACAACATGATTATGGTATCAGAATTCAATGCAATTTCATTGCGCTTATACGACTATAAGTCTAGACTTTAGGTCATTATTATTACTTCAGCAGCACCGATTGCTTTCTTCTTTTCACATACAGTACACAAGTTGCAGATATTCTTGTCCTTGCACTCAACAAGAACTATTTGTTTATTTTGGTCATGTTATTTATAGTTTTCCAGTTGAATGATTTAACGTAAAGGCTAACAATAAGACACACAAACAGACACGTAACCATTAATTATGGTGACAGTTTCATATGTTTTGAATAGAGCATATGGTAGCATGGTAATTGCAATCGATTGCATGTGAGTGCAAATCAATATTATTTTTGAATTGAATTTTTTAAAGTAAATTTAAAAGTTGGCGTTTCCTTCAAACCGGTACAGTGTGTTCTGTGTGTCACTGTTCACAACAACGACAACAATTTACTTTGCTTGTTATTCTTTATTACACTCCTTTGCTTAAACACTAACGATTGTTCGGCAAATCTTTATAACGGATATCTTCTAACTACTATTAATCTCTTCACATGCAACGCGTCTTCACACAAGACTGACTGAATTTTTATTGACTGTAGCTTGGTTTGTGTTGCCTAGTTTGTGTTGCTTTTTATATGCCAACGTAAACAGTCTGATGAATGATCTTAAAGTCGAATGGTTGTGCCTTAGCCTTCTCGAGATCTCCATAAATGTAAACATGGTTGCTTCACTGTTGTTTGTGCATATTGTTTGCTGTTGCAATTTTTGTTTACTTGTGTTTCTCCTTTTTTTAGTGATGTTGTTGGTATATTTTGTTTACTTGTTTATTATGTAACCAAGTTCATTGTTTTTGTTTGTGTAGCCTTTGTTTATCATTTTAATGTTAGACGATGTAACACCATTTTCGTGTCAATATTCTCAAGTCGGACGATTATTACGACTAGAAATGTTCTAAATTTTATGGAATGGAGTTTCACAGTTTATACCAATTGCAGCAGAGATACCCTGGAAAATTTGTTTAAAGAAATAAAAAATTATTAGGAAAGCAAACCAATAGACATATGGAATCTTGTAGGACTCTGTCTACAATTGCCCCTATTGCTTCTGACAGAGAGAAGTAAAGTGAATTAAACTGTTTTTAAATTCTGCTTTTAAGTTGAATTTAATCTTATAATTTTTCATTTCGTTAACTTATTTCAAATTTAATTACTAATCTGTGTCGCATTAACTGTGCCACTTCTACACCCTTATTTCAAACTATGTTGTTCAACAACACAACTGACTGACTATCCACTGAAACTTTGCTTAGTCTGTCTTAAATGTCTGTTTTTCTGTTTTTATGCTGACAGTAATTAATGTTATTAAGGTCAAAAATGTCATGTTGCAACATGAAGCAAGTGACGTTGCTGCGCTACTACTAACACAATCTTACCCCAGCTATAAGTGCTAATAATATTACTCTCGTACAATAGCAAGTAGTTTAATCACTGTTTTCTGTTTCACTTCTAGAAAGCAACCAACACTCATCAAACTGCACTTAAATGTTTTAGCAGATGTTGTCTGTAAATTAGTGGTAAATTTTTGTAAGCGAACCACTTGGGTAACGAAAAAAATAAAGGATTCCTTTGAAATCCATTACTAATAATCAAACCAGAATAAAATAGGGTGCAGAGGTGGAGAAATTGACAGTTAATTAGAAGCTGTCGGAGCAGAATCTCCGAAAAAACATGTCATACACTCAAGGTATCTGCATCGGTGCTTAACAGCGTTCTTCTGTGCCATAGAGAAGCAACGGAATAGTATTAGTCTCTGCTACGCCACATTAAATATTCCACACGCAACCTCACGTCTAATGGGTCAGCACACACTGCCTTCTAGACTCTTCTGGTCATAGACGATGCCGTTTTTTGAATAATAAGGCAAATGGAATTGATATGAAAGACTCATTCATATCTGCAGCCAATTTCAGAGTGAATAATTCAATTGAGTATCCCACAGTGGCTCAGAACCTGTGTTGAGGCTCTCAAATATCTGTTGGAGAAGATAGTATGGTATGTAATTCAACTGGCTCCTTAGAACAGTTTTGCCACTACTTAATAGTAATATAATTAAGGAAAATAAAAAGAATTTGGTCTCAAAAATCGCATATTTTTGCATAATGTTTAACTGTCACGTAAAGCACATCCGCATAAGCTAGTGGATCTCACAGTTTACTACTAAGAGAATTTGTTTCTTAGTCGAATTATCCCTATGTAGAATTCTATATCTGCACAAGGTTTTCCTGTCACTTAAAACGCAAATAAAACTAATATCCATTAATACAATTCCATCTTTTTCCCTCCCATAACCTATTTGCCTGTTTCTAATGCAAAATACTGCATAGAGTAATGGCTATCTTTTTTATGTTGGTCCTAAAGTACTACGAAGTTAATTGACTCAACTTTTCTCACAGTACATTTGTTAATTGCTTATCAACACAAACAGATTTTCATTATTGGTTTCCTTAATTTCAGTCTATCTTTAGCTGCAATTTCTATTACTAGAGCGTTTAAAATGGTGAATACATAGTAATTTTTATATTGTTATGAAAATGAAAATTCCAGATTATCGTGTTTTGCTTTTACATCGTTTAACATTAAAATTATAAACAAAAACTACAAAAACAAAACAATGCAGCGAACAAACCTGTTTACAAATTATCGTACTGCTTAATATAGCAACAACTATCAGCAATAAAAAACGGTAAAAAAGTAAAAAAAATACAACAACAAAAACATGCATAAAAATTGTAAAGAAGTAAACAAAAATATTCCAACCAAAAATATCCATAAATTAAAAACAACGAAGGGAAACAGTTGTCTTACTCTACTTATTTTCCTACAAGCTTTTTTGCTCAAGAAGGGAGAAATATAACTAGATTTTGCCATATTAATTATAAAAAACAAACAACAACAACAGATATAAATATGTTATACAATATGGAATGTATACATACATATTTACATATGTATAGATGTACATATATACATGCATGTATATGTGTTCAAAATTTTGAAACTAATAACATGTGTTGGTTAAATATACTAAAAATGTACTAAAACTAGGAAGAAGGTAGATATATAACAGCTGGATATATATGGCTAATTATACATGCTTCATTATACCCACATACATCAGAACAATTTATTTTGAAAAACTTTATAAAAACAAAATTTATGTAAGCGTGTGTCTTGTTTAAACGAACATGCAGAGTGGGTGAATATTTTTAAACAAATAACGAATTTAAAATTAACCCAATTTATTATATAGTTTTTTTTTTCAAAAACTTTGAGAGTAATATAGCCATGAAAAAGTTTTTAAAAAATCTTGTCCTTCGGAATGGACTTTAAGCTGTAGGTCCTGCCATTCATGTAGAAAATTAATACACACAACACATAAGTGGTGTAGGAAGCTAGGTTGTAGTCTTGATTGAAGGGTTGTAATGACAAAATTATTGCAATGGAGCCCACGACCCGTCTTAAAAATTAATTGTGTCTGATATAATGTTTAATTTAGTTTTAATTAATATTATCTCACTTACTTTCTTAATTTTTTATTTAATTTTTTTACAATATATCAAATTTTAACTAAATTAAAAATCACACACCAATTATTTTGTCCATGTAAAATTCGCACTTAAAAGAAAAATGCCGCACTATTTATCTGAGACAAGCTTATTTTTAATGAAATTGCACTTTTTTTCTTTCTGCAACAATAATACTATAATTTATATAAAATAATTTTAGCATGGTTATAATTTTTGGCATTTTTTAATAAGTTGAAAGAAAAAAATTTTTTACACCTATTTTTTTGACCATATGTGTATATGTATGTTGAGAAGCTAGGCCGTAATCCTGTCTGAAGGGTTGTAATGGCTAAATATGTATGTATGTATGTTTGTAAGTATGTATGTATGGAATACACCTGTTTGTTAAAACAGTTAAGTACGTAGTGTATTAGCTTGGTGAACAAGAGCCTGTGGCACAAACCTTCCTTTTCTGGTAAAAGTTCTAAGAGTATTTGCTCTTAAATTACTCTGTAATTGCCATGAAAAGATTCTCATATTTGCCATGCAAGGGTACAGACCAGAGATCAGCAATGAATCGTTTTTTCGCTACTCATAAGTACTCACGTAATTTTGTGTATGAGTATTTGAATATAACTACTCTGATTGATTCGTACTCTCTACAACATTGATTTATAAGTAAAGGTTGCAATGAGTATGAGTACAATGTTGACATCAAACTCATAACATTCGAAATTCATAAATTTAGAGAAATACTTATAATACTCATAAATGATTCGAATCATTCATCAAAATTTACAGTCTTAGTTGTTGTTGCATTTACAAAAAAGAAGAAAGAAAAAGACTAAGACACCAAGCAAAGCAAACAGACAACCTTCTACTTTATATTGTAGTGTTCGTATGCGAATCATACTTATTTTGTGATTCTAGTAAATGTTAAGTAAAGGAAAGTCGAAGTCAACAACATCATGCGTATTGTTAAGTATGAATATGATGAGTACTTCAAACTTTGAATATGAGTAGTATGAATATGAAATTAAAATAATTATGAATGCGTATAAGTATCAGTAATTATGAGTATGGTTAGAATCTACTTATCTTTTTGAATACTCATTGCTGATCTCTGGTATAGACATACACAATATTTTGGTTTTTTTATGATTTACTTATTGTTGTATTCAGAACATACAAAATATACACACTAACTGGGTCACCGTTACGTATGTATATGTGTTAAATAATTGTTAGAAGAATAGTACATGTTACTTATACGTACCGTAGGCAAGAATAAGATATCACAGCTAATATCAAATATTCTTGGAATTAGCAGCCGGTTAGACAAGTAAACAAAAATAATCTCCAACAATCGTAAATATTTCTAATATTTAAACTTTTAAAAAGTTTGGTAACTGACTTTTTAAGGGAATGAAAAATTATGTGTCATACATAAATATAACACCTCAGATATAATTTAAATATATTTTGTGTGCATTAAATTAGTTTTACCTTCAGTCTTCAAATTGATTTAATTCATGACTCAATCCATTCTTAATCCATTACACTCAACACTTTCGTAATAATGTTTTACAAGCCAACAATTAATTCGTTTGAAGCGAACATCGACTGAAAGACGCTATAAATATTTACTGCCTATGGCTGTATAGAAAACAATGTAACCTCGCCCACCGTATAGCCCAAACGTTGTAGCTTCTGACTACCATTTGCCTAGGTCATAACGACCAGTTTTTAAGCCATACTAGAACTATTAAACACGGGACTTGATGGTCAGGGAATGCTACTTTAGTATAACTCAGATGATTCAAAGGATATCTTGTTTAGGAATAAGCAGCTGGAAACAGAAATGAAATATAACTTCATTCATATGCTGCCGCGGCTGGACTCACAGTACCTCATTCGATCAAACCTATTTTTGTGCACTTTTTCGAGTGTATGGACACCAGTGTATTATAACACCTTTTTTAACGGCGCCCCACAGAAAATAGTCCAACCGTGTCAAAACGCAGCTTTTTGGCAACCAATTGACATCACCATTTCGGCTAATTAAACGTCCATCAAACGTTTGATGCAATAACCCGATTATGGCATGAAATGTGTGACAAGTTGCAACATCCTGTTGCTATTAAACATCGCTCACATTAATACGATGAAAAGCGAAAAAATAAATAAATCGGTAATCATGGTGCGATTGGCGCCGTCCTCACTCTTAAAGAAGCATGGGCCTATGATGCTTCCGACCACAAGTCGCACCAAACAGTCACTCGCAATCGGTGCACTGGCTTCTGAAAGATCACGTGTGGGTTTTTTGAGACCCAAATAAGGTAACTTTACTTATTAACGTACCCACCAAGATGAAAATGAACTTCACCCGAAAATATTATCGTGCAGTGTTTTGTTGGCCCATCTACCGAAGCGAAAACGAAGCGTATTGTCATGCGGCTTCAGCTCTTGAATCAATAGAACTTTGCAAGGCTTCATTCCGAGGTCTTCTCACAAAATTCGACGTAAACTGGTACGAGAAATGTTTAAATCTTTCGAACGATGACAAGATGATGCTGATGGATTCTTGCGCAGACTCTCAGCCACAACTTCAATATTCAATATTTCGGGTGTACGCACTGTACGAGCACGCTCATGTCTCCGCTCATCAACAATAAAACTAGTTTCTCAAACTTTAGCAATCTAGCGTATACCGGGCACTGTTTGGTCCTCCTCTGCTACCAAATTTGGACGGCATTTACGTACAATAAATTCCAACGTTGTTCAAACGTAAATCAATTCATTATGTTCAGTGGAGATAATATACTGAATTTTTGTAATAGAACTGAACAACATAAGTATTGCCTGATTCAAATTAACCGATGGTTCAAATTTTAACCGATAGATAGTCCAGCCGATATGTTTGAAGAAAAACTTTTCTAAATTTATGTGTGTTTGGCTTAGTAGATCCAAGCATGTAATAAATAGATCATGTACGAGTATTACTTTAATACTTTGATTAACATAGGGAAACATACGTCTGGATTTTTATAGATTTGTAAATAAATAAAACTTTATATTAAATATGTAGCATAAGAAGTAACACAAAATGCATATGTCGCTAAATAAAAAAAAACAAAGCCCCATAAACTAAACCTTTTTTGTAGTATGTATGAGAGTTATACAAGTATATGTTGATGTATTACATAACTATCTACATGCATATTACACAGACGCGTTTACGTAACATACATGCATCATAGTGTGCTTGCAAAATGTATGATGACGAAGTGGTGGCAGTGCGTTATAGAAACAAACCAAGTGATTGACATTAAGGAAAACATTTCACACGCTTGTCAGTTAAATTCTTTTAGTTTTTTTTCTTCCTCACTCCTTTTTTACTATTAAGCATTTTAATAATATGCTTATGAAAGCAGCTCTAACAGGGATATGCTCCTATCCTATCTACTTTTCCTACTTCCACTATCATTTTGAAGTATTATTTTTGTTGTGGTTTGTATGCGGTATGTATTGTATACAGTTTTTGTAAAGACAGTTAAATTGTATTCCGTTAGTGTTGTTTACTTGTTCTGTAGTTTTCCTTAGTATCTGCAAAATCTATGGTTATGCACACTCAGTTTTTCAAGGACAAAGTCACACACCCTATAAAAGGCCATGAAATATATGGAATAAGTTCTGTTCATACCAACATGAATATGAACTTTACAAAGAACAATATGAGGACATACAGTAATTGGTGTGATAACTTGAACACCTAAAATACTAGGAAAATTACACACGTACTAAAGGCCCAATAAGTTACAGCCTTTTCAATTGTATATCAAGTTCAGATGAATGGTTTGTATGTGGTCATGTACAATAATGGCATTTAAAACAACGTGACATGTTTTACTATTATTTCCTCTATGCTTTCTATTCCTGTTTTTCATTTCTCTCTTCCATTTAAATGCAAAGTTTAACTCATTTTTTTATGCGTGCCATTTAAAGAAGATTATGGGTTTTATTTCCATTATTATCCTGGAATTTATATTCTTCCTTTCTATTTTAAAGTCGTTTGAGTAATTGTAATTATAGTTTATATGTATGCCAACATAATTATGAAAACATAAAAATTATAGAATTAAATATCCTTTAAATGGCTGACAAGAGTGTAATGACAGGTTGTTGCTCTTTTAATGAAATTTTCAATCGCAGAGATGTGGACGTATAGTCCATATAGATGTGGTCGTATCGCAACGATGTCGAGTATTATATCAGACTTGAACTCAGAAAATTTTTTCTGGTTTATTTGCATTAACGCAAGATTTCACAACACTCCAAAGACAAGAATAGCAAGGCGTTAAGCACACAAAATTTGTGGCCATTCACACAAGAATTTCGTATAATAATTTGTTTTGGACATATTTGCTGGAACAATTCGGCGCCTTCCTGCTTTTCAAACTACTTATGTTTTGTGTGTTTATTTAATACATGAATAGCAGGACCTACAGTTTGAAGCTCGGCTAAGAAAGACGGATTTTTGTCAAACTTCTCATAGCAGTTTTATTTACTCTCAGAGCTTTTGTCAGAAATCTGATGAGAGGAAGTTGCAAAAAAATATTTTCTTATATTTCGTTTTGTTGGAGATGTCTGATCTGTGGTTTGAATCCTGGCCTGAGGGAGAAGCTAGGTCGTAATCCTGAATAAAAGGTTGTAATGACAAATTATGAATGCATGTATGTATGATAAATTCAAATTGGTTTCCTCCGACGTTGGGTTGACGTAAAATAATCACAATTCATTACTGGTCGTAAGAACCGAGCGGGTTGTTTGTAAAAAAAGATGGGAAAAAGTCGTAGCTTTCTATGGCCAATACTTGAGAAGAATTTTTCAAATCAAGTTTAGTCCAGTAGTCTAGTAGATAGTGTGTTGGCTTATTAGTTTTGAGGCCAAGGTTCAAATAAAAAGCAAACATATAGAACGAAACAAATTATGAAAAAATATTTCTTTGGTGACTTCTTGTCAGCAGATTCCTGGCAAAAGCTCGGAATAAAAATTGCTATGAAAAATTTTCTCAAAAATCTGTTGTTCGGCATCGAATTTTAACACATACAACTAACACAAGTGGTGTCAGGTCGCTAGGTCGTAATCCTTTCCGAATGATTAATTATGTATGAAAGTATGTGGATTTCTTTTTGAAGATATATTTAATGACATACAAGATTTGTAAATAAAATTCAAATTATTTTATTTAAAGAACATTCTTTATGAAATATCGATACAACATTTGGTTGTCAGTATTTTAAGTATCAAAAATTAATTTCTTCTTAATATCTTCCTTTATGTTATTGTAGAATGTGGAAAATGAAGTTGCCGTAGTCCCGGGTTTGAGCCCCAGGCCAGACATCAAAACGAAATTTGAAAAAAAAAATATTTCTTCGGCGACTTCCTCTCAGCAGATTTCTAGCAAAAACTCTGAGGGTAAATAAACTTGTCATGATAAAATTTCTCAAAATCTGTCGTTCGGAGTCGACGTTAAACTGTAGGTCCCGCCACTCAAGTATAAAATTAAGGCACACAACATGAGTGGTGTGAGAAGCTAGGGCGTAATCCTGACTGAAGGGTTGTAATGGCCAATTACGTACGTTATGTACGTAGAATGCGGAAAATGCAATATTTGGTTCTTTGTCTTTGTTACCAAATTTATTTTCAGATTTCATTCTGTGTTACAATCAAAATTTTATCGATTCTGTACCTGTAAACAATTAGAGAAACCAAAATATTTTCGTTTTTTCATGATTTATAGTTGTATTCAGATCATATAAAATATTTACAATATTTAGGCCATCGTTGCGTATACGTGTTAAATAATTCTTAGAAGAATAGTACATGTTATTTATACGTGCCGTAAGCAAGAATGAGGTATAACAGGTAATAACGAATATTCTTGGAAATAGCACTCGGTTTGGGAAGAAAACAAATTTAATATGCTGCAGTTACAAATAATTTCAATACTTAAACTTTTAAAACGTTTGCTAATTGACTTTTTAAAGTTGCTAAGAAATCTCTCTAAAAAATCTCTTCATAGCCGACTTTAAGATATAGGTCTCGCCGTTTATGGATAAAGTTAACACACACAACGTAAGTGGTGTGAACAGCTAGGTCGTTATCCAGACTAAAGATCTGTAAAGAGCCATTATTTATGAATGTATGTAACATAATATTACTATAATAATAGCAAAAAAAATTAATAATTATGTTTCTATAATTAAATACCACAGTAAAACCATAATAACTCAAGCTTATTACCAAACGTCTGCATTGGATTTATTGATCCTTGATCAAAAATAATACAAACAAAACTAGTCATCGTTGAAGGGAAAGCTGTTGAACAATTATTACTGCAACCACAGAGACTTACGCCAACTCATTACGTTTTTCTAAAGCGAAAATTAGACATCATCTCGCAAAGTTTGGTATATTACTTTACTTTAAAACTTTAAAAATCTTTTTATTACCAACAATTTATGTCGTCATGCACATTGCATCTGCTAAGTCTTATAATTTATTTTCTTCTATAGCCATTACATATAACATCAATACATATATTTTAATTAACAATCATAAATATTTGAACAAAAACTAGTATAAAAAGGAGCAAAATGACATATTGTGGCTACAAAATAAGTTGCAAATGTAAAATAATAACCAGTTGTGTTAAATGTATATAAAGAGACCACTCAGAATCTATTTAATTATGCTATTTAGAATTCATAAATACAATTTTATTCTTACAGAATAGTTTATATTGAATCAAAATGTAATTTATCTTATACCAAGCGTGTATATCCTGGTGATGACTTTAATAATTTGAATATCTTAAAACATTTAGTTTTATTAAATTCGTATTTAATTCAAATTTAAAAGTCATTTGTATCTTTTTTTTTTATTAATAAGCATCATTGAAAAGGGTTTCATAAAACAAATTTAAATAAAAAGTTTTCAGCAAACTAATGTTTTTGACAAGGGTTTTGTAAACATCAATAGCACGTCAATTTTTCTGTGATGAATATTAATTAAAAAAATTGCTTCAACACAAGGAAAAATAAATGAATCATTGTATTTTTGTTTTACTACAGAAAGGAAGGATAGGATAGGTAAGGTGGCGGACACCCCTTAAAAGAGAGGTCCCACTTAGGCCAGCACTTAGAGAAATTGGGAACCACAAGCACTTCTACTCGGAAGTTGAACACTCACTAGAGAAACCAAGCAGAATCCATGAAGTGAAAGATAGTATCTTCCTGCTCATCAGAGCCACAACTGTAGAAATCATTTGCCGGAATGCCAAGTCTTTCGGATGGTCATGCGATTTAAGTACAGAAGTGAGTCGGTCCTCTTCTTCAACATCATTATGTAATGTCTAACGACCATCAGGAATGCAATTTCCAACGATATTTCTATGTCCTGGAACTTATGTAAGAGTTACCTTTGAAAGATTTCTCTGAGAAATTCCCAGAATTGATAGGCAATGAAGGACATTGAAACTACTTTCGTTAAGGACTTAACCACTCAACAAGCATTGAGCCAAACTGGCCAATTTTGCATCGGGACTTGGAAATTCATCTGTACAAAATTAAACACACCCAGGAACTACACGTAAACGACCATAAACTTGGGTGGTTTCTCCCACCGTAATTATTTTTAAAAATTATTTTTAAAAAAGACAAATTTTTAGATGAATGAGTACGTGAACGTAAAGTAGCCGTGGTTTAGTAGTAGATAGTGTGTTGTCTTATTAGACGTGAGGGCTCGGTTCAAACCCCATGACAGGCATCTCCAACTAACGAAATACGAAGAAAATATCTTTGGCGACTTCCTCTCAGCAAATTTCTAGCAAAAACCCTGAGAGTAAATAAAATTGCAATGAAAAGCTTCTCTGTCTGTCGTTTGGAGTTGATTTTAAACTGTAGGTCGCGCCACTCATGCATAAACATTATCCCACATAACATAAGTGGTGTGAGAAACCAGGTCGTAATCCTGACTATAGAGTTGTAATGGCCAATTATGTTGTGTACTTATGTATGAACGTGAACAAAACAAAATTGTTGGTGTGGAATGATACTAATCACATGGGATCCAGGAGCATCGAATTCCTTCCAAAAAAGTCATTATTTGGTGTGGATTTTGGGCTGGCGCTGTCCTCGCATTATTTTTTTTTTTTTTTTTTTTTTTGTGAGAAGTGTGTAGTACAGGCTATCACTGTCATCGACGAGCACTATAAAGTGATGGTTATCAACTTCATTTGGCCTGTTTTGGATGATCTAAACACCAATGACATATGGTTTTTACAGGATTGCGCTTTGTTTTACACAGCTCTCGCCTCATTGTACATCCTGCAGGTGCGATTTGAGAACGTAATCTTATGTGAACTGGCCACCGAAATCGGCCGATTAGACCCCGTTATATTTTTTCTTGTGGGGTTTTCTTAAGTCGCAGATGTATGCGAATGAGCCCGAAGTTATACATTTTGATTTCAAAAGTATTTTTTACATTTCATAACATGCTTGCTGCAAGAACACTTCAATTTGGGAATTTTTTCTTTAATTTTAAATATTTTCCTTTCCTTAAAATTAAAAAAAAACAACTTTATTTATGAAATTTTTGTAAGTCATATATTTTTAACTCATTTGCATGTTCATCCTTTGTTCATGCAATTTTAGTTTCACTTCCATTATTCTCATGCATGTCATTTTGTTTAAATGTATTTCTTGTTTTGATTTCTTCACTTCATTGTGCATTTGACACAACATTTGGCAATAAATTATCAACATCAACAATAACAAATTGTGCAATATTTAACAAAGAAAAAATTTATTTCTTACTATTTCCTTACAGAGAGAAACAATAAAAATCAAGACATACAAAATTTTCCTAAATGTACAGTGAAATACTGGATGTAGTAGATAAGATTAGAAAACGAGAATGATTGTCATAAGAAATGATAAAATTTAGAATTTTATTTTGGACCATATAATTGGAACAATGTTGCTATAATGAACACCAGAGATTAGCAAAGAGTATTCAAAAAGATGAGTAGATTCGAATCATACTCATAATATCTGATACTTATACGCATTCACACTTATTTTAATATCATGCTCAAACTACTCATATTCAAAGTTTGAAGTGCTCATCGTACTCATACTTAACAATACGCACAATGTTATTGATTTCGACTCTCCTTTACTCAACATTTACAAGAATCACAAAATAAATATGATTCGCTTACAAATACTACAATACTCACTAGAAGGTTGTGTGTTTACTTTGCTTGCTGTTTTTGTCTTTTTCTTTCTTCTTTTTTTGTAAATGCAACAACAACTAAGACTGTAAATTTTAATGAATGATTTGAATCACTCGAATCATTTATGAGTATTATAAGTATTTTTCTAAATTTATGAATCTGAATGATTTGGCGTATGAATCAAACATATTTCGAATGTTATGCGTTTGATATCAACGTTGTACTAATACTCATTGCAACCTGCACTTATAAATCAATGTTGTAGTGAGTACAAATGACTCAAAGTAGTTGAATTTCAATACTGTTGACTAACTAATACTAAAAATTTCATGAGTGCTTGTGAGTAGCGAAAAAACGATTCATTGCTGATCTCTGATGTACACATTATAGTCGCTGTAGTCTAGTAGGTAGTGTGTTGGCTTATTAGACGGGATATCCAAGTCGCTTAAAGATCCGTATTGAGCATCAGGGGGTGTCGCCGCTGTCTCGACGTTCTCTCTGGGCGCTTCAGTGCCGTACTTGTCTGGGTTCCTGTGCACATGGACATTCCAGACAATAGATCCGATGAGCTAGCCAGAAGTAGGTTCACTCTTTTCGGAACTCTCGTCAATCGAATTGGGCATGCCACTTATCTCGCTTAAATTGGCCATTAAACAAAAATTCTTTCAGAGACGCCAACCTGTTCTATGTCAATGACAAATCTTAATCTTGGCCATCGGTGGATAGAAACTGCACCCAGCAACTACTCACACTTAATCACAATGCTTTATCGATCCCAGTGGCCGTGCTTATTGTCTTTGGGAAAACTCACGAAAAGACTGCGGCACCCATAAAACAACTTTCGACATGGTTTTAGGTTTGTTGAAGAAGAGGAAACTGTTTTCCCCTTTTTTGTCGATGCCTGTCTCTTGCGAAGTACATATATAGCGTATTTGGCTCTCCATTTCTTGTCAGCTTAACAAAGTTAACTTCGTTAATTAAACTTTCAGACTGATTTCCGTCATAGGGTAGTCGTGCTATTAATGTGCAGCCACTGCTCTGACCGAATTCCTCGATGAGTTTGGCGGAAGTCGGTGTTTTGGTAATTAGGCCTTCCTATAATATATCCAAGTTAACAAAATCAATCGGAATACCTATGCCCTAGACCTTTGCCGAGTTTGCCGGCTCTGGTCGACTCCTTAGCAATGCAATTTCCACCGATGTTCCTATGTCCTGGAATACGTGTAAGAGTTACTTTTGAAAGGGCCGAAATTTCTCAGAGTAATCTTCGACATTCATACACAAGGATGGACATTGAGTGCACTGCCGATCAGAACATCAGACCGCTTGCGTATTCTGAATATTAGTCGAAAATTGCGTTATTGTTTGTACTCTGTGCCCCAAACATGTACCCCATTGAGCAAAGTTGACTTCGCTACGACCCTATAGAGGAAATATATGATGATTGGGCAAAAAAAGGAAATTTAAATTAAGAAAAGCGATGAGTTTGGTGAAATTCGGTAATTTGGTAATGAAAGCTACCACTTCAACATAACCTAACCTAACATTCGAATGGTATTTAAAAGTTTTTATGTTTCAAAACTGTCAACGAAGCTTTTTTTCAGTGTAAAAATAAAATTTAGACCAAACGCTTGACAATCAATAACATCTTCTAAGTAATGTTTTTAAATCTTTAAATGCAAAAGTCCTTTTTATTTCTCTCATTTACATTTCTTTGAATTCAAGTTTTCAAATCATGTCATACTTATTAAAATCGTTTGTATAACAAAACTTTGAATTCATTTTTAGCTGTTTACGTCAAAATATGTAGGATGCATTAGACAGTAAGGAAAACAGAATTTTTAATTAACCATTAAATAAACAAATAAAAACAAAGATTGATTGAAAGCTGCCTCAGTCGATAGATGCAGCAATTTAAACAAACAGAAAATTTGTTTGCTTCGATACATGCTTAACAGACATCGACATCATTGCTTCGATACATGCTTAACAGACATCGGCATCATTGCTTAAGAGAGATGGAAGGGAGTCAAACTTATGAAAATTGGGATCATTAATAAGGAGGGATGAATGAATAATTTTTTTTTTCAAATTGAATGCAAAAAATGAATCAAAAATGAAGGGCGTTTATTTGAATGTCAATAAGGCAAACAATGTAATGTGGATTGAGGATTTATTGAAAATCATTTTGTATTAAAATTGCTTAATTGGATTTAAAGTTTATTTTGATAATTTCAAAATTAATTGATACAGAAAAACTAAAGTTCTTTATTCGCCCAGTTAAAATTTCTTGGTTGCTCAAGGCTAATTCTATATATGGTTACTGTGCTTTTGCACCTCTTACCATATTTTGGTTAGAAATACAATCTAAAATCACACACCACTCATGTGATCTAAGTACACATATCTGTACATATAGAGTAACCACAATTACTCTCTTCAAACACACCGCATCTTCACACAAGACTGACTGAATTTCACTAACTCCGTCGCCTGGATTATCTCGTTTTTATATGGCAGATAAATATTCTAATGAATGTTCATGGTGGCTTCGCCTTCTCGAAATCTCTATAAATGTAATTACCGTGTTTACATTTATTATTGAAGTGTTTGTGTATTTTGTTTACTTGTTTACCATTTTTTATGCTGCTGTTTGTTATTATATTAAGCAGTACGATAATTTGTAAACGGGTTTATTGACTGCATTGTTTTGTTTTTGTAACTTTTGTTTATAAATTTAATGTTAAGCGATGTAAAAACAGGACACCAGTATCTAGATGTTTCATTTTCGTAACAATATAAATTTAATATAATATCCGTCAAACGGATATATGTATGTGTATAGAATCAACTAGTAAATTAGCAAAAAAAAACAAAATTTTACAGAGTGTAGTTGGTCAGCTAGCAATTGCTCCAGAATCCATTTAGCGAACGTATGTCTTCGTCTATGGTAGTTATCAACCGTCCAATTCGAGAGTTCCTGCTAGAAGGTTATTGCTATTTATAGTTTAACCTCCAGAAGACTTGAGTCTCGTATGAGACTAACAGGGAACAGCCGAGGGTAATAGGCTGCTTTTTGGGAGGGCACTGTGGACTCAAAGAACAGTTGTCCAGTACGGCCTCGAATATTTCGATTTTCTTATGATGAGAATTAATCTTTAGAACACATAATTAAAAACCTGTAAAGCAGAACTAAACATGGGCGTGCATATTAGGTGTTGAGCAGAGGATTGTTGTTGTTGACACGGACCAAAGTGCTGAAGTATGTGAGAGCAATAAGTCTAGAGAAGACATTAATGGGATATCCTGTGTAGATTGAAAGTAGTGTAATAGATCTTATGGTCGACGTAGTATGACAGTTCTACACCTCACACTTAAATTCATTTGTTGATTTAAAGTATTTCAATTACATATTTTCCACTAGTTTTTCTTAGTTTTTGTTTTTGATTTCAGTTATGTATTCAAGTTAACACCTCTAGATTTTAGATAAATCTCATATAATAACACAGTGCTATTTACATCTGTAGTTTTAATTGAAATTTACTAGAAATTTTAATCGTTTTATTCTCTGCCATACCCTTAAACTGTTCTCACTTGCATGGCAGTATTTGTCTTTACAAATAAAAAAATTGTAAAAAACGTGAGGCAAGAACATACACATACAAAATGTGAAGACATAAAATTTACTTTCGTATGTATGTGTTCCTTATATACATATGTATTTATTTTTGTGTTTTAAAGGTTACAAAGCCTTTGCTTAAATATCCATCGTCCATATTTACCTCCATGAGCATGATTTACTTTGTTTGTGGTGTTTTACAAAAAATGGGGAGGGTCTACTCTCTAAATTGTTATTTGTACAAAATAAGTATGTATTTGTGTCACAATACTGTTCGAGTGTTGGCATAGACCACAATTAGGTGTTTAATGTGTAGGTAAAACTAAGTGTAGGGGACACCTTTTCTTTTAAAATTGCTCTCGAACACCCTGTATTTACTTCTAAAGTATACAGAAGGTTTAGTCTCTTTCATTTGTTACTGCATTTAAGTACTTTTAAGTGCATTTAAGCATACAAGAATGCATTTATCTTTTCAAATACTTAAAAACATACTCTTAAACGTAGGTGTCAGAGATGTTTCTTTCTTTGGTTGAAAATTGCTACAATTGCTTGTCTGGGAGAAACGGACCAAGGTATTCTCTTATGTGTCCATTTTATTCAGCACAATAAATAATTGCTAACATTAAATCATCATTGCAAGCAAAAGGATATGAGAATATCAAAGAAATCCTTTAAAGGAAAAATTAAATTTTTTTAAACAATCATATAAACATATGAAAAAGAATTACATATTAAAAATTATAGCAACTACTTGATACATTGATTAACAATTCTACAGCAAGGTATGAGTTGCGGGATCTAGAGTTTAAAGTCGACTCCGAACAACAAATTATTTTGAGAAACTTTTCATAATAATTTTTTATTTACTCTCAGAGCTTTTTTCAGAATGCTACTGAGTAGAGAAGACATATTTTTTATATTTCATTTTGTTGGAGATGTCTGACCTGTTGTTTAAACCGTGACCTCAAATCTAATAGGTCAACACATTACCAGCTATACTACGGATAATTCCAGACAATAATAAAAAGCCAGTAATAAGGGCACAGTTTTTTAAATACGAAAACAGGACATTTTCTAAATGAAAAATTAGCTTGTTGTATTTGCATTTTTAGAGAACAGCAGCTTTCAATCCCAATGGGATTGAGATCAGCTTACAGGAAGGACAAAACATTTTCAAACATTTCCATTTTATTCCTATAAAAAGTTTTTCACAAGTCGTAAAGTTTGCCTACGATTATTGTCGTCCATGAATGCCACACTAACGATTAATTCTTTTTCCACGTATGATATCGTTGATTCTGTCTAATAATTTTGTAACTTTGCAATTTGAGCTGATCATACAGTTTCCGCCATCATACTTAAATGTATTGTTGGTATAACTTGAATTATGATGTTAAGTAACTGGACTCTATACGTACCCATTTCCCTCTAAGCTCCATCGGGAAGATTTAGATTTGTCGCTCGATTAAATATTTTTCCAAAAAATTGTTTGTTTCCTCATGTTTTGTTTGGCAAAATTCAATCTAGAATTATCCAAAAGAAGCATCCACGTTTAATAGCTCGCCATAGTAGATAATGTGTTGAATTTTTAGACATGACCCCAGGTTTGACATCTCCAACATTACAGAATATGAAAAAATATTTCTTCGGGGACAACTTCCTATCAGTAGATTTCTGGCAAGTATCTTGAGAGTAAATGAAATTTTCTATGAAAAGTTTCTCAAAAAACTCTGTCGTTCGAAGTAGACTTTAAACTGTAGGTTCAGCCATTCATGTATAAAATTAACACACACAATATAAGTGGTGTGAAAAACTAGGTCATAATCCTGACTAAAAGGTTATAGTCTACACGGCATAAACTTTCTGTAATATTCTTTGTCAATATATTATCCTCTCTGCGAAAGTTTAAGGACTCCTTGAACGAATTATTTGAAGAGAAACTGAAGCCTCTTGTACTTTAAAACCAATATCAAAAATAATTTATAATTGCAAAATCGATCCAAAAAGGGGCAAAGAACACCATTACAATGGTCTTGTATTACAGTGTGGTGCCCACTTAACAGTAATTTAAGTGGAAAATGTAGCTGAAGAGGAGCTAAGCATCACAGAGTACCCACATCTTGAAGATGTAAAAAAGTTTTTCTGCAATCATAGAGTTATAAGCAAAGGGTGTCTCAGTAAGATGGCATCTGTTAAATTTAGGTTAATTTTTTTGGCAAATGGCAGTCCTGAAATTTGAGAACGGTCACATAACTGTGAATGTGTTTTGTGAATGAACAATGCGTTGTAATTGTGGAAATTAGAAAGGTTTGTTAAAATCGTTCGCAAATTCGGAAAATCTTTTAAAAAATTGTAAAATAATTTGAAGAAACCGAGTCAATTATGCATCAACAAAAAGGCCAGTCTCTTGAAAACCTTCCTGGTACTGAAAACCCGAAAATATTAATTCGGCTATGTTCGCAGTGCAAAACAAATTTTGACAAAAGATTTCCACTTTCTTATTTAGTTCTTCAGTGATTAAAAGCCCTTAGCCTAGTTTCTTAATCCACCATTGTGGTGTACATTAATTTTCTCCATGAGCGGCGGGGCCTACAGTTTAACGTTAACTGCGAACGAAAGATCTGAGAAACTTTCAATGAAATAAATGAATTCTCATGCATGCCATAAGAAACGAATGCACCCACAACGGGCAATTATGTGATGCAGATTTTGGTAAGGCGGCGTGTGTATGCCGTACATTTTTAAAAATGAAAAGACTGTAAACGGCATTTATTACGGGAACATGTTGGCATAGATCTGGATAAGAGATGGCATAGATCTGACCGATGCTATGGATCTGAATTGTAGTTGCCATAACGTAATAACAGAGATTATATATATCTCAACGTCATTCGTCACACCACAGATTTCTATAAAAAAAAATTTCACAAAATTCTGATGTCAACCAAGATAATGCGACTTAAGTCATGCGAATTTTATGTGGAATTTCGTGAAATCCCGGTGTTATGAGAATGAACCAGAAACAGTTCCTGAGTTTAAATTCAAGATCCAATAAATAACCGGTGAGATAAAGCCACAGCTGCAAAATAAATTCAAATTTGAAAAAGCCTGTAATAGATTTGTAACCATACAATCACTGATTTCGATAGCCTCAATAAAGTTGTTGCGAATTTCTGATGATGACTAGATTGGTTAACATTGTAATTTTTGCTGATTTTATGGTTATAACCACAACTCTACAAATTTTCGTTCCTTGTTGTAGCAGTTGGATTTTGAGGAACAAATACGAACAAAATTTTGTGAATATCAGAGAGAAAAAACAAAATTCGTTAAACCCCTTATACCGACAAATAAAAAGAAAAGCCATCAAATGTTGGCATTGAATGAGAAGCAGAAACACCACAAACACATCACCAACTGAATGCCAAAAATCCCAAATGTTGTACTTTGTTGCAACACGTCTTACTGCCAAGAAAAGGCAAATATTGTGGCAGACACAAAAGGCACAAGAGCTAGACACAGAAAAGAATGAATATTTTTTTAAATTTTTAACACAAGAAAGACTTTAAGACTGCCATGTGTGAAAAGGCAAAAAAAAAATGGAAAAGGAAAAGAGAATTATTTGAGAAAGGGTGTGAATTAAAACAACATTTTAAGCAAAAAAGTTTAAGCTAAGCGTACACAAAAGAGTAAAATACCACACAAATAAAAAACAAATGAAGGAATTATTGTAGGTGACAGATGAACTTGCCTCATATTGCTTTAGTATAAGGAAGTGGACTTAATGTTCTCAAAAGTTGGAAACAAAGAAAAATATTTTTGCTCCACAGTTTTCTAAACCAACTTAAATGTTCATAAAACCAACTCAAGAAAAAAAGTTCCTAAAATTTATTGAAATGAACAGAACAGAGCAGAAAGAATGAAAAGACGGACAGACATTTTCTCAAGAGTTTCATTAATTAAATGAAAGAAACAGAAAACAAAAATGGAAAAGAAATTATTTTAAAAGAAAAAACAATGCTAAGAAGCACATGCTATTGTTTTCTTATGAGTAATACAAACTTCGTTTTACCCAAAATAGAAAAGAAAACAGAAAAACCATTTACTATGGCAGCAACATTGGAGTGAGCAAAATACCATCATCAAATGCATTGTGTATTGAAATAAGGAATGAAAAGAAAGTGTGAATGACCAAAACCTCAAATGAGGCATTTGCGTTAAAACACAATGTTAAAGTCTTCATCACAAAAGAAGGCGATTCATCATTTTTTTTTTTTCGTTATTCGCACACCCAACAATACAGCTATGAAATGAGTGGTTATGTGTTGGTACTGGCAAGAAAAATAAGCGTCTGGTTTTATTGTGACTCTTGATATTTCATCGATATTGTAAGATACGATTATGGACAATATAGCAGTTGTGGAGATTACGTATATACGTATAATAACGTCAAAAATTGTTTGTACTATGAAAGATGTTACATTGTTGTAATGACGATTAGACTAAAAACAACAACAAATTTTTTTAAATTGATTTTATTACTTATTTAGAACCACTGCACTACATTACATCTAGTTATTCATGCACTTCATCACAGGTTTTGCAGTCTTTTGATGGTAGACACCCGCGAGTTCTTTCAATGGGTTCGAAGTATTTCTTTAAAAACTCTCTTTTTTCTCTCAAGTCTCATATATGAGCTTTTGCCTAGAATTTTGCTTTGATTCTTTTCCATACAAAAATGGAGAGGATGCTTATTAACAGTAGCGTAGCCAAATCTATTGATGCACTGGCATATCGTGGCTTTCGTTTCAGTGTTCTGCTTCGATCGAGTACAATAAAGAGAACATTTTATTTAACATTAATAGTCATCAGAACCATTTTAGTCAGGATTACAACACACATTGTTTGTGTGAATTTTATACATGAGTTGCGGGATCTACAGTTTAAAATCCACTTCGAAAAACAGATCTTTGAGAAACTTTTTATTGGCAATTTTATTTCATTCTCAGAGTCTCAAAGTTGCAAAAAAAATAATTTTTTATATTTCGTTTCGTTCGAGATGTCTGTGCTGGGGCTCAAACCTAGGCCGAAAATGGAAATCAACTCTCATGTATTAGCCTTTGCCGAGAGTTCGTGTGAGAAATGGCGGGGTTTTCCTGCAAAATATCCGATTTACTCGCACTCAGGAAATTTGCGGTTCATTCAAAGCTAGCTCTTATATGAATTCCGGGATATCGTTTGGAAGTTGCATTGCTGATGGCAACAGTCGGTACTGCGCTAGCAAACAGCAACATGTTACAGGATATGTATAAGTATTCCGATTGCCTCAGGTAATTTATGTATTATATGCATGATTTGCGGGGAAGCTCAATCAAATTGACAACAGGAGGGTATGCCCAATATTGCTAGACTCTGCTGGATACGAGTGGACAAGAAGTGTATTAACTTTTGTCATAAAATCGCGTGGCCATACATCGCATAATAGCGATTCCTACGGGTTACTTTCCTTTTGGAATATTGTAAATATCCTCTTTCTGCTGATGAGATTGAGCATCCGTGTAAAACGAGCGGATAATATCCAAATTTACTGAAGCAATTGGAATACCTATGTATGTCCTGTAATATGTCGGAATTTGCGGACTCTGTACCGTCTGTGGCAAGCTTATTGCAATGCAATTTCTAACAATAGACGGTTATGGTCCCGGAACTCATATAAGAGATACCCTTGAATGAACCGACATTACTCTGAGATATCTTCAGCATTCATGAACAAGGAGTGACGTTGAAATTACTTTCGGACTTAATTGCTGCATGGCTGTACAAGTAAATCAAAGCAGTTTTAGGGAAATCCCCGCCATTCATCAAACATTGACGTCTGCTTAGAAAACACCGCAATTGTGAAGCAGTCTATAAGTATATACAAACATATATGATTGGTCATTACCACCCTTTAGTCTTACGATCTACCTTCTCACAGCACTTATGCTTTTTGTGTTAATTTCATACATGAGTGGCGAGAGACTGACAGTTAAAGTTGGACTCCAAATAACAGAGATTTTGAGAAACTTTTCATGGTAATTTTTATTTACTTTCAGAGTTTTTGCCAGAAAACTGCTGAGAGGAAGTCACCGAAGAAATATTTTTTTTTTCAATATTAAATTTTGTTCGATTTGTTCGACCAGAGGTTTGAACCGATCCACATGAGAAACTCTATACAAATCCTCTTTACCCTCCAACTATTTAGATAGTGTGGGGTATTCTATTCATTCACCTGGGGCATACAATTAACTTCACGTTATTATTGCAGTACTTACACCTGCAGTGGCAGTAAAGTACAGACAATACAAAAGCACTCGTATTTTAATGCCATTAACCCATTTCGCTCCGAGATAAAATTTTATTTTTTATTTAAGAAGAAAAATACTTTTTTAGGGTAATTAGGACCTACTGATGTCAAAAATCAGGTCAAAAAAATTTTCCGATTTTTCGTTTTCCCAGAAAACAGTGTTCGAAATTTCGAACACTGGCGTTTATCCTATATGTCTGCTTTATACGCAAGTAAAACATTTGAATTTATTTGCTGTTTTATTAATTTATTTTATTATTCTTGAATCAAAAGGCACAAAAGTTATTAAATTTAGAGAAAAATTATACTTAGCAAAATTTATGTGTGTAATAATTTGATATAAAAATTTGAAAAAAAAAATATGAAATAGTCCAAATAGAAGCTATGAAAAAAATGCTTTTATTCATGTTTTAGTTTGAAACATTTTGTATGCAGATGAATATTACATTTATCGCACATATAATTGTGGGCTTACCGCAACCCTTCAACTGACAACGACGATGTTTTCCCTCGGGATTTCTGATTACAACTTGTTTTCCCTGCACTTTTGGAAGATTTGGATATCGATATTCCTTATCGTCGACATAATCATCGGTAGTTTCTTTCCTTTCAGTCAAAAGAAGAGCTTCTGTCACCGAGATTTTGAATTCTTTTTGACTCAAAGGCTTGTCAACTTTGTGTTTTGCAATCAAGCAATGCAATATCTAAGCATTCACAACTGCCGAATTCAAAGTGGTACACCACAAAGGCCAATACCATTTTTTTCCACGAATATTAATTCGGTAGTTCCGGATTGCATCATCCACATGAAACTCCGTATTATTTTGTCCCGCATATATATTTGTTTCTTGAATAATATGGGCAAAGACTTCATCATCGTAAAATATTTGAAACAATTGCAATGGAGAATAGTTGCCCAGTTTTGAGCAAATATTTTCTTTCAGTTCAGTCAGTGGAGCTGGATTTGGAGCAATGTCAAAATTGTATTTGTTTTGGTTTCTTTTTGTCCATTTCGGTTTCCCAAGAGAACTTATAGGCTTGTATTCAAATCGAGGCCTCTTCGATGTTGAAGGTCGTATTTCATCTTCAAATTCAGGATAGCCACTGTCTTCAATTTCATTTCTTTCTGTTTCAATTTCAACAAAACCGGCAACCTCGTTCATTGGATTTGGATCTACGTTAAAGGCTATTTCATCATCATTGATTGTCTCTTCATCCGAACATTCATCGACTCGATCAGGCGGAAGTATATTTACACAATTCATATCGAGGTCATCATCACTCCAGTTGGCTAATATATCATCCAACTTCTTCATAGACAAAATCTTTTTACGTGTACTCATACTTACCTATCCAAAATATAAATCAATAACACAAATAAAAAACCACAAATAATACGAAATTCACTGGTAAATTGTACATAATAAATGAAATATTCACCTTTTCTTCAATAAATTTATTATATAACGATTCCTTTACCTACCAGAATACTGTGCAACAATAGAAAAGACTGATTCCGTTGAGTGCACTGCTTTTATGCCCTTTTCAATATGATTTTTTTCCTAATATTAATCACAGCAAGCGCTGCTATTTCAAATTCAGTTTCATATTCAACGAATACAAAGAATTTTGATCGTCAGTCAGTAACTATAGAATAAGCGCCAGCGTTCGAAATTTCGAACAGACAAGTTTACACGCATGTAAAGGCACGCATGTGCATGTAAATCATAGTTTTTATATTTTATAAAACGGTTACATATATTGACAGTAATTCCTCATAATTATTTTTTTAATTTTATTTTGTTTACTATTTTTAAAAATTAATTTAAAAAGTATCCAAAAATATGGGTTGAAGAAATTTACCCCTAGCATCGGGAGGGAGGGGGATATTTTACGGGCGGATTTTTTTTTTATTTTTATAAAGTTGAGACTTAATACCAAAACCCAAATTTTTTTAAAATTTTACCTTTTTCATACATAAATATTTTTTTGAAAAAAGAAGATTTTTACTGTTCGAAAAATCGAACAGAGGAGCGAAATGGGTTAAAAGAAATTATTTTTTCAAATTACGCAAATGGGTAATAAAAGTATTCAAATAGAAACTATTCTACAATTTCTCTTTATTTTAATAGAAAAGCTTTAATTGAAAACTAAAAACTGAACTAATACATTATAGCAGTGTGAAGTAAGGTGAAGCTTTTCAAATTAAATAGTTTATAATTAAAATTCTAAAAAATTAATTGAAAAAATAATGTTTAAAAGAATAATAATCAGCAAAATGATTCTTTCTTTAGTATGCAAAGTATTATTCCTGTTTGATTCGACAGCAGGCTTACTCACTTAATTGGTCATTACAACCTTTAGTCAGGATTACGACCTAGTTTCTCACACCACTTATCATATTTCCTCTATTATCCTTCCTCTTTAAGGACGTTGTACAATGGGTCAATTCGAGCTCCGGGTACTGTACTTGTCTTAATTGACAAGTACACGTCCTCTAACCTAACCTAATCTTCTCACACCACTTATGTTGTTTGTTAACTTTATAGATTAGTGGTGGGACCTAATCGACTTAGAACGACAGATTTTTGAGCAATTTTTTCATGCCAATTTTATGCACTTTTTGCCAAAAGACTCTTCAGAGGAAATACTTTTTCGTTTTGTTTTAGTATCTGAGAATAAGTCTCAAAAGAATTTAGTTGGTTTTATAATATGAAAGTTGCAGGCCCCACCATTCATAGATAAATTGAATGAAAATTAAGAAACCATTTCGTGGACTTGAGTAGTTGTCCAATACTGGTGGGCCAAGGGCCTTGATGTTAACAAAGTATATCTTGTCAATTGTTGTGGACTCTGCAGTACTTTAAAAAGCACCAATATGGCCAAATACTAAAATTCGGTATTATACAAGTTCATTGACGTTATGCAATAAAAGTCTCCTACGCGTGCAGGATAGCATTATAAGAGGAAATTGCTTTAATATCCGAGGAAGTGCAGCGAGAAAGCTTAGTCGGTTTTGTAATATGTAAGGTGCAGTATCATCGATTGAATAGAAATGAGAGATGCATTCGAAGTCTATTAGAAAATGACAGCAAAGGTGGCAGACACACCACAACAATAGTTGGACCTACAGTGGCGAGCAAAAATGGATGCATGATTATAATTTTCGAGTTTATTATCTTATAAAATTTTAATAGTGTGGAATATGATTATTCTTTCTGCGGTTTTTTCTTCTAATTTTCATTACTATAGTGTATTCAAAGTAAAATTTCAGAAAATTTTAGCGAAAAGAATATAATTTAAATAAACGTGTTTGATGTCGATTCTTCCACTTTTGCACGTTATGCTATTTTTTGCATAAAAGCAAAAAACAATACAAATTACTGCAATGTGCCATTATATAATTTTTTGTTTTCTTTTATTTACCATTCTATGCATTATTTTAATAATTAGAAGCTGTCAGTAGTGATTTTAACGTAATTATCCTCGCTATTAAGAATTGGTCTTCTTATATTAATGAAATGAAAAAATAAGTGTTGAAATTGAAAATAGAGTTGTGTTTCTAACAGAAAAAGGTGAATCTGCAAGAAAAATAGCAAAAGCACTCAAAATATCACTCTATGTGGTCTCAAGTGTTCGAAAACGACGAAATGTGCGGCCAGTTTCTACAACTAGAGGTCGACCAAAATTGCTCACCGATGGCGCTGCTCGTCTTATGGAACGTCTTATGAAAAATAAGGACACAAAAACACCAAAGCTAGCTACAAGGCCATAAATAAAAATGTCAGCGAGTGGACAGCCCGAAGAGCACTTTGCAGAATCGGGTTGGTATCAGCCATTAAGCAAAAAAACCAGCTCTATCGCATAAAACTGTCAAGTCTCGTTTAGAATTTTGCAAAACTTATGGTAAATGGAGGGTTAACGAATGGAAACGCGTGATCTTGTCGGATGAAACCAAAATTAACCGATTTCAATCAAATGGAATAGAATATTATTGGCACCGGCCGCATGAAAAACTTCAAAGGCATCAGGTAAAACAGACAATCAAACATGGAGGTGGAAGTTTGGTGATTTAGGGATGTTTTACTTGGTGGAGTGTTGGTCCGTTGATGAAAATAGAGGGTAAAATGAGAAAGGAGAACTATCTAAGTATCCTTCAAACAAAATTGCCAGAATTCATTGAAGAAAGTGTGTACCCTGAAGAAGAACTGTTTTTCCAGCACGATGGCGATCCGAAACACACCGCCAAAATTGTTCAAAATTGGTTGTCCGATCAACATTTTCAATTGATTAAATGTCCATCACAAAGCCCGGATTTGAATCCAATAGAAAATTTATGGGCAATTATTAAGAGAAGACTGGCAGCATTTGAAAGAGTTCCAAAAAATTTAGACGAACTTTGGACTAGGATACAGGATGAATGGAGAAAAATACAATAAAAAAATATAGAAAATTTAGTGGAAAGTATACACAAGCGTATAAAAAGTATAAAAACATAAAGGGCTGTGGACAAAATATTAAAAATTAATAAATATTTCAAAATTTCGAATACGTGCAAAAGTGGAATAATCGAATTGTTTACGTTTTTAGCAAATAAATAAAGTACATTTAATTTTTGTATATTTATTTTTATATCATCAAAAAATATATCAAAAATGTAACATATACCTGAAGTTTTATTTCATTTGCTTATTTATTTAGGATTTTATAGTCGTTTTATTAAGAATGTTGCAGGATGCATCCATTTTTGCTCGCCACTGTAATTGAAATTGTTGTGTTGTGTTGAAATGAGAAATACGAAAAACGAAATAAAAGGTGATTTTTTAGCTATTATCTTTTTGGCAACACTGGTTTAAACAGCTCACGCACGTTTCGTGTTGTGTTTCACTGTCAAACATCTTCAGTTTGGTCTATAATTTAACCATGAATCGTCTTACAAACGAACAACGCTTGTAAATCATTGAATTTTATTATCAAAATGTGTGCTCTGTTAAGAATGTTCATCGCGCGCATCTTCCATTTTACGACGAAGCTCATTTTTGGCTCAATGGATACGTAAATAAGCAGAATTGTCGATTTTGGAGTGAAGATCATCCGGAAGCATTGCAAAAGGTACCAATGTATCCAGAAAAAGTCATCATTGGACCGTACTTCTTCAAAGATGCTGCGAATCGTAACGTAACTGTGAATGATAGCGCTCACCAAGTGAGTAGTGAGCTGATATCCAACTTTTTTTTGCCCAAAATGCAAGAGCTTGACTTGCGTGACATGTGGTTTCAACAAGACGGTGCCACATGCCACACAGCACGCGTAACAATGGACTTATTGAGAGGCGAGTTCGGTGAACATTTGATTTCACTTTCGGGACTGGTGAACTGGCCGCCTAGATCGTGCGATTTAACGCCTTTAGACTATTTTTTATGAGGCTATGTTAAAGCTCATGTCTATACAGACAAGCCCGCCTCAATTGACGCATTGGAAGACAACATTGAAGCATTTATTCGTGAGATACCGGCCGAAATGTTGGAAAGAGTATGCCAAAATTGGATTAAGCGGATGGACTATTTGAGGCGCAGTCGCGGTCAACGTGTGCATGAAATAATCTTCAAACATTAAATTATATGGACCGTACTATCGATTCAAATAAAGATTTCATGAATTTTTCAGAATTTTATGTGCTTTTTTTAAATTTTCCTATAGCTCTTAAAAAACCACCTCTTATAAAAATATATTTCCTCTTAGCAAACCGCTGACAAAAATTCTGAGATTAAATTCAATTGCTAATAATTCTCAAAAACATGTCGTTCCGAATAGACTTCAATCTGCAGGTCCCAATGTAGTTGTAATGACCGATTGTGTACGTATGCTATGTATGCAATTTAAAATAGTATTTTTAAAATTTACACCCAAGTTTTCATACATTTTAATTTAAAAATTCTTTATGTTTTCAATTTCTTTTTCTTTTTTTTTTTTTTTGTTGAGCTATCCCTCACTCATTAATGCATTAAACGACCCTTATTTTATGCGAAATACTCTTCTGTATTTTATGCCATAAAATTTATTTCCTTTTCTACGACCATCATAGCGTGTCTGATGTTTGTATTTATTTATGTTAAAAGCGGTCGATGCGTGAGCCATCATGAGCACTTATGTACCCATGTATGAGCACGTGCTTTGGTGACTGAATTTGTTTTTGTTTTTTATAGGAATTTTGCACATTTTAAGCATAAAATTCGTTAGCAAATGTTAAAAATAATTTGTATTTTTTATATTTTATTGCCAATTTTAACATTGATAAACTAACCGGAAGGACATTTTTGTTGAAAGTGTTTCAATGTGTCAACATTGAAAAGGGGTGTTCCAAACAGAAAATGTTTTCTTTTTTATTAAAAAACAACAAGCCAGTCTGTGAAACAGCCAATTTAAATACAGACGTTTTTGAGTCAGCCACAAAGAGAAATATTTAAAGAAAAATTCTTAAACTGTAATAAAAGTTTCTTTAACGATATACCCGTGAGCAAACAATGGCATGGCTTACCCTTGCTTTATATTGAAATTTTAACTCATATCTGTATTGGTGATAATAATTTAAGAGAATAAAATCGAATTTGTGTAGAATTTAATTTAGAAGGATCAATAAATGGAGAGACTTTTTAAGATTTATTGAAGAATGTTCTTAAATATGCTGACAAACAAACGTGAATTTTCTTTCATGAAAACTTTTCGAAATAGTATCGGGTTATCCATTTTGTGGTTTCAAAAGTAACTGTAAATAAAACACATATAAAATATTTTTTTCATGATATTTCATTTTTATTGTAAAGTTTGAACGTTGACATTATGTGTGAAACATTACATCGTTTAAATGACCTTCACGCGAAGTGTTGGTTTCTTTTGAGGTAATTTTTGACCACTTTTTGACACATATTGGGCGGTATCGCAGCCATAACTTGACGAATGTTGGTTATTAAGTGCTCTAGAGTTGAAGGTTTATCTGCATAAACATGGTCTTTCGCGTAGCCCCACAAAAAAAGTCTAATGGTGTCAAATCGCATGATCTTGGTGAACAGTTGATATCGCCACCACGAGAAATTACGCGGCCAGGAAATGTCTCTTGCAATAAAGCCATATTCGCTCGAATTGCGTGGCATGTGGCACCGTCTTGTTGAAACCACATATTCTTCAAGTGGTATTCTTCAATAGCAGGCAAAAAAGTCGGTTATCATATGACCATAACGCTTCGAATTGACCGTGACAGTCGTTCCATCGTCGTTTTCGAAGAAATAAGGTCCAATCACACCTTCGGAACAAAGAGCGCACCAAACAGTGACTTTTTCTAGATGTAATGGCCTCTTTTCAATTACTTGATAATTCTCAGAACCCAAATACGACAATTTTGTTTATTAACATACCAACTGAGTGTGAAATGTGCTTCATCGCTGAAGAAAATTTTGTTTAAAAAATTGCCGTCCACCGCCTGTTGTTCAAGCACCCATTCCACGTACCTACGACGTTGTGAATGGTCAGCTGGCTTCAGTTGTTGCGTGAGGTGGACTTTATATGGATGTAGGTGTAGATCTAAATGCAAAATACGCCATAATGTGCCGTAAGACAGTCCTAATTCCTGAGAACGACGAGGAATCGACACATTCGGGTCTTCGGCAACACTTTCAATTACAATAGCGATATTTTCAGGGGAACGAGCGAAACGATGATGCACAGGCCTTTTTTAAATATTTGTAACTACTCCAGACTCTTAAAATTTCTTCACAATTTTGTCAATTGCTTGCATAGTTGGACGATTATGTGAACCATAATCTCCTCTTAAAGCACGATACGTGGCTCTGGCAGAATCACCATTTTTGTAGTATATTTTGATAATTTTTATGCGTTGTGTAATAGTTAAGAGATCCATTTTCGTCAATGACAGACTTTCAACTGAAAAGAAAAAAATTGGTTTCACAACTTAGTTTGACAGATATCGAATTCCAGTCCCATACTTTTGAAACCACGAAATGGATAGCCCTTTTTTTATCAGTGTTCTCCATATGAAATTATTTGTAGAAAAATTTAAAATGGTTCCAGAAACTACAACCCTGCATATAAAATTCTTACAATTATTTCAACGTTCATCCTTGACCATGAGTGCCGAGAACTTTTTAGGGAAACTTCCGATTATTTAAATATAACTCTAAGGTTAGAAATTGCATGATGAGCTGGCCAGAGCTCGCAATTTTATGTCATATTATAAGGAGCATAGGTACTCGGATTACATAACATAACACAATTGGTAATTCGAACCATAGGTATTTGGATTGTCTCAATTAAATTGTTTATTATACACCCATTTTGCAGGGCGGCTCAATTTCATGACAGCAAGAAGGTATGTATATAATTATGCAAGTCTCTGCATGACAGTCTTTAAATTGCATGGCCATCTATTACACAAAAGGGATTCTCGGAAAGTCGTGGCATTCCGGCAAATGATTTCTGCAGGAGTTGTAGGTTTAAGAAGAAAGAGGAGATCATACTTTAATTCATGTCAGTGCCCTGCTCTTGTTATCAAAAAATTGATGTTTTCAAAAAAAGAAATTGATAGTAAACCTAACTATCTTTTCAATAGAATTGACTTCCTTTTTTTGCCGTTTTAAACTACTGCTTTAAAGAAAAACGTATTAAAGTTTATAGCTGGCTGGAAGAACATCCAAACCAAATCACACTTTTTTGCTCTTGTTAAATATTAAAGACAATAACAAAAAAATTTTTTCAACAATTAAACACAATTGTAATCTAACAACCTAAGCTTTAAAAGAATAATTTCAGAAATTATAAATGATAGTGTTCCCTTGTGTATTAGAATACATTATTTTACTTTTCTGACTCTCTATTTCGAATATATTTTCTTATAATTTTCTGCCTTTGTACACAGATAAAATCATAATAAAACTTGTTGTTTAAGACCATGTTGCGGTTGCCACCGAAGGCTAGAAATGGCTGAAAGAACAGCTAAAGCTAGGCTGTAATAAATTCATTTCATCCTATTTAGCACTAACACTATACAACAGATACCATCGTAATCATCTTCTATTACGCAAACACATTAGCTTTCATATTCTCACAAACTATTTCTAACAGATACCATAGGAAATAATAAATGAAGGAACTTTTCTTAGACAGATAAAAAAATAAAAAAAAAACTACGAGAACAAACGATTTAATAGATGAGAGGTGTAAAGTACAAAGAGAAAAACTGTCAGAAAGATAAATACACAATTATTTAGAACAACATTAACCACAGGCATAATAACATAATAATTGTTAGTTTACAATGCAGAAACAAACATGCACTGAGCGTCAAAAGAAACTGTACACTATGACTGAAATTCTAACAATCATCAAACTCAACTTTTACCACTTAAGGAGAGTAACCGAAAGAACTTGACAATATTTGGATTTTTGTTTTTTTGAATTTTAAAAACTGGTAATGAAACAGTTTCTTTTGAAGCTCAGTGAACAGAGTATAAAAGAAATCCCAAATTAAAAGACACAATTGGTAGAACGAAATTTGTAGAGGGTAATTCTACACAATTTTTGTGGAAATTATTACCGAGCAGAAATCAGCAATGAGTATTTAAAAAGATGAGTAGATTTGTAAAGTCGCCGTTGTCTAATAAGTAGTGTGTTCGCTTATTAGACGTAAAGCCTGGGTTCGACTACAGGTCAGATATCAAAAACGAAATATGAAAAAAGAAAATATTTTTTCGGCGACTTTCTCTCAGCAGATTTTTTGCAAAAACTCTGAGAGTAAATAAACCTGCCATGAAAAAGTTTCTCAAAAATCTGTCGTTCGGAGTCGACGTTATACTATAGGTCCCGCCACTAAAGTATAAAATTAAGTCACACAGCATGAGTAGTGTGAGAAGCTAGGCCGTAATCCTGACTGAAGGGATGTAATGGCCAATTATGTATGTATGTATGAGTAGATTCGAATCATACTCATAATTTCTGATACTTATACGCATTCAGACTTATTTTAATATCATACTCATACTACTCATATTCAAAGTTTGAAGTACTCATCGTACTCATACTTAACAATACACATGATGTTTTTCATTTCGACTTTACTTTACTCAACATTTACAAGAATCACAAAATAAGTATGATTCTCCTACGAACACTACAATACCCACTAGAAGGTTGTGTGGCTGCTTTGCTTGTTGTCTTTGTCGCTTTCTTTCTTCTGTTTTTGTAAATGCAACAACAACTAAGACTGCAAATTTTGGTGAATGATTCGAATCACTCGAATCATTTATGAGTACTACAATTATTGCTCTAAATTTATGAATTTGAATGAGTAGACATATGAATCAAACATATTTTGATTCGATATCAACGTTGTAGTCATACTCATTGCAATCTGTACTTATAAATCAATGTTGTAGTGAGTACGAATGAATCACAGTAATGAGTTTCAATACTGTTGACTCACTCATACACAAAATTTTATGAGTACTTATGAGTAGCGAAAAAACGATTCATTGCTGATCTCTGTTACCTAGCGTACGTATGTTCTTATACTTTAGGAGAGCCAAGATGAGACTATCATTCGGTCCAACATTGTTTAAATATAAACAAAATTCGTCTGTACACTACATAATGGATAAGGCAGACTTATATAGACGTTGACATGATTTAGATACTCATCAGAACTTCATAAAGGTTAGAGCATATCTGTGACTACGGCAACCTTCTACGTTAAATAAAGACTTTAGCTTCACATGTATATGGTATATTGGATTTATTTGTCAACACCTTCAATTTATTTTTTAAATTATTTTTCTCTCCCACACAATAATGCTTTTTTCAGAGTTCTAATCAAAATTTCTCTCTTTCTCCGCCCCCAACACATTGATAATTTTCTTTTAAATTAAATTTGTAGAAAAAACACCTAATACTGCTACCACACATGCAAACATAGCGAGTTTGGAAATTGATTTAGAGTTTCTCCTCTTATTAAAACGTAATTTTGTTGCCATTGTGAGTGTGTTCTCACCGACATCACATACTTATCACGCACACACATATAACAACAGACTCACAACAATTGGTCTAATGAAACAAAACATTTTTATGCAAATGTTGAGGAAAGTGTGTGTTTCAAATGTTGGAAAGATTATTTGATTTGGATTTTGAGTTTTCAATGTACTATACTTCTCCCCTAAACAATTGAACAAAAATTTGATTGTGTTTTATAAATGACTAAAGTCGTGTAGGGGTGTGAGCTAGTTTTAAAATTGAAATTAAATTTTGCTTATACTTTTGAGTTCTTTTTTTATTATTTATCTTTGTTAAGGCAACAAAAATCTAAGGCGGATATTAATTTAAATCTTTTCAATTTTGTTTATTCCAAAATCCTATAATTTGTTTGGGTTTAGATTTTTGTTGCAAGGAAAAGAAGCATTTGAGAACAAAGTGAAAAATATTAAAGCGAATAGGAGTATGTTGCAGGTCTTTAAGAACGACCCGATTAGTTAAATTAAATATCACTCATACGTCACATATGAGCATAATGTGAAATTCACATTGTGAATAGATACACATAATGGGTTGGTGATTTAAAGGTCTAAATTTAAAAATGTAATAAAACAAAAATGGTTTAAAATTTTTCCAAATATATATTTTTGTTGTGAAGTACAATTGTTCCGGTTGGAAATGGACAATTATTTTATTTATATGGCTGCCGCGGTTGGCCACACAATACCTAATTCGATCGGACCAATTTTCGTGCACTTTTTCGAGTGTATGGGGCGTCACGAAAGTTGGTCTTCAAAGGTTTAATTGGTTAATCGGCTTAACACTTTTCTTTAATGCCGTCGCACAGAAAATAGTCCAGCAGTGTCAAATTGAGCTTCTTTGCGGCCAATTAACATTACACTTTCGGCTAATTAAACGGCCATCAAACATTTGACGCAATAATCAGGAATACTTGCGATTAGTCTAATAATCAAAAAGAATGAAAAGCAATCCAAAAATATTCAAATTGTTTTCAATAATTCCTTTTGATTATTTTCAAATACTCCAAAGTAATCCAAAAGTAATTAAATTGTTTTCAATAATTCTTTCTGAATACTTGAAAATAATTAAAAAGAATTGAATGTAATTATTGAAAATAATTTGATTACTTTGGGAATACCTTTGATTCTTTTTGATTAATAGACTAATGGCCAGTAATCTTGAGTATTTTTTGATTATTTGCTAATCGTAATCAATTATTAACTATTTTAACCAGAAATAATCGTAATTGTAATCATTATTTCACCTTAACATAAAAATTAAATTATTCGTATATCTAAATACAAGAGTTGAAAACATTATTTCCATTTAGATTTTGTGAGGAGTAGAATTGTGTTGTAAAAAGTATGGGAAAACTTGTTTTCGTAAGAAACCCGTAGTCTTTATATTGAATCTTAGAGGCTCATGTCAGTGAGATTTGTTACATTTTTTTTGTCAATAAGAATAGTGTTAAAGACGCATAGGTTCCATCATGTGATAAACGAAATATATATGTCTTCTACGGCTTTTATGGGTTTAGCACAACCGAAATATCTAATTTTTCCCGATGCTGGCGCATAAATAGGGCTAAATTCGCCGGATGTCATGGGTTATGTTAGCTTTGAGGACTGCTATAGTTTGTTGCCAATTGGCATATATTTGCGACTTAAAAAAACCCCACAAGAATAAGTCTAACGCCATCAAATCATACAAATTGGCTTTCAGAACAGCTGAGGATAGTGGCATATATCTACGATTTAAGAAAACCCTACAAGAATAAGTAAAATCACAGGAATTGCGTGCCCAGTAGGCTTGTTCCTATATGGCACTTTTTTTATTTTTTATTATTTTAATGTGGGCCAACCGGAATATATATTAAGTACAGTGAAAAAATAACACATGATTTTTTAAAAATTTTTGTATTAAGATTTAGGGGTCGCTACCGGCCTTCAAACTTTGTCGTTTTTGAAAAAACTTGCTGCCTTTATATATTCTTCCATTTGGGTGTGCATTAAAAAAATTAATTTTATGCACACCATTATTGAATAAAGATTTTTTAAAACAGAGGGAAACATTTTTTTCGGAATCATTTACTGAGACGGCTAAGCGACTTTTGTCCGATCGTCCTTCCGATTGTAATATTAAATTAAATAGCAAGGTAGAATTAAAAAATAATGAAGATATTGTGTTTGAAATTACTATAAATACTTTTAATTTATCATGGATTCGGGTGAAATTGGTTAGAAGCTGCCCGTGTTGAGAATTAGTCCCTCACAATTTTCCCAAGTGCCCGCCCCTGAAACTCTAAGATATAGATTACTTATTTATATATTTTTTGAAAATTTTAAAATTGTTAGAGAATTATGTGTTTTCTTTACAAAAGTTTCTGGTATGGGGGTTGATAAACTTCTAGCAGTGCCAAAATTATCTGATGGAACTGGAGTTGCAGCTGCGTCGGCAGTTTTTGACACATTGGTAGAATGGAATCTTATCGAAAAAGTCACATGCATGAGTTTCACACAACTGCCACAAATATTGGAAGACGAAATGGTGCATGTATTTTGTTGGCACAAAAGATGGATAAAGATACGCTTTGGCTGGCGTGTCGTCATCATATCTTGGAAATAATGCTTGAAGCTGTGTTCCGCCAAGCACTTGGTACTTCAACTGGGCCTGAAGCATTGATATTTAAAAGATTTAAATTAGCCTGGAACAAAATTAATCGAAAAGCTTTAAATCGGGAATTTCTGATCAATTCATTTTTAAAAATGTGAAAAATATTACTGATGACACCATTTGCTTCATCCTAAATCAGTTAAAAGAGTTTCAGCCTCGAGATGACTACAAGGAACTATTGAAGCTATCTTTAAATTTCTTAGGAGGTATTCCCGAATCTGAAGTGTCTTTTAGAGCACCTGGAGGTCTTCACCGGGCTAGATGGATGGCTAAAGCCATTTACTGTTTAAAGATTTATTTATTTAGAAATGAATTCAAGCTAACTGAAAGCGAAGCATCCTCAATTCGAGATGTTTGTATATTTTCAGTAAGAATTTATGTAAAGTACTGGTTTATAACCCCATCAGCGGTTTGTGCGCCAAGAAATGATCTACAGCTTTTAAAGGGCCTAACATATTATGCAGAAGTAAATGAGTTGCAGCCATTAAACAATTCTTGGTCATCTTTGGTACTTATCGGAAGAGCTTATTGCATTCGCCTTATTTGACGACCAAGTTTCTGTTGATACAAAAAAACGATGGTGGCAGCTTTAGATGTTGAAGGACCGGAAAATCCCTTAAAACGAATTACATTAGATGTCACTCTAATAATTAGCAAACAATTAGAAGATTTTGTTTCTGAAAACACTCTTAGATTTTTAGCATTACCGGTATTTCATCCAATTTCTTAAAGAAAAGCGTTGAAGATTGGGAGGAAAATAAGGGTTACGTAAATGGTAGAGACATAGTTCGTTCTATGAGAGTTGTTAATGATATAGCAGAAAGAGGAGTACAACGGAGGAATATAATAAGCTACATACCAACAATGAACAGCAGAAGCAGTATTTATTGTGATTATAGACAAAAAAACCCAAATTGCAATAAATCAACTTTGCTCCAATAATTATTTTTAAGAAACTATATTTTATGTTTGTAACCGAGAGAGCATCCGCGTTTTGTAGACATACAATTAAGGTATGTATATGTGTTTACCAACAACCTTTTCCCAATAGATGTCCAGACCGTTAATCACCATTAATTTCATGAATTGACTGATTTTGTTAGATTTATATTGAAATAAATCTTTTGAAATATAGTAAAAATACTCTCGAAATCGTCTTATTTCTGGGCTTTAGTACCACTATTAAAACACACTGGAAAAATATAAAGAAATTAGGAAAAAGTTATAAGGGCAGCGATTTTTTATTAACACCACAGTTCGGGGGCCGGTAGCGACCCCAAAACCTTAACAGAAAAATTTAAAAAAAATCATGCATCATTTTTTCACAGTGCTTAATATATATTCCGGTTGGCCATTAGCAAAATCCATATTTTTTATTTATGAACCACCCTAGTGCCCAGTTTACATCCACCTCGACAATGAAAAGTGGATTGTTGCCTGTCTTGTTGAAACCACATCTTATTAGAGTTCATATCATTCAATTCAGGGCGAAATAAGTTGGTAATCATTGACCTACAGTGCTAGTTGTTACAAGGATAACCTGAGCAAAAACCTTCGCAATGAATATATGCCGATGACGCCGATAGACCAAAATCCACAAGAACGGGTGCATTGGACTCGTTTGGATTTGAAGTGAGTGGGTATCGTCCCAAATTCAACAATTTTGTTTGATTACGTACTCATTCGTTAAAAATGTGTCAAGTCACTGAAGATCATATTTCTCACATTTTTCCAAACAGGGGTACTTACTACTTCTTAGAAGACCGTATAAAATTGTTGATAGTATTTGGTAATATTAAGAATTGGACAATAAATGGACAACAAAACACACAGTTGTCCTTCGATTGCATCAAAATCAAAACAAAACTTTCCTGACCGATAATCTTATCTTAGGTAGTCTTAAAGCAAATCGATTGTGACCGTTGATTTATTTCATCTGTACAAGGTCATACCAAAACATCGTTAGTTACTTGTGTCGGCCCCGTGATTTATTGGAATACTATCAATAATTTAGTAGTCGCCGCAGTATAATAGATAGTAAATTGGCTTCTTAAATCTGTCGTTCGGAGTAGGTGATAAACAGTTTCGATATATCAACACCAAGGATTCCGGGCCACATAATACCACTGCTTTCGAAATGTTCAGAGCCACAACCTCGATGTTATCTAAAATGCAAAAAGGATGGATCCACCTCACTGAGAGTAATATCAACAGGTCTTATGTAGAACGGGCCACATGGAAACCGTACTCGGTTGCTGATCAAATTTTTAGCCTCTAGATAGTTCATAAGATGATGATGTATCATACTTTCTACAACTTTGGAATGCGCTGACTAAATTGCTATTGGTGGGCAGTTTTCTGGTTTATTAGCCTCAACCTTTTTAGGAATTAACGTTACATTAGCAAATTTCCCGCAAGGTGGAAAAATACCGGCTCGATATTGAGCACTGAAAAATGTAGTTAATAGACGAAATAGCGTCTAAAAATACTGCCTTTGGCTGTATTACCGTCCGGTTTAGAAGGTTGGTTAACTTTATGTTACGTGTTACAACTACGGTCATTGATTTTATCCATGATTTGACATATTTGAAAATAGATTTGTATTTAAAGGTGAGTCAATTACTATTTGCGCTGTCTGTTAAAATAAAAATGCCATGTTTTCAGTGCCGTTTTATAAATAATTTTATTTGTTGAATGCTGTACACAAATTGTCATTTCAAAATCATTTCAAGCACTTTATTTTTCTGAAAACATTTTAAAATTGAATTTTGATTTTAATTCCATTAACGAAAATGTTTCTAGTTTTGCTCTCTATGCTATCGAGAGTAATTTAATCATTGCTTTCGCTTAAAGGGGTTTAAAGCTATCACTTGGAAAATCTTCTCTAAAAGCCTGATAAAATATGTTGTTGCTAAAAATAGCAAACAATTGGACAAAAAAAAAAAACAATGCTAGCAATGTTGGCGTATTAGTTTTTTTAAAAAAATTTTGTGCCAGCACAAAAGAAATCGAATGAAAGGGAAAAATTGTTCAACCTGAAACAAAAACCTCAGAAAACCCTAAAAAGATTGTATCTATTAAAAGAGATTTTTCATTGTTACTGTTGTTGTAACAGTTTCTGTAAGAAATTAAAGTCTGAATTACACACAGCCAAATAACAAAAATAAACAATAGCAGCAACGATATGCTACACATGTTTTCAGGTTCCTTTGTGTCACTTGGTTGCATTCACATTTTTGGTAAACGTAACGTGAGTCAGTAGATTTAAAAATAACAATGTATACCTTTCTGTGTCAGTTTTCATTGTTGAAAATAGAAGGAGATCTTCAAAGGTCGTAAAACTACCGGAATAAAATGAAACTGCAGGTGCTTTAAAGATATTTTTTTTTTGTATTGATGAATCAGAACGATTTGATACTCACTTTCCATAAATTTTTGATTTTGTTATGTTTTTACCTTTCTAAAAACGTTTAATATATGAGGTCGTTGATTGCAAATAAAAATAAAAATTAGTTTGTGTTTAGTTTTATTTAAATGCTTTATTGTTCGCACAATTCTATGTGCCACTGTTCACAACTTGATGTAAACAACAACAATTGCTTTGGTTGTTATTCTTCTTTACACTCTTTTGGATAAGCAATAACAACTGTCCGACAGATCTATATAACGGATATCTTCAAACCCCGATTATTCTCTTCAAAAACCCCGCATCTTTACACAAGACTGACTGCATTTTTACTGATTCCGTTGCCTGCTTTGTCTTTACTCTTATATGCCAACGTAAACATTCTGATCACTGATCTTGACGTCTAATATTCCTGACTTCGCCTTCTCGAGATCTCTATAAATGTAAACATAGTTGTTTCATTGTTGTTGTTTGCTTATTTTTGTTTACATTTATTCTTGCAGTGTTTGTTGTTGCAATTTTGTTTACTTGTTTATTCCCTTTTTTATACTGATATAATCCTGACAGTAAGGTTGTAATGACAAATTATGTATGTATTTTCATAAGTAAAGCAAATAAAAATTAGTTTTCAACAATATTATTCTGAAGTTCGAGCTTTCTTATAAGAAACAAATTAAAAGGGAACTACGTGACTTTAAAGATGTGCTTTAAGAATGAAATGAATACCTCAATGGCTTCAATATCTTCTTAAGTTGCCCAATATTTTTTGTGTAAAATTTTTAAAACTTGAACTCTGCAATCTTGTTGTTTGCCCATGAATACAATCAATTTTATGTGATTGTAAATAACTTCCATAATTGTTACATTTTACTGTTGGCACTAACAACAATATTTGTTGCCTCCTGCCTTTATAAAACTTAGTTTTTATAGCTTTAGGCCTGTTTTTTCACAAGAGTTGACATCTGAACACAATTCCATTTGCAGCCTTTTTTTAATAAAAAATTACAATTTTTTATTCCCTTTTTGAAGGAGGGAAAAACAGTTTCGTAACCCAAAATTTCAGTTGGTATATGATATAGATATTTTTGCGAACAATTTTTTCAACTACTTTTTTTTTCGTTTCAACTTTTAACAACTGCCAGAGATAGAAAAATCTTGTTTTTTTTTGGTAAAAAAGGGTTTGCTTCTTAACTTTCATTTTTAATGAAAAAAAACCCAAAAAAATGATACTCTGCTGGGTTCTGTATCCATTATTTTGTTATTGTTGCTGCGTTACCATTTCAACAACTGAAGAACAAAGTTCCAACAACAAAGAGTTGAAATTGAATACAATGAAAATATAAGAGGGAAAGATATGATGATGTTGTTGTTGAATAACAAAATTATTGTAACAAGTTTTTCCTTCAGTATTGAATTCTATGCCTCCTACTGACTGTTGTTGCCAAACAATATGTTGCAGATCAACAAATTTTATTTGGCAAAAAGTAAACGAAAACTGTATACAAAATTATTATAATTTTTGTGTGTAAAAGAAGACAGATTTTTTTTGCTTTCTGTATCAAGAAAACTTTAATAAACAATTTTGGCAAGCTTGAAAACATCACTTACTCTCATGAAATTGTTGATTTAATTGTTGTCTCTAAAGGCTCGGCATCGTTTTATTCTTTATTACATACAATTTTTATTGGTAATTGAAATAAAATCGCCGTGGTCTAGCAGACAGTGTGTTGACTTATTAGACGTAAGAACATGGTTCAAGTATCAGTTCAGACATCTCCAAACAAAACGAAATATGAGAAAAAATTTCTTCCACGACTTTCCCCCAGCAGATTTCTGTGCAAAAACTCAAAAATCCGTCGTTCTGAGTCGACCTTAAACTGTAGGTCCCGCCATTATTATATATATATTAATACACACAGCATTAGTGCTGTTAGAAGATAGTACGTAGTCCGTACGTATGATATATTATAAAATTTGAATACAAATTAAAATCTCTTTTTTAAAATATTATTGGCCTTAAAAAGGGCCTTTTGTGTACAAAAAAATTATAAACCAATTCATTAGCGAATGAACATTTGATGACAGTTTTTTTGCCTTCCCTGACGAATTGCTTTGCCAATTGAGAGGGGCACAACAAACAGATATCAATTTGAATTTTACGAATATATGTACGAGGTGTGATCAAAAAGTAACCGTTATTTTGAAATTTCGTGAGTTACGTACCTTCGATTTTTTTTTCTGTTATGTTGGTACACATGTCCGTTATATGTATATGTTGACAATATCAGCCATTTTGGATTGTCAGTTTGTTTTTGACAGATAAATAGGTTAGTCGTGTTTTGGCGTGCTCTTCGATTTTTTACTATACTTTTACAGAATTTAGGCTATAACAATAATATTGAAACACTAACTATAATAATAATAACAACGAACTTTTATGCGATACAACTATTCACTTATTAACTGCACTGTTGAAAATATACATATCTAAGCGTAAAAACTTCTTAATGGACAGTCTTTCTTTTTCATTTTTGAAGATAAGAGGTCAACAAATTAAGTGCCTGAAAATACTTTACAGAGAAACTATCAATTATTTTGATAATCTACTGTGACAGATAGCTTGGGCTCTATTCTATGACAATTTTTATGAATTTTCTTTTAATTCTTCAAAGCCTCGCAAAACTCTTAATAACCCAAGTGAAATCTCTGAGGACCCCTGCTAAATTGTTATTAAATAAACAGAAGCAAATTTCTTATACAAAGTTATAAAAAAGGGAGAATGAATAAAATGTATGCAATTTTAGAACGCACATACATATATACAAACTACACTTTTCTGCAATTTATATGTAAAATTTAAGGAAAACATGAAACATGTTGTACACAAAAAAAAAAACATTTTCGAAAGTATAGTTTATGCTTGTGTATAATACATGTGCTGTTTTGTTTATTGAGCATATAATTTTATATTTTAAAACAGGGATGCCCAAAACTAAAACTGTAGTAGTATTGGTGAGCGAGAGAGAACTGCACTGAAAGAAAAGTTGTGTAAACTGAAATAAAATGTACGGAAAAAATCCAAAGCACTTTTAAAGCTATATGGTTGATACATTTTTCAAAATTTGAGTGAAAAAAGTGAGATCTCTCTCTCGTGGAACTTCATTTATGTACGTGTTTACAAAAGTTTGTTCAATCAGTGACTATGGAAAAAGACTAGAAAAACAAACAAAAAATAGATACAGGGTTATTTCTTTCATTTATATTTTAATAAAATCTTCAATATTTTCGATAAGCTTAGAATTAAGTTTTTGAAAACATTTATTTAACATTTTTTTAATGAACTCCTCATCAGAAAATGGTCTACTATGCCTAACAATATCCAAGCTTATTAAGCTTGATAACTCCATTTTTAACATTTTGTTTGCTGAGGTTTTTTCATTGTTTTATTCTTCAAGTAACCACTCTTTAAATTTTTCATATACATTTTTTTATTTTTACAAAATAAATCTATTTTTCCCATCATTAAAATCATCCATATCACTATGATAAGAACAATAGTGCCTTCTAAATATTCTCTACATTCCTTCAATATTTTATATCATAAAATGCATTGAGCATCATCAAACGCATTTTTTATCATAAAATATGTTTCGTAAGTCATAGTAAATTTTGTTCAGTGCTTTAAGCAACAAAAAATCGTACACCCACTACGCATGTGCATTCGTCGCTGTCTGAGTGACGACTAACCAAAGAGAATAAGAATATGTGTGTTTCTAGTTTGCGCAAAAGCACTATGAAACGGGCATCAATGTTTTAAAACAATAGGGATGTACACCTATTGTAGCAGAAATTCAAATAATGGCATAAAAATATTGTTAATTTTTTACCCTTTTAAAAATGTTCTAAATATGAGTTCGTAGATTGCGAATAAAATAAAAATAATTTTTTGTGTTTTGTTTTAATTAAAGTCTTTATTTTTCGCACAATTCTGTGTGCCAATGTTCACAACTCGATGTAAACAACAACAATTCACTTTGTTTATTATTCCTCTTTGCACTCTTTTGCGTAAATAATAACAATTATTAGTCAATTGTTTGTCAGATCTTTGTAACGGAGATCTTCAAATCACGATTATTCTCTTCACACGCAACGTGTCTTCACAAAAGACTGACTGAACTTTTACTGGCCCGTTGTCTGCTTTGCCTTATATGGCAACGTAAACAGTCTGATGAATGTTCTTAAAGGCGATCTCTATAAACATAAACATCATTGTTTGTGAATTTTGTTTTGGTTTATTCATGTAGTGTTTGTTGTTCTATTTTTGTTTATTATTATAATTTCGTAGTCGCCGTAGTCTAGTAGGTAGTGTGTTCGCTTATTAGACGTAAAGCCAAGGTTCGAGCCCCAGCCTAGACATCAAAAATTCTGAGAGTAAATAATCCTGCCATGAAAAAGTTTCTCAAAAATCTGTCGTTCGGAGTCGACGTTATACTGTAGTATAAAATGAAGGCACACAACATGAGTGGTGTGAGAAGATAGTCCGTAATCCTGACTAAAGGGTCGTAATGGCCAATTATATACATATGTATGTATGTATGTACATATTATCATTTTTTTATGCTGGTGTTTTGTTGGTATATTCTTGTTTACTTGTTTATCATGTAAACAAGTATCTTGTTTTTGTGGATTTTGTTTATAATTTTAATGTTAAATGATGTAAAACCAAAACACCAGTATCTAGATTTTTTTCTAACAATATTGTTTTATTGTTATGGTGGCCATAAAACATCTTTTGATCATCTTCTTGCCCAAATATGTGTATCGCCTTATTATTTACACACAAAAAACTACTACGAATTCTAAACACGTTTAAACAATTTGTTTAAAAAAAGGATTCTAACAAAGTAAATCTGACCCCTTGTGCAAACGCTTACAGAACAGGGGCAACAAATACTTAAGCTCTTAAATTTAACAGCAAACTGCTCCTCATCCTACATGCTGGTGCACACGAATCTTAAATTTCTAAACTTGTGGTTTAAATTGTTTCTTTCTTGACTTTTTCCACAAAACGAATGATATTTTTTTTATTGTCGAAACGTTTGAGAAAATAATCTTCTGGACTTTGAGAGATAAAAATTTCACCAATGTACACTTGCATGTAAAATAATTTAAACAAATAAACTTTAATAGTTGAAACATGCAATGGGCTGTTGTGAGTCAAAATATAAACTAAAAAAAACCTCTATAATAAGTTTCACATGTGTATTCTTTCATTAAAGTTTTTGATGATTTTTCGTCTAATTTGTGAGCCAATCTTGGCAATTTAAAAATTTATAAAAACGCGACCGCAGAATTACCCTTTTTAAGCACTTTTCTGAATTAGACCTATGGCATAAGTTGAGTTTGCTTTGAGGACCGTTGTGTTTTAGTCGCATACGCACTCAACTAAACTAAAACCACCTAACATGTCTTGATGTATGAAAAATTCGATATCATTGGATGTCACAAACACTATACATATTTTAATTAAATTTAAAGTGAGGAAGGGCTTAATGAAATGAATACATATTACGATATGTAAGTCTTAAAAACTGTAATAACGTGTTTTGTTTTAGGTTACTTGAGTTCTATAAGGTATGTTGTAAAAATATTAAAGGGTCCGCCATCTAACGTTTTTTTTCAACTAGTGCTTATTTCGTGAATGGTAACACTTAGCTCATGTCTGATTTGACAGATAATTAGTTTTATCCTTTCGCTGAACAAATGTGGTTGTGTGTACACAACAACGCTGGGAAAGTGGGCCTGCGATCGCCTTACAGAAGATGCCGATTTTGGCAAAAAAAATCATCTTTTCAGATGAAGCTCATTTTGACCTTGGCGGGTATGTAAACAAGCAAAATTGTGCATTTGGGGCACAGAAAACCGGCACGCATACATTGAAAACCCGACGCACCCAAAACGAGTCACTGTTTGGTGCGGATTTTGGTCCAGAGGCATAATTGGGACATTTTTCTTCGGAAATGAGCAAGGAGTGGCCGTTACAGTCAATGGCGATCATTATCGGGCCATGTTGAACGAATTGTTGTTCACAAAAATTGAATAGGAGGATATTGGCAACATTTGGTTTCAACAGGACGGCGCTACGTGCCACACAGCCAAAGCTACACTCGATGTTTTGCACTCTGTTTTTGAAGATCGTATTATCAACCGCAGAGCTGATGTCGTTTGGCCACCTCGGAGCTGCGATTTGACACCGTTGGACTATTATTTGTGGGGTGCCGTCAAAGATAAGTGTTACGCCGACAAGCCAGAGACAATTGACGCTTTAAAGGACAATATTCGTGAAGCCATTGGTGAAATACAGCTGCACACAATCGATAATGTGCTTAAAAATTGGACCGATCGTGTAGGCTACTGCATATCCAGCCGAGGCAGCAATTTGAATGAAATTATTTTCCATTATTAACCGGAAGGATTGTACTTTCAAATAAAAAAAGAAATTTGAGGAAATATTCAGTAGTTTTGTTTTTACAGCATTTTCAAAAAAAAAAAAAGTTATATGGCAGACCCTTTATTAGCTATTCGGTCATATAATTACATTTCTTCTTCCTAAGCTTCGGACAATAAGGGAAAAGGTATTCTGTGGTCCCCTCTTCTTTCTCGTCGTTTCAGCTTCTGCATAAGTCGTTCTAAAGTGTTTCCAGTTTTCCGGCGTAAACACTCTATGGCCGTTGTCACATTAGCACTGCTAAGAGGGTGCTTTGATGGAATCTTGATAGGTTCAATGCAAATTCTGTTCTAGGAATTTATTTCAATTTTCCGTGGATCCAGCTTTAGCAAGTGAGTAGGTCATGTTGTTGTTGTGTATATCATCATACGATATACTACATACATACATACATAATTAACCATTACACCACTCATGTTGTGTGCCTTAATTTTTTTTATACTTGAGTAGCGGGCCCTACAGTTTAACGTCGACTCCGAACGACAGATTTTTGAGAAACTTTTTTATGGTAAGTTTATTTACTCTCAGAGTTTTTGTCAGAAATCTGCTGAGAGGAAGTCGCCGAAGAAATAATTTTCTTGTTTTTAATATTTCGCTTTGATGTGTGGCCAGAGGCTCGAACCTGCGCTTTACGTCTAATAAGCGAACACACTAATTACTAGACTACGGCGACCACATATACTACGATATACTCTGATACCGAATTCGTCCAGTTCAGTTGTTCTGAAAAGATTCCACATCCGACTTTGTTGCGCGATCTGAATTCATCAGTGAAATCTTACATGACGCTTCCTGGGAGGCATGAACCATTATCTGGTATATGCGTAGCAACATGATAGGACTATTCTGATCAACCATACCCAAAGTTTAGCATGACCATAGCTTCTGAAATTTCATGTTCTCAATGCCGCTTTTGCAACCACTTGTTTCACCAACATGGCTGGTGATAGCCAGTTAAATATGATAAATAATGCCTTGGATGCTGTAGTTTTAAAAGCATCAGTGTTCTGTTTTCATTGTTTGACAATTTTTCAGTTTGTGATTTATATCTGAAAGCATGCATGTGCCACATATTTTATTAAATTTTTTAAAGAAGTTTTTTGTTTCTTAAAACTCATTTCACAAATTGATTAATTTGAGAAAAACCTACTTTCAAAGGCGAAAAATTATAAAAAGCCATTAATTGCAGCACATGCCATTGAGAAATCACATACAATTCATTTTTATAACATATTTTCATTACCAAAAAATAAACTTTTTAAACCATATAGAGGGGTTTACATTGCCCAAAATGTCATTTGAAAATTAAATAAATCGTTATCTACCATAAACTATTATTTAATACATATTATGCTCCTTCTGTTGTGTACAAATTAATTATGTTTGCATGTTTATAATTGCATTTATTATAAAAAAGGAAGAAGAAGAAAAAACAGTTTGTTATATATTTAAAATGCAAATTTTGTTAAACAAAATTGAAAAAAACTCTTCGAGATGATTGCCAGTTTTTCTCAATGTTATTAATAAAATCATAACAACAATAACCATGAGAACGAGAGAGTACGAAAAAAGGTTGGTAATTATTAAAATAATTTAAACTCGTACTGAATAAGAATTATATTTATAATGTGGGCCATCTATTGGTTTAAATTTGAATGTGGCAATACTTAAGTAATTCTATACTGTCACAAAATTCAGTATATTATCTCCACTAAACATAATGGGTCTCGATGATGTCGATTTTGCCAGAAAACCAAAAAAAAAAAAATCATCTCCCCAAATGAAGTTCATCTTCATCATGACGGATACGTTAATAAGCAAAATTATTGTATTTGGAGCTCAGAGAACCCACACGTGGTCTTATAGAAGCCAATGCACCCATTACGAGTGACTGTTTGGTGCGACTCGTGGAACGGAGCCATCATTGGCCCATATTTATTAAAACATTAGGACGACACAACCAATACGGTCAATGGAGGCATCTATCGCACCAATGATAACCGATTTTAGTTGTACCCGATCTTCGTGGTATTGATGTGAATAATGTTTGGTTTAAGCAGTATGATGCAACTTCCCACTCATCTAATGCTACAATTGATTTATTGCGTCAAACGTTTGATGGCCGTTTAATTAGCCGAAATGTTGATGTCAATTGGCAGCCAATAAACTGCGACCAATGGTGTGTTGGACTATTTTCTGTGAAGCACCGTTAAAGAAAAGTATTGTGCTGATAAACCAACTACAGTTGAGCATTTGAAGGCCAAAATTCGTGATGTCCCCATACAGTAAAAAAAAAAGCACGCAAATTTGTCCGACTGATTATTTACTGTGACTTCAGTCAGCCATAAACACATAAAATTCAAAAAAATGCATGAAATCTTTATTTGAATCGATAGTACGGTTCATATAATTTAATGTTTGAAGATTATTTCATGCAAATGTTGACCGAGACCGCGCCTCAATGTGGTCCATCCGCTTAGTCCAATTTTGGCATACTCTTTCCAACATTTCGGCCGATATCTCACGAATAAATGCTTCAATGTTGTCTTCCAATGCGTCTATTGAAGCGAGCTTGTCTGTATAGACATGAGCTTTAACATAGCCCCACAAAAAATAATCTAAAGGCGTTAAATCGCACGATTTAGGCGGTCAATTGACCGGTCCCAAACGTGAAATAAAATGTTCATAGAACTCGCCTCTCAATAAGTCCATTGTTACGCGTGTCGTGTGGCATGTGGCACCGTCTTGTTGCAACCACATGTCATGCAAGTCAAGCTCTTGCATTTTGGGCAAAAAAAAAAGTTGGATATCATCTCACTATAGCGCTCACCATTCACAGTTACGTTACGATTCGCAGCATCTTTGAAGAAATACGGTCTAATGATGCCACCAGACCATAACCGCACCAAACTGTGACTTTTGCTGGATGCATTGGTAGCTTTTGCGATGATTCTGGCTGATGTTCACTCCAAAATCGACGATTCTGCTTATTTACGTATCCATTGACCCAAAAATGAGGTTCGTCGTTGAACACAATTTTTCGATAATGAACTTTCTTAACAGAGCACACATTTTTATAATAAATTTCAATGATTTGTATGCGTTGTTCGTTTGCAAGACGATTCATGGTTAAATTATAGACCAAACTGAAGATGTTTGACAGTGAAACAAAACACAAAAAGTGCGTGAGCTGTTTAAACCAGTGTTGCCAAAAAGATAATAGCTAAAAAATCACCCGTTTAATGAAATAATAATCAATTTCTAACCGTAACAATTGTACTTCACAGTAAAAAAAATAAACTGTTTTTGCATCATTGAATTTTTAAATTTAAACTTTTAAATCACCAACTCGTTATACATAAGTACATATGTACGTATTTATTCACATTATGCCTATATTTAATATGAAAAATTCATTCATTACAAGTACATATGTGACGTATGAGTGATATTTAATTCAATTAGTTTCATGTATGACAAAATCAAAGATTTTTTATTGCATACGTTTTAGAGTAACTAGTACCAGTGCATGTAATATGATGCGTATGAGTAATATATTTCAAATTCAATTAAAAAGAAATAATTTGGAATTAATTTGGAATTAAGCTGCGATATGACAATTCTGATGTATTTTTAAAAATGTTTAATTGTTCGAGATATCGTAACCTAAAAGGTATATACAAAATCACAATTCTAGGCTATATTCTAGTAGGTACTCCTTTATGGCCAGTCTATATCTTCACAACAAAATAATAAATTTGGAAAAATTTCAAACCATTTTTATTTTATTTTATTATATTTTTAAATTTAAACTTTTTTATCAACCACCCTATATAACGATTATTATCCGTATATAGCTTTGAAACAATTATATGAAGTGAAATAAAATATCTTGCATCTTGCGATGATGCGTTTTTTTGCTGATGCCATTGGAAATATTAAATAATTATTACAATCATGCCTACCATACATGCCAGCTATTTGTGGTTGTATTTTTTATCTTTTGTTTTTTGTTTTTTACAGGTTGGCATATCAAGATGAAGGTTAATTTCGTTTTTATTACACTTTTATGCATTGGCAAAATTATCATTAATTAAAAAGTGTAATTGAATAGCTGTACTTGATTAAATTGAATGAAACTGAAGTTTATGTCAAATATCATCCGTTGAAGAAATCATAAATTAATAAATTTTCAGCATTGTAGTGTGCATAAAAGTATTGTAAACTAACAATCAATTTAACATAATCACTCCTGTACACCGAACTTTTTAAACTGATGAACAGGATAGTCGCTGTAGTACAACGTAAGAGTAGTACTGAAAGCTGTGAAAAGTTCAAAAAGGTAGTAGTAGTCGCTGTAGTAGAAGCTGAAGGGCAAAATTGGAATTTTTGTAATTTGTTGCTCGACATACATATATAAATTGCAAAGAGGGTTCATGATTTTCAATATATTCAACATTCAAAATCTGAAGGAAAAAATGTAATGTTGTTGGATATGCATTTATTATGTAATTTGAGATCTATTTATAAGAAAATTTACACAGTATTCCTGCATTATTCAGAAAGTTTATGGAAAGACTATTTCGCAACATTATATAAAAAACTCCACCATTCTTTTCGCAATTTTCTGACTACGTTACTCATTCTGTCGTAAGCGTCAGCTTCTACCACAACTACTTTATTCTGTTCCAGAACAAAGTGGAAAACAGAATAGTCATTGTAAATAGTAGAACATAACGAGTAGAAATAGTTTCCATGCGTTCAAGACCAAGAAGTCACGCATAAGTGTACATATTGCAATGTTCCGCAATGGTTCTAACCACCACACTGCTTGAGCCTCAGTGGAATTTTATCAGATTTTCCGTGCGCTACCTATACAGTTACATATAATAAAACCTTACTCCTGTTCAGTTTGAGATATAACTGGTCAATTCTTAACTATATAGACTGTAGCGATGTGTGGGCCTCAGCTCAGACATTTTAAAAGATTTCTTTTGCCGATTTCGAAATCGATGTTAAACTGTAGGTCGAGTCACTCATGGATAAAATTAACACATACAACATGGGTGCTGTGAGAAGCTAAGTTGGAATTCTGACTAAATTGTTTTCTCATGGTAGTAACGCCCATGAATTACAATCTGCGGAAGTAGTAACAGTCTAGTAATTTGATAATTGACGAATGTTGGGGTTGGACTCTGAGAATTTTTGACAGAAATCTGCTGAGAGGCAGTCGCCGAAAAAATATTTTTTGTATTTGTTGGAGATGTTGAGAAGCTAGGACGTAATCCAGACTGAAGGGTTGTAATGGCCAATTATGTATGTATGTATGTATGTATGTCTTCACCTAGGGCTTGAATTATGGCTTTATGCCTAATAAGTCAGCAAACTGCTTACTAGACTACGGTGGCTACACTTCTCCCTTCACCACTCCTCACACTACTCCCCTTTTTGCACCACCTGTATTTTCGGTAAATCCAACAGGAATAAGGTCCGTCAAGAATAGAGGTAATCTCCTGAGTGTCGGTCTCAGAAAAAATTAAAATAAAATACCACTCATTGTGAGATTGCCGCGATGAAATTACCAAGTTTAAAGTCGTGTATTGTATACACCAAGTACAGTGCAACTTCGACAATCCCGACACATATAGTTTTAGGCACGTTCGGATTATCGAGTTGTCCGGGCTATAGTAGTGAAAATTATTAAAATAATCTAAGTGAATTAAATACATACATACATACTACGATTTATTAAAAAAACGAAGTTATTTTGTGCTGACTAACTTTGTTAAGGTGGTTGATTTGTGCTTTTTGCTCTAACCTCTTCCACAATAGAATATCCTGCATATCTATATTACTGTCCTCAGCCCACTGAATACAAACTGAAAATGATTTCTTTGCATCTGCATTAGATATCTTTGTTTTTGCATTCATTTCTACAGAGTCGTCTTCAGAGTCTGTGAGCAGCACTGGCAATTCTTTTCGTTTAGCGTGTTGTATTTTTTCTTCGTCGGAAAAACCTAATGAAAATTCATTTGCATCAATCATTGATATCTTCTTCTGTTATGTCATTACTGATGTTCATAGCTCCAATCATTTTTTTGGTTGGATTTTATGACATCATAAATTCTATCAGACTGCAGTTTATGACGCAAAACCTGAAGCGGTATCACATCTTCATCATCCCAGCACGATGCATAATGCAGATCAGTTTCTCTGAATATTTTTTCACTAATGCTTTGCCATGCTAAATCCGAAACTGAAGTAATGATAGTGCAAAATGTAAATAAAAGTATGAATAACAAAACATGCGAGTTAAAAACGGGAAACCCCCGGAATTTAATTTTTTTCTTGCATAAAAAAATTTGTCCAGATTGTTGAGGTAAAAAAAATTTGTAAGTTGTCCGAAATGTAGAAGCATCCGAATTATTGGAGTGACCAGACTGGCGCATGTCCGGACTGTCGAAGTTGTACTGTAAATGTATATGTTAACGTTTAATTTAAATTTAAAAGAATACTTTAAGTTAACATACCTTGTAAAATAAAAAATTTGCCACGAATTTTTTTCCTTACATTTTTATCGCCCTTTCACCACTTAAAACAAAAAGCACACAAAACTTATAAGAACAAATGACATGAATTGAACATCTTTAAGAGCCAGACAGACAGACATCACTTCTAATCTAAAAAATGTTAACAAGAAAACGCAATTTAATAGAAGAATGTTGTTTTTAGAAAAATTATGCATGAAGGAAAGAGGAAAATAGACGAAAGAAATTCGCAATCCACATCGACTACGTTAACGTTAACAAGCGAAAGAACTTAATTAGCTCGAGACAAGTAACAATGTAATGAAAAGGTGAAGAACCACAACAACTAAATTATCTTTTGTAAAGAATACATAAAAAAGGATACAACAAAACAACATTCTTTAACCCTAATCAAGTCAACATGTGCCTCTCAGACACATTTTTCACTTTATCATGTAGTAACTTTATTTTGTTTCAATCAAAAATGTTCTTAATCATGTCAAAATGTGTCTATAAGGCACATGTGGCAACGCTAACTAGCAGTCAGTAGACCACATCTAAATACAATCTTTTCCCGCTCTATTATTGAATGCTGGACTAAATAAACAAGGTATAATGAGTCACGAAGAGTTCTGGCACCCATTATTTGGTTGCAATATTTTCCGAGCCTGCATGACAGAACACACGTTCGTAACAAAACTGCGCCATATTCGATTTGATGACCAATCTACACGGTCCCAACGCAAAACAAAGGACAAGTTTGCTCCTATTCGCGATATTGGAGAACACATCAATAGGAACTTTTGTCTAACATGCGTTCGAAAGGTCTAACATGCGTTGGCACATTGCGAAAAAAATAAAAGATGCATTCCGCCTGATTTTCTAGCAGCCAAAACAAAACCAACGGAAAGATCCTTACATGGTTTCAGAAAAAATATGACACTTGTAAGTTATGGTCCAAAGAAAAATAAAGTAGTTTTGTTACTCTCATCACTACATTACGATTCAAAGATAAATTCTGACAACAAAAATTAGCCAGAAATTATTATTGTTTATAATAAGACAAAAGGCGGTGTAGATACGCTTGATCAAATGGCACATAGCTTTTCCGTCAAATGTAAAACAAATCGTCGGACACTCGTGCACTTCTACAATCTTATCGATATTTCAGGCATTGCAGCCTTTGTTATTTGGACAAATAAATGTCCAAATTGGAACGAAAGTCAAAAGCAACTACGACGAAAGATATTTCTGAAAGATTTAATTCATGAACTTGTTGTTCCAAATCTAAAACGCCGTAGTCTTCTAAAATTAAATAAAAACAATTTGTCCAATCTTCGTTATACTACACGAGGATGTATTCTAAAACCAGCCAAGGCAGACAAATGTGCAACGTAGATGTTATATGTACCCACTGAAGGTATGCAGAGTGTGTAAGCAGTCTTGCAGTATTTCCCACAAAAATACTTGCAACGAGCATTGTTCAAAAGTTCTAGTTTGCTTAAAATGCAAAAATAAATAAATAATATTTGATTTATGTAACTGAGAAGAAAACATTTGATAAAATGTGTAAATTCTTTATATGTGCCTCTGAGACACATTTTGACTGGATTTGTAAAAATTTTTCCTGACTTGATTAGGGTTAAGAGGTAGTACTTAGAGACTGCAGATGATAATGGCCGACTGTTTGATACACTATTGCACGATCAGATTGTAAGTTTGACTGAAGTTTAATGACAGGATTTTTCTTGTAGGGTTGTTGGAATTAAAAATGCATCTGAATAATATCAGAATTTGTGGATGGTGTGCATTATTTTCTATACTCAATTGGCTCTTGTTTGATCATCTATTAAACTGAAAGATGAGATGGTGCAGTTCAATTCTGGCTCAATAAGCGGCGATAAGCAACATTTTCAACATATCTTACTGTTTTACAACAGAAAGGGTAAAAATGGTGTTCGAGCCAAAATGAAATTGGCCGATGTGTATGGAGAAGGTGTGTTGAGAGTACGCCAGTGCCAGGACGGGTTCGCTAAATTTCGTTCTGGCAATTTTGATGTCACAGATGCATCACGTTCGGGAAGGCAGGTTGAAGTTGATAAAGACGAGATAAAGGCATTAGTTGATGAGAACCGGTGAATAACAACACGTGAGATCAGCTGAGGTTAAATTTATCAAATTCAACGGTTTATGACCACTAGATTGATATTATGCCAAAACTGTCTTTCATTTCCACAAAAAAACGAAATTACTTCCCGAACAACACAATATTTCACCTCAGACTTTTTGCCAGAAATCTGGAGAGAGGCAATTGCGGAAAAATTATTTCAATTTCAGGGTTTCAACCGTTGTCCCACGTCTAATAATTCAACACACTACCTACTCACCTACGTACATGATTTCAAGTATTCTGATGTTAAACTTTCTTACAGGCTGTCTGCAAAGCTTTCCAGGCGAAGGTCATGGCCAATGCAATTATGTTCCTAACGAACTTATTTTCAACATTTGTTCTAAGCCTTGAACAACAAAGATTTCTAAAGGGAAAAACTGGTCAGTCAAAGACAGGTAGATAGGTTGGAGTGATAGCTTTGATGGCCAAAGCTTACTCGAGCACGCAAAGCGGCCCGTTGTGATGCCGCAAGTAAGCGCAGTCCCTATACAAACTCATTAAAGAAGTTGGTCAGTACTTGGGCAGCCCAAAAGGCAACTCTTTTATGGCCGTAATCTCCTACATGTTATAGGGTATATTTGTTCCGTTTATCTCAGTTAAAATGACCATTATCCCCCCATTCGCAGACAAAAGCAATCTCGTTAGCAAAGGAACTTGCAATGTTGTTAGACTCTGCTGGACTCTACATATTTTTACAGAAACAAATAAATAGACAAATAAACGAAAATATACCAACAGAAACCAGTATAAAAAAGGGATAAACAAGTAAATAAAAATGCAACAAAAAACACTGAAAGAATAAATGTAAACAAAAGTACACAAACAACAAAAATGAAACAACGATGTTTACATTTGTACTAGAGTTACTAGAGTCGCAGTAGTCTAGTAGGTAGTGTGTTCGCTTATTAGATGTAAAAGCCCGGGTTCGAGCACCAGGCCAGACATCAAAACCAAATATGAAAAAAAAAAATATTTATTCGGCGAATTCCTCTCGGAAGATTTCTGGCAAAAACTCTGAGAGTAAATAAAACTGTCACGAAAAAGTTTCTCAAAATCTGTAATTCAGAGTCCACGTTATACTGTAGGTCCCACCACTCAAGTTTAAAAGGCAAACAACATGAGTGGTGTGAGAAGCTAAGCCGTAATCCTGACTGAAGGGTTGTAATGGCCAATTATGTATGTATGTATGTATGATGTTTACATTTGTAGAGATCTCGAGAAGGCGAAGCCACAAACATCTGACTTCAGGATCATTCATCAGACTGTTTTCGTTGCCATATAAAAGGCAAAAAAGCATTCAACGGAGTCAGTAAAAGTACAGTCAGTCTTGCGTGAAAACGCGGTGTTTGAAGGAAGTAATCGTGATTTGAAGATCTCCGTGAAAACGATGTATCGAACAAATTTACTAGTAATTGTTATTGTTTACACAAAAGATAGCAAAGAGGAATAACTACCAAAGCAATTGTTCTTGTTTACATCAAGTTGTGAAGAGTGGCACACAGAATTGTGCGAACAATATACCTTTTTAAAAGGTAAAAACGTAACAATCTATAAAAAGAGATCCGCATGGCTGTCCACCGAACAATACCGATTCCACTGGCCCCTGTTTTTTTGGTAGACATAGCGAAAGACTTGGTTATTTCGTCAAATGGAAACTGCAAGAGCTGTGGGTCGATGTAGAATGAAGAGATTTGCCTTTTGTCGTAAAAAAGGCAAACTTTTCTGACATTTCTCTTTCTGAATACCTTGGCCAAGCTCTCTGATATAAAGATCGTTTAAAGACGTACTTTGGACTTGGATTATTTTCCTGTAGTGATCTTAGGGTTTGTGGTATCACAATGGGCCTAATTGCTGGCTTAAGTGCAACCTCTTAAAGACGATCTGCCACCTTAATTAATTTAATACCAGATTTCAAATGGATACATACATACACACATCATTACAACCTTTCAGCCAGGATTATTACCTAGCTTCTCACGCTGCTTAAGGCGTGTGTGTTAATTTTCAACATGAGTGGTGGGACTTAAGTCAACTCCGAATGACAGATTTTTGATAAACTTTTCATGGCAATTTTATTTGCTCTTAGAGTTTTTGCTAGAAACTGCTGTGAGGAGGTCTCCGAAGAAACATTTTTTTGTATTTCGTTTTGTAGAAGATGTCTAACCTGGGATTTGAACAGAGGCGTCGCGTCCAATAAGCCTGCACACTGCGTATTCTACTATGACAACTCTAAATGGATAGCACATGCTTTATATATGCATAACAACATATAGTTTTAAGACGAGTTTGATGTATCATACGGTCATGAAGTTCGTTTTGAATTAACCCATTACTCTGATGAGCCACAAACGATACCATAAACCCAATATACTTCAAACACACAGAGATTGAAGACCCTTTACATTTTGTAATCAGAAATCTGGAATAAAATGAAAACAAAAGCCTTGCATCCACTTAATATTTGAAAGTATTCGGGGCAGCTTTTAAACTAAAGAAAAGCAGTGAGAACTTAATAATCAATATCATGATGAACAACATCTTTACCGCCATTGCCAAGTAAAACTGGGTAACAAGAATATTGAAGCAGTAAAGAGACACACAGCTATAGGTAAACGACACATAAACCAACGTTTTCATTATCATCCTTCACCACTTGTACTTCTCTGTAATGAAGCGAAAACAAGATGCGTTTCCATGCTACCAAGTAATTTGTACTGTTATACTTGTATGTATATACATACTCTTATACGCTTGTACATACCCGCATTCATGTTACTTGCTAGGTATGAAATGAAGAAAATTCCAGCAATAACCCTGCCACACGCACTCACTGCTTTGAGCGATTTTATGAAATAATGTTAGGAAAAACTCTCATAGGAATAAATACTTCGTTTAAAAGAATCTAAATTTGAAACAACTTGGAAAACAAAATTGCGAAGACCAAAACTCTCATTTTGCCATTCACACACACAGACACGTCAAAAGCCATTATAGCCATATATTAAGCAAAAGAACTTTATATTCCATACTAATACGGCATACGGCATACGGCAAGCGGCTTAAACGAATGACTGAAGAGTAACATTTCATCAGCTGCATTGCAGATAACGTTGCGGACGACAACGTCGTTGTTAATAGAGACCAGCTAAAAGCAAGTAAATGACTTTCAATTTTCTTTAACCCTTGGTGTATTAAGAGAAATGAGGATAAATTTCACAAATTTTGATAAATTAAATGAGACACACTCAAATGGGGATATTTCGTCAGACTTATACGCAGCAGTATAGGAGAGTATAGAGGTATCTCTTAGAAAAGAGTAGCACTCAATGAATAAAGTTGCTCAATGCAACAGTCCAATACACCTTCACAGAGGGATACGTTTCTAGGCACGAACAGCTGGGAGTTCTAGAGAGTCTTGGGGAATGTGTAGCGCAGATTGAATTTTTTATACACATTCATTTTATTCACTATTTTACGCGTAACGGAATATGTTGAACTTTTGTTCGTAGAAATGCGAGTCAGTAACCGTACCGTAAGAAAACCCCACGAAATCATGACTGAAGCTGGATAGTTGATGTTCGTATTCGACCTGAGAAATCAGTTCAGATACATCCTTAGATGACCGTATATACATCCTATCACTTTGCAAAGTAATTTCTACGCGGTAATAGTTTCCTTATCGAAAAAGAAACTTTTTTGCTGGTCAATGTCAGAGTGCTAAATTAAAAATAAAATTGCAAAACTATTTATTTTTATTACGACCTGCTGCCGGATATCAAAAATTACAGTTGCGGACATTACGTTATAAACACATGCCGCTGAGAAATTTTACTTTTTATATACAATTTAATTTACTTTTTAATGACAATTTTATTATGCATGAGCCAAAGCCGATAATAAAATGTTATACGCATTTCCAATGAAAACGTCTACTACAAATTACAAGAACGACTGCAGCAACAAATGAACTAGTACTTATATATATGCTTGCAATAGCTGTGGGCTTTTTATTGCTACTTAAAGCAATTCACAAACAGTGTTGATAATAATGACTTAAATGTTGTAGGAAAATGCTTTAATTTCATGACCATTATTAAGAACTTACCTTTGCAACATAAACTTTAACGTTGTGGCTTGGTCTTACTTAGTTACTTAATTCCTTACAACACAGGTAAGTTCGTCCTCTTCGTCGATTTCCGCAAATCCCAGCAGCAAATACCGGCCTCACCGGAGCATCCTATCCCATTCAAACGACATGACCCAACGCAGCGGCAGGATAGTAATATGCTGCACAACGTCCATGACATTGTTGGGTCGGTTGCGGAAATCATCGCAAATTCGCACTGGACCGAAGATCTTTCGCAAGACTTTTCTGTCGATTACTCTCAAGGTTTGTGTATGAGTGCTTAATAGTCTCCATGCTTGTGTGCCATAAAAAGAACGGGGATAATGAGTGTCTTATGGAGTATTAGTTTTATCGGACGAAAGACGCCTCTGCTATTCAATTGCCTATTGAAATCATAAAAGCACCGGTTGGCAAGAGTGATTCTATGTTTGGTCTCCAGACTGACATTATTCTTGATAGTAATGGCGGAGTCAAGGCAAACAAATTTATTGACTATACTGGAAGTATAGTTATTGGCCGTGATCTAGGATCCAATACGCCGCATGTCCCTACTTGTCGATACCCTCATTTACTGCCAGACCCATCCTAATAGACCCCCGTTCAATAGCACTAAAGGTAGTAGTAACATCTCGCCTGGTACGCTCTATGATGTCAATGTCGTGAATGTACACTGGACACTTTTTTGAAAAATAGTGCCGCCTTCCGCCAAACACTCTCCATGGTGATGTTAAAGAGCTCACATGATAAGGCATCGACTTGTCCTTGCTACATGCTACAAAATTGAAATAAGTTGTACTAAATATTGCACTACAGTGCAACGAATTCTGAAAACACAAAAGAACCAAAAAATATGTGGAGAGGAGTGTAGAAACAATTTTGTTAAAGGTAGGAAAAAAAACAAAAACACTTGCATTGGAAAAAAGTTAGCAAAAGTGAAAAGAAAAAAGTAATACCAGCATTTATTAAGTAGTTGTAACTAGTTTTTCATTTACCTTTGAATGCATTCAAGTTTGCTGGTGAATGTAATTCAAAGTTACGCTGTAAGTGTGTAACTTTTCGATTTGATTACACGTAGAAAATGGTAAAAATCAAACGAATGAACTTGAATTCTCACTGAAAAGTTTGCAAAAGAAAAAGTAAAAAAGAAAATAAGTTCACATTTCACACACTTAAACGCACTTGAAAATTTGTAACGCCAAGAAGCTTTTAATTTTTTTTTCGCTAATAAAGGGTGAGCCATTTTAAAGTTTAAATTTCAAAATGCAATAAAACATAAACGATTTGAAATTTTGCCAAATTTATGAAATAAGTGGAATATTATTTCATTCATATGGCTGCCGCGGCTGGTTTTACTGTACCTCATTCGATCGGATTAATTTTCGTGCACTTCTTCAAGTGTATGGGGTCGTATAGTGGCAATGCCATCCCGAATGTTGGCCTTCAAATACTCAAATGGCTCTGTTTTGTCAGCATAATGCTTTTCTTTAACGGCACTCCACAGAAAATAGTCCGACGGTGTCAAATCGCAGCTTCTTGGCGGCCAATTGACATTACCATTTCGGTTAATTAAACGGCCCCAAACGTTTGACGCAATAAATCGCTTGTGGGAAGAGATGTGTGACAATTTACACCATCCTGTTGAAACCAAGCAGCATTCATATTAATACCATGAAGAGCATGTACAAAAAAATCGGCTATCATGGTGCGATAGTTGTCTCAATTAACCGTAATGGTTGCGCCGTCCTCATGTTCCAAAAAACATGGGCCTATGATGCTTCCGCTTCACAAGTCGCACCAAACAGACTTGTCATATGTACATTGACCACGTGTAGGTTTTCTGAGACACAAATTCAGCAATTTTGCTTATTAACATACTCACCAAGACGAAAATGAGCTTAATCCGAAAAGATGATTTTTTCGTTCAAATCGACATCATCGTACAATTTTTCGTTTGTCCATCTAACGAAGCGAAAAAGAAGCGCATGGTCATGCAGCTTCAACTCTTGAACCAATTGAACTTTATAAGGCGTCATACCGAAATATTTTCTCAAAATTCGACGTAAACTGAACATAAAATGTTCTATTCTTGAGAACGATGAGGAGTTGATGTTGATGACGCACACTCTCAGGCACAGCTTTGATATTTTCGGGTGTAGGCTCCTACAGATGCGTGGCATATCAAAAATGAAACTACTTTCACGAACTTTAGCAATAAACTTGCGTATGCTCATCCTACTCTGCGACCAAATTTCGTACGACTTTTTCGTGCAAGTTACTACAATTTCCAACAAATTCAAATGTTGCTCAAAGATTAATCGATTTATGACGTTCAGTGGAGATAATATGCTGAATTTTGTAACCCATAGATGGACCACCCGATATTAATTATGTTTTTTCTCTTCACTTAAGGGGGGGGGGGGGGGGGGGCAAAATTCAGTTCAAAAAATTTTATTTTTTTTTCATTTTGGTTTTTAGTCTTTCTCTTACTAAACGTGAGTGCGTTAAAATATTTTTTCTATTATACGGTTAAATTTAGCTGAAAATTTTATAATTTTAGTCAAAATTTTCTGCTAAGCTCTTATAAAATTGTTTGCTTAACAAGTTTATATTTTTCATTTTGGTTTTGCCAACTCATTAAGTCATTTCTGCGTTAATTAGATACTTAATATCTTCGCAAAAACTTTAATATATCCTTCCTTATACACGAAAATTATTTACGCCAATTTAACTTTTATACACTCACACACATATTACGCACAACCACAGCTGAGCTAAAACTTGTATTTGAAACAAAATGTTATATTCTTCAGGATCTCTAAGACACATATTTAATACGATGCTCAGAAGTCGAAATAAATTAAAAAAGTTTAAAAGATTTTAATGAATAGAATACAGAGAGTAGCATACTTTAGCAATGGCTCAAAAATTGTGGTTTGTCTATTCCGATAAACTGGCACTGAACGAGTCATACAGATTCCCTCATCAGGCCATTGTATTTCAAGCGGAGATGTTTGCTATTGAACGAGCTCCACTTATAATTGAAATTAGGAAACTACCTCCTTAGAACTTAATCATATGTATGGACAGTCAAGCAGCATTCAAACATAAGGAGTTGTATGGATTTTCTACCTCGTATACGTCGCCACAACACCGCCTCTACTGAGTTCTGGGCCGCTGTGGCATATAGGGAAACGAAAAGGCAGACGAACTGGCATAGAAAGGATCGCAAATGTCTGAGGAAGAGACGATTAGGAGGTATATATCAGAGATCAGCAATGAATCGTTTTTTCGCTAATCATAAGTACTCATGAAATTTTGAGTATGAGTGAGTCAACAGTATTGAAATTCAACTACTCTGATTCATTTGTACTCACTACATACAACATTAATTTCTAAGTACAGGTTGCAATGAGTATGAGTTAAGAAAAATACAAAGACATCAAGCAAATGAAACACACTACCTCCTAGTGAGTATTGTAGTGTTTGTACGAGAATCGAAATCAACAACATCGTATGATTACGATGAGTACTTCAAACTTTGAATATGATATTAAAATAAGTATGAATGCACATAAGTATCAGATATTATGAGTATGATACGAATCTACTCATCTTTTTGAATACGCATTGCTGATCTATATATGCACCTCTACAAGAATACTTTTCTAAATTGGAAAAAGCATCATGGAATTCAACAAACCGTAGGTGGTTCAACATATGTATCCGCTAATTAAATTTCAAAACTGCCGTGTCTAGCAGAGGACATGACAACCAGTGAACTACTTGAGCTCGGTAAGAGAACGGTTCGTATTCTAGCGTGAATTCTGACGGGACTCTGCGTTGCTGGCAATTTCACTCTCAAGCTCGGTCTGCCCCTCCAGGATAACTGCGAAAGCTGCCATGATGTGGAGGAACCAAAATCGGTACGATACGTTTTATGCGAGTGCCCTGCACTTCAGCACAGACGACATCGATTTTTTGGTGACATAACGATTGAATATCTGGGCATGGTGGTGATTGGTAAGAAAACTAACCAGTTTCATCCGGAGTTTGCGATGGTTCAAAGCCACCACTAATTATCATATCAAGGGGGGTTTACCTCACACTGGGCAACACTATAAACTAAATCCGTCAACGAGAGGACTTGCCTGTGAACAGAAAGCTGCCTCCTAATCTAACCTAAGCAATTTGAAAATAAAATTTAAAATCCTAAAGCAACTTGTACAACAAAGTAGATTTTGACTAAAAGTTCATGAGCCCTTTATATTGGATGTTTGTCTTTAATTTCATGGACAAATATCGGGCTTTACAGCAAGAAATGTCAGACTTTTTTGTTCAGTAACGTGTAACAAGTCTTTACGAATTGTTTAATGGTAAAACAACTCTTCAAAGCTTTTGACATCCAATATCAACATCGTGCCCAGGTCATGGCCTATTGAGCAAGCAATTCATGTTCGGAATTCAAAATAGTCAAAAAGACAAAAATGTGCTCGTACCAAAGAGACAATTGCAACTGTAATGCCAAGTCTTAAAAAAGACGACGCGATTCCAATTCTTCCTCATTATCAAAATGTTCGGCTTTGTTCATCGACTATGCGGAAAATTTTGTTTAAGAATCTATGCTGGCGTGTAGTCACCATAGTAGGTAGAGTGTTGGCTAACCAGACGAAAGCCAATGGTCTGTATGGTGGTAAAGTTGGCTTCTATATTGATTACCAATATTGTCAAATCTGACAATGTTGCGAGACCTAGCAACACAACTTAATGTATTTTTATTTGGGGAATATGTTGCAGATTTTCATTTAAGGAATTTTTACTCCTCTTGCTAAACTATTATTTATAAAAATTAAAATAAATTTCTATGACAATAAGATTCAAGAAATATTAATGATGCGAAAGAATCAAGTGTACTTTTTATAATTGAAATACTGGGAATTTTTTAAAATTCTTAAATCGGTGTGGAAGCAAACAATATTGCTTAGATAAGTATTTACATACTATAGAATTTCTAATATTATTATTATTTTTTAATTTTAAATATTTAAATAAATTCCTTCTGCTTTTTATTCCATTTCTAATTGTTATTAAAAAAAATTAAAAAATAAGAATAAAAAAATCTGGCCATCTGTCAACTCTAAACCACGTTTACTTTATTTCTAGCAAAACCAGCGAAGAAGAAAAAATCCACTTTAGTATCATTGATTTTGTTTTTTCTTCCTTTCCAATTTCATTTCTTTCATTTTAAATATTTGCATACAATCTTGAGCTGGGTATTTTTCTTTTCGGACTCCTTTTTTTAATTTGACTTTTTGAAAATATGACTTTTAATAAAAAATCAAAAGATTTAAATAAATCTTTTCTTTTTTCTATTTTACTTTTCATTTATATTCTTACAATCTCCTTGAAAACAGGGCAAAAAATCACACCGTTTTATTAATGTTTTTTTAAGAAATCCTTGAAAATTTTAAGATCTTTTTTTTTTTTTTTGTGAGAAAAATTATTATTTTTATTATTGGATTACCTGGAGGCTCAATACTGTGCATACTTAATATGCTATAAATAGAGAGAGAGAGAAAGATTTTTTTCCTGGTGTTCATCATAATTTTATTTTAATAATCTTCATTCATTTTATTTAAGTGAAAATTTAGTTATATTATCTCATAGATTGCTACAGCAAAGCAGCAACAACCGTTTTGCAATTGTAGCCTAAGATAAGCTGCATGCGCATTAATTATAATAAAGAGAGCGACAGTAAAGCGTAAGTAAAACAAAGAAAAAATAAACAATTCATTTACTCTATATCAAGGGTGCCAACTAAAACGTTCCTACGCGTTATAACTTAGGTTATTGTATTGACAGCATTAATCTCCGCATTGTCAGCACAAATTCTCTCAGTGTTAGCACTAATTATCTTATTGCAGCGAATAAAAATAGAAATTAGACCAAATGAAAAGCATTAATGTCGCTTTGTTTTAGCAATATTCGCTTCCATATTCATACATTCATATTCACTTCTAGTTTTGCCAGAAATCTGCTGTTAAAAGAATAACGAAATATATCCCAATTATACTAACTCAACTCAAGAGATTGAAAAAAAAAATTGGTGTTTTCTTTTAGCTGCATGAGAACTATCGACATCGACATTTGACAGCTGATAATGTCAAACTGTGTTGAATGCTCAAGTTAATATGGAGTGATTAACTTGATAATAATAAATCTTTTCATGAAGTTCTTACAGTACTTCAACTACGATTCAACCTCTCCAATAGAACGGAATTTAAAAAAAAATATTAAATTCGATGTTTCGAAGCTTCTCCAACACTTCTACTCACAGCCGCTATATTTTCGCTTGAACAACCAATACCTTGATAAATTCTGTTTCTAGTTTTGGAAAGCAAAAAAACCCCAACCGGCTACGGCATGATAAAATTTGAACGAAAAGGAGAATATATTACACACACTTGTATAATATTTATTAAATTCTTGAAAGTCCTTCTGACATAAATTGTGAGAAAAATATTGAATTTATCTCTAGATCTCTCCCATAATATAACTGAGCATGGCATGGAATGGCATTGAGCAAGTGTGTGTGTAACACCAACTATTATTTAAATTACAATTTAGTAGTTGACCTAAAAACGAAAAAAAAAGAAAATATGACAGACACTTAAAAAAGTCAGCCCACATATATTATTAACACAATGTAACTTAGCAATGGTCAGCAACGGTTTTAAATTTTAGTCGATTATAATACTGTCAACTGAAATATTTGCATGTTAGTCGTTGTCAGTTGTCGTATAATCTTTTTCAGTGTTTGTTTAAAAATTCAAAAGATGAGCGTTTTAATTAAATTTTTCTGTTTTTTTTTTCGTAGGTATAATTAAAATTACACGAAGTATACCATTTCCTGGTCGGTTCAAAACAAATGAAGGGCAGTAATGTCATTGGCACATAATCCACATCAATCAGTCACATCAATAGCTGTAAACGTCTTGAAAATAATAAAATAAATATAGAATAAACTTCAACAGTAAACACAATTCTTTAACAAAAATGTTCATCTTCAGCCAATTTCAAATGCCCTGAATTAACAAAGATGCAATGATAAAAACTAGTGCTCCTTCGCTAATATACTTGAGCAAGCTGTAGTCGAATAATGATCACGAATCGAAATTTCGATGAGTCTTCAAGAATTCGTGGTACAACGGCAATATCTTTCTCTGTTCCGTAGTTTAGTAGGTAGTGTGTTGGTTTATTAGAAGAGTGGCCACGGTTCAGACCCAGGTCTGAACTTATTCAACGTAACGAAATTTAAAACAACAACGGGGACTGCCTCTCAGCAAGTTTCTGGCAAAAACTCTGAGAGTAAATAAAATTGCCATGAAAAGTTTCTCAAAAAATCTGTCGTTTGGAGTTGACTTTAAACTGTGGGTCTCGCCACAACATAAGTGGTGTGAGAAGATAGGTCGTGGTCCTGACTAAAGGGCTGTAATGACCAAATAAGTAAGTGTGAAGTAAACTTTAAACTTTTATCCATAGTTGTAGTTAAACTAGGCTTCAGTGTATAATGCATTTCTTAATCAATGCCCAAAGAGCACTTTGAGGGTGGGTGGTAACCTCATTTGATAATAGTTTTCTTTTTATAATATTTTTCCGTTTCTTATTATATATATTTCTTTTTTTTTTTTTTGATAAATAAGTTTTAAGATTTTTTATTCTTTCATTTTCTTTTTTGAGTTTTTCTGCAGTAGTAGAGTTGGCGAGCAAAGACACATTAAAACTTGTTTACAAATCATTTCCTTCCTTAAAGTTGTTAGTTGTTTGTTGTTTCTTAGTTTAGTTAGTATGTTTTCTTTTGTTTTTGTTATTGCATCCTTTTTAATTTTTTTTTTAGTTTTTCTTTGCTTTTCCTTTGTTTAAAAAGGCATTATCCTTATGATCCATTAAGTATTTCTGCAAGTAAGAAATAAGGCCAAGACATCAGCACACATTTTTTTCTTTTTTTTAGCAGCACAAAACTTTACTTAATCTCTACGTGATTTTATTTTTGTTTTCTTAGGGATTTAATTTTTTTGAGGACAACTGTCAAGAGATGACCTCTATGCATGCAGTGCATTGTGTTGGAATACAGGAAAGAACGTAGTGTGCGAAAATTTTTTTCGTAATTTTTTTTTTTTTTTTTTTTTTGAGTATTGCTTTCATTCTTTTTTCTATTGTGAGTAATAACAGACAAATAATCACACACTCATAAACACCGAGAGTCTCTGGTGGGAATCGTACCTATGACCTCGGCGCTTGAAGTTCAGCACACTATCAACTAGGCCATCGGGTCATCCGATTTTTAAAAACGTCCACCCACACTTATGTTTTCTTATTTAATTTAATTTTTTTAATTTAATTTTTTCTTTAATAACGACTTCCTTGAAACCACTCGTGTTGGTTATTGTAAGCGAAAGATTGTTTTTTTCTTTTGGCGAATTTGTGTTATTCTCTGTTAATATTGAACTTAGATGGGCCACCTTCTATTTCCAAACGGTTCATTCACATTTAAAAGACGTTAAACAGTAAAAAAAATAAACAAACTCCTGAATAACTTGCGAATCAAATGCAAGAAGGACTCACAAACAGCAACCATTTGCAAACGTCCATATAATGTTTTCCACTTAAACGCCTCTATTGGCCACTTTCTTTAAAACTTCCTTTTTCGTTCAATACTTTTCTTTTTATTCAATTAAATTTTTTTCTCTTTATTTTCATTGCACATACAGGTTTGTAACACACACTATTTACTGTCTTTCATTTAAAACGTTTAATTCCTCTACTTTTTTTTATTTAAACAAGCAAATTCGAAAAGTTTTCTTCACAAAAAAATTATCGCATAAAAGTCCTGTATACAAAAAACTGTTCACCGGTCTGCTCGGAGAGCAACTGAAGCTGTTGTTGGCAGTTTGTAATACCGTTTCATGTTTTTGTTTTGTTTTGCTTTGCATAAATGTTTTCCTCCTTTTTATTCTACCGCACTGTTAACAGAGTATTTGGGCAGCCATCATAATTATGAGTGGGTTTGTGTCTATGCTTTTTCAACATTTTCATGTTGGCTCAACATGAAAACAGTCATCAGTTTATGTGTGTGTATCCATGTGGTGGGAATTTTTCACCCCATTCCCATTTGTTATTACAAGTTTGAGGTGCATTTGTCAACAGTTTAGAAAGTTTTATCAAACTTTTAATTCTTTGCAACATGTTTGATGTTGTGTTGGATATAGGCTCAGAGACCAGTTGCTCAAAATTTTTGTTTATTCCATGCTTATTCCTGTTCGTTGGAATTTGAAAGCAGCAAGTAAAAGGGAAACAAAATAACAAATTAGCCATGCTTTTTTGTTTTGTTCAAAAGTAGCCAGTGTTGGAAAATGATTTATATTAACCAGCTTTTTACTTTACATTATTGCAGATTAGGAAATCAATTGCTACTCATAAAATTTGCATAATTTGGTTAGTAAACACAAAATGTTTCTTTTCAGACTAAATTTATATCACATGTAGCCGTTTTGCGAATTTTTCTTACCTGAATCCTCAACAAAGCTTCTGTCAACAACCATCTGTCACTTGACTCCTGTGAAAGTTTGAACAAGTTTCTTCATTTTGTTCATGTTTAACAGCCTTTGATGGCAGAGAACATAAGGAGAAAATAGAAAAAAAGAACAGATTTCTTCTGAGGTTAAGATGTTTGTAAGTAGTGGCCCGACAATCATGGTAAATGCCGAAAGCATTGGTCGTCCAATTGAGCAGTTGAGGTCTCTGCAACCGAAACTTTTGCTCAATTGCACAATATAATGTTGAAGGATTGGGGTCTAAAGATGCAAGAGATTGTTGAATACGACATGGCTGCTCACACGTCTAGTGGTTTAATTTTAAATGATTCCTTGCATATGAGAAATTCTTCTTTTTGGAAAGAGATTTCACGGTTTGCTCGCAATCAATTATAACCACAGTCGTATGAAAATTTCACTGGACCATTTGGCCCTTTGGCTTCGTTCAACCGCAATATAGCTAAGTCTTCGCGCCGTTTTATAATCGTTAATTATAAAACCCCATTTGAGATGTAAACAGTGGGTTTCTGAAATTGAATTATCGCTAAAGGAAGCCTGAATACATTGTGAGCTAATAAGATCATGGTAATTGTTTTTCGGGATATACGCGGTACTATTCATATTGTAGTAGCCGGTGTAGGCTCCTTAGACGAGAAGCCACGATTCGAATCTCCGGTTTAGACATCTCCATGGAAACGAAATATGAATAAAAATTTCATCGACAACAGCCTCTTAGCAGAGTTCTGACAGTTTGGTGCGCTCTTTGGTCCGACGATGTGATTGGACCTTTCTTCTTCGAAAACGACAATGGAACGACTGTCACCGTCAATTCGGAGCGCTATGGTGATATGATAACCTACTTTTTTTTGCCTGCTATTGAAGAATACGACTTGGAGAATATATGGTTTCATCAAGACGGTGCCACATGCCACACAACTCGAGCGAATATGGCTTTATTGCAAGAGACATTTCCTGGCCGCGTAATTTCTCGTCGTGGCGATATCAACTGGCCACCAAGGTCATGCGATTTGACACCATTAGACTTTTTTTGTGGGGCTACGCGAAAGACCGCGTTTATACAGATAAACCTTCAACTCTTGAGCACTTAAAAACCAACATTCGTCAAGTTATGGCTGAAATACCGCCCAGTATGTGTCAAAAAGTGGTCGAAATTACCTCAAAAGAATCAATGGTTGCAACACTTCGCGTGGAGGTCATTAAAATAATGTAGTGTTTCACACATAATGCCAACGTTCGAACTTTACAATAGAAAAGAAATATCATGAAAAAAGTATTTTATATGTGTTTTATTTACGTTTACTTATGAAACCACCAAATGGATAACCCGATATATTTAAAGCGTGGATTTTAGGACGACACTGAATGCCTAAATTTAGATTTTATAAATGAATTTTTTCGAAAAAGTTTCATCAAAAAAAAAACATCCTTAAATAAAAATCAAGTTCACTGATCGTTTTGTGAACTGAACAAACGCAAGATCTGTTGAAAATATCATTGCCGTTCGTGAGAGTGTACAGAAGAAATCAAGGCAGAAGATTTTACGTCACTCACAACAAATCGGTATTTGGCAAATTTTGCATCGTGACTTGGGCCTACACCCATACAAAATTCAACTAAGCCAGGTAATGAAAGAAAAGAACGTGTGTTTGGTGTGTTTGATGGATATGCTCTGGAGCTTTTGGTAACTGACCCTAAATATCATCAAAAAATCTGGATGAATGGGTACGTGAACAAACAAAATTGCCAAATTATCGATACCAATCCACATGAGATTCAGGAGTGTTCTATACATCCTGAAAATCTTGACGAATGGTGTGGTGTTTGAGCTGCGGCGAAACAATTGACGGTAGAGTAACATTATACACCTTTACTGAAGACTGCAAGTAAAACTGCAATATTCATTTTTATTTCTAAATAACAAATATTTAGAAAACTCATTATAAATTAAATTTATTTGTAATTTATCGATATCTATTAAAAATATTTCAAATACAATTTGTAATATTTAATTGCAAAAACATAATGAAATCTGTCAAGTAAATTAATTTCTCAGAAAATCAAAAATTCTTAGAAAACATAACTTTAATTTAATGTAATCGTGATTTGTTGTAAATTATTGTCAAAATGTCATTAAACAAAAAAAGAAAGAAAGAAAAATAGTTTGTGCACAAAACCACATAATAAAGTTAATTCTTCAAACTATTTATGTATGTGGGTCTGTTAATTAATTATACAACAAGTAATATTCTATGTTTTACTCATACATTCACATATTCATTTTATACTTAAATACGTTAATTTACTTACCCACACATGCCTATTTCTGCCCAAAATACTATCACGTACTTGAGCGCTAAAATAATGAAAATGTGTGGAGTTTGAATGTCTTAATACAGAAGCACTAAAAAGAACAACTTGTTATTGCATTCCCCCAAAATATTTCAAATTTTCTTAAATTAGGAAAAAGGGAAATGCGTCCGAAAAGCATAACAATGCTAATAGCACGTTCACATATAAGAAGGTTATGGTTATCTAAAATTAACCTTGGAGATAACCTTGTGGCGTTCACATATGACAAATATAACCTAAACATATGCGAGAATGACAGAAATTGACAGCTGTATGCATTTGTAATGTATTGTATGTATGTATCTTTGTATGTATCTTCTCCATAGCAAATGTTTTTTTTTCTATTGCTGTCAAATTTTAGTCAATATACTATTCACAATAGATATAAAGCGTTGCATTTTTGAGTATTTTATTGAATACTTAGAGAAGTTTGGAGATAGTTTAGCATTAAACTTCTGTCTTTTTTTTATTCAAGTATAGTTGATGACCTAAGAAGGTGTGTAAAATCAAGCGACACTATAATATGCTGGCTAATCTGTTCAACTTTAATGACAGTACATCGGTACAGTGGCTAACTCCGGTTATGCGTGACACAATAAGGAACATACTGACAGTTAAGGGAATCCACGAAAGGTTTGTACTTCTTAAATAACTGAAGTAAGTTGTGCCCATTTCGGTATACTCTATCCTTCCCTGTTCCATGTCTCGTTATATGCAATGAAGCTCAACACAAGTTGCGGAACCCCAAGGAGAGTACAGTGGAATCTATTAGAATGTGTAAACGACATCGATTTTGAATACTCCTAGCATATGAATTGTACAAAGGCTCCAAAGTGCAACTGTGTTTATTTCATGCCAGCATAAAAACACTCTTTCCATATGGATTTAGGAAAAGGGGATCATGAAGAAGCTCCTAGTACTTACACGACAGAAGTATTTATTATTGGTTTAATGCATCTTTAATAGACAAATTTTACTCCTGGATATAGAAATATGTAGATGAACTCACCGTAGACTAGTAGAATTATTAGACGGAAGGCCACGGTTCAAATAGCAGGTCAGAAAAAACATTTCCGACATTCTCTCTCTCAGCAGTTTTCTGGCAAACACTCTGAAATGAAAATGAAATTGTCACGGAAATGTGTCTCAAAAATCTGTCGTCCGGGGTCTACTTTAAACTGTAACTGCCGCCACTTATGGATAAAATTGACACACACACAACATAAGTGGTATGACAAGCTAGGTTGTAATCGTGACTGAAGGGTTGTAATGACCAGTTATGTATGTTATGTATACTTATGTACGTCAATGAAAGCTTCTAGTGTCCTTTCAATGTTTCTCACCAAGAAGCTCATCACAGTGTCACTGGATCTAACTCTAGCTATACTAGCAAAGGGTGAAAAGCTGTTAGACTGTATCACATTGTCTAGAATCCTTTGCAATGTTTTGTGTACGAATATCGTCTGATTTATCAGACAGGTGACAAACGATAGTCTGGCTGTTCCTTGTAATTAATTTGTGACTCTGCAACCATTCAATAACTATAATTTCTTATCTATTTTGTCTTAAATGTCTAATCTATTATTTATGGTTGTTGTGTAGAAGTAGAAGTCGCCGTGGTCTAGTAGGTAGTGTGTGTTATTAGACCAAAGGCCCGAGTTCGAATCCCAGGTCAGACATAAAAACGAAAATATGAAAATATTTCTTCGGCGGCTTCCTCTCAGCAGATTTCTGGCAAAAACTCTGAGAGTAAAAATTGCCATGAAAAGCTTCTCAAAAAATCTGTCGTTCGGAGTCGACTTTAAACTGTAGGTCCCGCCACTCATGTATAAAATTAACGCACACAACACGAGTGGTGTTGAGAAGCTAGGCCGTAATCCAGACTGAAGGGTTGTAATGGCCAATTATGTATGGATGTGTAGAAGTAGTATAAGCCTCAAAAGCTAATATGTAGGTCCTGCCATTGATATATAAAATGAACCAAACAACATGAGCGGTGTGAGTATCTAGTTTGTCATCTGGAGTAAAGGGTTGCAATAACCAATTGAGTAAATAATCAAAATAGGTGAAATTAACTTTCCCTTTTAAGCAATTCCACACACCGTTTGGTTTTCAGATTTAGCTGTGTTGATAATATCTAGCAAATTACCTCAATGGCTTCCTTGACGGACTCTGGGTAAACCAGCAATATGTAATATATTGTGGCATAAACTGCATGACTTTACTAAACGAGTGCAAGGAGGACTAATGTTATGTAGCAAATCCCCTGTTAGCCAAACGCCCGTTCATTTTTAATGCATTGTAAGTGTAAATGCTTACCGAAATTATATTACGATTCTGTAATTGCTTCCATTGCTTTTCGTATTTTAAAAACTAACTTATATATATTACGTTATGTTCCGTGGACGTTTGGCTAACCGGGGCTTAATGCATAGATTTGAGATATTTGAAAATTTTCATACAGATCTTTAGGTAGCCGCGTATTAAAATGAAATGCAGTGTTCCATTTGATGGGCAATAAGCCTCTGAATGTGCTTTATACCTTTTTTATTTTCTATTAATTTTTATTTGAACTTTTTGGCAATTGATCCTAAAGGCTTACACACATATTCTTCCATGATGTCAGAGGGGTATCAAAGGTTAATAACAATTTTTACAAAGATTTTGTCATGCACATTTTCCAAAACTTTTTTACATTGGCTCTGTAAATAAATTATTGCAATGTTCACGCAAGACAATAAACACATTTAATGTCGTTAACAATTTATTAAAAAAAAATTTAAATACTGCAGTTTTATTACGGAGCTAATGGCCAATGCAGAAAACTAAATAACACACGCTGTGATAAAATACATTTTAACCATAAATTCCTTTTATGGTGGTAATAATTTTTTAAAACAAAAGAAAACAAAAAATTTAAATTTAACGCGAATTGCTCAAACAGTTTAATAGACCACCGTAATTAAAAAAAATCGCATTTTTTGCTGCCGTCCTCCACAGAAGATATTTTAGTAAACTGGGTTGAACTTCTGTTTGGGTTTATTTGTGTATATAAATGTAATTGCTTCGTAACTATTTAAAATTGATTGAAACTTATCAATGCAATTTTAGTCCACCATCGACCAGATCTGCAGAAGACACATGGAAATCAAGACAACACAGACTATCCTTTTTGTCGACGATAAGGCAGCCTGCAATAGACTTTTAAGGCATCGTGTTTTTGTCCCAATATCTTATCACGGTATTACTGCGAAGTCGATAAGACTGTACAGAATAACGTTGAGCAAGTCCTGCAGCACCGCCATTGTAGCAATTTACTTCTCCGGACCTTTTGGACCTTTTGGTACCGGACGAGGTTTCAAACAAAGCGATCCCTCATCATGAGACCTCTTCAGTTTCGTTAATTCAGGGTTGAGAACGATTCCAACTTTCAAACTTGTATCACTTTTTCTCTTTTTCCCCTTTTTCCCCTTTCCCATTAGTTTCAGAAAGAAATTGATTTTGATGGGACACAGCGATTCGGGTATGAAAATTCTGTTCATCATTGTTTTCTGTGACACTCGGTATGAAAACATTTCATGTGTTGGTGCGTTAATATGGTATCATTGGTACCGCCATCACCCGAATTTCTGCTCTGTTATACGGTCTTCAGATATGCACCTTTATTGCGTAATATTTGCCATTATTGAGCTCAATATTTCGTATAAAGTTTCAATTAATTATTGCACAATAAATACGCAAATTGTTATAATATTGAGTAAAACTTAAAATGCAGCATATGTCATAAGTATGTTCAGTGCTCATATTACAAATATCCGAACACTTTCTATTGACATTTGACAACTAAAATGTCAACAACGACAAACAAAAAAAAATCAATTTTGTTGAAACAACCAGCTGTTTTGTTTACCAGCTGTCAAAAGAATATTTAATAAGCAGTTGAACTGCGTATATTGTTATGTCTGAACACTTAAAGCATTGTACTCAATAAACCGAATATTGACTCAATAAAAGTACATATCTGAACATAGTATTACATTTGAACATATTTCTCAATTGTTGCAAAAGCCCGCATAATAACATATCTTTGTATGTGTGCACATCTTATAAAAAACCATTTCAGCGTTTTTATAGATATGTTCTCTAGAAAACACTGGATTTGTACAACCTCCTCAGTATTATTATATAAACAAAGTTTAAAAGTATAATTAAAATAATTTACTAATAAAAGTTTATGCAGTGTTACTTTATTTTAGAAGAAAGTAAAGAAAAATAAGGGAATGAATTTTAAGGGTTTAATTAACATTAAAAGTAAAAAATAGAAGAAGAATTCAATTAAAGTTTTTAAAGAACGTGTAGAATATAACATCGTTCAAATATTCACATTGGCTTTTATAGATATTCTATCAATATGCCGCCAAAATCACACTGATTTTCACAGATGGCTTTGGTAATGTTCGCTTTGAAGGACACTTTTGTTTGTTACTCATTCACATATACCTGCAAATTAAGAAAATACCACACAAAAAGTCTAGCAGAATCAAATCGCACGATCTCAATGGCCAGTTCAAGTGTTATAACTACATATGTACTCAAATAAGTCGTGTATAATATTTCAATATGACATAAACTGGATATTAAAATATCATATCATGTAATTCAGTTCAGGCCAAAAAAAGTTAGCAATCATCGAACTATAATGGCCGCCTTTGGCAGTGATGTCCACACCAATGTTTTTCTCAAAGAAACATTGGCCGATAACGTGCCAGCTTAAAATCCACACTAAACATGAGCTTTTTTCGGATGATTGGTTGGACGGTCTAGGATCGCTCGTATGTGTGACATAAACTGTACGACACATAGAGCGGTCCTGTTCAATACACATGTCGTTGGTATCTTGATCATCATCAGTCTACGCTGTTCTACAGTAATATAGGCCGATGATAGCGCCAGCCCGAAATCCACGCCAAAGAGTGACTTTTTTGTAATGCATTGATTGCATGCCATAGAAGCGCTCGTATGGAATATTCAACATGACAGAAACTGTGTGACATGTAGAGCGATCCTGGTTTGATATCAACAAGTTTATAACTTGACGTGTTGTTAAATGTTGTACCCGATCATGGTGAGCTGGCAAAGCAGAGTAAATAAATGACAACTACTTTGACGTATGGTATATACACTGGTCAGAAAAAAACAAAACATTTCCTTTCTCCCATATAATATCTTTCCTGTATTTCAAATGTCTTCTTCTGAAAAAATGTAGCTGCAACGAGATGGCCGTTATGAGCTGTTAAAATTCGGAAGTAGTTGTGGGATGATTGAATATACGAAAATGGAAACGGTGTAACATCGGTTAACATTAAAATGATAAACAAAAGCTACACAAACAAATACAACGAACCTGTTACAAATAGACCAACAACATCAGTATGAAAGAAAAGGGGATAGACAAGTAAGCGACACAAACACAAACCACAAACAACAATGAAGTCGCGATAGAATTCTCGAGAAAGCGAAACCACGAATGTTTATGTGGGTATATAAAAAGGTAAAACAAAGCAGGCAACTAGTAGTAAGAATTCAGTCAGTCTTGTGTGAAGACGCGTTGCGTGTGAAGAGAACAGTGTGTGACGAGAGCAGTCGTAGTTTGAAGATCGCATTTGTAAAGACCTGCGGAACAATTGTTGGTGTTTACGTCAACAGAAGTGCAAAGAAGAATAACGAACTAAGCAAATTGTTGTTGTAACATCAAGTTGTAAACAGTGTCATACAAAAATAGTGCGAACAATAAAGAATTTAATTAAAATTAAACACAAGTTATTTTTATATTGTTTGCAATGTAAACGTTTTTAAAAAGGCAAATTTATGGCTGTATTTATTAATGGTCCCCAATACCATATAAATATTCGTTAAAAATTCAGTCTTTTGGAAATAATAAATTAAGCATGCATTTTATATTACTAACACATTCGATCAAACATATTTAATGATTTAACATCTTAATTTCACTAAGTGAGTGGAAAATTTCTAATTGAAAAATAAGAAAGAAAAAAATTATGATTAAATCATATTTTACAGTCATTATAAACATTATATACATTATAATTCATGATTATATTGACAATTTGACGTGCACTTTAGTTTTTATACTTTTGCATATAAACTCTTGCCAGAGTGACACAGAAGTGTTCTAAATTTTTTAGAACCTATGAAGTAAGTTGTGTGCCATTTTCAATTATCGATAATAGTGCTGTTGTCGGTAGATAAAATATAAAATTTCATTAGGAAGAGTTCAGGTGCCTGTGAGGTACAGTTTATGTAAAAATTTTACTATAACGCTTGAAATACGGCAGGCAGTAATTTTAAAATCGAAAATTTAATTTAAATCGAAAATTTACTGACTAAGAACTAATGCTCATGTTCCTAGACATCCAAGACATTGGAATACGTTTCCCAGCATATTTGCGGGCTTATGGCAAATTGCAGCTGTTATATTGCGCCCAGCTAATCCCTGTAAAAATTAGCCTTATTCAGTCAAATTGCATGCTCTTGGTGGCTAGTAGAATGGTGAAATAATTTAATATTTTCTTACATCCTGAACAAGCATAATGGTTCGGCTTTGGGACATTTGATTCAAGAGCGTCCCAGCATCCGCAAAAAGCTACATTTCGATGTAGAATTTGTACTGAAGTTGTCATAGACCCACATTTCATTGATGGCAACATTGTCCAGAGAATAACTGGCATAGTGACCACCAGAGATAATCAATGAATTTTTTTTTCGCTACTCATATGTACTCATGAAAGTACTCTGATTCATTCATACTCACTACAATATTGATTTATAAGTACAGGTTGCAATGAGGATGACTACAACGTTGACATCAAACTTATAACATTCGAAATATATTTGAATCATACGCCTACTCATTCAGATTCATAAATTTAGAAAAATACTTATAATACTCATAAATGATTTGTGTCATCATCAAAATTTACAATCTTAGTTGTTGTTGCATTTGCAGAGGAAGAAGAAAGAAAAAGACAAAGACAGCAAGCAAAGCAAACACACAACCTTCTAGTGAGTATTGAATCATACTTATTATGTGATTCTTGTAAATGTTGAGTAAATGAGAGTCGAAATCAACAACATCAATACGCATGAGTACGATGAGTAATTCAAACTTTGAATATGAGTAGTATGAGTATGATATTAAAATAAGTATGAATGCCTATGAGTATCAGAAATTATGAGTATGATTCGAATCTACTCTACTCAGAAATTATGAGTATGATTCGAATCTACTCATCTTTTTGAATACAAATTGCTGATCTCTGGAGAACACTATAGTTCTATGATTCTCGAATGCTTTCGGCCTGCATTGAATGATCTGGACACCAACGACATGTGGTTTGAACAGGACGGTGCTACGTGCCACAAAGTCTTACCCCTTCAATATGCTGCACGAGGAGTTTGAGGTCATGGTCATCTCACGTGGATGTGATGTGTACTGATGGTACGGTACGGATCGAGATAAAGCGATTTGGTTCTGTTGGACTTTTTCATGAGGGGTTTTTTAAGTCACACACCACAGCAGCTCTAACAGCCTACATAACTCACACCATCGCTTAAATTCAGCCTAGTTGTAAATTGCTGTCCCTATTTTAATGTTTTTTCTCACTAAAGTAAAAACAAAATTTCATTTAATTACTCCTGCAAACATCTCTTACATTCTTAACGTTCTCTGTGTGTATATCGTTTTAATTTTGTTACAAACTGTACTTATGATAATGTTCATTCTTATGTTATTGCTTGAGGTTTTTCTGTTCACCTGCTAATAAAATATTTTTTTTTGTTCAACCCTTTTTTGGAATTTTGCCAAAATTGATTTTTGAAGCATTGATATTAGGAAACATTTACGAAAAACGAGAAAAGATATAATATAATTCGTTTTTTACAATATGGGGTTAAAAAAGAGAGAAGGTTTGCATAAGAAATTCAACAGCATGATAAAAACTGTCACCAGACTCAAAAATTGGGTGGCGAATAGCAATGATGAGAATGATGTTTTGTGGTTACAAGTGTAGTAGTTTTATTTTAGTTAAGATTACAGGAATTAATTATTTTGAATAATTTCTTTTTACTACGAGGATTCCATTTTAAGGCAGTTTATGCAATATTTTCTAGCAGTATGTCTCATATACATATTATACATCGATGTATGAAAATACCCGATACACGGAAACAATGCGATGTTTTCTTGTTGATCAACATCGATGACTTTTATGCTATGTATTGAAGTTGAAAACTTAAGGTAAATACAATATACACCCATAAATGCAATAAAAAGATGTGTAAAAGCATTCTTGAAGACAGCTTAAGTGGATGCAGCGATGGGCTTTCATTGGTGTAACTGTGGCAATGAGGAATTCTCTTTTAACGGCTTTAATGAATTTAAGATTGTTGCATACGGTTCCTCCCTACAACCGGCGCTATAGACCCTATGGTTAGGTTAATGACAAGTCTAACCCTACATTATCTGGTTCCTGACAAAATGAATCCACCTTCATTGTCCGCTAAACAGTACAATTTTTTTTTAAATGCTTCACTATGACATACTCTTATAATTGAAGTCGCCGTGGTCTGGTAGGTGGTGTGTTGGCTCAGAGATCAAAATGAAAATATGAAAATAATTCTTCGGTGACTCCCACTCAGCAGATTTCTGGCAAAAACTCTGAGAGTAAAAATTGCCATGAAAAGCTTCTCAAAAAATCTGTCGTTCGGAGTCGACTTTAAACTGTAGGTCCCGCTACTCATGTATAAAATTAACCTACACAACACGAGTGGTGTGAGAAGCTAGGACGTTGTACAATGGGTCCATTCGGCCTCCGGGTACTGTACTTGTCACAGTTGACAAGTACACGTCCTCTAACCTAACCTAACCTGACATACTCTTTTAAGGAAACGACTATTCTTTAGCATAGAGATAGATAAACATACATTGGAATAGAGTCATGGTATTCGGTCTCAGAATGAAATACTCACAGACCTTGGAGAACTTCCAAAATGCTACCAAAACGATAGTTCACACATTGAAGGATATCCTCAATTCAACTTACATAAGTACGACTTATAGAGAATGGGACACGGTAATTCGATCCGGCAAGCAAAGCGCCATTGCAGTACTCAGTTTCAGTGAAGTTGATTAGAGATGTTATAGAGTGGAATGTTGAATCAGATAATAGTGGAAAGTTGAATTCGTGGTTATGTGGAAATTCGTGGTTATAAATCATGTCTTGACGTGTATGGTTTTAACACTGCTAATGATACCAGGAGCCTACTGCCGACTAGGACGAGAAGATTGAAAGATAAAGAAAGACGGATACTCTTATGGATTTAAGGCAATTTTAGCTTTTATTGAAGAATTGCAATGGGAAGTGATGTGAATTGAGCATCAGGGTAACGGGAACTAGCTTTTTTCTGAGCATTGCATACTTGTTTTAGAGTGGGAATCGATTTAAGCACTACATATAGACCAGAATTCATATGAACGATGCAAAATCGACTGCATCGAATATTTGTTATGTTATGTTATGTTTTCGGTATATCTTGCGTTCCGTCAACTCACGGGTGTTCGTTGATTGTTTAATAAACCAATGGACGCAAAATTTGTCCACCACATAGCAAATAGTTCCCTCAGTAGCTCGATTATAGCGATAGTAAAACAAATTGTCCTGTAGTGCCATTTTTTTAACGTAGAATTTGCAATATATTGTTGTAATGCGTGACGTCATGTATCCTACTTTTGAAATAATGCTCATTTATATTCTGTCATTAATTGAATTTTTCCTTAATATGGCTTTTAGTAAAAGTATACTTCATGTTGTTAATTAAGTATCATTTTAATACAAATTTTAATTAATAATGTAGAAATAAATAATGTAGAAATAATCTTGTCCTACTTCCTCAAATCTTAAAATAATTTTAAATTAAGTTTTTCTTTCTGGTTTCTAGGAAAGTCAGTTGTAATCACGTTTATTCCTGCAAGAAGTTTTAAAGTTCAACATTTCTTGCATTTAATCACCAATTTCTTAGTCTGAGATATCGTTTTTAATTAAATTATTTTAAATTAGAGGAGACAAATTTTTTAACACAATTTGAAAATGAATTTAATTTCGATTTTAATTTCATTTACGCAGCAATGTCAACAAGAAATGTAAAAGAAAGCCGATACCCACGCTAACAGAATTTAAGCTTAATGTCAATAAACTTGAAACTCATGCAGGCATGCATAATATTTATTCATTTCTTCATTCATGCACTCATTCGTATGTACATTTCTTCAATAATTCAATAGTATTTCGTGTGCAAGTGTCATAAAACCCGTCAACAAAATGCAATGACAGCATAAAAACATTTTTGCAAGCAATGAAAAGTTATCATCGAAGTTGACATTACGCGAGAAAGAGATTGGAACCGTGTAGAGGCGTATACTTGATATGAAAGTGTTTTTCAAAATTTTTATATGTAACGGTTCAAGGTAAAGAGTTTTATTTGAACCGCATGAATGAATGGAGAAAATAAATGCAATGAGAGTTAAATGGGGACAATGCCAATACGCTCCAAATCACGAATCAATAAGTCGATGTTTATTATTTCTATGATGACATGATGACCGACAAACAAAAAACGCTTAAAAATCTTTTAACTGTAGCTTTAATTTGCTTTGAGTTTTCCCAAGTAACGCTTCTAGACATTTTCTATAGGCTTAAAAAATACTGTATGCTCTGCGAATAATAAGACCGCGTCTGTTGTATGTTGATGCTGATTTTATTCAAATCGCTTCCATCAATAAATTTTGCATATCAATAATTCCTTTGTCTGAGGTTGCCCAGTACCGGATAATGTAATCTATTCTTTATCGTCATCACAACTTTTGCAGAAATGGTTGTTTGATGTTCCCAGCAACCAGAAATATTTACCGAAAACACTGGGCTTGTATTGACCATTCACAGCCACTTGTTTCGCCTACACCTCTGATTGTAACTGCTTAATTATAGTGAATAATGCATTATATGCAACCTATCTCGAATTTCTGTATCGAAATATTGAAATCAACATATAGTGCTCACCATCGACAGTAACGGCCTTTCCAATATCGTTCTAAAAGACATAAAATCCAATGCTCCAAATCTATACAAAACACTGACTTTCGAGGAATGCATTGGACGCTCTTAGATCTAATGTGAATTGGTATCATCACAAATTCGACAATTTTGTTTGTTCACGTTCATCCCAAAATAGGTTCATCGCTGAAAATGATTTTTCTATGAAAATTATGGTCACGTCGTTTGTATTCCACATTTAGTATTGGCCTAAATGTTGTTAATAATTATTTGCAACTGTTGTTGTTTATTGCTTACAAAGCTCTGTTGTCATTTACAGCTACAGTGGAAATAAGTATGCCGCCGTTAAATTAAAATGCTTTACTACATGTTGAGTGCGACAAAGCGCTCTATGCTTAAGCTCATAATACTGCTATAGATGAATAACGTGTAAATATGTAAAAAAAAGGGCAGAAAAATGACAAAGTGGACAAAGTGGATACTGTTGCGTTTTTATTATTTTAAAAACGTTTAAAATATGAGTTCGTAGATTGCAAATACAATAAAAATAAAATTGTGTTTAGTTTTAAACCAATTCTTTACTGTTCTCACAATTCCGTGTGCCACCTTTGGCAACTTGATTTAAACAACAACAATATACTTTAATTGTTATTCTAATACTCGTTCGTTCTAATACTCGTTCGTTAGATCTTAGTAACGGAGATTTTCGAACCACGATTATCCCCTTCACATGCAACGCGTCTTCACACAAGGCTGACTGATTCTTTCTCATCTCGTTGCCTGCTTTGTCTTGCCTTTTATATCACTGAGTAAACAGTCTGAATGCTCTCATGCCTTCGAAAAATCTCGTTATTGTTGTTCGTGTATTTTGTTTACGTTTGTCCTTACAGTGTTGTTGTTGCCTGTTTTTTACTTTGTTTTTCCCCTTTTTTATACTGATGTTGTTGTTATATTTTATCATGTAAACAAGTCCATTGTTTTGTTAAAAAAGTTTCTTAACTACAAGTTTGGTTGTTGATGGTTGTCCCGGATTAAGCCCTGCTATTTTTCATTAAGAATAATTTTTTTCATTGGAATAAACGGTGTGAAATTATTTATTGTGCAACATTTAAGATTTCTGCCATTTGTTTCTGGTCCAAAGTGTCATCTTCATTCGTCAGAGTTTTGCAATTCGAACTTTTTTGATGTTCTTGAACATCTTCTGATCACCATATGCAGCGACAAGCATTCGGTGCGACTCTCCCCCACTTTCCTTCAAATAAAAAAAAAAAAATATTGTTCTCTGCGAATCATCATTTGCTGGTAAAAAATACGCTATCTTTCACACGATGAAAAAATATAATGTTGTTTGTCCACTGATTTGATATATACTGCATATGTTTTACAGATATCATGGCTAACATAAAAAAATTAAGGCTCGTTTAAAGAAATATTTCCTACTCAGGCATTTGTATCTTAACGCTCACTTCATACTTATACAACTGATATATTTTTAACTAACCTACTCATGAAGCGTTTATACATTCTTGCCTCATTCTGTAAATTTAAATTTTTTGTTGTGTTTCGAAAAAAGAGGTTTTTGCTACATAAAGCTGATCATTACAACATCTCAATTTTGTTCATAATATACGATGAAATTGAAATTGGAAAAAAATTTCCAGATATTGCTTTTTTTATTTAAAAATAAAATTTTGAAATAGAGTTTGTTTTAAATGCTTCAATCAATTAAATTTTTTAATCGGATCAATTTTTCTTTCACTATTTATTTGTGTTGGCTATTAAATATTACAGTTGCAATAAAAATAAAATTTTATATCTCTAAAAAAGCTGTAGCAATCACATTTACATATGTCTGATACAATATCAATGTAGTTGGCCAAGCCAACATAGACAACATTATTATCAATAATACGGGTTCGCCAAATAATTTTTTTTTTTTAAATGTCTTAAAAAAAACTACTGAATGTTTTCTCAAAAATCTTTTTTTATGTGAAAGTACAATCCTTCTGGTTAATAATGGAAAATAATTTCATTCAAATGGCTGCCTCGGCTGGCCATGCAGTAGCCTACACGATCGGTCCAATTTTTAAGCACCTTATCGATTGTGTGCAGCTGTATTTCACCAATGAATTCACGAATACATACATACATACATACATAATTGGCCATTACAACCCTTCAGTCAGGATTGCGGCCTAGCTCCTCACACCACTGTGTGAGTTTTGTGTGTTAATTTTATACATAAGTGGCGGGACCTACAGTTTAAAGTCGATTCCGAACGACAGATTTTTGAGAAAGTTTTCATGGTATTTCATTTACTCCCAGAGTTTTTGCCAGAAATCTGCTGAGAGGAAGTCACCGAGGAAATATTTTTTTCATATTTTGTTTTGATGTCTGGCCTGGGGCTCGAACCCGGGATTTACGTTTAATAAGCTAACACACTACCTACCAGACTACGGTGATTACATTTAATTATTAGAAATTAAAATCAGTATTTTCTTCTAGCGATGCTTTCTTAGGAACATTTAAAGTCTTCAAATATTGTTGATATTGTTAATATGAGCCAAAGGCAAAAGTTTTTTTTCCAAATATCATTATCGTATTTATTTTTTGTTGTTTATGTTATATAAAATTTTGCTAATATCCATTTGTAAAAATAAAATTCAGTGTATATTATTCACCCTTTTCTTTATAATAATTCCCAAAAAAATTTGTTTTAGAATGGCTTTAAGAATATTTACCAATTTTTGAGTAGGCCAGAAAATTCATTCATCATTTATTTTTTCTTCAGTTGCTTTGTTAGATATTTACGTTACATAACATTCCCTATCGATTTATTTTTCGTCTCTGTGTTTGCATATCCTTTCTTGATTTCTACTCTTTATAGTGTGCTTTACATTTAGTTTAGTTGAGACCCCCAAGGATTAAAATAATAATAACCCTTAGTTTTAGGATTTTTTTTGTTAACTTTTCAGCTTCTTTTCTTAGTCATTATTATCCATAATATATTGGTATCCTTTTGGCCTTATGGTTTTCTAACTATCGTTTATAAATTACAAAATATGCAAATGCTGTGATGGGTATGAGTTTCTCCTATTTATTGTAAATATTAGACGAAGATTTAAATAGAAATTGATAGTGAATTGTTTCTTTTGTAAGGCAAAAATAAACATAATCAGCTTTAAAAAATGAAACTAAAAATCATTACCCACTTTAGAGGCTTTGCTAGGGTGGCTGAAATTTAAACGTAAAATTTATAACGATTTAAAGTTACTCAATTTGGTTTTAAATACCAAACAATTTTTGAAACGGTATCAACTGTAGTATTCAATGCATTATTTACATACATACATACATACGTAATTGGTCATTACAACAATTTAGCCAGCATTACGACCTAGCTTCTCACACCGCTTATGTTGTGTGTGTTAATTTTATACATGAATGGCGGGACCTACAGTTTAAAGTCGATTCCGAACTACAGATTTTTGCGAAACTTTTCATGTCATTTCATTTACTCTCTGAGTTTTTGCCAGAAATCTGCTTAGAGGAAGTCGCCGCAGAAATATTTTGTCATATTTCGTTTAGTTGGAGATGCCTGACCTGCGGGTTTGGAGCGAGGCCTCACGTCTAATAAGCCAACCCACTACCTACTAGACCGCGGCGACTTCAACGCATTATTTATTTTACCATTATTAAAATTACACGAAACCGTCAAATATTCTCGGGTCTAATATAAGTTATTATAAAAACCTTTTAAAGGGTGATTTTTTAGCTATTCTCTTTTTGGCAACACTGGTTTAAACAGCTCACGCACACGCTCACGAACAACGCGTGCAAATTTGGATTGAAGATCAGCCAGAAGCATTGCAAAGCTACCAATGCATCCAGAAAAAGTCACAGTATGGTGCGGTTTATGGGCTGGTGGCATCATTAGACCGTACTTCTTCAAAGAAGCTGCGAATCGTAACGTAACTGTGAATGGTGAGCGCTACCGTGAGAAGATATCCAACTTTTTTTTGCCCAAAATACAAGAGCTTGACTTGCATGACATGTGGTTTCAACAAGACGGTGTCACATGCCATACAGCACGCATAACAATGGACTTATTGAGAGGCGAGTTCGGTGAACATTTTATTTCACGTTCGGGACCGGTCAATTGGCCGCCAAGATCGTGCGATTTAACGCCTTTAGACTATTTTTTGCAAGGCTATGTTAAAGCTCATGTCTATACAGACCAGCCCGCTTCAATTGACGCATTGGAAGACAACATTGAAGCTTTTATTCGTCAGATACCAGTCGAAATGTTGGAAAGAGTATGTCAAAATTGGACTAAGCGAATGGACCATTTGAGACGCAGTCGTGAAATAATCTTCAAACATTAAATTATATGGACCGTACTATCAATTCAAATAAAGATTTCATGTATTTTTCTGAATTTTGTGTTTTTTTTTAATTTTCCTATAGCTCTTAAAAAATCACCCTTTATTTGAACGAATATTGTACCTACAAATCTATTCACTATATATTCTACCGATTGGCGACCGAATAGTAAAATGGACTATAGGCGAAGCCCTTATCGTATGTATAGCCTACCACTTACTGTCTTTGTTGGTCCTCATTTTCAAAGAAATATTTGCCAATATTGGCCTCCGCTCCACAAGCCGCACAAAACATACTCGAAAAGGGTGAATGGGCTTCTATGGGTTTTCTGTGTCTCAAATACGGCAATTTTGCTTATTAACGTACGCACTAGAGATCAGCAATGAGTCTTCGATTCGAATCATAATCATAATTTCTGATACATATACGTATACATACTTATTTATTTACAAGATCGCTGGGAATCCATGAACTTATAAATCGATCGACACAGTTTCAAATATTGAGGATATCGTCAATTATCTAGTCGAATTTTTAAATTCGTTAGATTTACCAGGCTTTCCACCACATGACTTACAGCTAAAAAACGGCGTTCCCATTATTTTATTTAGAAATATTGATCCTCCACGTCTCTGTAATGGCACTCGACTAACAGTAAAAAAAATGATGAACAATCTTATCGAGGCGACCATTATAACTGGAAAGTTTAATGGAACTGATGTATTGCTGCCAAGTATTCCTATGATCACATCGGAGATGTCATTCGATTTCAACCGCCTGCAATTTTCAATTCGCCTAGCATTCGCTATGACGTTTAATAAAGTTCCAGGTCAGTCCTTGCAAGTTTGCGGACTTAATCTAGAAAATCCATGTTCCTCACATGGACAGCTTTACGTCGCATGTTCGCGAGTAGGAAAACCCCCTGAGATTTATATGTTTACGCACCAGAGGGAAAAACAAAAAATATTGTGTATCCCAAGGCATTAGAATAAGAATTATTTATTTAAGAAAAAAAGTATATATTAAATTTTAGCAAGTAAGAAATAAATAGCCCATTAATGTATTATTTTATAATTTAAATGAAATATATTGTCATCAAATGAAAGGTTCATTCTTTAAGAAAAATTGCATAATTTAATTACTAAATAAATAAACTTTTTAATTATTATGTATTTAATTTCGATGGGGGGAAGCGAAGCACACCGGGTATTAGCTAGTGAGTAATATATTTCAAATGTAATTAAATATTAAGTATATAGTATATTTGGGCGTGGCACCTCGCTCATTTGAAATTTCAACACAAAAAGTAGCCTATAACTCCTTCCAGACATACAGGAAGATACTGTGAAAATTTCAAGAAAATCGGTTCAGCCGTTTAATCGTCTATAAAGTTCAAACATACAAACATACAAACAAACAGTCATTCATTTTTATATATAAGATTATCAGATTCATACTACTCATATTTAAAGTCCCCCATTATGCTGTGTAATATGCTACAGGCTACCTTCTCTATAATCGATGTTTGAATAAAATAATTTCTTGCATAATACAATTAAAAGTCATATTTTTAGAATTAAATTTATTTGATTTTCTCTCAATTTATTTATTTATATTTTGATTTTAACAACATGAACTCTATTACGTCTTTTTGTTTTTAATTTTCTGTGACTAATTTCTTTAGTTGCACTGTCTTAATATGCTTATCAATACGCATTATGTTGTTTGTTTATGTCTGATAGTCCAAACTTCCCATCCTTGGCGGCATAAACAGGATTGTTTAAACGATGGCAAACTAGCAACAGAGAGCGCTGCAGTATAGAATAAAGCTTTTTTATATTTTAGTGTTAGTGTTGTTTTTTTGGTATTAAATTTTTGTTTTTTTTTTGGGAAACAAATAAAACAATATAGATGTAAATTTAATAACAACAAAAAATGGCAGAATTGTCAATTCTTTTGCTTTCGGTGGAACAGATTGCGAAGACAAACAGACAACAAAAAAGGAGAGTGTTTTTTTTTTTTGTGATATAGCTGCAGTGGAAGTCCTCTAATCTTTTTGTTCCCTTTTATATAGTGTCTCGAAATTTAAGATCAACAGCGACAAGCCACATTACCCAAATACAGTCCACGGAATTTACATTGTTGATTTGGACTCTCTTTTACTCAACATTCACAAGAATCACAAAATAAGTATGATTTGAGTACGAACACTACATTACTTACTCATTAGAAGGTTGTGTTTTTGCTTTTCTTGCTGTCTTTGTCTTTTTCTTCCTTCTTGTTTTGTAAATGCAACAACAACTAAGACTGTAAATTTTGATGAATGATTCGAATCACTTGAATTTATTATGAGTATTATTCTAAATTTATGAATCTCTATTATAAGTATTTTTCTAAATTTATGAATCTCAATGAGTAGGCGTAAGAATCAAACTTATTTCGAATGGTACTCATCAATGTTGTAATGAGTACGAATGAATCAGAGTAGTTGAATTTCAATATTGTTGATTCACTCATACTCAAAATTGCATGAGTACTTATGATGATGATTCATTGCTAATCTTTGATACACACCAAGATGAAAATGAGCTTTAGCGGAAGATATGATTTTTTTTTTTTTTTGCAAATATTGACGTAATTGTGCAGTTTCTCGTTGGTCCAATAGATCTCAACGTTGCTCATGCGTGATTCGATTCATTACGTTCAGTGGAGATAAACGACTGAATTTTGTAACAGAATAGAATAACATAAACGATAGTTTCACTCTATAGTACGTGCAATTCTCATTTGCAATGATTTATTATCACTCCCTCTATTTTTTTCCATATAAATCTGTGCGATCTTGCAATAAAAATTAAATAAAAGGAATTTTCTTAACGGCTGTTGACTGTTTTCTGGCTCAACAGAGAAGATGACTGCTGTCAGAAAAAAATTTGCAAAATAGTTTTAAGAGAATGAATAGTTTTCACGCATGTTTACAAACTGTACAAATTCCAAATTATGATCACGAATAAAACAAAAAAACCTTTAAAAAGGCAGGCAAGTAGCCAATTTTTTTTGAGTTTTTCTTTTTTACGATACAAAATTACACACAGTTTCACAGTAATTCGTTTTATAAAGAGATTATAAGGCATTAGTAGCAAAACTAAATGCCAAAGGAATACGTAACAGAAAAAAAGGTTGCAAATTAACCCAAAAAATTTGTGGTTTTCTTTAATCAGATGCAATAAATAACATTCCCAAATTAGATCAAGTAACCGTTTATAAAAATTAAAATATGTTCTAAACAGCAGAGCTTATTAGTCTATCTCATGTAATAAATGTTTATTTTTTTTTATTATTCCATCCTTTTTACATTTACACAATCTGCATTGCAGTCAACACTACTATAACGCGGTACTCTCAGAACGCGGTGTCTGAGCTGAAATTCCGACAGCCCGGTACTCCTAGAGCACGGTTTCAGCCGATAAATGACTCTAGAGGGGTTTGTATTGTAAGAGGGTTTAATATATGTTTTATTTTAAAAGCCGGATACATAAACAACAGCTTATCTCATAGCCGTCTACGACATCGGCTTCAGTCATCTCAAAGCTCTTTTACAATACAACCATTTTGTCGGTGATCAAGTTTTTCTAAAAATGTTTCTGCACCGTTCGTTCGTTTAGCTTTTAGCTTCTTAATTTGTGGTTTATAATTGGACAACATTACACAATATTGTAAGTAATATACTTAATTTGTTCTATTATAAAAATAATAAAGTAATTAATAAAAATAACTAGACCGAATGGATGACAAATCTCGACTAATTAGAATTATAACTTCATTTCATTCAAACTGATCGTTCAACGGTGCGCAGCGCAAAGTTGAAAGCAGAGTTAAGAAATTACTTAGCTGCCTGTAGAGAGTTTTTAGTGGAGTTAGAAACAAAAGCTACAATCGAAAACCAATGTAAGGATGAACCAAATGAGGAAAGCATTTTGTCCATTAAAAGAAGACAAGTTAGGCGAGTCATATCTGAGAGTGAGGATGAATGTTGAAAAATTGCATAATTGTACAAAGTCTTTATTATTTTTGTTGGAAAACAGCGTTTTAGTTTAAGTTCTGTTTAATTTTTTTTTTTCTTTTTTTATCAATTCTTATACATACATACATACATAATTGGCCATTACAACCCCTTAGTCAGGATTACGGCAAGTTACAACGCGGCGCGCACTCACCGCGTTATAGCAGGATTAACTATACAGTTAAGCTTGTAGTAAAAATTAAGCAAAATGTTCCATGGCAGCTATAAATAATTTGGGTTGCCTAATTAAGATTCGTTTGAGTTTTATAAAACCTATTACAAAACTGTTGGCTTTTAAAACCTAATTTACATTCAATCCTATCACAGTAATAAAATCTGAAGAAAATGTAATTTCAACGAAATGACTTTTTAATGTGTGTCTATAATGGCATACAAATTTCTCAAAAAAATTCAGTGAACAAAAGTATTGCCAACTTTCAAACAAATATTGTTTTAAATATAAATACAAAGCAGAGTAATAATTCTGATTGTGATCAAGGCGTTGGCTTTCAAAACGAACCTGGTTTTGCTATATTCAAGTAAACACATGACCTTCATGTATCCCCCTCTTGTATTTTAAACTAGTACCGGCTACAATAAATACTTTTTAAACCGCTAGGAATTAAATGTAGGTTATGTATGTGCTGTGGATCCACTAGTGTTAGAACTTTATCCAGTCAAAAGTTATAACATTAGCATCTAATCAGATTTCCTCGATATACCCAAGGATGTCGTTAAATGACTGGTTATGACACCAAGTTCGAGAGGTGTAAAAATAAGAGTAATGCTCAAAAATAATACAAAGGAGTCAATCGCCTAACAGAACATTTTATGCCAGAAATATCATCCTGCAATACCAAATACTGTGACCTGGTTACTGATTCATAAGGGTGCTGAGCTTGTGGATGCAATGCTTTTCTGCGATATTGTGAGGTGATGTTGATATGTTAAATGTAGTGATGGTGGACTTTCCTGATTAATTGGTACTCTGTTTTAAGAATCAACGTTGTCTGGTGACCCTAACCTTTTGTTTATGAAAATTCGGGTCAGTTGTAAACTGCTTCAGCTCCTATACATCGAATACCCGCCGTTGTCTATGGTCATTTACCCCTAGTTTTTGGATCAGTTGAATTCTGTAGGAGTACATGCCAAGTCACAATGCAAAATTCGCTATGTTATAGTCTGCAAAAGACCTACTTATTCTAAGAGTCGTGAAATCGACAGCCTCGTATTCTTAGGCACAGTTTCATAGATAGAATTTACACGAATTTATCCACCTCACTGCGAATAGTCATCTCGATTATGGCAATTTTAGGAAGGGTGAAACTCGCTTTACGTTGCCCGTTCATTTTGGTCAAATAATTTTATTATTTTAATGTGCTGTTTAATTTTATTGTTTGAATATGTTATTCATCCATGACGACCTTACATAACCTTAAACCATAAAACGATTAAGCGGTCGGTTTCCATCCCTACCGCAGATGAAAACATCACACTAAAAGTAATAATAGAATGGAGAACAGCTCAATACACAGTATTTGCAGATTTCAACAAGGCATTTGAGACTTAGCAAGATAGCAATGTAGTCATTATTGGAAATAAATTCATTACCAACCAACAACTTGTGTGGGATCTGTGACAACATTGGGGAGAAGGAAGGTTGCAGTTTAAAACGTCAATTGTTTGCTTACGCATTAGACGAGTTAGTGTCAATGACTTGTCAAAATAAAAAAATAAATAACAAATATACATAAGAATAGCGTGGAAATTTCAATGCCATCTTGAAGAGTTGAATTTGTTCGGTGATATCTGCCAACAATATGATCATTAGTAAGTTTACATTTCCATAATGTCAGAAGAAGCAGGACTCACAGGTCGAATAAAGCAAACTTAGTATTTTAATGCTTAAATAAAATACAGAGGCTTTCCTATGTAACGCAATACTCTAAGGTACGGGCATTCAATATCTCTGTAAAGTCTGCTTCAAGATAAAGAAACGTTTCAAAAGACAACCACAGAAATCCGGAAAGGATAGGCAGTTATAAATGAGTGCCTAAGCATGATATTCCGAGTATTGTGGATAAACATAATTTCAAATGAGGAGCTGTTGAGTATGTGAAGAGAAGAAAGCCTAAAATGCCAAATAACAAACGAAAGGGAAAATGGGCAAACCTTACTAAACTGTACCGAATTGTTTTGTTTACTGAAAAAAGGGCAGACGAGAATTGACAATATAGTGTACTATAAAGCCGGCTGTAACTTTCTTTTCTTTTTAAGAGATTTATTTTCGGTTTTTTACTTCTAATTACCGATGAATTATTTTCATTTCATTTCTGTCCTTAAGCTATCCAATGTTATTAATTTTCTTTTTTCTTTTGGTCAAAGATCGAGTTTTCTTTATAAAACTAATTTTCTTTCACTCTTTTGAATGTTAATTTTTTCTGTTTTTTAATTTGCCCGAAGAGCTATTCATTATAGTAATTATTCTTGAAATTAACTTGTAGCCCTGCAGGAATAATGAAACAAGATTAAAACGAAATTATTAATAACTAAATACGGTTTTAAGAAAATGTTCAAATTTTATTATTCAATTTTATTACACATATAATCAATACGGGCATCGTTATTAAATTCTTACTCATCAGGTGTAAGAAATGACTGTTTCTTTCCTGTGTATATAAAATATTAATTTTCAATGGGAAAGAATAAAATTTAATTCAGAATATTGGCGATAGCTGACTATACATTATACTATCTTTCAGGCAATTTGTGGATTCCATGCAAATAAAATTCTTCGTCTCTTGAGACAAACCAATCGCACAATGATTTCTGCAGAAATTTTAAAAATTAAGAAGAAGACAAGAATATAGAATAATTTGTCTGGCTTGTCCGGTACTTGAAGGAAACTGAGATGATGAATTATGTGGCACTCAGAATTTATTGGCAAAACTTGTGTCGATATGAATTATATTCACACTTTCAGAAAGACTGAAAGATGCCAAACATTAGTTGTAATTATATGACGGAATGGATAATATCTATTATACAAAGGAACTTTAGAGGATATTATTTGGGGTGACTAAAAATTTAACTTAACCTAGTTCCGTAGTTGACATGCCAATGATAACAACAATAACGAAAATCCTAGAAAGCTTTAACAAAATTATCCCTTGAGTGAAATGAAGGTTTTACTGTACAAACCCCACTACAGTTTCACTGTAGTCGCCGCACAGAATTGATCATTACAACCCTTTAGTCATAAATTATGACCGAACTTCTCACACCGCTTATGCAGTGTGTATTACTTTCATCAATAAGAAGGGAGACAATTTAAAGCCGATTCCGCATGACAGATTTTAAGAAATGTTTCTTGGCAGTTTCATTTAGTCTAGGAGTTTTTGACAGAAATCTGTTGAGAAATAGTAGCTGAAGAAATTAATTTCGTACTACATTTTTTTAGAGATGTCTGATCTGGGGTTTGATCCATGGCCTCACATCCAATGAGCCATCACACTACCTATAGACAACGGCGCCTGCTAAGTGGCTGTATAGGAGGCTGCATTTTTGAAAGCCTTTGCAGTAATAGTGACACATATCAATATAAATTATGATAATATGTTGATGAAATTAAATACAAATAATTATTAATCATTCATCCCGTCTAGGCTATAAATTTTAAAACTTTGTTCTTAACATTTCCATTTAAATTTAAGTTGATGAAAATATATTTAAGCTTGAGTTAAGACATGATTGGATATTATTACGAAAATTATAAATCAAGATACTGATGTTTTGCTTTTACATCGCTTAACATTAAAACTGTAAACAATAGTTACAAAAACAAAGCAATGCCGTAAACAAACTTGTTTACAAATTATCGTACTGCTTAATAACAATAAACACCAGCATAAAAGAAATGGTAAACAAGTCGGAGTGGTAGCTCTGATATCACAAAGCTCACTTGAGCATGCATAGCGGCCCGTTGTGATGCCACAGATGAACGCAGTCCCTGTACTAACCAAGTCCAACCAAAATCAGAGAAAAGGAGGAAGTTGGTCAGCGCAAGGTCTGCACAACAAAAGCACGACTACCCCGCACTGGAAAACCAGCCAGAAAGTTTGATGAACGAAGCTATATCCTTGATGTCAATAGATGATAGCTCCGTTAAGCTAACCAGGAATGGGGAGCCAAATAACTTATATCTACACCTAGCAAGAGACGGGCACTGGCAGAGAAAGTGAACAACAGTCTCCTCTTCCTCAGTGGACCTGCATCCACGGCAAAAGTCGTTGAAAGGGAGCCTCATTCTTTCCACGTGTCTACCCACGACGCAATGGCCTGTAAGCACCGCCACTGTAGTCGAGATGACATCACGACCAAGACCAAGTAATCGGTTGGTACGCCTACTATCCATCCTGGGCCAGGTGAGTCTAGCGGTGGAGCAGGACTCCTCATTGACCCAGGATAGGTTGGCGTCCCGAAAGAACCTCCGCGCAATGGTCAACTTGACCGAGGCAAGTGGCATACCCAATTCAACAGAAGAGGATTCCGGAAGGAGCGCACCAGCTCTGGCGAGCTCGTCTGCCCTACAGTTTCCCGGAATTCCACTGTGGCCGGGGACCCACACCAGAGAGACACTGGAGAAGCGCCCAGAAAGAAGGTCAAGACAGCGGCGACAATCCCTAACGATCCTAGAGTTAATCACGGAACCCGATAGAGATCCTATCGCGGCCTGACTATCAGAGAAGATCGAGAAAGGAGCATCGTTGACGAGGATCCATTGCGCGGCTCGGTAAATCGCCATCACCTCCGCCTGAAACACACTGCAGTAGTAGTAGTAATGGTAAACAAGTAAACAAAAATGTAACAACAAACACCAACATAAAAAATGGTCAACAAATAAACAACACTACATACAATAATAAATGTAAACATCTAGAAGGCGAAGTCTTCAACATTCGGCCTCAAGACTGTTTACTTTGTCATATAAAAGGCAAGGCAAAGCAGGTGACTGAGTTAGTGAAGTTCAGTCAGTCTTGTGTGTGCAGTTTAAAGATCTTCGTTTGAAGATCTCCGTTACAAAGATTTGTCGAATAATTGTTTAGGGATTTTTATTGTTTATGCAAAGGGCATAAACAAAGGAATAACAAAGAAAAGCAATTTTTGTTGTTTACATCAAGTTGTTTACATCAAGTTGTGAACCGATTTGCGCGAATAATAAAGAATTTGAATTAAAAAAAAATATTATTTTTATTTCATTTACAATCTACGAACTCATATTTTAAACGTTTTTAAAAGATAAAAGCGTGACAATATGAATAGTAGTGATATTAATAAATGAGATATACATAAGTATATAAACTGTGTTATTAGACTTCCATATAATTTTATTTTTATATTTCCTCAACATCTGCCATTATGTCGAAGTACTAATAAAACAGAATACTGCTCAAATTACTGATACTTCTTCGTCTTTAACAAAAGAATAACTACATTGTGTATTTATGTATATGCTCGTATGTCCTTGGTCATAAATACACCATTGCACACATTGAATCATTTCTTTTTACTTCTAACATTCTAAAGAAAGTTATTTTTACAAGACATTATCATAAAAGAGAGAATAAAAAATTGTTCGAGTACTTTTATTGCATTTGTTTCGGGTCGCAAGAGAAACACAATAAAAACATTTCATAAAATATGATATGAATGTGTACAAAAGGAACTGAATACATGCAAGTTGATATATCGATATCATCGAAGACTATCATTTATTAGCATCATATTGTTGTATTATGATAAGAACTATAACAACTGTATTCTTCTGTCATTTACGGTACCCCATTACAAGAAAGGAAAGAAAATTATATGAAGAAAAACTCTAGAAAGATGGAAATGAGACTTCTAGATAACTTTGATTGTATCATCAACAAACATTTGAATGTGAAAAAGATAAATATATTCTTTTTAGTTTTCTTACATTTTTTTTCTGCTTTTTAAAGCTAAGCAAATCTGTTCTATTAAAAGAAAAAAATTTTTTTTTTGAATAATTTTCTTATACACATGCATCGAATTAAATATTAATCATACGTCATATATATTAAAGATTTCGTGTTTATATTTACTTATCAATCATACGCCGTGTGGTGTTATTCAAAGCGGTTATCAGCGATATTATTAGTCTCATACACACATTCTAAGCAAAAAAAAAAAACAAATGAAATTCATAACAAATAGCTTAGGGAAACATATTGATTGGGCATATGGGCATCATAGTCTATCAGAAGCAACACGCAGAAGACAGTTTCAAACGACGAGTTGCAAACAAAGAAATAAAGGGAAAAAAAAGGTTGAATGCTGCAGAACAAAGAATTTCTGAGAATTGTACATACACACATAATTGGCCATTACAACCCTTCAGTCAGGATTACGGCCTGACCACTAGGCACACCACTAATTTGTGTGCCTTAATTTTATACTTGAGTGGCGAGACCTACCTAACGTCGACTCCGAATGACAGATTTTAGAGAAACTTTTTCATGGAGGTTTATTGTACTCTCAGAGTTATTGCCAGAAATCTGCTGAGAGGATATCGCCGAAGACATATTTTTTTCATATTTCGTTTTGATGTCTGGCGTGGGGCTCGAATCTGGACGTTTATGTCTAATAAGAGAACACACTACCTACTAAACTACGGCAACTTCAATAATACTATTCGTACATATATATTAGAAATATCTTTACTTATACAAAGTGCTTTTTGTATTGAGGTTCGTTATATTGCGATATGTATATTAAATAGCACAACGTTGAACCATCACGTAAAAGTGTGAATAGCAATATATTGTTAATTTATAAGAATGCCTATTAAAGTAACTGACCTACTTTTATAAATAAAAAAAATAAGCGAAATCAAAATAATGAAAGTATGGGAAGAAGTATTCCTGCAAATAAAACAAAAAATTGTTTCGTTAAAGGCCTTGTTTTGTTAATTTCTTTTCGCACTTTTCATCATTGAACATTTATCATTAATCTACTAAGGCGTTGAGAATTCTCCCATGAGATTTTTACAGCACTACAGTATTCGAAATAATTCAACGTCTCTATCGAGTATTAATAATACATTTAATTCCACCCAAGATCATCAATAAAATTGTAGTCAAATTGTAGTGGAAGGCTGACGTTTCAGATTTAATAACACAGAAAGGAATGTAAAAATGTACGGAATATATCTAAATGAGAATTTTTTATTGTATATATTTAAAAATTTATTTACTAGCCGCTTATGCACATGCATATGTCACGGATTTGTAAGGAATTTTTCTGCGAGCTTGAAAAATTAAAACGACGATATAAAACAAAAATATTGCTCAAATTAATTTTTTTTATTATAGATAGATTTTTGTTATTACATATATAATATCAATCGATGACACCGCCAGGCTAAAATCCATGTCAAACTACGTCTTTTTAGGATTCTCTTGGATATTATGTGTCTTAAATTTGATCATTTTTATTTCTTATGTTTCCATTAATCCATGAAAATGATTTTTGGTTGAAATTTAGAATCAGTTGACAATTGCTCCATAGTCCATTCAGCGAAAACATATCATTGTGTATGGTCAGTAGCTTCAGCTCCAAGTCTCGACACAAAATTTGTCAATTCGTAACCTCAGAAAGGCTGTATTCTTGGGAGCGACTCAAAATCGAATGAATGTTACTCTCCGTCACAATTACACAAACAGTGGCGAAACTATAGACAGACCTTACATTTCTTCAAAGTACGTGTCTTGGTTAATCGTTACTGAACAGTGGACACGAATTTATTCACCACAATGTTGCCTCTGTATGTACGATTATGCCGATCGTAATATGGACAAAGCATGCGCTATATCTAGTAGGTAGTGTGTTGGCTTATTAGATGTAAGGCCTCGGTCCAAACGCCAAGTCAGGCAGCAAAACAAAAATATGAAAAAATATTTATTCGGCGACTTCCTTTCAGCTGATTTCTGGCAAGAACTCTGAGAGTAAAATAAAATTGCTATGAATAGTTTTTCAAAAATCTGTCGTTCGGAATCGACTTTTAATTGCAGCTCCCGCCACTCATGTACAAAATTAATGTACGCAACATAAGTGGTGAGAGAAAGTAGGTCGTTATCCTCACTGAAGGGTTGTAATGACCAGTTATGTATGTATGTGTGTATGTGCTATGTCGCTCGAACAGAACACCTATTTTGCAAAACAGACTTATTTGACAGCTGTGGCTTCAACAAGACGACTGTTATCAACCCAATATTATGCGTGTTTTTATTGACCTTAGTGGTTTATAATTGAGTCCTATCATTTAGCTAAAGATAGAGCTCACTGATCTTGCTGCAATCTTCGTTATTGGTTCTATGTTAAAGAGTCAAGACATCAAATGATTATTTTGGTCTAGTAAAGAAGTGCTTAATTTTAAGATTCTCTATATGTTGGCTTTTTTCGGATTGTCCTTGTATTAAACGTCCTTTAATTTAATTTTTTATTATAAATTTAATTCAATCTAAAAATTTTAAATTCTTTTTACATTACGCAATAAATAATAAATAATTTCAATATTTATTTCAATTCCATTAAATTTATTTTTATTACAACTATTTACACTGGCCTGCAGAATCTAGCACATCATTAAAAAACCATTTAACCTTATTCCGCATTGCCGTCAGCAATTTTTCATATCAACAAAGAAACTCAAGGAAAAGAGAAAGGAAGCAAATGTGATATTCATGAAAATAGGCGGAAAACTACAGAGAAATAAGGGATAAAATCCAAGTAAAATAAAAAAATTTATTTGTGTCTCCATTTAACTGTTGCAATGCTGGATATTACAATAGAAAATGCCATAAAATTTTTATTTTAACGGTCTGAAAATACAATATACTATACTTAGGTTTTAATAGAATACAATCATTACTTCAGGAGACTAAGCAGACACAGAAAAAATGTGGCTCATAGTTCAATTGATAGTCGTTGCATCAAGTATTGTCATTTCACTCTTTATGTATGTATGTACCAGAGATCAGCAATGAATCGTTTTTTCGCTACTCCAAAGTACTGTAGGACGTTGAGATATAAGATTGAAAATTTGCAGGTTTAGAAAGCTCAAGGGAAGAGCTTGGTATGCTTTATTCAATTGATTTTGGTTTGGGAATTATTTCCTCTTTTATACAGCTTTTTAGCTGATCCGACAATTTCGAATCAGCTCCCTTAATTTTATATAGTACTTAAACTTATTGAAGTCGCCGTGGTCTAGTAGGTAGTGTGTTGGCTTATTAGACGAAAGGCCCGAGTTCGAATCCCAGGTCAGACATCAAAATGAAATATGAAAAAATATTTCTTCGGCGACTATCTCTCAGCAGATTTCTGGCAAAAACTCTGAGAGTAAAAATTGCCATGAAAAGCTTCTCAAAAAATCTGTCGTTCGGAATCGACTTTAAACTGTAGGTTCCGCCACTCATGTATAACATTAACGCACACAACATGAGTGGTGTTGAGAAGCTAGGCCGTAATCCTGACTGAAGGGTTGTAATGGCCAATTATGTATGTATGTACTTAAACTTATTACAAATGTTTGGTTGAATGTCTCAATGACCTATATTCTAATAATTAACAATACAAGAGTTTGTGTGTATGCAGCACGATCCAAGCCCTCAGCCCAACACCAGTAATGCAAAAAAAGCATAATTCCCACGCTGGTCAGCGGAGAATACACAACAACAACAACATGTGCACAATGTGTTGTCGGCCTGAGCACGCGTATAAAGCAGCGAGAGTCAATGCTCAGAATTATGTCAACGACACACTTGTTTATGTTAGTTGATATATACATGTTTATACATGTTGTGTCGCTAATGATCATTAACCATACAGAACATTGTGCTGGCATAAACGACTGAAAAATCGCGCTACAGTTCTCATGAAATTTTTAACATAAGTGAGTCAGCAGTATTGAAATTCAACTACTCTGATTCATTTGTACTCACTACAACATTGATTTATAAGTACGGCTTGCAATGACTATGAGTACAACGTTGATATTAAACTCATAGCATTCGAAATATGTTTGATTCATACGCCTACTCATTCAGATTCATAGATTTAGAAAAATACTTATAATACTCATAAATGATTCGAGTGATTCGCAACAAAATCGTACGCGAATCATACATATTTTGTGCTACATATTTTGTGTAAATGTTGAGTAAAGGAGAGTCGAAATCAACAACATCATGCGTATTGTTGAATATGAGTACGATGAGTACTTCAAACTTTGAATATGTGTAGTATGAGTATGATATTAAAATAAGTATAAATGCGTATAAGTATCAGAAATTATGAGAATGATTCGAATCTTCTCATCTTTTTGAATACTATTATTACTATTTATTAGCAAAAGTTGTGTAGCCAAAGTAGAATTGAGTCGTATTCATATTTTCAAAAAGACTATCAGAATGGCTGGGAGATGCCAACCAGCACCTTCAATTAAAGTCGACTCCAAACGATAAATTTTTGAAAAACATTTCATTGCAATTTTGTTCACACGGAGAGTTTTTGCCAGAAATCTGCTGAGAGGGCGTCGATGAGGAACAAATTCTTTCATGTTTTGTTTTGTTAGACCTGGGGCCTGAACCATGGCTTCACGTGTAATAAGTCTACACACTACCTGCTAGACTACGACGACTTCAAAGTATATAATCTGTACGTCATATTAGAGTTCCATATAAATTTCTTTTTATTTTTCGTCAACATCTGCTATCATGTGAAAGCACTAATAAAATATTTGGTTCAAATCACAGATACAACTTCATGTACAATATCATAAAATTTCGTATTTCATCTCTCTCAAAAGAAAAGCTACATTGTATAGTTACGTATATACTCGTATGTCTTTGGTCATAAATACACAATTGCACACATTGAATCATTTTTTTGTTTTTACTGTTTGTTATGTACTTCTTATGTTCTAAAGAAAGTTATTTTTACAAGACATTATCGTAAAAGAAAAAACGTAAAAATGTTATAGTATTTTTATTGCATTTGTTTCAGGTCACAATAGAAACACAACGAAAGTTTTTCCTAAAATACGATATGAATGTGTACAAAAGGAACTGAATGCATTCAAGTTGATATACCGATAACAGCGAAGTATGTCATTTATTAGCATCATATTGTTGTATTATGATAAGAACTATAACAACTGTATTGTTCTGTCATTTACGGTACCCCATTACAAGTAAGGAAAGAAAATTATATAAAGAAAAACTCCAGAAAGATGGAAATGGGAGTTCCGATAACTTTGATTGTGTCAACAAGAAACATTTGAACGTTAAAAAGATGAATATATTTCTTTTTAGATTTCTTAAATTTTTTTCTGCTTTTTAAAGATATGTTCTGTTCCATTAAAAGAAAAAAAAAATTTGTTTATGATATTCTTATATGTACTCGTACATACATCGAATTAAATATTAATCATACGTCACATATGTTAAAGATTTCATGTTCATATTTACTTATCAATCATACGCCGTGTGGTGTTGTTCAAAGCTGTTATCAGCGCAATTATTAGTCTCATATACATACATATTTTAAGCAAAAACATAAAAACTAATAACAAATAGTTTATGGAAAACGTCTTTTCAAGTTCAAATTTGAAATTGTTTTGTTTTAATTTCTATCGCTTCAGTTTTCAATAAATGTGCTTTAAACCTCATGTCAAATCCTTAATGATTTGTCAATTCATTTATTATTCTAATGTTTAATTATGCGTTGGATATATTCTACGGTCATAGAACCCAACCTCTTAGACGGTGTTGCTTTCTGGTGGACTGCTGTCGACAGACAACACAACGTCAGACTTCTTGACAAGGTCAGAAGGTCTGCGGCCATTTATGTAACTCTGCACACCACACCCACGAAAGTCTTGTTCGCAATGCTCAACTGGCTTCCTACTGTGCTTCTCGCTAAGCAGGTGTTTGCTGCGATTAAACTTAATGCCGTGCCTCGTTGGCATATTGTACTTTCTGGTCACTCCTGGAGGTTGATCCTGTAGCCCCCGTGAACATTGACTATTTCCCTGCTGAATCTCGACAGGTTTTTCTACTTCCTGATTCCGAATAGGGACGACTGGAATCCTAATACGGCTGTCCCTCCGGAAGTCTTGGATATATATACCGATGGCTCTAAACTCGATAATGGGGTTGGAAGCGGTGTCTACTCTGGGACACTGGACCTGAACATTTATCTCCATCTGCCGGACTACTGCAGCGTGTTTCAGGCGCATGTGACGGCAATTTACCTTGCCGCTCAATAGATCGTCGTCAACGGTGCACCTTTCACTCGCGTCTCGGTTTTCTCTGATAGTCAGGCCGCGATAAGATCTCTATCGGGATTCGTGAATAACTCTAGGATCGTTAGGGAATGTCGCCGCTGTTTCGACCTTTTTGCTCGGCGCTTCTCCAGTGTCTCAATGTTGTGGGCAACAGTAACATTCCTTGAAACTGTAGGACTGACGAGCTCGCCGGAGGTGGTGCGCTCATTCCGGAATCCTATTCAATTGAATTGGGTATGTCCTCGGTCAAGTTGGACATTGCTAGGAAATTCTTTCGGGACGCCAACTTTTATCCACTTTCATTGCCAGTGCCCGTCTCTTGCTAGGTGTAGATATAGGGCATTTGACTCCCCATTTTTTGCCATTTTATCTATTGATATCAAATATATAGCTTCATTCAGCAAATTTTCTGGTTTTCCAGTGTAGGGTAGTCGTGCTTTTAATGTGCAGCCCTTGCGCTGACCAACTACTTCCTCTTCCCTGACTTTGGTGGAACTTGGTCAGTACAGAGACTGCGTGCACCCGTGGCGCCACAACAGGCCGCTATGCGTGCTTAAGTGAGCTTTGTGATATCAGAGCTACCACTGCGACCTAAACCTAACCTAATTATTTTATTATAATACGAGTTCTACTGGTATGAAATGAACGTTTTTTTTAAATTTTGAACTTGAAAGAAAAAAGCGTATTATTCAAAGTACACAGTAAAGAAAACATATTAGAAACATTTCAAGATTAATTTTTCTTTCAATATTTTTTATTTTCTGTTCTTGCCACCAATATTTCAAGGGGTAACTTTCAAGGGCAAATGTTATTTGCAAAATTAACAAAATAAATAAATAAAACTTAAACATATTGCTACGTTTTTACTTTTTAAAAACGTTCAGAATATGAGATCGTAGATTGCAAATGAAATAAAAATAAATTTGTGTTTAGTTTTAATTAAAATTCTTTATTATTCGCACAATTCTGTGTGCCACTATTCACAACTTTATGTAAACAACAACAATTGCTTTCATTGTTACTCTTCTTTACACTCTTTGGCGTAAACAAAAACCATTACTAGTTACTTGTTCGACAGATCTTTATAACGGAAGTCTTAAAACCACGCTTCTCAGACAAGACTGACTGAATTTTTACTAACTCAGTTGCCTGCTTTGCCTTGCCTTTTATATGGCAACCTAAACAGTCTGATAAATGATCTTGTAGTCGAAAGTTCGTAGCTTCACTTTCTCGAGATCTCTATAAATGTAAACATAGTTTTTTGTGCTTTTGCTTACATTTATTCTTGCTGTGTTTGTTGTTGCATTTTTTTTTTACTTGTTTATCACTTTTTATACTGGTATTTTGTAGGTATATTTTGGTTTACCAGCTTCTCATATAAACAAGTTCACTGTTTTTGCTTTTGTGGCTTTTGTTTTCAATTTAAACGATGTGAAAGAAAAACGTCATTTCCACTTTCGTAATAACATTCTGGTTTTTGGGGCTAGCATTACTCTAAGTAACGTTATGTCCAAATCTGATGCTATTTCATGTTTGAACCTTTAGCATAATTTGACTAAATTGAACTAATTTGGGGGTTTTAAAATTGATTTTCCCTAATTGCGATGCACATGAATATTTGATTTAAATGGATTCGTTCGAATTTTATTAAATAAAGTCTTTAATTTCATCATTTTAACTTCCTATTACTGTTTTTAAATTAAACTTTTTTAGTATTTTTAATTTATAACAGTACAATATAGTTTTCAATTTCAGGTTGCTTTTGTGGTTTTAATTTAAATTCACTGTTAAATTTTATTTATCTCATTATAAATGTATATTATTTTGAATATAAAAGAAAAACTTGATAGAAAAAATTCATAAAATATTAGTTTCTAGAATTGAAAAATTGTTTAAACAGGATTAAATTGAATTTATAATGGCTGTTCTTTTTTACTTGTTGTAGAAAAATATCATAATTAAATTTAAATATTATTTCAAAACAAATATTAGTTTTCACACACGATATTAAATCAGATAAGCAAAGTATGGATAAATTGGTTCATTTTGAAATACATGATGGAATATATGTACATATATGGTGGTAGAATATTTTTTATGTAAGTGGCAGCTGCGAAATTTGGTATCGATTACGTTGTTTATTCGGATTATTTAAAATTTAATTTATGAAAAGTTATTACAAATATTTTTAAAGTTGTGCTCACAAAGTTCGAAATTTTTTCAGACAAGAGAATATGCCAACTGTGTCAACCATTCGAAAAGTTAAAAAAAATACGGAGCTATAGGCACTAATACTTCTATACTTCAACGTATCAGATGATCTCTTGAAAACATTGCTGTTGCAGGCAATAATGTCACCGAAAATATCAATTCTGCATAGATCTCATCAACAGAAATTTGCAAAAAAAAAACAAACAAATTCGCTGCAGCTACTTGTTTATTAATTTTTATTTATTAATTTATTTATTTATTCAAGGGCAAATACCGTAGAACAAGTTACTATCTAATTGCTTCCGCCACTCATGTATAAAATTAACACACAAAACATAAGTGTTGTGAAAATCTGGGTCGTAATCAGAGATCAGTCATGAATCGTTTTTCGCTACTCATAAGTACTAATGAAATTTTCAGTAAGAGTGAATAAACAGTATTGAAATTTAACTACTCTGATTCATTTGTACGCCGTGGTCTAGTAGGTAGTGTGTTGGCTTATTAGACGAAAGGCCCGAGTTCGAATCCCAGGCCAGACATCAAAAACAAAATACAAAAAGTATTTCTTCGGCGACTTCCTCTCAGCAGATTTCTGGCAAAAACTCTGAGAGCAAAAAAAAATTGCCATGAAAAGCTTCTCAAAAAATCTGTCGTTCGGAGTCGACTTTAAACTGTAGGTCCCGCCACTCAAGTATAAAATTAACGCACACAACATGAGTGGTGTTGAGAAGCTAGGCCGTAATCCTGACGAAGGGTTGTAATGGCCAATTATGTTATGTGATTCATTTGTACTCACTACAATAGTGATTTATAAGTACAGGTTGCATTGAGCATGAGTACAATGTTGACATCAAACTCATGATATTCGAAATATGTTTGATTCATGCATAATCCTACTCATTCAGATTCATAAATTTAGAAAAATACTTCTAATACTCATAAATGATTCGAGTGATTCGAATTTACAGTCTTAGTTGTTGTTGCATTTACAAAAAAAGAAGAAAGAAAAGACAAAGACAGCTAGCAAAGCAAACACAGAACATTCTAGTGAGTATTGTACCGTTTGTACGCGAATCATACTTATTTTATGGTTCTTAAAATGTTGAGTAAAGGAAAGTCGAAATCAACAACATCATGCGTATTGTTAAGTAGGATTACATACACGAGTATGATAAAAATAATAAGTATGAATGCGTATAAGTATCAGAAATTATGAGTATGATTCGAATCTACTCATCTTTTTGAATACTCATTTCTGATCTCTGCTGCGTACAAGAGTACGGCAACTTCACTAAACGTAGCATCACAAAGCAAGATCCAAGACCTGCTTTCACTCAAAATTCAACTGACTGAAGGTAGGCAAACATAGACAACGACGTGTGTTCGCTGCTTGCTCCTTAGAGCAGTTGGCAACTAAACTGAATTTTCATCAAGACGAAACATCTTTAGCGATGAAGCACATTTCTGGATGAATAGGTATATAGACAAACAAAATTATCGAAATTGGTACGATACCAATCCACATGAGATCCAAAAGCAACCAATACAGTTCAAAAAAGTCACGTCATCCACTAACAGCAAGTGGTATTCCGTTGAGAACGACGTTCACCGGGCCATCACTGTTAACGGTGTCCAATATAGAAGGGTATTACCAACTTCTTGTCACCTGAATTGAATGATTAGAACACCAACGACGTGTTATTGTATCAAGACGATTCTACATGCCATAATACTCATGCCGCAATAAACATTCTACACGAGTGATTTGAGGGCATTGTCATCCCTTGTGAAAGTGGTGTGAAATAGCAATCGAGATTAAACGCGTTTTTTTTTGTGCCTTTCTAACTCGCAGAGGTATGCGAATAAGCCACAAACTCCAGCGGTTTTTAAAGTCAACATATTTCATGCCAGTGGTCAAATTCAGCCTGTTTTATGCACCAGAGTGATCTAAAGTTACATCTTTACTGATATGTTAGAAGCTACTGCAGAACCATTTAACATTTCTATGTATCAAAGTCAGCCTTAGAGTTTCCTTTAAGATTTTGCGTCAGCTCATAAAATTAACATATTGTTACGAAAATGGAAACGGTGTAACATCGTTTAACACTAAAATGATAAAAAAAAGCTACAAAAACAAGCAGTATGAGATAAAATAGGATAGACAAGTAAGCAAGGAGGCAACAACACACAATGTAAACAAAATAGATAAACAACAATGAAACACCGATAGAGACTTCGAGAAGTGAAGAAACGAACATTCGACTTTAAGATAATTTATTTCATCAGATTGTTTACGTGGGCATATAAAAAGGCAATACAAAGCAGGCAAGGTGTAGTAGGAATTTAGTCAGTCTTGTGTGCAGGCGCGTTGCGTGTGAAGAGAACAGTCGCAGTTTGAAGATCTCCGTTATAAAGATCTGCGTTGTAAGCAAAGAAGAATAGCGAACAAGCAATTATTGTTGCATACGTCAAGTTATAAACAGTGGCACAGTGTTTACCAGCAATCTGCTGAGAGTCTGTCGCCGATGGAATATTTATTTGTATTTCGTTTTGTTGGAGATGTCTTACCTGAAGTTTGAATCCAGGCCTCACATCTACATACTAGATTACGGCAACGTCTAAGGTTAAACGACCCTAAACTGATGCCGAAGAAGTTTACCAGCATTTATCTGCTTTAAAGATTAGTAATCTGATTTGAGTACTGTATTCCAATTGATGAGAAGCGTGCGGCTGTTAGACATGCCAGTCCGACTAAAAAGCGGGCGTGAAGGCCAAAGACTGATGTTTACAATATATGTTGGCTTTAATATAAAAACTCCAAGAACTGTGTTAATTGTGTGTCATGTTGGTATGGCATTTGTTCTAATTTTCGTTCTTATAATTGCTGCCATAGCTATTCATAATTCGGATGTAGAAAATGCCAGTTTGTTTAATACCACTGACACGTTCACATGTACTCATATCACTTTCAATTCAATGACCTAGAAATAGAAAGAAAAATATAACAAAAGAGCACCAAAGGAGTACCAATCAAAAACTTATATTCGCACACTTATATACGTACACACTCACTATCAAAATTAGCGCATTCACTGAAAGTTTGCATGCCACATATTACAGCCTACTATGTGCGTTTATGCGTTAACGCTTTGCGTGCATTTGAATACAAATACTTTGGCAAACGCTGTATTCATGTGCATGCATTTTACTGCCTGAAAGCCAAACACTAATTCAAAAGCTACCTACTGCTATAGAGCCAATTTAAAATACCGCACTGAAGAATGCGACGTGCTTAACAATTTGGTTGCTTTTGGGTTGTACGTTAGTTGGAATGAGAAACAATAGGCCATCAATTTAAGAGGCCTTCTTTACTTGACCCCATAAATTAGAAGTGAAATGTCATTTATTCGAGTTGAAATGGAATTAGAAGGCAGGATAGGAAAAAAACATGCTTATCTGTTGACATGTGGCTCCACATTGAGGCCCACTAAAAGGATATTCCAGCGAATATTATACGCATTTTGATAATTCTTTTTAAGGCTTTTTTACGTGTGCATTTTACGTCGCATGTACATACTATGCATGTGTAATTGCCATATTTAAGAAAACAAACGTCCGGAACAAAAGTTATAAATGGTATGCGCTGAAAATACAGTGTCTATGAAAACTAAAAATCCTTGAAAGTATTTTTGCATAAAATAGCAGCAAGTTTTAAGGTACAGATGTGTGCCTCTGTGGGTATCATAAGTGCTAGTAGAAGCACGCCTCAGACAGCTCTGGATGCCATTCTTCATATGATCCATACTAAAAAGTATTTGAGAAAGGTGTCAACTAAAAGCCTCTTTAGACTGAATGAGATAGGTTTAGTGATAGGGTGGGTCACTCGGTGTTTCTGAAAGAACTAACGTTGCGTGCTAAGGTTATTCCAACTATCGGAATGACGTATTAAATGGATGCAAATACACCGAATGTGATAGTATCTGGGACGTTTGTATAGATTCGGTGGTATTTTTCAATGGCTGAGCTATTTTCACTGAGAGACCCAAGATGAAGACACAGAGGGGTCTCCATTTTAGAGACAAATGTGCAAAACTACCAATCGGTAGTTCTGGGGGTCGTTAAGGTTACCGAACTGGTCCGGAAATACATGTCGAAGATAATTAATTGTAACAATTTATGTAGATAATCTGGCAACACAAAAGGCTGTGAGGGGACATGTTTTTAAGTTAAATCAGGTGTGGAAGTGTAAAATGCTGCTAAGCGGGCTTATGCCCGATTATCAAATTAAACATTGTGGCATTTTGGTTAAGGAAGTTGCGGATAGACCCGCGCGATCATGCTCATCTTTAGAGATTATTACAGAGCAGAAGTCGGTAAAGCCACAACAATGTCTTACTTTTTTGGGATGTTGAAGAAAGTTCTGATTCACTCGTAAACCCTACATGGGTATGTAGAACGAACTGTACAATTACTCGGACCTTATATCCAAAACTCAATCTTATACTGACAGTTTCGTGGGAATGCGGAATATGAGAGCTATTATAGTAGTACGAACAGGATCAGTAGATGGAATAGAAATACGTCAGATTTCTGTAGGCTATGTGAATGAGCAGAAGAAATTTAATGTTTTTCAGACAATTAGACAGAGTTGACTAGATAATCGATTTGTTGATGCACAGATAGATCTAAAAGACTACAGACTTAAGGATATAATACGGTTTATAAACGGAATTGTCTGCCTTGGGGTATATCTTTAGAGGCAGAAGTTTATCAGTGAGTGCCTTGAATAGCTGATTGATGATTCCAACACTACCTAACGGTTTTATTAATGTTGTTACGAAAGTGGAAATGGTGTTATTAAAATGATAGACAAAACATACGAAAACAAAACAATGGACTTGTTTGCATGATTAACGAATAAACAAAAATATAGCAACAACATCAGTATAAAAAAAATGATAAAACGTAACAATATTTCATAATTCTTAAAATATTGAAAAAAAAAATCAAAATTTTACAGCGCAATACCATAGTTTTGCTCCTTACTGTGTTAAACCATTTACAAATGCTTAAACTAACTAGTTTTGTATGCCTTTTAAATATTGGTTAACCGCAAAGCGAAAAAATGAAAAGAAACCCCAACGGAATAACACGTTTTAAGACATACCATCTCTATTTCATTTTCAAAAGCAGCAGCAGTGTCAAAAGCTTCCAAATTTATTTTTAAAATACGCCAAAAAAAGTGACTGCCACTAGGGCTACTGAAATGTTGGAAGTGCGCAGCCATTGAAGAAACCGGCAATGACCAAAACGAGAAATGCAGCCACAATAGATGTTCATGTAGATATGTGCATTTGCAGGCTTTGAAGATTTTAAAGTATTTGTAAGGAAATATAAGGGAATATATACTACTGAGAACACTTGTTTTGTTTGCAATCAACGAAGTCATATTTTAAATGTTTTTTAAAAGGTAAATACTTAACAATACGATATCTCCTCTTTGAAACTCGTTGACCATGATACCTAACCTAATAGCGAGTAGCTTCTCGCTCATAGGGAAGTTCAATCGGTGGCCCATATGTAGCACGTTGATGGCACCATTTTCAGATCTTCACCCAAAACCCGATGACTTCTCTTTTGAAGTGAAGGGCACTCACATAAAAGATGTTGTACCGATGTTCACCTCAAGATAGCTTTGACTGTAATTATGGTGGTGCAGATCGTGCTTGTCATCAAAATGCCGTTCTCCTGTGGAACCCAAGCACTTCCTTGCCTTTCTTGCTGTCCACTGCTGGACACAGCAGTTTTGAAATTTTGCAACCAGCTATGTGTGGTTTATTAAATATCGTCTCCTCCTCATACTTTTCCTATCGCTTCTGTGTCAGTTCGTCTATCATTTCGTTTACCTTTATGTCGCAGAGACCCGGTATCCAGTAGAGGCGAATGTTATGTCGACGTACATATACTGTGTAGATAGTTCATGAAACTCCTGGCGTCCTTTTATTCGACGAGGTGAGATCCCATCGCTTCGATTTCTGTCTGACTGTACACACATATTATCAAGTTCTGAGGAGGTAGGTTCCTGAGTTCAACCATACGTGCAACTGTTCAATAGAAAAATCTTCGCTTAAAATACTCTGACCTGCTAAGGTAATCTGTATGACCCGTTCAGTACCAGTTTATTGGAATAGATCCCAGATCTGGTTTCGATGTTGTTACTAATATGGGCATTACAATTTTTAGATATTTTCTGTAAAATTAAGGCCAAGACCACTTCATCCTATTAACATATCAATGAGATTCGCCTACACTGTTGAGCAGTATAATTTCACAAAACTCTGAATTAAACTGACAGCCAAGAGTCACCTAGTCTAGTAGGTAGTGTGTTGGCTTATTAGACGTAAGGCCCGAGTTCAAACCTCAGGTCAGACATCAAAAAGAAATATGAAAAACTATTTTTTCGGCGACTTCCTCTCAGCAGATTTCTGGCCAAGAATTTTGATAGTAAATAAAATTGCCGTGAAAAGTATCTCAAAAAAATGTGTCGTTTAGAGTTGTAGATCCCACCACTCATGTATAAAATTAACACACGCAACATGGGTTGTGTTGAGAAGCTAGACTGTAACCGTAATCCTGACTGAATGGTTGTAATGGCCGATTATGTATGTAACATTGGCATTTCTTTTCCAATACCTTCTAGTTGAAATATGAAATTCATTGACAGAATTTTAAAGCTTCGAAATATTTTTTCATTCATTAATTACAATTTTTTTCACTACAAATGAAGGTGTTCATACCGGCAGCACGTTAAAAGCTAAAAAGTTTCAAATATCATCGCCTGTATAAAACTCAACTGTTTGTGTTAATGGTTGTCAATTCTGCAAGTGGCAACTGCTGTACAACTTAACCACAAATTGCTTGTAAAGTAGGGGTCTTTAATTTTAATAGCGTCCCATTCAGTTTAGTTATGTTTGTGGGTTTCCTAGTGTAAAACTTTCTCAAGTACTAGGCCAAAACATACCACTACACAGTGATAAAACAAAATTCAGGCAATATAATTTGAAATATGCTATACAAGCAGAGTAAGCATGGTTGAAGAAAAGCCAAAAGAAATTGGCGAAATTCAAAATAAAAAAATTTTTATTTTTTTTCTTTGGAATACTAATCCTACTTGGTTTTGTTTTTGATTGCCTATTGCAATTGCTTCTTTCGTTTGTCCTACTTGAACCAATAAATGAGGTTAATATTAATAAATATCATCAAATAAAAGCAGTTCATTAATATAGTCACTCTTTCGCCTGTATATTGTTTTACATTACTTACATTATTTAATCTTCATTTCTAACTGCACCATACTTGAAGGCGCCGTACTCTAGTAGGTAGTGTGTTCGCTTATTAGACGTAAAGCCCGGGTTCAAACCTCAGGTCAGACATCAAAACGAAATATGAAAAAATATTCCTTCGGTTGCTGCCTTTCAGCCGATTTCTGGTAAAAATTCTGAGAGTAAATTAAATTGGCATGATAAGTGTCCCAAAAATCTTTCGTTCGGAGTCGACTTTAGACTGCAGATCTCGCCATTCATGTATAAAATTAACACACAACCTAAGTGGTCTCAGAAGCTAGGTCGCCGTACAATCACATATGAAATGGTAGAAGACTTTTTCAACGGCATGAAGGTTTACCCTGTCATTGCATCTTCCTTATCCGAAAAGGACGACGTTAATGTGATTTCGATGCGAAAAATAAAGGACGTGGAAATCTACCAAAAAAAAGTTTGAAAACTCCAAATTGAACACTTTGAATAAGAAACATGTCGTACAAATATTAAATGTTGCACAACGACCTGACCGCTTAAAAGCTGTGGGGAAGATGCAAAAGTTATTTATGGGTGAATTGAACGACAGACAAAGGAGAAACCGAAGGACCACTTGTGCAATTTTGTTCGAAAAACGCGATAGAAAATCAGTGTTGCATCCAATTATTATAGGCGATGAAAAATTGATTTATTTTCAGAACCCTAAACAAAAAAACAATGGGTTAATACGTGACACTCATCCATTTCGGCTGTAAAACTAAATCAATTCGGCAGATGGGACAAGAAAGTTGTGGTGTGCCACCAGGTGAAACTGTTAATATAGATTGACAGCGACAACTAATAATCAATTTGTGCCACGTATTGATTCATAAAATCAAAAAGGGCCTCAAGACATGGCAAAGTAATTTTGCAACATGACAATGCATCTGCACACAAAACAAAACCTAATTCATGATACAATCAAAGCATTAGTCTTGGGGCTCTTGTCCTACTCACAGTAATCATCAGACACTGTGCCTTACAACAACTATTTGGTTTCATCGATGGTTTGTTTCAAAAGGCTTGGAATTTACAAATTGACTGCAAAAATAGAAAAAATGTTTAGCCGGCAATGGCCCATACTTTGAACAAAATGGTTTTTACTTTTCCCATTAAAAATTTGCGTTTTGTTTTCACGAATTCATTTCGTACTAGTACTCCGGGTTCATGGTGTATCACGCACTGTACTACTCAGGAAATAAAATGTTGTATGTAAAGTACAAATTGAATTTAGTTTCAAATTCGAATTCATCTTTTTCCGTTAACGTGAAATAATAACAAAAAAGAAAAATTAATAATAAATGTTAATAAAGTCATGATTTTCAATACTGTAACATTTCGAATGAAGTTTTTCTAATCGTCTTTTCTAATTTATTACATTTAATTTGTATATATGTTGTGTATTAAATATAGGGTGGGCCATTTATAGGTTTAAATTTGAACCATCGGTTATTTGGAATCTTTCATGTCTTATGTCATTCTATTCGGTCGCAAAAATTCAGTATTTTATCTCCATTGAACGTTGGAGGAGCGTTTAGGCTTGAGCAACTTTGGAATTTATTGGGATTAAGCTTTCTTCTTGGTGTGTACGTTATTAAGCAAAATTGGGGATCAGGAAACCCATACGTGGTCTTACAGAAGCCAATGTATCCACTAAGAGTAGCTGTTTGATGCGGCTTGTGGAGCGAAGGCATCATTGCCCCATATTTCTTTGAAAATGAGGATGGCGCAACCATTATGGTCAGACACGATGAAGACACCTAATGCAACATCATAACCGATTTTTGATGAAGATTATTGAATATTGATGCGCACCATGTTAGGTTTTAACAGGACGGTGTAACTTGCCACACAATTTATGCCACAATCGATTTATTGCCTCAAACGTTTGATGGCCGTATAATTTGTTGAAAAAGCAATGTAGATTGGCCGTTAAGAAGCTGGTCTTTCACTATTATCTGTGGGGCACTGTTAAAGAAAAGTGTTATACCGACAAACCAGAGGCAATTGAGCATTTGAAGGGTAACATTCGTGATGCCATTGCCAAGATACGAACCCATATACTCGAATAATTGCACAATATAAATGAAATATTATTCCAACTTTAAGCGGAAGAATTGTAATTCACAGCAAAAAAAAAATTAATTTGGCATTTGGTAATTTTATTTTTAATATTATTTTGAAATTTAAACTTTTAAATTTTCCACACCATATATTCCCCGTTTTTAGTTGAGTTTTTGGTACAGCATGTGAATGAAATGAATGAAGTAATGCCGAACCCCAGTAGCATTAAGCAATCCCTTGCTTGCACATATGTTTATTGTGTAGTAGAGGCATCACATAGCGTATCCTTCATTACCTGTTTTAATTTTCTTTCAGCACCATTAAACTACTTTAAATATTAAATAAATAGTAATTAATATATTTAATTAAAATATTTGTTTATTTATTATATGTATGCATGACAAGATTAAAATGGCGAACATTTATTTACATTTCATAAAACAATGTTAAATATTTGCGATCAGAATTACACTGAAAATAATCGATTATTTTCTTCTATCAGAAAATAAATAATTTGAAATGAAACTTTCGTATAACAGAAACAACGATTTGCATTAATCTTTATGGAATTTTATGGATTCCGTCCCAAAAAAAATCGATCTTCTTTTGAGCAAACGAATTAATTCTTATCTATACGAATGTCCCATAACAGTCTGGCCTAATTCTAGCAGCTCATATTGGATCACAGCCTTTTTAACCCACCAAATACAGAGCGTTACCATAGTGCATTGCATATTCCGCTTACACGAAGATTTTGCTTTTTGCCCGCTCATCGCATATGATTTCTGGCACTTCGCGTGGTTTTAATGAACATATATTTCTTCAACAGAGATAATTCGATGCAAAAATTATTTCTTTCTAAAGCAATCAAACAGCAATACAGACATGCAAAATTGTCTTTCAACATTATGGGTCACTACAACCCTTCAGTTAGGATTACTACGTAGCTTCTCATGGTGTGTGTATTAATTTTATCTATGAGTGGCGGGATCTACAGTTTAAAGTCTACTCCGAACAACAGATTTTTGAGAAACTCTTCATGGCAACTTTATTTACTCTCAGAGTTTTTGCCAGATATCAGCTGACAGGAAGTTACCGAAGACATTTTTTTTAAATTTTGTTTTGTTCGATATGTCTGACCTGAGGTTTGAATGCTGCCCTCAGGTTTAATAAGCCAACATAATACCTACTACTGACTTAATTTATTAAAAGTAAGTTGTTCCCAAAACGAAATGACGATCAGTTACTACATACATACATACATAATTGGCCATTACAACCCTTCAGTCAGGATTACGGCCTAGCTTCTCAACACCACTCATGTTGTGTGCGTTAATTTCATACATGAGTGGCGGAGCCTACAGTTTAAAGTCGACTCCGAACGACAGATCTTTTGAGAAGCTTTTTCATGGCAATTTTTACTCTCAGAGTTTTTGCCAGAAATCTGCTGAGAGGAAGTCGCCGAAGAAATATTTTTTCATATTTCATTTTGATGTCTGACCTGGGATTCGAACTCGGGCCTTTCGTCTAATAAGCCAACACACTACCTAGTAGACCACGGCGACTTCAACATGGGTTAATACAACATAATAATTAAATATTTTAATATGTTTTTACGTTAAGTGAATAAATTAAATAATAGAGCACATAAAAGCTGAAGGTTTAATTTTTAATGCACACAAGCATTTATCTGCTTAAGCGTGTTAAATTACATTTTAACTCTAAAAATGCTTTCGAGAGAATTGTAAAATATTTCATTTCCACTTACTTTATTTGTATCGTATTTTATATTTTTTAATTAAAAATGTATATGTAGCATATTATTAAACACAATAGCATTAACAAAATTAAAATATGTTACAATCGTAAATGACGTAGGTAATCACAAGGCGGATGAAATAACCAGGCGTGACACAACCATCGAATTTCTCGAATAGTTCTTGGCTTTGGAAGTTCCTCTGAAGATGTGCAAGCTTATAATTGACAACACAATTGTCGATTCAACAGAACGGCTGCAAAAGTCTGGTCAAATATGGATGGAAGGCCATAAGTCTGCTTAAAGTCCAAAGAACACTTTCAGTGTGGTTGTTTGGATCATTACGAGACATTGCATTATGGGCACGCATGCGAGGCGCATTGGTGTTGAAAATATTGCTGATGACTTCTACAGAAGTTGCAGGGACGAGGAGGAAGAGCAGACTGTTCTTTATGTACTGAGGACATACCCCAGAAAATAGCATCTTGGTGCCTACTATATAGATCATGAATTGTCACGTATTCAAACCGGTAAATTGAGTTACTTCTTTGGAGCTTCGGGTGGTTCCGGAACTAGGGAATAATATAAAACTGAGATATCACAATAGACCTTAAGTGTGTCTATCCAAGCTGCTCCGGTGGATAGCCACATCGTACCTCGAACCAGATATCAGCAATGAATCGTTTTTGCGCTACTCATAAGTACTCATGAAATTTTGAGTATGAGCGAGTCAACAGTATTGAAATTCAACTACTCTGATTAATTCGTACTCACTACAACATTGATTTATAAGTACAGGTTGCAATGTAAACATTGTTGTTTACATATATCCTTGCTGTTGTTGCATTTGTGTTTACTTCTTTACCATTTTTTTGTGCTGATGTTTATTGTTATATTTTTGTTTACTTGTTTACCATTTTATATGTTGGTGTTTGTTGTTATATTAAGCAGTACGATAATTTGTAAACAGGTTTGCTCAATGCATTGTTTTGTTTTTGTAGCTTTTGTTTATAATTTTTACGCTAAGCGATGTAAAAGCAAAACACCATTATCTTTTTACTTTTCTTCTGTTTCCATAGTTTATAATATCTGAAACCAAATTTTACAATTTATTTTATATTTTCTACTTTTTTTGTTTGGTTTCTTGGCACACAATTTATTCCAAAATATTTTCTTTCTCCTCAAATAATTTATAACACAGAACATACGATATGATTCTACCACATTAAAAAACTTTGTCAGCATAAATTCACTTCATATTGTTATCGTTTTCATATTGTCATGCCAATATCGATTTAAAATATTTTACTTTTAAAAATTCTGTTTTATGTGTATTCTCTCTTGTGCAAATTTGTGTTGAGATCAAAGAAACTTTATAAAGTTGTAGTAGGAAAATTTAGAAAAATATTGTTTCACTTCAAAATAAATAAAAAAAAACAAATTTTTTATGGTACGTATATATCTTGGGTTACATACATGCATAATTAACTGGTCGGTACAACCCTTCGATCAGGATTGCCGCCTAGCTTCTCAAACCATTTATGTTGGGTGTGTAAACTTTATACATAAGTAGCAAGACCTACAGTTTAAAGTCGACTCCGAACGTTTGAACAAGTTTTTCGTCGCAATTTGATTTACTATCACAGTTTTTGACAGAAATCTTTTAGCAGATGATTGAAGCTCCATATGTCAAACTACACATATAATTGGTCATTACAATCCTCCAGCCAGTGGAGAGTCCTTCTGTTTAAAGTCGATTCCGCCCAACAGACTTCTGACTAATTCTTCATGGCACATTTATTTACTAAGAGAGTTTTTGGCAGTAATCTGCGGAGAGAAAGTCACCGAAGAAATGTTTTTTCATATTTTATTTTGTTTGAGATAGCTGACCTGGGGTTTGAACCATGGCCTCACGTCTAATAAGCCAACACATACACAACATACTCTGGCGACTTCGTTCTTACGCTTTCGAATGAATGAATTTAAATAACGGTTATTAAAAGTGTGTTCTTAATCGAAATGACCGTTTGATAAGAGTTAAACATGAAAGGCAGTATTTGTTAGCATTAAAAATTTTTGTTTGAATATAAAATATTTTTTGTATTTGTGTCACTGTTTTTAAGATATGAAACAACAGGTTTTATAAGTTAATTGTTATATTACTGTAGTGTAAATACAACATGGACTTCTGAACTTTGCTGTTGAATCTACATTTTTCAAATAAGTTGTCATTTATTCAAATGACAAATCAATATGGACGACCACAATCAACAACGTCTGTTCGACGAATGTGTTCCGGAGCAGTTGCAAACTACGTTAGTTTTCATCGAAAAATAATTACCACCGATGAGAGACATTTCTGGGCGAATTGTTGAATTTAGAATGATACCAATTCGCTTGAAATCCAAAAGCATTCAATGCATCCCGAAAAATGTTCTCCTTGAAGTGGATTACGTGCTGGCAACGTCATCGGTTCACATATCTTTGAGAAAGAACGTTGGTAAAATTAAAAAGCCTAGATGAACAAAAAGGCTTTTCCCATTAGAGATGGTATTTTCAGTTTCAGAGCATTTTTCCTGGCAATTACTAACAAAAAAGAAGTCTTTTTTTCATATTTCGTTTTTTGTTAAGACATCCAAGCTTCAAAGCTGAGGCTTGAAATCTAAAGCTCTAGCACTAGATCCTGCTATATTAATATCCAATAACACCAGCAGTATATTTAGCTATCGTAAGTCGCCGTAGTCTAGTATTTAGTGTGTTGGCTTACTAAACGTAAATATTTCTTCGGCGACTTCCTCTCAGCAGATTTCTGGCAAAAACTCTGATAGTAAATAAAATTTAAATGAAAATTTTCTCAAAAAATCTGTCGTTCGAAGTCGATTTTAAAATTGTAGGTCCCGCCACTCATGTAAAAAAATTAACAAAGACAATATAAGTGGTGTAAGAAGCTAGGACGTAATCCTGACTAATTATTTAGGTATGTATATTATGTATGTATGTATGTTATGTATGTTATTACGTTTGCAACGTCTTTTCCTTAAACTCACGATGGATTGATATGAACTGGAGTTTAATAATACCTTTAAGTTATGCCATGAATTATTGATGTTGCACCCTGTTGTATGTGCGATGACTTTACTAATTTCTTAAAAAAGTTTTCTCCGTTTTTGTGTCTGTGATTCCCATTTAAATTCCCATTAATTAAAATTTATTTTATCCGTAATACTTTTATACTCAACAGAAGCAACACCTTCTAATCATCCTACCTATAGTGTTTCTAGTTTAATAACACCAAGGAATTTTACTTTATGCAAATAATTTATTGCAAAATTAATAAAAATGCATTACAAAATTCTGCTATTATATTATTAAACCCCAACTCATTTTTAAAAGCTTTATAACGATGTCTAGTGGTTGGGAAAAACATGAAATATTACTCTAAAGAAATGAAATGTTTGTTCATTTTACAATGAAAGATGAGTGAATAATGCGACCACCCTTATGAACTGTTTTTGCTTTAGAGTGGTTACAAAGAATTACAGCCAAGTAGTAAAGCCAATAAAAATTCTCAGGAGAAATAGACTTCACCGTACTTATTATCTTAACAAGTTTTATGCAAATATTTTCTCAACTCTTACACACTTTGTGAATTTCCGTTTCTTTTATTGTTCTGCAAGATGAAAAGGAAAAGGATACGGATATTAACATGTAGCGTGAATAATGGCTTCTTTAAGAAAATAAATGAAACAGAAACTTAACCCCATGTATTTTCAGAAACTATTCTTTTAAGTTTTTAAATTATGTAAGTAATCCATTAAGTTTCTAGAAAGTTTTTATGTATTCGCTTTTTTGCTTAAGTTTTTTTAATTTACAAGATTAAGCTTGGTATGCATTTTTCATCAAGTTATAGTTTATACGTTTGAAGAAAATTACTCAGGTTTATATCGCATATTACAATAACAGCTCCCTATCATTAAATAGAATGAACCAAGATTGTATGTATAAGTGAGATATCATCAAAATTTGTTATTGATTTTAATGACCCTTTGAAGGTATTGTGTGTGGAATATAACATCTTTAAAATGTCCGCTACGCTAAATATAAAATTTTCCGTGACTCAGACGCATGAATCTGGGTAAATTTGATGGGTTATATTGCTTGTGAAATCGGTTGCCAGTTCACATCACCTTTTCGCGAGATGCTCATGCCGCCGAATTTCAGAATTCATTGTACGCTTTTGGATCTCAAGTGAATTGACGTCGTACCAAATTTTAATATTTGTTTACGTATCCATTATTCAATAAATTGGCCACATCGCTTAATACGTTTTTTTGATTAAAATTAGGGTGAGTTACCTACTGCTCTAGAGCCCATGCACTAAAAACACGTTGGTGTCTATGGTCGTATACTTTCAGTTTCTGAGTCAGTTGAATTTTTTTCTGCAGCATGCCTAATGCATGAGGCAAAATTCGCAACGTCAAAACGACTTGCTTGGATTCTCCCGCATATTCTCAATCGTGATGCATAGGAATCAGAGATCGGTATAATATTGTTACGAAAAATGGAAGTAGTGCTTTGCTTTTACATCGTTCAACATTAAAATTATAAACAAAAGCTACAGAAACAAAAATAATGAACTTGTTTACATGATAAACAAGTAAACAAAAATGTACCATCAAAACACTAGTATAAAAAAGTGATAAACAACTAAACAAAAATGTAACAACAAAAACACCAAGAACAAATGTAAACAGAAATACAACAACAAACAAGAATAAATGTTAATACCTGTTTATAAATGTAATCAACATGTTTACAGGCAACGAGTCAGTAAAAGTTCAATAAGTCGTATGTGAAAACGCCGTGTGTTTGAAGAGAGTAATCGTATTTTGAAGATCTCCGTTGCAAAGATCTGTCGAACAATTGTCTAGTAATTGTTATCGTTTATGCAAAGTATAAAAAACAAAGCAATTGTTGTTGTTCACATAAACTTTTGAACAGTGGCACACAGAATTGTACGAACAATCAAGAATTTAATTAAAACTGAACACAAATTTATTTTTATTTTTATTTGCAATCTACGAGCTTATATATTTAAAAAGAAAAATTTGTTGTTAACAAAGGACTTCGCAACTCTGCAAAAAACAGTATAGGGGGATCAAATAAAATTTCAATAAGTTCATGTTGCCGCCTGTCTGTGGCACGTTGTAGAGACCACATGCCAATCATTTTAGGCAAAAAAACTAGCAATCTTCTCATGGCACTTTGTTTCTTTAATTGTTAAGTTACGATTTTCTTTGTTCTTAACGAAATAAAGTTGTTAACGGCTCATTAAAAAGAAGTTAACAGCTTCAAATCGCACATTCAAGTTCACCATTTCACTTCACCTCCGCGCTAGATAACTATATCTTCAAGTCGCTCAGGAAAGACATTCAATATGATATGAGCTCTGCAATACGTAGTGTCAAACCTGTTGAAACCATGTGTTGTTGATGTTCAGATCAAGCCAATTCAGGCCAAAAGAGTTTACTAATCGCTGCTGGTTCAAAATCAACAGTAACCAGTAACTTCTTGGTTTCCATAAGGATTGATATCGTTTCAAATTCACCAATTTTCTCCGTTCAGGTACCCGTTCATCCAGAAATGAACCTTACAGCAGAAGATGAATTTTCGATGAAAATTGGAATCAGTTAAAAACTGCTCTGGAGCTCAAAAAACGAACACACGTCCTGGTACTTTGGGAAAACAAGCCGAATAAATGAATTGAATGAATGGCCATTCCTGATTAATTCTCAATGTGACGTCAAGCAACTTTTTTCACACACCAAAAAAATATTGCGTAGATCTACAGGACACAATTAAAGAATTAAATGAAATTTCTTTAAAAATATTAATGAAATTCCAATACACAATCAACTTGTCAATTTATTTCTTCACTGTTTATTGCAGATCAATTAATTACGGTTGCACTTCCATTGCATTGCTGAATTTATTACAATTCTGGTTTCTGTTAATTGCATGGTAGTTTTCGAATAACATTAATTTTATATTATTTGCTCTGCAGTGAAAGGATAATATTATTATTACTTGTTTTTGTGTGTATTTATGAACGAACTGGTCAGAACCCAAAAAGCAATGCAAACTCTCTTATACATTCATACATATTTATATACATACATGCATGTATACATATATCCATACATATGTACATATTTTGTTACTACAAACCTTTAGCCATGCTCACGACCAAGTTTCTCAAATCACTTATGTTGTGTGTGTTAATTTTTATACATAAGTGGCAGGATCTAGAGTTTAAAATCGACACCGAACAACACTTTTGTGAGACTCTTTTATGGGATTTTTTTTTTGGAATTTTTCCAGATAATTGTTGAGAGCAATCCGTCGAATAATATTTTCTTTATATTTGGATTTGTTTGAGATGTCTGACCTGGTTTCGAATCGTGATCCCACGTCTAATAAGCCAACACACTACCTACAAGACTAGGAGTATAAACGATGACTTTTTACAACTTCCTTCAAATTTTTTGATAAACACCGATGGTTAATTCTAGTTTCGTTTGCTCCCATACGTCTAGTTTTTCTTGGTTTTTTTATGCATACGCACATTTACATAGGTATATTTATGGATAAATTATGGATGGCTCCCGATTTCCGATTAAGTTGCCAGTGATTTCCTTGCACACATGATTTTTTCTGCTTCAATAAATTGATGGTTGTCATTTGACAACGCAACATAAGTACGATTATTTGTGTAAGGTGGGCAATTTAAAAGTTTAAATTAAAAAATGCAATAAAACAAAAACGGTTTAAAATTTTGCCAAATTTATTGTTTTGTTGTGAAGATGTGGAAGATACGGACTATGAAGATACAGGCCATGATGTAGTACCTAATAGCCTAGAACTGTGGTTTTATGTATATACCTTTTAGGTTAGGATATCTCGAAAAATTAAACATTTTTAAAAATCCATTAGAATTATCAAATCATACAAAGCTTAATTCAAAATTAATTCCAAATTAATGGTGTATACTTTCTTTTTAATTGAATTTGAAATATATTACTCATAAGCATCATATTTTATGTACTGGTTCTACTTACTCTAAAAAGTATGCAATAAAAAAATTTCTATTTTGTCATATTTGAAACTATAGGAATTAAATATCACTTATACGTCACATATGTACTTGTCATGAATGAATTTTATATATTAAATATGAGCATAATGTAAGTAAATATAATCGGTTGGTGATTTAAAAGTTTAAATTTAAAAATGTAATAAAAATAAAAACCGTGTTGAAATTTTGCCAATTTTTTTTTTTTTTTTTTGTGAAGTACAATTTTTCCGGTCAGAAATGGAATATTACTTCATACATATGGCTGCCGGGGCTGGCCTCACAGTACCTCATTCAATCACCTTCAATTGACCTTCAAATGCTTAATTGTCTCTGGTTTGCCAGCTTAATGTGCTTCTTCAACGGTGCCCCACTACAAATGGTCCAATTGACATCACCATTTCGGCTAAATAAACGGCCATGAAACGTTACCCGTAAAAAACCGATTGTGGCATAAGATTTGCAAGTTGCATCATCCTGTTGAAACAAATCATCGTTCAAATTAATACCATAAAGAGCGGGTACAAAAAAAATCTGTTATCATAGTGCTATAGGTATCTACCGTAATAGTAGCGCCATCCTTATTTTCTCAGAAATACACATACATAATTGGCCATTACAACCCTTCGTCAGGATTACGGCCTAGCTTCTCAACACCACTCATGTTGTGTGCGTTAATTTTATACATGAGTGGCGGGACCTACAGTTTAAAGTCGACTCCGAACGACAGATTTTTTGAGAAGTTTTTCATGGCAATTTTTACTCTCAGAGTTTTTGCCACAAATCTGCTGAGAAGTCGCCGAAGAAATACTTTTTTTGTATTTTTTATTTTGTTTTTGATGTCTGGCCTGGGATTCGAACTCGGGCCTTTCGTCTAATAAGCCAACACACTACCTACTAGACCACGGGTACTTTTCTCAGAAATATGAAGTATAATGTGCACCCGTAATGGGTGCATTGGCACCAAGTATGGCAATTTTGCTTATTAACGTACTCACCAAGATAAAAATGGGATTTTTAATTGATGATTTTTTGGGCAAATTCGACATCATTCTGCAGTTTCTCGTTGGCCCCAATTTAAAAAAAATCCCAACGCTGCTCAAGCGTAAATCAATTCATTACGTTCATTGGAGATAATGTACTGAATTTTGTGACGTTTTCACCTTTTCAGAAACGCTTAAAATATGAGTTCGTAAAATGCAAACAAAATAAAAATAAATTGGTGTTTAGTTTCAATTAAATTCTTTATTGTTCGCACTACTTCTGTGTGCCACTGTTTACAACTTGACGTATACAACAATAATTGCACTTCGCTATTCTTCTTTACCACGACTGTTGTCTTCACACGCAATGCACCTTCACGCAAGACTAACTGAATTCTTACTACTCGTTGCCTGGTTTGTCTTGCCTTTTTATATGACCACGTAAACAGTCTGATGAAGGTACTTGAACTCGAACTTTCGTGGTTTTGCCTTGTAGAGAACTCTATCGCAGTTTAATTGTTGTTCGTGTATTTTGTTCACGTTGCTTATTGTTGTGTTCTTGCTTACTTGTCTATCCCCTTCTCTTAAACACTCATAGTTTTTGTTTTTGTGGCTTTTGTTTATCATTTTAATGTTAAATGCTGTTATGCCGTTTCCATTTTCGTAACAATATAATGACATAAGCATTGCTAGATTCGAAATAACCGATGGTTCAAATTTAAGTCGATAGGTGACCCACTGAATATTACATATATTGACAAGATGAATTGCCTTAGGTGAACAGTAAATATCTTTCTATCTAGTAGTCAGGTGGCTGAGGGTTATGATTAAACAAAAATCATATGAATTTAATGTCGTGAGTTAGTCCACAGACTTTTACTGTTATTTCTTAACATTTAAAATGGAAAAATTTAGCAAATTATAGTAACAAAAAAATTAAATTTTAGTTTTCTATTGGAATACCTCAAAGAAAAATTAAAATTTTTGAACTATTGTATGTACTTGATGTATGTACATCAAGTACTTTTATTTAATTAATTCACTCTGGTTGTTGTTATTTTAAGGCTTATACAATTTAGTAATATTTATGTACATATTGAACAACGTATGTATGACTTTAAGCAAAATTAATAGTAAACAAGTTTCTCTAAACTGTAGTTAGTTGTAGTATATACACAAAATCAAGTAGCTAGGTCGAAATCCTAACTAACAAACATCTAGTTGTTTACGTTCTCAACTAATTTTTTTACTATAAAAAATAAAAAAATTTGGAAATATTTCCAAATAATTAAATTGATTTAAATGTTATTGAGTTGAATATTACATAAAACGAAAGTCATTTATGACCATCTGCATACCTTTATGTAAATTCCTATTCCCCAAATACAGTATTTGCTACAAATTACTTGATGAGTCTTTTTTGCTACACACCAAAAAGCCCTTAAGCCCTTTTTGTATTTAAAAATTAATTTAATTTGAAAACAATCAATCAAAATAATTAAACAAATAATTTTTCGAAAATACAAACAAGCAAATTGAAAACAAACATAAAATTACTGTAAATAAATACAATTTGTTAAAAATAACAACAAATAATATTTTGAGTTCCTAGGAATGCCGCATTGTAGTGAATAGAGTGCATGATTACACCGATGAGAAGTACAGGAGAAGTCAGGCACCGGAGAAAACCTTCATCATAGTTTTCGAATTAAAGAAATGTTGACACTTATTAACCCCCTCCAAATAATCCATCCTGGTACTAACTAACCTGATCTCAACACCCTACAACAGAGGATTATAATATCAATATTGAACAGCACGAGGTCAGGCAGCATTATATCTTGTGGAAAAGTGGAATTCAATTAACATAATGTTCTCACCACTTCACCCAACATAAATATGTTCATAGAGATCATTATTTCTAGGAAACGACCGATATAATCATCTCCAGCGATCAAGATGAATGTATGTACCCAGTCGTCTAGAAATAGGCCTCATAGCAAAAAAAATTTTTTTTTCAGTGTGCGGCCTATTTCTAGATGAATGAGTACGTGATCGCTGAAGATGATTTCTCGATAAATATTATAGTCAGCGGCCAACTGGTCCAGAGACCATTTAACTCGCACACGTCGTTGGCTATGTTCGCCCATGGCGATTTGGCCCAACATTCTAAATGAATGACTCTTAATTTGAAAGTTTTTGTATCAACACTATGTTTAAATGTTTAAATTCGAAAGTTCCTGTTGTAAGATCCGATATATATTGATTATTATTTCCAGTCGTATAGACGATGCAAACGATGGTTATTAATATTCGATTCCATTAAAAGAAGATTCGTTTTCTCCGTGTTCCCAATATAGAATGATACCCAAGTACTTTGGTTCCTTTGAGAGTCTCAGAGCAGTTCCGATCATTTTCGGAAGCTCGGAGCTTTGCACACTCTTGCAGTTCATTTTGGTGAAGCTCGGCGACTTGTGCTTTCGAGTGAACAAGACAAGTTTCGTTTTACTTGGGTTCATACCCAAGCCATTCTCCTCCACAAACCTGAGTATATGTGCCAATGCTGACCTCATAAGTTGGAATATATTGTTACGAAAATGGAAAAATCTAGATACTGGTGTTTTGCTTTTACTTCGTTTAACATTAAAATTATAAAAAAATTATGCAAAAAACCAAAACAATGAATTTGTTTACAAATAATCGCACTACACAACACCAGCGTAAAAGAACTGATAAACAAGTAAACAAAAATACAACGACAAACACTACAAATAACAATAATAAAACAACGATGAGAGATCTCGAGAAGGCGAAGCTACGAACATTCATCAGACTGTTTAGGTTGCCATATAAAATGCAAGGCAAAGCAGGCAACTGAGTTAGTAAAAGTTCAGTCAATCTTGTGTGAAGACGCGTTTGAAGAGAGTAATCGTGGTTTGAAGATCTCCGTTACAAAGATCTGTCGATCTGTCGTACACTTGTTTAGTAATTGTTATTGTTTATGCAAAGGGTGTAAACAGATGAATAACAAACAAAGCAATTCTTGTTGTTTCATAAAGTTGTGAAAAGTGGCACACAGAATTATGTCAAAGATAGAGAATTTTAATTAAAATTAAACACAAATTAATTTTTAGTTTATTAGCAATCCACGAGCTCATATTTTAAACGTTTCTGTAATAATATAGTATATGCTCAGATTTGAATGATGACTACATAGGTGGTAATATTACTTATTTCCTGATGAAGGAGGATTGGTGCTCCTAGATGTTAACATATTTTTAAATATTTTTAAATGCCTCTCGATATGTATTGTGCTTACATTGCTAAACGCATTCTTTATATCCAAAAAGGCAGCCAATAAATATTCTTTAAAGGCAAGCTCTTTCTGTATGGTGCCAACTACTTTGTGTAGTGCTGTGCCCACCGATCTACACCAGCTGCAGACGTGCTGCACACGGCTGATGTTGTTGACTCATTGGTTTGTTACTTCTTATTAAAAACTTACGAAGATAATATTTATTTAATAATTAGACGCCAACAATATAATGTCAAATATATAACGCTTTATTTTATCGTTTTTACCAATCAGTCCATGCTATAAACACAATGGACGCAGCAAATACAACATTTTTTGTAACTGCAGCCTCAAGTAAGCTGCATGCGCATTAATTACAATTAAGGTATCAATGTTGCCTCTATTTTATGCACGTTTTTGTATTGACATGCTGGTTCCAAAGTACTACTAGGAATTCTTCGCGAGAAAGTCTGGATAGTTAACGCAAGAGAAGTTGTTAGAAACTGCGTACATTGCTTCAAGTACAACCCTGGATTACTACAGCAAATTATGGGCGATCTTCCTGCAGATCGATTTAAGGCTCAACGTCCCTTCCTCGATTCAGGTGCAAACTTTTGTGGTCCGTTTTACACTTCCTACCGAATTCAAAGGAGAGCCCTTATAAGACTTATGTCGCAATTTTTATTTGTTTCTCATCCAAGGCTGTTCACATTGAATTAGTTTCAGATCTTTCAACTAACACATTTCTCTTATCTTTAAAAAGGTTCATTGGCCGACGCGGCATTCCTTAGAAGCTCTACTGCGATAACGCAACAAATTTTGTTGGAGCTAGCACTAAACTTCAAGAATTCAAACAACGATTCTTCGATGAGGCCAACATTAAGGAACTTATGAATTTCAGCACTGTGATTGGCTTTAAATTTTGATTCATCCCTCCTCGATCTCCACACTTTGGCGGGCTGTGGGAATATACTGTTAAATCGGCAAAGCAACTCCTAGTAAAAAACATGTCCCAAGCTAACTTAACATATGAAGAATTTCAGACTATCCTTATCGAAGTAGAAGCTACACTGAATTCTCTACCATTGGCAGCCAGATCTGACGATCCGAACGATGGTGAAGCATTGACACCTGCCCATTTACTAATTGGCTCATCTTTGTTGGCACTTGCAGATGAGAACTTAAAACCCCACAGTAACATCAACTATCTAAAGCGATGACAGCTTGTGACGTATCTCAAGCAACAGTTTTGGCTACAGTGGGTCTGTGACTACGTACTAAGTCTGCAACAAAAATGCAAGTGGTTTAAGTCCAGAGAAAACGTAAAAGAAGGCGCTCTTGTCATCATTCATGAAGATAACACTCCTCCTCAGCAATGGGTTCTAGCGCCTATAATTCTAGTCTTTCCCAGGTAGAGATGGGAAAGTGAGAGTGGTCGAACTACAAACTTCAAAAGGTATTCTTCGATGCTCCATTCACAAAATTGCACTTTTACCATCTGAAATTGATTGAAAGTACCTTTCAATGGGGGCAGTATGTTCCGTCAGAACAATTATAAATAATCATTTTATTTTATTTTATATACTTAATATTCTGAAGAAAACATTCTTTTACTTATATTGTCGCCTAATTCTATTTTCTATTCCTTCTGTTTCTCATTTATATATATTTAATTAACATTTCAATTCCTCAAGTTTCTCATATACTTGAATCTATGTACTTATATTAAAAATAGTATGTAAGCAATCAATACATAAAATAACGGTATTCTTATTTTATGCAGTTGAATAAGTTGCACACTTCAATGTCAATTCATTATCGTTTAAGCATTGGAAGAATAAAGTTGTTCATTATGTTATTCAATTTTGACCGAATTCTTTAATTTTAATTTTTTACCAATACACAATGTTAGCACTAATTCTCTCAGAAATTAGCCTAAAAGGAAAGCACCAGAGTTTTAGCTTGTTGTCGCGCTGCCTTTAAATTAATCAGTTCCATATACACACATGTATTCTATTTTTGAGAAATTTCTGCATTTGCTGCGTTGCGTCTATTGTGTTTACAGCATCAGACTTACAAAATTCCTTTTATTATTGCATTTTTATATTTGACTATTACAATAGAGTTTTTATATTATTTTTACAGATTTTTGCACTTTTTTGTAACAACTTGTTCTTTGCCCACTTTTAGATTTCATCCACCCTGCTCTTCTATTTTGTTTATAGAAAAACTTGCTGGTGGCAATGCGAATAGAGTTTTAATGTTTTTCTAATGATTTTGTCGATACTGCATAGCAGAGTAAATAGTTGGAATAAAAACATTAAATGGCAATAAGAAAAATTTGAAAAAATGGTTGCAAAACCGATAAGTGAATGCGATAAAATAAATGCAGACGATAAAAGAAATTTATGTAAATGAATTCTAATCGAAAAAAGAAAGTAATACCATGGGAAATAGGAGATTCAAGAAATAATCAAACTAAAGTTTATTAAATTAAAGAGATTAAGGAAGTTACAGTTTTTCAAGTATGATAATATTTTTACGTTTTTACCTTTTTGAAAACGTTTAGATTATGAGTTCGTTGATTGCAAACCAAAATAAAAGCATAATATGTTTCGTTTCAATTAAACTCTTTATTAATCACACTACTTTTGTGCGCCACCATATACAACTTTACGATACAACAACAGCTTGCTTATTCGCAGCGTTGCCATTTGCTAAGTTTTCCCTTTTTTTCCAAGTTTTTTGAGATGAAGAAAAGTTTTCATTAAATTTATTTTCGAACAAAACAAGTTTTTTCAACAAATTTCAATTTTAAATTTTTTCAATAATAACAACATGAAATATTTACTCCCGAGCAAGTTAGCAAACAAAAAACCAACAGGGCAGTAACAGACATACTGGAATCCGGTATTTACTTTTGAAATTTTGGTACTTTCGTAGAAAACGAGTTTTATCTTGTAAAAACAAGGTTTTTTTCCACAAATAAAAAGTTTTTTAAAATAAATTACTGGCAACGCTGCTTGTTCGTTATTATTCTCTGCTTACTACCTTTTTGTAAGCAACAACACTTATACTAGTGTACAAATCTATAGCGGCGATCTTCAAACCACGATTGTTTACTTCGAACGCAACGTGTCTTCACAAAAGACTGACTGTCTTGCCTTTTTATATACGCACGAATCAGTCTGAAGAACATTCTGGAAGCAGAATGTCGCCTTCTAGAGAATTCTATCGCGACTGCATTGTTGTTTGTGTATTTTGTTCTCATTACTTGTTCTTGCGTTCGCTTAATTGTTTATCCCTTTCTCTTTCATACTTGTGTGTCTCCTGTTGTTGGTATATACAACCAAGTTCGATGTATTTTGTTAGTGTAGCTTTTGCTTATCGTTAATGTTAAACGATGTTTTCATTTTCGTAACAATATATTACTTCAGCCAGATATTTATAACTACCAAGTACAGTAAGGTGAACAAACATAACCGATATGTATATCGCCTAGTGTCGAATATATCGGCTTATGTTCGTTCACTAGGTTCGACACTAGGCGTACATATCGGTTTATGTTCGTTCACTTTACTGTTCTTGATAGTTAGAAATGTCTGCCTAAAGTACTATATTATCAAATGTTCGACACTAGGCGTACATATCGGCTTATGTTCATTTATAAAATTTCCTATATTGGAAAGTAAATACTGACTGAAAACTATCTGAACTAAATTTCATCTTAACGCTTAGACTGCCCAACTACAAGATAACTCGCAGATAGCATTCTTTTCACTCCTGCCATGGCGGTCAACGTGGTAATTCGTATCAATCTTATAAAAAGTTTCAAGAGTTATTGGTTTTAGATACATTCGGATAGTTCAGGGTTTCATTTGACTAATTCGTTAGCTTTATAAAAACAAACTTAAAATTAAATGTATGATCTTATGTACATATATAGAAGGTCCTTAAGAACAAATCTTCCACCATTATTCGGACTCGATTTCTGGATGAAGCGTATGTTCAATTTTCCATGAGTGTGTTGCATGTAACTTACTTGTTGGTAATTATAACTTTTAAAATAAAATTATGACCTAATTTCCAGCTGCCATAAAAGGGGACATATAACTTGCTTACTTTTTGGTCATTATAACTCTTCAATCAAAAATATGATCTAATTTCTTCCAGGAGCCATGTTGTGAGTGTTAATTTCACCTATATTTGGGGGGGTTGTCTACAATTTAATGCCGACTTTGAACCACAGATTTTTGAGATGCCTTTCAAAGCAATTTTATTTATACACAGAGCTTTTGCCAAAAAATTTCTGAGATAAAGTTGCCGATGAAATATTTTTCGCTTTCACTTTGTTCGACATGTCTGGGCTAAGATTTTAACTACTGACACCGTTGGACCCGCAACTCATGAATAAAATTAACACACACAACGTAAGTGGTGTGACGTAATCCCGACTGAAGGTTCGTAATGAACAATTATGTATGTGTATGATACACTCTACGTATGAGTAACATTTAATTTAATGATAGCTATAGTTAGTTACTTATACGCCTGTAGCACTCCCCTTATGTATACAAAATTTTGGTTTTCATTTTTTGTGTAGTTTAATCTAAAAATTGATTTTGTTTCCATTGAATATTTGTTTATACTGGTTTTTGTTGGTATATATCTGTTTACTTGTTTATCATGTAAACAAGTTTATTGTTGTTGTTTTTGTAGCTTTTGTTTACAATTTAAACGATGTGAATGCAATACACCATATATGAACCATATTGAAACAACCATAAATTATATTTTTGTTTATTCATTATTTTTCCATTGTTTAAAAGAAAAACAATTTTCTTCTTGTAAAATCCTCATTAAATTTTCTTTTTCACAACCTTTTGCTTTTTTTATTCAATTTACATACCCTTAAATGCTTAATATTACAGCAAGGCGTTTCGTTGTATATAAAAAAACTCAACAACGTAAAGTGACATAATAAATGATGTCAGCGATAAAAGAAAATAAAATGAAATTGTTCAAACTAGGTTTGAACACAACCTAATTACAACATCTAATTACAACATCTTAATTTTTATATATTTTATATATATATAACCTGGAAGTATGCCGTTAATACAATGTATGCAAAGAAGAAGAAGGAGGAGCAGAAGGCTAGTTTTGATGTAAAATTTTATACAGAAGTCACTTCTTTTTTGGCTGTCGAATCCATCAGTAAACATAAAGTGTTCATAAGGTGCAAAAATAAAAGAATTAAAACAAAAGGAAAAATTCAAAGTAAAAAAAAAAAAAAAAAATTAATTAGTCTGTAATATAATAAAATACTTGAAATTAAAATATGCATATTAAAAAGTAAATCCAAATGATAATTTAAAATTTGCCATAAATTATACTTACCTTCATCACAAGTGATTCTTAAATTAATTAAAAATTTAATAAAATTAAAACCTAAATTAAAAAGAAAGTGAATTTATACTTATACTTTATACTCAATTTTATACTTACCCTTAACGCTATATTTACCTATAATTAAAAGAAAAAGAAAGTGAATTGTTTGTAAATGTATACTTACCCTTAAAAATACCTATCTGTAATAAAAGGAAAGTGAATTACTACTGAAGTGAATTACTACTGAACATAAAGTGAATCCAATCTCATAAATTCTACTTACCATAAAGTCATACCTACACAAAATAAAAGATCGAAGTTACCCTGTATAATACAGTATCATCATTTGGTTGTTCATCGCTAACAAAAAAAGAGGTAAGAATTTCTTTCTCTAATTTCTCAAGAAATCGAAGTAATTCTATTTCTTTCGTTCTCTTTTCCAACAACACGCATCCCAACGATTGTAATTACTCACGAGTAATTGCAATCCACATCTCCTAAAGATTTCTCTCTACAAAAGAAATCTAAAGGAGATTTAAAAACAAATTATTCATCCCCAATTTGTTTCATGGTCCTTCGAGCCGGATCATCTAGATTTATTGCTTTGAGTTCGTTGGAATTAGGGATTTCAAAGGTGCAAGAAGGAAGTTGTTTAGTAACTTTTGGCAATACTATTGCCTTAATGGGAATTCGTAAATTGTATCTTCTGGCATATAATACGAACTCGCATTCTTTATTTGCTGATTGCTTTTGTCCACCTATGCCGACAATTTCAAATCGAGAGGTTCGATAGGGGAGTTGAAGTCGGCTTCTAATTCTTTCTGTTAAGAATGTTCGTTGAGAACCTGGGTCAATAAGAGCTCGAATGGTGAAGAGTTCACCTCTGTATTCTATTTGCATTAGAGCAGTTCGCAATAGAATATTCTCATTGCTCGTAGAGTAATTGGCGTGTACTTGACTTGTTGCATTGCACGTTCATAGGGATGTGTTGAACTTGGCTGTACTGCAGTTATCATTAAATCATTATTTCTCATTGCCGCTGACGCAGGCTGATGGTGATGATGGTAATGATGTGGTTGGGCAGTTGAGGGAGGTTGTGCTGTGTACGTTTGTGGCATATTTGGAACGGTTGAATGTCCTGACATTGGAGCTGTAGGTGGACCAATGCCGGACGTTATATAGTCTGTATGATGTATGGGGGTTTGTGATGTCGTCGTCAGTATGGCTGAGGGTGAAGGTGATGCAGCTGTGGCTGCTGCCGGCGAGGGCGCACTATGCGAGTTCCCTTCGTAGTAGTAATTAGCTTGATGCTGACCTCTCTGACTGGGTGCCCGACTGGGCGGCGGAGTATTTTGATTGATTAGCGAGTGTTTGCTGGAACTTAAATTCTCTGTCATGGCCAATTTGCCATATTTGGTTGGATAAAATTGTGGAGATTCTACGCGGTAATTGGGTGTAGCCGAACCTGTTGTGTACGGCGAGGAAGAGTTCGATAAAGCTACCTCTTTACAACAATTGTCGCCCGTTGGTGGAGGAGTATTAAACGGATTTATATAGATACCACCGCCTACACTACCATTGCCGGCGGTGGGACGTGTTGACGTCTGATGTGAACTTTCGTAAATTTCGAGATCTTCTCTTTTTACATTATCCATCATGTAGCCACCGCGTTGTGCACTACCCGCTATCAAGGCTGTGTTGGAAGATGATGGTGGAGCTCCTAACGATGCTGCCGTTTGAGTTTTAGCTGCCATTTGTGAAGTGGAAGGGATTGTTTGATGCTGATGCTGCTGTTGCTGCAGATGGGACGGTGGTAATGGAGGTGGTAGTGGACTCTTGGAATACTGATAATGTGAATGATGATTTTGTTTCATTATTATTGGCGACATTTCCGGTGGGAGTATTTTGGAGGGAGTTTGATTTGTGTTATAATACGAGCTTGGATTTTGAGCTGGCGACGTCGTATGCGTGACAAATTGTGGCGATTCCCTTAAATGAGACGACGAATGCAAGTGAGGGCTATATTTTTCGTTATGCGGCGCCACCATATAAGCAGCACTCCCACTGGGACTTTCACGTAATTTGGTAAAATCTGCCGGAGGTGGCTGTTGTGGCGAGGCTCGGGTAAATTTGTCTGAACTAAATTGTGGCGTTGACATATATAAATGCTGGTGAGCGGTATTTTGTTCTTCGGGTGTGTACATTTGCGGACATTTACGGGCATAATTTGGACTAGGATGTTGATCCTTTGATGCGGGCAAATTGCTGGGATTAATAGCGTGATGATCGACGGGTACAGTTTTGCTAATGGCTTGGTTATTTAGGTAATGGTGACTATCATAGATGGCGGATGAGGGTGTGGTATTGTAAGGTATTTTCGCCGTCGCTCCCGCTGCCGTAGACGAAAAGGGAGAGTATTTGTGTTGTTCATAAATGCGTTCTTTAGACATGTAGGGAGATGTGGCATTGGTGGGAACTGATCCAGCTGTACTTACACCACCACCACTACTACCACCCAAACCAGCCGGCGCAATGCTTGAGACCCTTTGGTGTACAGCCATCGAGGAAGATGTGGAAGGTAACGGGTAGCTATTACCGCTAATTATATTATTTCTACTACTACTACCACCACCAACCCCGCTATTACCACTATGTGTATGGGCGGGATGTGTAACATTTGGCGGCATCGTTGTTGATGACTTGTATTGTCCATATTCATTGGTAGCGGGAGCGTTTCGTCTCGTAACACTTAGACTGTCTGAATGTGTGGGTTGTGTAGGTAGGGCTCTTATGTGTTCTTCACCATGATATGGTTGACCCATACTTGTGCTGCTACTACTTGTCGAACTACTTTGAGGCCAATAACTCGTTATTCTGCTACCGGGCATACTCCCCACATGACCAGAATGTTGTTGTGCTGGATGTTGCACTAAACTTGGAGGTTGCGCCATGTGTGTAGCATTTTGCGCTGTTGGTAGTGGCGGTTGTTGATGATGATGTTGCTGTTGCTGTTGCTGTTGCATGTACATTGGACTTTGTCGCATATTCGTACGCACCGTACTCGCTGTCGTTTCTGACGCCATACGATGATGGTAATCTCCGATGGCACCAATTGCACCTCGTTGCTAACTAAAAGACAAATTCTCTCGTCTGTGGCAAAACTTTTCGATCCAGCTGGGTGGCTTGCACCTTTAATAATAAGGGCAAAAATACTCATGCAACAACTGTGGTTAGAAGGCTTAGAATGGGATGAAGACATTTCACCAGAATCCCTCCAGTTGTGGAACAATCTTGTTCAGGATCTCTCTCATATAGAGGAAATCTCAATTCCTCGATGGATCAAATATATGCCTGAGAATATAATTCAGATTCATGGATTTGCTGATGCCTCCAAATCAGCTTACTGTGCTACAGTGTACGTTAGGTGTCAAACAAACACACATGACACATTTTCGAGTCTGTTACTAGCGAAATCCAAAGTAGCCCCAATTCAGACAGTCAGTCTCCCACGATTAGAACTTAATGGAGCCGTTTTACTGGCAAGTCTTGTCCACTATGTTCTAGTGTCCTTGGATTTCTCTAACTCGGAAATACATTTGTGGACTGACTCATCCATAGTTCTAGGGTGGCTCTCAAAACCCCCATCATCTTGGGAAACCTACGTGGCTAATAGAATCGCTCGAATTCATCGCTTAATCCCAAATGCGAGATGGCAGCATGTACCAACACACGATAATCCAGCGGATCTTGGAACTCGTGGCTGTAAACCACAAGATCTTGCTCACAATTCTTTGTGGTGGCATGGACCATCATGGTTAGCCAAACCCTCATCTGAATGGCCTCAACGAAACCCGTCGAAACCACCTCAAATCTCTAATGAGGTTCAAACACTACATACGGAAGTTCGAAACGATGACATTTTGGATCGATTCTCGTCATACAATAGAGCTTTACGTGTGATATGCCATATGTTTAGATTCTTCAATAATTGTAACAAGAACCTCAGCCCGAACAAATCACGCATTACTCAGAGTGACTTGACTCACGAGGAGATAAAGTTCGTTAAATTCCGACTAATTACGCTATGTCAGAAGACGTATTATTCAGAGGAATATAAGTCTTTGTCTGAAAATCGAGACATATCTAACAAGAGTGCTCTGAAAACCCTAAACCCATTCCTTGATGAGAATTCACTTCTCAGAATAAATGGCAGATTAGCTCTCTCTTCCCTACCATATAATGAACGCTATCCCATTATATTACCTGGCAACTCCCGATTTTGCCAGCTGTATTTGCAACATTTACATTATTTCCTATACCACGCTGAATGCAGTCAAATGATTCGTATGATACAGACTGAATTCTATATCTTCCGTCTCAAACCTCGAGTGAAGAAGATAATACGACAGTGCAAGACTTGTATTATTTACCGACAACAGCCTTGTTCTCAGATAATGGCGCCACTTCCCCGAGACAGATGTACTCTTTCACCTCCGTTTCAAGTCACAGGTATTGACTTTGCTGGACCATTTGAAATTAGACTCTCAACCTTACGGAATTCGAAAACTGCGAAAGCCTATGTTAGTGTCTTCGTTTGCTTCAGCACGAAAGCCATCCATTTGGAACTCTGCTCGGACCTATCGTCATCGGCATTCCAGGCCGCATTCTCTCGTTTCGTTGGGAGGCGTGGACTACCCCAAAGGGTAGTAACTGACAATGGTCGTAATTTTCTCGGAGCAAGTAGAGCACTCGAACGTGAATTTAATGTGTTTGTGGAAACAGCAGCCCAGGATGTAGCCCAGAAGTACATAACATATGGCTTTGAATGGAAATTTATTCCCCCTCACGCTCCACACATGGGCGGCTTATGGGAAGCTGCCGTGAAAAGTTTCAAATTTCATTTGAAGCGAATTGCCGGTGCTCAAAGATTTACTTTTGAGGAATTTTCCACTATTTTGGCTCGCATAGAGGGAATGCTGAATTCTCGCCCATTATCTGCACTGTCCGAAGACCCATCCGATTTGGCGGCGCTGACTCCGGGTCACTTCCTAAGGGGAGCCCCTCTAATGGCTTTCCCAGAACAGAATTGGCAGGAAATGTCTCTGGTTAACCGATGGGAAAAGCTGAAGGCACTTCACCACCAATTCTCGATTCGATGGAGGCAGGATTACTTGAAGTCACTCCAGAAAAGATACAAATAGAAATTCCCGATTCCTAATATCCATGTAGGAGACCTCGTAGTTGTAATGGACGATTTACAACCACCCTACGAATGGCGATTGGGAAGAGTTGAAGTTACACACCCAGGGCCGGACAGGAACGTGCGTACTGCGGACATTCGCACCTCTTCCGGAATCATCACCAGACCGATCGTTAGATTATGTCGCCTTCCATTTTTGAATGAAGAAAACTCCAATTGAAATAAATTCTTATTCAAAATTTCAATACAACTTGCCTTTTTTTTCTCGAACTAGTAACATGTCCTGACTTATTCAGTTTCTCATTACTCGCAATATCCACTAATATTTATAATTTCTCCCTTAGAAATAACCGTAAATTTACCATCATACGCCGGAACTACAACCCCAACTCCAATAGACGTCACCCAAGATCCCGACCAGATCCGGAGATTTACGAATGCAGATTATGCCGGAAATTTCATGCGTTGAGGTTTTGCCGTCAATTCCTGAAGATGTCGATACACAAAAGGCAGGAAATAGTTGACAAGCATCGCTACTGCGAAAATTGTCTGGCAAGGAGCCACGACTTACGAGGCTGCACTTCCTTAGATATGTGCAAAAAATGTGACAGGTTCCATCACACCTTGCTTCATCCCACCCCTGAAAGGGCCAAAAAAATTAAACAAGTGCGAAAGAAACCATCAACCAATAAACCACCACCAGCTACTTTGCCCGCAGCGTCAAATGCCAAAATAATTGCTGAAGCAATCAAATCATTGGCACAAGTACTATGTACCACACCATCGAGCGAGAGGTCATCTTGAGTTTAACCCCAAGGCCGGCGCTATGTTCAAACTAGGTTTGAACACAACCTAATTACAACATCTAATTACAACATCTTAATTTTTATATATTTTATATATATATAACCTGGAAGTATGCCGTTAATACAATGTATGCAAAGAAGAAGAAGGAGGAGCAGAAGGCTAGTTTTGATGTAAAATTTTATACAGAAGTCACTTCTTTTTTGGCTGTCGAATCCATCAGTAAACATAAAGTGTTCATAAGGTGCAAAAATAAAAGAATTAAAACAAAAGGAAAAATTCAAAGTAAAAAAAAAAAAAAAAATTAATTAGTCTGTAATATAATAAAATACTTGAAATTAAAATATGCATATTAAAAAGTAAATCCAAATGATAATTTAAATTTGCCATAAATTATACTTACCTTCATCACAAGTGATTCTTAAATTAATTAAAAATTTAATAAAATTAAAACCTAAATTAAAAAGAAAGTGAATTTATACTCATACTTTATACTCAATTTTATACTTACCCTTAACGCTATATTTACCTATAATTAAAAGAAAAAGAAAGTGAATTGTTTGTAAATGTATACTTACCCTTAAAAATACCTATCTGTAATAAAAGGAAAGTGAATTACTACTGAAGTGAATTACTACTGAACATAAAGTGAATCCAATCTCATAAATTCTACTTACCATAAAGTCATACCTACACAAAATAAAAGATCGAAGTTACCCTGTATAATACAGTATCATCATTTGGTTGTTCATCGCTAACAAAAAAAGAGGTAAGAATTTCTTTCTCTAATTTCTCAAGAAATCGAAGTAATTCTATTTCTTTCGTTCTCTTTTCCAACAACACGCATCCCAACGATTGTAATTACTCACGAGTAATTGCAATCCACATCTCCTAAAGATTTCTCTCTACAAAAGAAATCTAAAGGAGATTTAAAAACAAATTATTCATCCCCAATTTGTTTCAGAAATATTAAGAGGACAAAAAACAAGCAGGGAAATTTTTTTTAAGTTAGGCACGTATGAATATCAAGATGCATATTCATATACAGGCTTAAAATGTCTGCATATTTTTATGGTGAATATTTTTCTTTGAATAGATGTTTGTTATATATTCCAAGACTCATACCAAAGAATTTAAAGATGCCATTAAAAGGCATAAAATTTACAAACAATTTCATGACTACGTGCAGTTTTAAAGCTTGGCGTTGTAGTTGAAAAGGTAAACTTATTGACTGATTAAGAAACAAATGTGCATGGGTTTATAGCTCTGAGTCATTTCAACACATTAGTGAACTTAGCACATAGTTGTAGAGGTGTTGGCCTTTCACCAAGCAGCTCAACGATGATCCTTTCAGTCGTAACTCGATCTTGCTCACAGTGGCCATACTTACAAGTCATTGCGTGATGGTAAGACACTGAAGACACTTAGAAAGACTGCAGCTCCCATCGGACAACTACTTCCGAGGTTGTGGGTCTGCTGAAGAGGATGAAACTATTATCCACTCTTCTCCATCAAAGCCCATCTCTTGCAAGGCGCAGAGTTAGGTTAGTTGGCTCCCCATTCCTTGTCAGCTTAACGAAGTTATCACAGCTTTGTTCATAAAACTTTCAGGCTGTTTTACTCTTACCCATGGCGTCACAAAGAGCTGCTATGCATACTCAAGTAAGCTTTGGTATCAAAGCCACCACTCCAAACTACCTGTACATAGCTGTGTAGTCTAATGCTCAAAAATAATTGAAATAAAAAATTGTTTTAAAACAGTCAGTAAGATTTTTTTAATGAGATTTTGACTGTCAAATAGTATTTCTAAGTCTTGTCTTTTGTACCTCGTATCCAAGTTGAGTTGATCAATTTTGTAGCCTCCAGATTACTCCATTCACTTCATTCACGATGATCTAGGTTTTATTTTCGATTTGCCTCCTGATCATAGTTGCTGAAGCTCTAGTCTTCACTACCGCTACGTAAATCTAGGTAGTTCTTGTAGTGCTGGAAGATCTGCTTTAGACCAGGTTCTCATTATCAGCAAACACTAGTTTTTGTATCTTATACACCGCCAATGTGGCTATTTTCAGATTTGCTCTATTTGCCAAGAAAATGGCACCATATGTCACGATTGGTCTTACCCTTACAGTATACGTCGGCAGAAAAATTTATGGAAGTTCCAGAAGTTCCCTGAAAGTGACTTCTTATAGTTCTAGGCCATCAGATTCGTAAGTCAGTCATTAGTAAGCTTCATACCAGCAGGACTATATTTAATGAAGTTGTGTGCCACAGTGATTTAATTCATATATTTTTACCACGAATGTGCTTGTATTGGTGCATCCTTGTTTTGTACTGATGAAAATCATCCTTATGGTTTTAAGTCTTTTAAAGTAATAAAATAAAAGCATGCGGACTAACCGTATGTTAAAAGTATGATCGCCATGACTTTATTAACTGATAAATCTACTTTGGAACACTTACTTACTAAATTGATAATACTAAACCTTTGATCAGGATCAGAGAACAGCAATGAGTATTCAAAAAGATGAGTAGATTCGAATCATACTCATAATTTCTGATACTTATACGCATTCATACTTACTTTAATGTCATACTCATACTACTCATATTCGAAGTTTGAGGTACTCAATGTACTATGGAATACGCATGATGTTGTTGATTTCGACTCTCCATAACTCACCATTTACAAGAATCACAAAATAAGCATGATTCGCGTACGAACACTAAAATACTCACTAGAAGGTTGTGTGTTTGCTTTGCTTGCTGGCATTGTCTTTTTCTTTTGTCCGTTTTTGTAAATGCAACAACAGCTAATACTGTAAATTTTGATGAATCATTCGAACCACTCGAATCATTTATAAGTATTATAAGTATTTTTCTAAATTTATGAATCTGAATACGTAGGCATATGAATCAAAAATATTTCCAATGTTATGAGTTTGAAGTCTACCTTGTACTCATATTCATTGCAAGCTGTACTGATAAATCAACGTTGTAGTGAGTACGAATGAATCAGAGTAGTTGAATTTCAATACTGTTGACTCACTCATACTCAAAATTTCAGGAGTACTTATGAGCTGCGAAAAAACCATTCATTGCTGATCTCTCGTCAGGATTAAGATCTAACTTCTCAGACAGCTCCTATACCCCAGGTCAGACATCAAAAACGAAATATGAAAAAAAATATTTCTTCGGCGACTTCCTCTCAGCAGATTTCTGACAAAAACTCTGAGAGTCCGTGATTTATTACTTCTGCATAGGATCATTTATTCAGAATCTCCAGGATATCTTAGCATAAAATAAGATTTGCTAGATCAGGAGTAAAAGGATCATAATTCCCCTACATCGTTACCTTGTATCTGAATGGCATTTTTTCATTTATGCTGCACGGCTTTGGAATTGTCTTCCACATTCTCAGCAACGCAACTAGTTTTAGGAAATTTGTATTTGAGTTTTTTGCACCGTAGTATTTTAAAATTTTTTTAAATTTTTTAAATTATGCATGATATATTACTATTGTTATTATTATTATTTTTACTTTTTCTTCTCTTTTACTTTATTCGTTAGAAAAGTTTGATCTCCAAATGTTGTTTATGAACACTTCTCTCTTGTACTTTAAATATAAGATTAAATCTTGTTGTAAAGGAATTGAATAAACAAATAGAAATAAAAAAATAAAAAAAAAGAGTAATTAAACCTGCCATGAAAAAACTCCTCAAAATCTGTAGTTCGGAGTCGATGTTAAACTGTATGACCCGCCACTCAAGTATAAAATTAAGGCACACAACATAAGTGGTGTGAGAAGCTAGGCCGTATTCCTGACTGAAGGGTTGTAATGGCCAATTATGTATGTATGTATGTGCGTATGTTCTCAGACCGTTCATGTTGTATGTGATTATTTTATCCATGAGCTGCGGAAGTCTAGTTAAATATTTGCTCCGAATAACAGACTTAGGAAATTTTTTCATGGCAATGATTTACTCTCACAGCCTTTGCCAGAAGACTGTTAAGGGGGGTGGTCGCCTAGAACTACTCTATATATTTCAATTGCTCGAGATGAATACTGAACTGCATATTTTTCTAAACTTATTTAAGTTAGATCTCAATAAGCATCAGTTCAAATTTGAAACATGTTTTCCTGAAAGTTTCTTTGCTTGCAACAAGTAAATATTTGAAAAAATACGAATCTTTTTTATATTTGCTTAACGTGGCCATATTGAATATATGTATTATTTAAATTCTATTAAAGCATTCCCTATCCCTACGAAACTGCAGAAGACTTGTATATGAAATGCATTACAGGCTCAATTCATGTATGAGTTGTATGTATGACATGCATTCTCTACGGTGTAATAAAGAATGCAGCGAAATATGCCACATATTTGCGTTCTTAAATTCAATGCTGTTGTAGGAAAAAAAATTATTTCGCGTTGAAAATAATGTCATCCACAATCAAACAGAAAAAAAAGCGGGGTAAAGAAATGGTACAGAAATTTAACTTCAAGACTCTGTTGTTTCCTAAGAAAATGCTGGTGGAACAGACTGTGGCAGCACACAATCCGTTAAACCAAAAAACTGTGGAAAACTGCAATGTTAAATAAAAACTAAGAATCTGGTTAAGCTTCAGACTGCAAAATATAATTTTTATACTTAAAAGTTTTCATATTCTATGCAAAGAAAAAACGACGGAAAAAATTAAACTATTTTTGTTTGTTCGCACTTGCTACTATACATACATATTTCCTGACACATTTGCTTTGTGTTGGTAAAGAAGTTTTTCTTTTTCGTAATCTTCAGTTGAAGAATATTTTCTTCAAGAATATTTAAAGAGCAATGCCAAACTACAACAATAACAAAAAGAAAAAAGTGTAAATGTATCCTGTGACAAATACAATTACAAAAACGTGTGAGAATCTGTGCCTTAAAATGGTTTTTGTTTGTAGATTTTGTTGAATTTTTTCAGTTATAAAATAAAGCGTAGTTTAAGCAGTTTGAAGAAAACAAGAAGTTAGCATGGAGTAATTTTTTTAACAAATTTAATAAATTTTTCATTTCGTGCATTAAATATTGTTACGTTTTTACCCTTTTAAAAACGTTTAAAATATGAGTTCGTTGATTGCAAACAAAATAAAAATAAATTTGTGTTTAGTTTCAATTAAACTATTTATTGTTCGCACTACTTTTGCGTGCTATCGTTTACAACTTGATGAATCCAACAATAATTTGCTTTATTCATTACTCTTCTTTACACTTCTATTCGCGTACACACTAACAAATGTTCGGTAGATCTTTACAACGACGATTTTCAAACCACGCCTGTTTTTTTCACACGCAACTCGTCTTCACACAAGACTGACTGAATTTTTAATACTCGTTGCCAGCTTTGTCTTGCCTTTTTATATGCTCACGTAAACATTCTGATGAATGTTCTTGAAGTCGAATGTTCGTATCTTCGCCTTTTGAAGAACTCTATTGCGACATAAAAGTTTTTTATGTATTTTTTCTCATTGCTTGCTGTTACGATCTCGCTTACTTGTCTATCCCATTTTCTTTCATACTGATACATACATACATAATACATAATTGGCCATTACAACCCTTCAGTCAGGATTACGGCCTAGCTTCTCAACACCACTCATGTTGTGTGCGTTAATTTTATACATGAGTGGCGGGACCTACAGTTTAAAGTCGACTCCGAACGACAGATTTTATTGAGAAGCTTTTCATGGCAATTTTTACTCTCAGAGTTTTTGCCAGAAATCTGCTGAGAGGAAGTCGCCGAAGAAATACTTTTTGTATTTTGTTTTTGATGTCTGGCCTGGGATTCGAACTCGGGCCTTTCGTCTAATAAGCCAACACTCTATCTACTAGACCACGGCGACTTCACTTTCATACTGATATTGTTGGTTTACTTGTAACATGTTCGTTGTACATATTTGTTTGTGTAGCTTTTGCTGATTTTAATCTTAAACGATATTACACTCTTTCTATTTTCGTAACAATATTAACCAATATGTTTTGTTATAGCTTATATATATAAATTAAATTATAACTAAAATATAATTCCGCTTTAAGGTGTACATGTCAAGTTGACCATTGCGCGGAGGTTCTTTCGGGACGCCAACCTATCCTGGGTCAATGAGGAGTCCTGCTCCACCGCTAGACTCACCTGGCCCAGGATGGATAGAAGGCGTACCAACCGATTACTTGGTCTTGGTCGTGATATCATCTCGACTACAGTAGCGGTGCTTACAGGCCATTGCGTCATGGGTAGACACGCGGAAAGAATCAGGCTCCCTTTCAACGACTTTTGCCATGGATGCAAGTCCACTGAGGAAGAGGAGACTGTTGTTCACTTTCTCTGCCAGTGCCCGTCTCTTGCTAGGTGTAGATATAGGTTATTTGTTTCCCCATTCCTGGTTAGCTTAACGGAGCTATCATCTATTGACATCAAGGATATAGCTTCGTTCATCAAACTTTCTGGCTGGTTTTCCAGTGCGAGGTAGTCGTGCTTTTGTTGTGCAGACCTTGCGCTGACCAACTTCCTCCTTTTCTCTGATTTTGGTGGAACTTGGTTAGTACAGGGCCTGCGTTCACCCGTGGCATCACAACGGGCCGCTATGCGTGCTCAAGTGAGCTTTGTGATATCAGAGCTACCACTCCGACCTAATCTAACCTAAGGTGTACATTTTTCTACACGCTAAATTTTTTAAAAGCAAGCTCTTACCAGTGCATTAGAAACAATAGTTTTTATCACACTGACTGGTATATTGTCCGCCTCACATATGATGTGAGACGGAACTTGCGGCGTATCGTCTTTAGGTTATGGGGAAACACATTAACCAGAGCAGGAAATTGTATCCCCAAAATATAATTTAAATACTGGACACATACTCTCTTAACAGGTATTATTGACAGGCTGTCTGTCTAATAATACTAATTGCAACCAATTGCATCACCCTAAAAGCGGATCGGCTTTCATCGCGTTTAGAAAGGGCGAATTTTGTGCCAGAAAGAGATGATTTGCAGACAGCATGAATTTCTTGTTTTCGTTTGAAGAAAAGTGTAGCATCGAATGCTTGTCGAGGCACATGGTGATTATGCTTTATCAGAAGCAACATTCGACGGTTTTGACCGTTCCGAGGTAGTGATTTTGATGTCAGAAATGAAAAACGTTGAAGACTACCGAAAAAGTTTTAAGACGCCGAATTGATAACAATATTGAATAAAGACGACACTTTGAGTCTGAGACAAATGGCAGAAATATTAATTGCTACATAACATAAATATTCTGACTATGGGAACGACCAAAATTTTGGAAAATGGATACCACATGAATTGAATGACAGGCAGATGGGAAACTGAAAAGCTACTTGTGAACTTTTACTTCAAATTCACTGTAGAAAATCAGTGTTGCCATCAAATTGTTACTGCCGATGAAAAATGCATTTATTTCAACTTCTGCTAAAAAATAAAATCGATTCAGTAGGATGACAATGCTGTGTGCCTACTGGAACCAGAAAGGTTTTGTGTACCACGAGCTGCTTAAGCCTGATGAAATCGTTAACACTGATCGCTACCGACAGCAAATGATCAAATTGAAGCACGCATTAACCGATTAAAATTACCCAAAAGAGAGGACAAGCTAATTGCGCTAAATTACAATACACCTACACACAAAGAAAACACCATCGATGGGACACGCATTGACTGAATAGCACTTTGATTTCTCGAGAAAGCCGAAAATCGGGTGACTAAAAAGTTTGCTTCAAAAGACCAACAGTTTTCTTGCTTGGAAGATGGAAAAAATGAGTAGCCTTCAATGGCCAACACTTTGAATGAGATGTGTTTTGCTTTTGCATTAAAAATTCTTTTCAAAAAACAACATTCATTTTATACCGGGTCCCCCTGGTGGAGGTAAATTTATGGCGTTAACTGACGTCATTCGCCCCCATACTATAAAAATTTACAATCTTTTGTTTCATGATTTTCACCTATGCATACTATGTGGTCTCGCATATCAATTATTTAAAGGCTTTTCCCTTTTTCTCACAGACAGTTTTATTAAATTTACTGAATGAAGTTTGCGTGTTCGCAATAATGGCTCTTTTGAACAAACAACAGATAAAATAAGAATTCTCTGTAGGTTTTTTATTCAAAATTTGTTTTTTATTGTTTTTGTATACAAAATGCAAATGAATTGATATATTTTCCTTGCATATACATATGTATGTGTAGTACGTTGTTATATTCTTATTCTTCCAAACGAAGTACATTATTCTCATTATGTGGGACGGTATTATTCTTTTCCCTGCCATGCTTTTATTGCTGATCGCATTCCCTGCCTGTGTACGAGAAGCTGTCCCGTAAAAAAATATATACAATGACGGAGGAAAGTGTCATTGTTCTGTTTTCTTCTCCTTTTAACCTATTGTTGTTATTTTAAATTCCTTCATTTGAATTTACAAAGACAATGCGACATGATTAAGTGTGATGTTAAGTGTAGGAGTACATTTTTCGTGGCAAAAAAAAATTATTTTCAAGTTTAATTAAAGCGAGATTTAAGGTTATAATAACGTTCATTTTAATTATTTTTTTAATATATCCGTTAAAATATCTTGAACATGAAAGAAACGCTCGACGTGAAGTAATGTGAAACATATTCAGCCATCCATTGACTAATAAATGAAAAACGTAGGGAAATCATATATAATTGGGCAGGATTGCGACCTGGCTTCTTACACCACTTATATTTTATGGTTATTTTTATACATGAGTGACGGGATCTGCAGTTTACCGTCGACTACGAACTACAAATTTTTGAGAAACTTTTCATGGCAATTTCTTATTTACTCCCAGAGTTTTTACAAGAAATCTACAGCAAGGCAGTCGCTAAAGAAATACTAATTGTATTTCATTTTGCAGGAGCCTCACGTGTACTACACTACCTCCTAGACTACGGTAACTTCAAGGTATATATGTATATACGTTCATATAAACGTCTACATTGCAAAATTGTATACCAGAACTACTCATGTACTCATGTGAATATGTACAACTGCCAATGTATTGTTACGAAAATGGTGTTTTGATTTCACATTGTTTAAATTGTAAACAAAAGCTACAAAAACAAAAACAATGAACTTGTTAACATGATAAACAACTAAACAAAAATATACCAACAAAACACCAGTATAAAAAAGTGACAAACAAGTAAATAAAAATGCAACAACAAACACTGTAAAAATAAATTTAACAAAATACACAAACAATAATAATGAAACAAAAATACTTACATTTATAGAGATCTCGAGAAGGCGAAGCCACAAACATTCGATTTCAAGATCATTCATGAGACTGTTTACGTTGCCATATAAAAGGCAAGGTAAAGCAGGAATCGGAGTCAGTAAAAATTCATTCAGTCTTGTGTGAAGACGCGCGGTGTTTGAAGAGAATAATCGAAGATCTCCATTATAAAGATCTGTCGAACAATTGTTATTGTTTACGCAAAAGAGTGTAAAGAAGAATAACAAACAAAGCGATTGTTATTGTTTACATCATATTGGGAGCAGTGGCATACGGAATTGTGCAAACAATAAAGAGTCAATTGAAACTAAAAACAAATTTACTTTTATTGTATTTGCAATCTACCAACTCATATTTTAAAAATTTCTAAAAGTAAAAACTTAACAGTTTTAAGGTGCTATATACTTGAATATATTTATATTGTTACTTAATAACAACATAAAAATGAATTGATGGCAAGAAATCCTATACAAGCATTTGACAGCAACACTAACATCTGCATATTAAGTAGCTCAGTTAAAGAGAGCAAGATTTATGTTGATTTATATTACTTAAAGCATACATTTACATATTATCTACAGCATATGTTTAACAAAACTAAGTCTGTGTTTATCAGTCTAATGATCATTAATAACAGCTGAAGCATTCATAGCAGCCTTAGCATTATTATAATATTGCAGCTTCAATATTAACCTGGTGTTCTTAAGAGCTGAAAAAATTAGGATTGAAAGCAGAATTCCCTTTAGGGGATAAAATAAATTTTGATAAACTTCTTGTATTTTGGAAAACATGTTCGTAAATAATTCATTAAAAACATAAGACATTAATGCGTATTGCTAATAACAGTATATACATATGCGGTAGAGTTTATATAAAAACATAAGGACTTAAATTGAAGAAAACTTTTAGTGTGTATGAAGTATTTCAATGATGAAGAAATTAAACGTAATGTATTTAAAATACACCGAAATAATATAATTCGTAATGATTTTGACGCCATTGTATATATACCTGTCTAATTGGCCCCTTAGTCAGGAATACAGCCAGAGATCAGCACAGAGATTCCACTACTGTGATTCATTCGTATGAAATTTTGAGTATGAGTGAGTCACTTTTAGTATTGAAATTTAACTACTCTGATTCATTCGTACTCACTACAACATTGATTTATAAGTACAGGTTGCAATGAGTATGAGTAAAACGTTGACATCAAACTCATAACATTCGAAATATGTTTGATTCATATGCCTACTCATTCAGATTCATACATTTAGGAAAAAAAACTTATAATACTCATAAATGATTCAAGTGATTCAATAAATTCAGAAAAATACTTATAATACTTATAAACGACCCGAGTGATAGGAATCATTCATCAAAATTTACAGTCTTAGTTGATGCTGCATTTACAAAAAAAGAAGAACAAAAAGACAAAGACAGAAACAAAGCAAATACACAACATTCTAGTGTGTATTGTATGTTCGTACGCGAATCATACTTATTTTGTGATTCGCGTAAATGTTGAATAAAGGAGAGTCAAAATCAACAACATCATGCTTATTGTTAAGTATGAGTACGATGAGTACTTCAAACTTTTAATATGAGTAGTATGAGTATGATAATAAAAAAAGTATGAATGCGTATAAATATTAGAAATTAGTAGTATGATTCGAATCTACTCATCTTTTTGAATACTCATTGATGATCTCTGCACACCACTCATATTGTGTATTAATGTTAATAGCGGTAGTGAATTAACCGCTAATGGCTTTTCGATGACGGCTGTGGTCTGTGGCTAATTCGTTGTGGCAAAATCGCTCGCGCAGAATATCTTATTTATTATAAGCCAAGCCAAAAAAGTTAATCATGATCAATATTGATCAGCCCTAGATCCATAATAAAGAGTAAATTTTTCGGATTATTTAATTATCACATGAATTAATATCGTCCAAAATTCGTCATATAAAGTCGCCGTATTCTAATGGCTAGTGGGTTTCTTTATTAGATAAACCTAAGCTCAGACATGTCGAACAAAACAATATAAAACAAATATTTCTTTGGACGATTTCATCTCAGCAATATTCGGACAAAAATTCTGAGAGTAAATAAAACTGGCATAGAAAGTTTCTCTAACTGGGAGTTTACAAACCATCATGACCAAGTAGATATATCATTTAGTCAGCTTCAACGATTCTATAAAAATAACTCTAACGGGATTAAATCGATTTCAGTGGCCAGTTTACATAACCCCCGCGTAAGATATGGCCTCAAATCGCTCGTGCAAAATATCCAATGTGTCATAAGCTATCTGGTATTTAGCGCCCTTCTATTGAAACCACATGTCTTTGCTGGCCAAATCATATAATCCAGGTAAAAAAAAAATTGTAATCATAAATATTCATTTTCTTTTACATTTCATTCGCAAATTTTTTTGTTTTCATACAGAAATTGGCCTCTTTGCTAAAGCTGGCTTTTCGACTAAAATTGATTAAAGTTGATGTCAGTCGTCAACTGATTCAGTTCCCCATTTAGGGAACGCACGCTGTTGTCTACAGTCGCAATGTATGTTGGCAGATGTATGTTTAACATGATGGCCGTTATCAGTTGCCAAAGTTTGGAAACTCCTGTTGATAAATTCTGTACTATAAACCTTATTAGAGCCCGAATGTCAACTTCTGATAAAAAGTTTAAATCTTCAAAAATTCCTCCCAGCGAACTTAATATTCTCCGGTAATCAATAGACTCGGACAGTTATACAGAACGATTACATTTTCAATCCTGCCCAAAGTCTCCTCTGGTATTCTTTGACCTCGTAGACTTTTCACAATGCATGAGATCTATTAATGTAATAATCTGATATTTACTTACATATTCTGATAACCTAATTCTACTATTGTTTACTGTATTTGCTTCTTTGTGTTTGTCAATTGCTTCTTTCACAATAATTAAAATGGTTCAACCTCACACTATTTAAGACAATGGGCCAGATGGGCTCCCAAGCGAACTTACCTGTAAACAACAAGCTACCCGCTAGCCTAAGTTAATATGCTACAACGACAATTAATCTTGCTTTAAGGTTTTTTAGTTTATTTATAACTGCATGCACGCCATGTACCGTTTACCAACCTCCATCAGCTCAAGTAACTGCCATACCCAGCAAACGCGATTGCAATTCATTCATGCTTAATAGCCCAAGAAAGTCATGGCATGTCGTTAAGAAGATGCATAACGTGAAATACATAAAAATAATTTCACGCTTTTGCCAATGAAGTATCCTGCGCGCTTTTAAAATAATGTGTATCTTTTACGATTTAACTTTTTCTACAGTTAAGGGCTTATTTGTGAAATTGAAGACACTTAAGAGACCATAAGATTGTTATAACAACAATACGATGATATCTTAAATATTTTAAAATGTTATGGAACAAAGTGAAATAATTGTTTCTCTATATTTGTATACAAATTTATTTATACATGACACATTTCTTTCTTAATCTAATCTTCCATAGTGTGTTGGCTTGTTACATGTGGGGCCAAGGTACAAACTCCACGTCAGACATCTCCAACAAACGAAATATGAAAAAATCCCTCATCAGATTTTTGGCAAAAACTATGGGAGTAAATAAAAATTGAATAAACTCAAGTTTGCTGTTCGAAGCTGACCTTAAAATATAAAAATTTTTTGGGTTGGCGGCATAAATCAATTACTTAACAAAGACTAATGAAAGCTAATCCAAAGTCTTTAAATCGCATCAACCAGGAAGTCAATGAACAGGACACTTGTGTAATGAAAGTTGTCAACAAGTGACTTTGCTATAAATCAATTGTTAAGCACACTGTACGCAAATTGTACTGCCTTGATGGAATCAAATGTTGTTGTTGTTTGGTTTATGAATTTAAGAAACAATAATGCTGTCATGACTGGTGCTCGCAATTCATTTTAACGACAAGTCCTTATTCATTGGGAAAGAGAAAAGGAGTGATGCTACCTTCAGCGTATTAACCTTACCAAACAGTCAAAAATTTCTTAGCGACTTGAGATTTACTTCCCTATTGATAGAGCAAAATTATTTGATCCAAATGCTTATTTACGGTCTGTTTATAATGAGTGTAATTAGAAAAAATCCAACATATAATGTTCATTTGACTTTAATTCTTGTCCGAGCTGTAGTTTATTGGCATGTAAGCCAAGATCAGTATGCAAAATTTTCTATTTAGTCGAAGGAGATAGGCTAAGAACGACAACAAATCGACAATTTGTTTTAATTGTTATTCTCTTTACACTCTTCCGCGTAAACAATAACAATTGTTCGTCAGATCTTTACAACGGAGATCTTCACACCACAATAATTCTCTTCACATGCAACGCGTCTTCACACAAGATTGACTGAACTCTTTCTGATCCCGTTGCCAGCTTTGTCTTGCCTTTTATATCGCAAGGTAAAGAGTCTGAGGAATGCTGTCGAAGGAAAATGACTTTGTCTTAGGGAAATCTCCATTGAAGTCCATTGTTTTGTTTTTGTAGCTTTTGATTATCATTTTAATATTAAACGATAACACCATTTCCATTTTCGTAACAATATATACCGTATAATGAAAACAATCACACTCAGAGGAGTGCCCATTTTAATATTCTGTCTGAAAAGCAAATGTAGATTCAAAATTGGCTTAATTTATATTTAACGATATAAATTGGTTTTTTCAAATAAATTTATTATGTTTTAACAAACGTTTTTTTTTTACAAAGAATAATTTAAAACAATTATATTTTATTTTTATGTTCAAAATTGAACTGCTTGGCTCGGCTGCCAAATATATAATAATTTTAATTGTCTGTTTTTTTTTTATTGAAAAACTATTTTTTCAAACTCGATCAAGTATTTAAGTTTTATTATGTTTATGTTTTTCAGTCCGCTTACTATAATTATGTCAGTTCAGTTTTTCTTTAACCCTACGGGATCGCCTTAATCCTTTCGGGTGCGATCCCACATTCGGCCCTCCTGACAAATCATTCGACCCGAATGATGTGTTTTTCAAGTGCGATCCCACATTCGGCCCTCCTGACAAATCATTCGACCCGAATGATGTGTTTTTCAAGTGCGATCCCACATTCGGCCCTCCTGACGAATCATTCGACCCGAATGATGTGCTCCACGGCTTCATGTACTCGGCCACTGTGTTACATCTCCTAGACCCTTCACATTCTCCAGCTTTCTCTACCTCATAACGACCATGGTTAAGTTTCCTCACGACCTTATAGGGACCTAAAAACTTCGGCTTTAACTTCATACCAACACCAAATTGGGTGCGCTTGATTGCGACCAATTCTCCCACCTCATAAACTGTCTCTGGAACTCTGCCTTTATTAAAACTCTTCCTATTCTCTTCCTGAATGCGTAGTATATTTTCTCTAGCTTCCTTCCTCAATGCATCACGTTCCTCGTTTAACTCTTTCATGAAAATTTCATCTAATAAAAGTTTTATATCAGGATTGTCGTTATTCCTCATGTTCAGTCCAGTCAGTATCTTAAACGGTTCAATACCAGTACTCCGTGGTGCCGTACTATTAATAGTCCTCTGTACACGGTCAACATATTTGTACCAATGGTCTGGTTTCTCTACGCAGAGCTTGGTCAACATAGGAATAATTATCCTATGTATCCTTTCAACTTGGCCGTTCCCTCTTGGCACTCCAGTTGCAATCATAAGATGCTGAATATTTTCGGATTCACAAAACTCTTGAAACTTGTTTGATGTAAACGCCGAGCCTTTGTCTGTAATAATTCTCTCCGGGTTTCCGAACACTGCAGCTTGTCTTCTGAGTCGTTCTATTACCTCTTCTGTTCCTGTGCTTTTTGTTGGATACAACCACACAAACTTAGAAAAAGCATCGACTACTACTAAAATATGATTGTATTTCTTATGTGTTGCTTCCATTGGTCCTACATGATCTAGATGGTATGTTACTAAAGGTCTATCATTTTTATCTATGGGGTTCAAAAGTCCTTCCTTATGACCTCTCTTAGCCTCCGATACTATACATTCAATGCAACTCTTCACTATCCTCTCTACTTTTGTCCTCAATTCAGGTATATAAAAAGATTTCTCTACTAAGTCTTGGGTTTTACGAGATGGAAAATGGCCTTGACGGTGCGCAGTTTGTATAATCTCTTGTTCCATGCTACTCGGTATAACTATTAGTTCTCTATCAGGGTTCTTATATAATAGGTCAAATTTTATGTAATAATCGTCATATGAGCTATGCTCCAAAACTTTCCTGATTGCTCTTATCCATTCGTCCTGAAGTTGAGCCTCCCTAACACGATATCTTAAGGAATCCGTCATAATAAGACACGAAATGCGGCTTAAGGCATCCACATGCCTCATTTTCGATCCTGATCTATGCTCTATTTCGTATTCAAAGTCTTGCAAGAATAAGGCCCATCTTGAGACCCTCGGTGGAACATCCTGTTTTCTCATTGTTAATGCAAATGCGTTACAGTCGGTCACTATCTTCACTTTCAATCCCAGTACATAAATCCTCCACTTCTTCAATGCCTCAATAACAGCCAATACCTCTAGCTCGTAAGAATGATATTTTTGCTCCGCTGACGTTGTTTTTCTACTCATGTACTCTATTGGGTGCAGTTGTAGGTCTTCATCATCTTGTTGTAATAGCACAGCTCCATAACCATACATGCTTGCATCAGTGTGAATTTCAGTCACTGCCTTTGGATTAAATAATTTGAGTACGGGTGCCGTCACTAACGAATTTCTTAATTGTTCAAATGCTATAATTTCATTCTGTCCCATTTCAAATTTCACATTCTTCTTCAAAAGATCCGACAATGGCTTTGCTATTATGGCATAATCAGGTATAAATCGACGGAAATATGATGTTAATCCTAAAAATCTCTGAAGCGACTTTTGATTAAGAGGCAACGGATATGTAGACACGGTTTTAGTTTTTTCCTCTGAAGATCTTATCGTAGAGTTTTCTATTATATATCCCAAGAAATTAATATTCTTCTTCAAAAATTTTTCATTTCATGGTCATTTTGACCATTTGATATCCAGTCCGTTCATTCTCGCGACTTCCAATACCTTTCGTAGCTTCATGATTCCTTCCTCTTCATTCTCAGAAGGAATAATTATATCATCCATATAAATCAATAAAGTACCATCATTGATAAGATCCCTAAGAACCGATGTTATATATCTACAGAATACTGCAGGAGAATTCGAAATACCGAATGGTACATACAAGAATTCGTATATTCCGTTATGTGTTACGAAAGCTGTATACTTCCTTGAGTCCGGCTCTACTGGAACATGAAAGAATCCATTTCTTAAGTCTAATGTAGTGTACACTTTTGCACCTTGAAGCTTTTGCACAACATCATCGATAACAGCCATTGGAAAATTATCACGCACGATCTTGAGATTAAGTTTACGATAATCACAACAAAGACGTTTAGTTCCATCTTTCTTGGATACCAAAACTATTGGTGCAGCATACTCCGAGTAACTTGGCTGAATTATACCGTCTTTTAACCACTCTTCTAATTGGTTCTGTACTACAAGCTGGTCTGCATATGACATTCTTCTTGGCCTATGTGCTACAGGAATATCGTCACTTAATACAATCTTCATTTTCACCGGATAATTCTGGGGTTTAATGGGTCTGTAGGTTCTAATTAATTCGTCTAATTCTACTTTAATATTTTCCCTTAGATGTTCTGTACCCAGCCGATCCTCAAAAGAGTGTTCAGAAGCGTTATGTAGAATATTACTAAACTCCCCCTGTAATTCAACCACTGAGCTAATCTCACTATGATCCAGCGCAGCACTAACTTCCGACGGATTATTTCTGTATATAAACTTTGCTCCAAGTAAGTTTACTAGCATATCGACCTTTTCAAAAATATCATTTCCCAGCACAATTGAATACAAAATATCACCTTCCCTGACAACATGAAATGTTACATCCATTTCAACATCATCTACACTGACACTAACAATAAAATCACCCATTGTCGTAATTCTCTTTCCACCTATGCCTACTAATGTTTTCTTCTCAGGACCGAGATCAACATCACCCAAAAAAGAAAGTGCATCATAACGAATAGCGCTTATGTCACTGCCTGTATCCACAAAAGCTGAAACAGTTTTTCCCATAATCTTGATGTCCTTGAAAATTCGACCAGGTGGAGGGTTAGATACTGCATTAATATTTCTCCGCTTTCCAGTGTTAACGTCCTTTATTGAAGTGTTTTCCTTTTTTAGTTCCACACTACACTCAAATGATTTGTGTCCAAACCGCTGGCATTTAAAACATTTTATTCCGACACTAGTGCAACTATTTGATAAATGTCCTTTGTCACCACACTTGAAACATCGTCTTTCATCCCTAGTCTCTGTCTTCGTCACTGTGTTTTTAAATAAATTTCTATGTGATCCTCTCAAATTTGATGTTCTCGACGAACAAATCTTTTCGTATATCGAAATTTTGTCCCTTAACTCATTGATACTCTTCGCACCATACAAAACGTACTTGTTTGATTTATCATCATCTATTCCCTCAATAAAATATCCGATTATGCTTTCAGAATCTACACCAACTGGAGATCCAAGCTCCATAAGGTTATACAAATATTCGCGGAAACTCTCGTTAGCCCGTTTTCTTCGACTTTGCAATAAACGATGTACTTCCCTTGAGGAAAGTTTATTTCCGAACTCTCGTTTTAAAGAATCCTTAAGCGATTTCCACTCACGAACGTTGCCCTGACTTCTAATGAAAATTTTAGCTGCCCCTGTTAGCAATTGTCTGGCGTAGATATATTTCTGCAAATCATTCCATTTCACTACATATGCACAATCTTCAAAATCTTCAAGCCACTGGTCTATTCCCGGCTGACCTTCGCCTGAAAATTTCGAGATTGTATCTTCTATGTCCCTTAAAGAAAATGTTGATCCAGGCTGTCCTGTAACATCAATCTGCCGAACAACTGAAGCCGCTTCGCCATACTCGGAATCTGCATCAGCCCTATTGTTAAAATTTTGATAATATTCTATTAAACGTGCCTGTAAAATTGTCTTCGTTCCGTCCGTTTGTAACCCTAATTCTGTCAATTTTCCTTGTAAACCATCTACAGTAAGCGCCAAAATGTCAAGCAGTTCCATTTCGATTACAATACTATTAAAATTTTAAAGTACAAAATTAAATGAAAATTCTAAATAAAATTACAATATGTGAATTATCAAACACGAACACAAACACAATACAATATAAAGAGATGGGATATAAAGTAATAATAATTTAAAATTACGTTAAAATTAATATAATTTTTCCAAATGTTCTAGGTTTACAAGTTTAAAAATATTCCTACAAATTTCCATAAGTTTCTTCGTTCTTTTATATTCTTCAATGTTTTTTTACATACATCAATTAATTATATTCTTCCATAAACTTACATATTCTTCCGTAAACTTCTTTGTTCTTCTATAAGCTTCAACTTCTTTTCTCTTCTGTACACTTCGATCTCTTAAAACTTTTATTTTCTTCTATAAACTTCTAAATTTTCCTCACATTTATGCGTTTCTCTCGCAAACATCACACTTCTTTAAATTATGCATACATACATTGAATGATTTCATCGGCTTTCATCTTTGCATGGATCTGGACATTAAGTAACTCACAGAATTCTTCCTTAGAGATCATCCTTGTTGATTAAATTTCCGGTTTATTGCACCGCAATTTTTAGGTAAATTTTAAAATTGACATAAGGGTTATCTTTTTTGCACAGCTTGTGGGCATCTTTTATTTGTATTTTCATTGCTTTTAATTTGTCGATCCCGGTTGAGCCCCCAATTTGTAGATTCAAAATTGGCTTAATTTATATTTAACGATATAAATTGGTTTTTTCAAATAAATTTATTATGTTTTAACAAACGTTTTTTTTTACAAAGAATAATTTAAAACAATTATATTTTATTTTTATGTTCAAAATTGAACTGCTTGGCTCGGCTGCCAAATATATAATAATTTTAATTGTCTGTTTTTTTTTTATTGAAAAACTATTTTTTCAAACTCGATCAAGTATTTAAGTTTTATTATGTTTATGTTTTTCAGTCCGCTTACTATAATTATTTCAGTTCAGTTTTTCTTTAACCCTACGGGATCGCCTTAATGCTTTCGGGTGCGATCCCACATTCGGCCCTCCTGACAAATCATTCGACCCGAATGATGTGTTTTTCAAGTGCGATCCCACACAAATTATTCTTGACAGAAAATAATTATAAGGCGACTAAAATGATATGAACAGCCTTCAGTAAATTTAAAATCAAATTAAAATCTTCATTTGTTTCGACTGGTGCGTATGAGCAATATGTTGTATTTTTCCACAATACAACATCACGTATACGTAACCGTTACCCAGATTTTTCTGCATTTTTTAATTATGTTGAATGCAAAATTGGCAAAGAAAAAAAATTTGTTGTTTTAATTTTTTTTTTAATTTCACATAATAATATATTTAATATAATTCATTTTCGATCTGTATACCAAATATAAATCAATAAAATTTTTCTAACTACAGAACATAATAAAAAATAAAAAATATAATAGGTAAATGCTACAACACCCACCACAAATTGAATGCAAATATTTCATTCTGTGTATTGATATTGACTTATAGTGGTGGCCATATTGTTACGTTTTTACCCATTTAAAAACGTTTAAAATATAAGTTCGTAGATTGCAAATAAAATAAAAATAAATTTATGTTTAGTTTTTTTAAATAATTTATAGTTCGCACAACCCCGTGCGCCACTGCTCGCAACTTGATGTAAACAACAACAATTGCTTTGTTTGTTATTCTTCTTTACACTCTTCTGCGTAAACACTAAAAATTGTTCGGCATATCTTTATAACGGAGATCTTCAACTCGTGATTATTCTCTTCACACGCAAGGCGTCTTCACACAAGACTGACTGAAATTTTACTAACTCCGTTGCTTGCGTTGTCTTGTCTTTTATATCGCCTTTTATATAATATAAATAAAGTGATGGATAAATAGCGAAAACATAACTATGATATCGCATTTGTTGGCTTATCAGACATGAGGCCGCTGTTAAAACTCATTTGAAAAGATTGGCTATTTTTTCTAAAAATTTTTTTATATTGCAATGTTGCTTGGCAGCAGTAAACTTTCCTTTTCTGATATGTTACTTTATTTCTCAATATTTTGTTTAAAAAATACTCAATCAGAATTGTAGATATTAACAGTGAATAACAAAATAATGTTGACAATTTGTAAAAATATAATAAAAATTATTACTCGCGTAAAAGTAAACTAATTGATATTAAACAAACAAGGCAAACGGACAAGAACAAAATGAACGCATTATACGGTACACAAAATTAAACATACGAAATACACAAGAAATTATGTGAATAAAAAATCAAGCTCTAGAAAAGTTATCGCGAAATTGGTACACACAAAAGGAGAGAGTATAATTATGGCGAAGAACAAATTGCATTAAAAAGTAAGCCTTAAGCACAGTTGAACACTAAGAGTTTGATCTTTGTTGATAAGAATCGTGATTGAAATTGATAGAGCAGTGTAAGTGAATCAAGTTCAATTCAGAAAACGAATGTTGACATTGCACCGTCAATCAGAACGAGAGTAAAATTGGTTGAATTAGGTCAGATCTGAAGAGTACGTAGATGCGAAAACAATTCATTTAAAGGATATCTGCTTTAGTGTCGTTCAATCGTTCACATTAGTTAGTTTATTTCTCTGATAGATAGAGAGGAGTTCTCAATGGTAGCCTAACAAATTACTAAGTTGCATTGCTACAAGTCCGTAAAATAATATGGAGGGACGAATCATAGAAAACAGAAATGAAAATGCAATTTTTATTGAGAGTAGACCATCAGAAAACAAGTCGTATTTTCTTCGGTAACATATCATGCAGCGAATTGTGTAAGGTTAGGTTAGGTTAGGTTAGAGGACGTGTACTTGTCAACTGTGACAAGTACAGTACCCGGAGGTCGAATTGACACATTGTACAATGTCCTAGCTTCTCACACCACTCGTGTTGTGTACGTTAATTTTATAGGAGCTTTTCATAGCAATTTTTATTTTCATATTTTCGTTTTGATGTCTGACCTGGGATTTGAACTTGGGCCTTTCGTCTAATAAGCCAACACACTACCTACTAGACCTCGGTGACGTCAGTGCATTGTGTTGGAATTAGTAAAATCGTTTTTGGAAAGGAGGACAGAGAGAGTAGTGTTTGAAGACATTCTGCTTACTTAATTGGCCATAACAACGCGTTTAACGGATTTCGGCCTGCCGTAACACATCCTTCCAGGCGCCTCTGCTCGTTCCGCGCCTACGCCGTTGGTCCTTCCAACGGATACAAGGTCGTCCTCTTCGCCGACTTCCGCAGATTCCCGCATCAAATACCGGAGCGGAGCATCCTCCTCCATTCGAACGACATGGCCGAGCCAGCGCAGCCGCTGGATATTAATACGCTGTACAACGTCTACGTCGTTGAGGAGCTCATACAGCTCACTGTTGGATCGGATACGGAAATCATCGCCATCGTTTGAAGACATTCGATCCTTTTTATATTATAAGTAACAGGAGAGACCTCTGCAGGTAGGAAATTCCACAAAGTCCGGCTAAAGAACAAATTCTGCCTGTAATGCAGTGTGCGAGAAAGGCAAGTGTTACGTAAGAATATACAATTTTCACTAACTAGTCCCTTTATTATGCTAGAGCAAAATCCGTAGTGGTAGCAATAGACGAGTCAAACACAAGGCACAAGGAATCGACAACGTAGTATCGATTCGAATATAGCCAAAAACCGTGCTTATTCATTTATACGTAAGAATGTCTGGAAAACATAAGGTGATGGATTGATTGATTTAAGGTTGGATGGTATATATCCTGGGTTTTTCATGTTTTCCAATTTTCTAGATCTGACTAATCCACAACGGCCATAATCAAGTCAGGACAAGAGTTGTCCAAGCGTCAATGCCAAGAAAGACCAACAGAGCTCTTCCAGCTGGCTTGTTAAGAAGCAAGCAAAATCAATATCAAGATCAAGAACTCTTTCTCATATTCTTAACATAAGGGAGCAACGACTAATAGGGGATAAGTTTGGGGTATAAACAGATTGGCATTTATCCAGCTCGGAAGAGTGTATGGTTGTCCAATACAGAATATACAAACAGCAATCAACCACTATGAGTAATAATTCAAAAGAGCCATATTTGATTAAATATTATCCGAAGTCAAGAGTGATACGCATTTGAATGGTATTTGAGTAACAGGTACAAGAGTAACAGTAACAGAGGTAATCCAACTACAATTAGTCATCTAAATTTGGAGATATGATGTTAGACGATAGATTTTAGATAATTCAAGATCACCATAGAAATCTCTTCAAGTAGCACTTGTTGCCTTTTTAGTGGGAAATTGAAGTTCATTCAGTCTGGCTTTACAAAATTCTCTCACACCAGATGTCTTGGCGTTCGCCACTTAGACGACGAACATCCATTAATTTCTCGATTTCACCAGGCTGGTTTAGTTTTACTCGTGTATAAGGAGCAACACATCAGCTGAGTTAAGAGCAGAAATTATTGAATCCACTGCCCCACTCGATGGATCGAAAAGAATATGAGACGTTTCTATAACAATTTAAATTAAATTGTAATGTGGAGCTTATTTCTTAAAATTCATAGAATAATACAAGCCCAAAGCTTTTATCTTTTGTAGCGCACTGTAAAAATATGTCTTTATGCAGTATAAGTACTGAAATCAATACGCAAAACTCTTAAAAAACCTAAATATCTTGCAACACACTAATACAAGTGGAATATTTTTTTCCATTAATGATGACAAAGCCAATACCTTTTTGATGTTGCAAGTTGAATTACAACAATATGTAGCATAAATCCATTCCTCTGCAGCAGCCACTGCTTACCATTTCTTTTCCATTCTCTTCACAATCTAAAATAAAATGTTGCAAACGTATATTACGGGAATGCTTTACTCATATGATAGTTTTCAGTTGGGGGTAATATAAAGAGAACTTTTATGGGGTTGCCAATAGATTATGGAAAAACATCAAACAAAAGAGCTTATGAGTGGATGGTATGTGAATGAATGTGGTTTTTTTAATCTTCGCACATTTCTGTATAGTACCACACAAAAATGGGAATTTTTTCTGTATTGCTGCATAAAATCTATACATTTTTTGTTGCCTCTTTTTTAAAATTGTTTTTGTTGCTATCATTTTTTTATCCTTTTGTGTTTCGCTTTGCTTTAATTTAGTATACTTCTCTTTTATCCATCCCACTGACAGTCAATCATTGTATACAATAGGCACTCTACTGCTGAACTTATTTGGTCTATGAAACTTTAATTCGAAGAAATTGTTCCATAATGAAGTGCCGAATGACTTTTGTTGGATTTTCGTAATTTTAAATTTCTTTAAACAAATAAAGTCTTCTTTTAATACCAAATATTGCCAAAGACACGAGAAATCTCTAGAAATGTAGCGCTCCATTTTGCTTTGGAATGTATGAGATTTATGCGAGTGTTGTGTCGACGTAGACTAGAGACTCCTTGCAAATTCTTGACGTACTTTGATTTGTCGGTGTGGGATTACAATACAAATTAAATACGAAATGGTACTTATAATATCAAAAAAAAAAAACATGCAGAAAATTAATATGAAGAGAGAAAGACTTTGTGGCCATATTTATTATTTATTTTTTTAATATATTGTTAAGAAAATGAAAAACTCTAGATACTGGTATTTTGCTTTCACATCGTTTAACATTAAAATTATAAAAAAATGCTACAAAAATAAAAACAATGAACTTGTTTACAAACATCGCACTGCGAAATATAACAACAAACACCAGCATAAAAAATGATAAACAAGTAAATAAAAATATACCAACAAACAAAAAGAAAAATACTAAACGAGTATGCTACAAAAATATACCAACAAACGCTAGTAGAATAAATGTAAACAAAATACACAAACGATAATAATGAAGAAACGCTTTTTACATTTATATAGACCTCGAAAAGGCGAAGCCACGAACATTCGCTTTCAAGAACATTCATCAGACTGTTTAGTTCAGTCAGTCTAGTATGAAGACGCGGTGCGTTTGAAGAGAGTAATGGTGGTTTGAAGATCTCCGTTAAAAAGATCTTTCGAACAATTTTCTAGTAATTGTTATGGTTTATGCAAAGGGTACAAACAGAGGAATAACAAACCAAGCAATTGTTGTTGTGAACAGTATTACACAGAATTGTGCGAATAATAAATAACTGAATAAACTGAATACAAATTTATTATTATTTTATTAGGATTCTACGAGCTCATATTTTAAACGTTTTTAAAAGGTAAAAACGTAACAATATTATATAAAGCAATAATGTTTAAAGCAGCTTATAACTGATTAAGATGGAAAAACTCTACCTTCTATGGTGCCAACCCAAGCGTTAATAAAATCAGCTATATACAACAACAACAACAGCAACAACGATGTATTATGATAAAAACTTTTCCATTATAATCACCATAAAAATAACTTCTATGACCCCAACATACATTCTTACGCTCTAATAAAAACTAAAAACTTTAATAAGGATTTTCATTGTTCCATAACAAATACCTAAAGTGTTTACAGGACTTGAATATAAAAATTAATATCCATATATGAGGTCAATTGTTATTAAATTTTATAGCAAATTAAAAAAATAAAGAATAACAAAATTAATATAAATTAATAAATACTTATAAAGTTAACAACAAATTAGTAAAATAAAAATGTTTCCATAGTTTAAAAACTTTTTAGAAACAAAAAAACAAAAAAATACAAAAATTAAATTTAATCAAACAACAAAACGATACAACGTAATTCGAATTTCAAATTACTCATACGTACTGCAAAGTAGTACGACAATGATGATACTGATACATACCATGAATCGGCAATGAATCGTTTTTTGCTTCTCATGAAATTTTGAGTATGAGTGAGCCAACAGTATTGAAATTCAACTACTCTTATTCATTCGTACTCATAGCAACATTGATTTATAAGTACAGGTTACAATGAGTATGAGTACAACATTAACATTAGAAATATGTTTCGTTCATACGCCTACTCATTCAGATTCATAAATTTAGAAAAATATGTACTTATAATACTCATCATCAAACTTTACAGTCTTATTTGTTGTTGCATTTAAAAAAAAGAAGAAAGAAAAACACATAGACAGCAAGTAAAACAAACACCCTACCTTCTAGTGATTATTGTAGTGTTCGTACGCGAATCATACTTATCTTGTGATTCTTGTAAATGTTGAGTCATGGAGAGTCGAAATCTACAACATCATGCGTATTGTTAAGTATGAGTACGATGAGTACTTCAAACTTTCACTATGATTAGTATGAGTATGATATTAAAATAAGTATGAATGCGTATAAGTATCAGAAATTGTGAGTATGATTCGAATCTACTCAGCTTTTTGAATACTCATTGCTGATCACTGATACATACATAATTGGTCATTACAACCCTTCAGGACTACGACTTCTTCTTCTTCTCATACTTATGTTGAGTTTAAAGTCGTCTGCCAACGCCAAGTTTTTGAGAAACTTTTCATGACATTTTTATTTACTTTCGGTGTTTTCGCTGAAAATATATTTTTTAATATTTCATTTTGCTGGAGATGCGTGACCTGTGGTTTGAACACTGGCCTTATGTCTAATAGGCCACACACACGACTTCATAATTATATGATGATACTGATACTAGTATAGTTTCGCAAATAATGATGATAATAATAACACGGCATACGGTTGGATAAAGTACTTAAATACTTACTATGCGTTGAGAGTATGTAACAATCAGCATAAAAATTTCAATTCAATCCATTCAACGATTGTCAAAATGCAAAGACTTCTGGAAAGTCTTCCTCGTTTTTAATTGGTTGTAAAAAAGAAGGAGTGTCTTCACAAATTATTAAACAGAATTAATCCCAAATGATTTCGTGTACCTTTAACGGCGGTGTGTTAATAACAGAAATTCTTCCTTCTTTTTTTTAGTGTCATTTATTGTTAAATTCTTTTATTGAACTTCCCTTTTCTCTCTCTATATGTATACAATAAATAAATATTTTAAAAAAGTGTGCTATTTATACAACCACCATTGTATGTATCTCGATTTTATTTCAGACAAGAATTTATTATTATCTTTGCCGAATGAACCCTTTTCTCACTGTATTTGATTTCTTGAAAGCATTATATGGCATGAAATCAAAAGTTTTAGACTGCTTTGTCAATGAAATCTGTAAAGTTGCGATATCTGAAAATCTTTGGCTTTACAAGAAATTTCACTAGGCTTGTAAGTGGTCCATCACATACATATATACATACATAATTGGTCTTTACAAGGCTTCAGTCAGGATTACGACCTAATTTTTTTGAAACACTTATGTTGTGTGTATTAATTTTATGCAAAAGTGGCGGCACCTTCGGGTCCAAAATAATGATGCTTATAACGGGTGATTTTTTAGCTATTATCTTTTTGGCAACACTGGTTTAAACAGTTCACGCACGTTTCGTGTTTTGTTTCACTGTCAAACATCTTCAGTTTGGTCTTTAATTTAACCATGAATCGTCTTACAAACGAACAACGCTTGCAAATCGTATAATTTTATTATCAAAATGCGTGCTCTGTTAAGAAAGTTCATCGCGCGCTTCTTCCATTTTATGGTCAGTTTAATAGACCCACTGAAGCAGCTATTCGGGCAATTGTGATAAGTGAAGTGAAGGTCAGCTAGAAGGATTGCAAAAGCTACCAATGTGTCACAGTTTGGTGCGGTTTATGGGCTGGTGGCATCATTGGACCGTACTTCTTCAAAGATGCTGCGAATCGTAACGTAACTGTGAATGGTAAGCGCTACCGTGAGATGATATCCAATTTTTTGGCCCAAAATGCAATAGCTTGACTTGCATGACATGTGGTTTCAACAAGACGGTGCCACATGCCACACAGCACGGGTGACAATGGACTTATTGAGAGGCGAGTTCGGTGAACATTTTATTTCACATTTGAGACCGGTCGCCTAGATCGTGCGACTTAACGCCTTTAGACTATTTTTGTGGGGCTATGTTAAAGCTAATGTCTATACAGACAAGCCCGCTTCAATTGACGCATTGGAAGACAACATTAAAGCATTTATTCGTGAGATACCGGCCGAAATGTTGGAAAGAGTATGGCAAAATTGGACTAAGCGAATGGACCATTTGAGGCGCAGTCTCGGTCAACATTTGCATGAAATAATCTTCAAACAATAAATTATATGGACCGTACTATCGACTCAAATAAAGATTTCATGCATTTTTTCTGAATTTTATGTGTTTTTTTTTTTAATTTTCCTATAGCTCTTAAAAAATCATCCAATACTTTAATGCCTTGTGTTTAGCCAGAAAGAAAATGTTCTTGATGTTGAAATGGTTGCACAGATTTTAAGATTTTCTGTTCCCATCTTTTGCTGCCCACATCAAAATCTAAGAATTTTTTTCCATTGTATGAATTTTAAAATTCAAAAATATGTTCTCTAAGAAACATGTTCTCTTATTAAATACGAAAAACGTTAAAAAAATTAGTGAAAACGTATCAAAATAAAATTTTTTCTCTGTTTTTTCCTGTCCGTAATTTAAAATGAAACTCATCCCCATAATTCTTTGCAGTTCTTTTATTTATTTTTTTTAAGTTTTCTATTGCGATCTGTCATTTGTCAGTTTAGAAAAACCAAATGAGACAGAAAGCACATAAATGCGATGATGATAAAAGGATTTTCTTTTCCATTAGCGAGATAAAAGGATTTTAAAAATTAATATGAAAATTGAAAGAACGTAAACTGAATAATAGATGGTGATAATAAAATTTCAAATAATGGGGATAATATTTTGTCAGTTACATTACGTTTCTAGATATCATAATAAATAAAGTGGATATGCATATATAGAGAGAGAAAATAAATTTTAATAAAAAGGGTGATTTTGCTCTCCTACATCGTTACCTTGTATCTGAATGGCATTTTTTCATTCATGCTGCACGGCTTTGGAATTGTCTTCCACATTCTCAGCAACTTAATAGCAACGCAACTAGTTTTAGGAAATTTTTATTTGAGTTTTTTGCACCGTAGTATTTTAAAATTTTTTTTAAATTTTTTAAATTATGCATGATTTATTACTATTGGTTTTATTATTATTATTACTTTTTCTTCTCTCTTACTTTATTCATTAGAAAAGTTTGATCTCCAAATGTTGTTTATGAACACTTCTCTTTTGTACTTTAAATATAAGATTAAATCTTGTTGTACAGGAATTGAATAAACAAATAAATAAATAAATAAAATAAATAACTTGTAAGATGCCGTAGTCTAGTAGGCAATGTGTTGGCTTATTAGACGTGAGGCCACGGTTTTCAAACCACAGGTCATACCGCTCTAACAAAACGAAATATGAAGAAATATTTCTTTCTCGCAGTAGATTCCCAGAAATCTAACTATGAGAGATAAAATAAAATAAAATTGACGTGAAAAGTTTCTTAAATATCCGTCATTCGGAGTTGACTTCAAATTCTAGGTCCCTCAACTTATGAGTGAAATTAATACACGCAACATGAGTGGTGTTGCAGTCGCAGCAGTCTAGTAGGCAATGTGTTGGTTTATTAGACGTAAAGCTACGGATCAAATCATAAATTCGACATCTCCAATATGAAAAAATATTTCGAAATATGAAAAAATATTTCTTTAGTGACAGCTTCGCTGCAGATTTCTGGCCAAAAGCCTGAAATGCCACTTTTTTTTCTACTTCCAGCCCAGACCACGTTTTATGAGCAAAAGTTCTTCTTTTACCATCCCTTTAATTATTTTATCCAAACAAGGAAACTTTGTGATCTGTTCGAACTATTTTAGGTGGTATTGTTACCTTTTTACCCTTTTAAAAACGTTTAAAATATGAGTTCGAAGATTGAAAATAAAATAAATATAAATTTATGTTTAGTTTTACATAAATTCTTTATTATTCCCACAACTGTTGACAACTTGATGTAAACAACAACAATTGCTTTGTGTATCATTCTTCTTTACACTCTTTTGCGTAAACACTAACAATTGTTCGGCAGATCTTTATAACGAAGATCTTCAAACCACGATTATTCTTTTCACACGCAACGCGTCTTCACACAAGATTGATTGAATTTTTACTGACTCCGTTGCCTGCTGTAACCGATAAATAAAATTATTGGGTTGTTTGGTTATTTTTTATGCGGATTGATACGCACTGTTAGGTTCTTTATTCTTCAGTGTCTTTAACATAGAAATTGTTCTACTTTTTATACATAATGCTATATTTGCCGATTAAGCATTTTTATTTACAGTGGAAGATATAGCGGTTTGCCTGAACATTTCATACAATATCGCTATCAGTTATCCAATAGCACGACTGCATATTGTATTACTACTTACAACAATCTATTGAACACAACACTGAAGTGCTTTATTCATATTACATGCGTCTGGTTCATAGCACTTAATTGTAATAAAATTATAATGTGCTGACATTGTTTATACACAAAGACACGCTAGAAGCTAGGACGTTGTAGAATGGGTCAATTCGACCACCGGGTACTGTACTTGTCACCGTTGACAAGTACACGTCCTCTAATCTAACCTAACCTAAGACACGCTACACTGCTTTGCCATGCCTTTTATATGGCGACATAAACAGTGTGATGAGTGATCTAGAACTGCTTCACCTTCTCGAGATCTCTATATATATAAAAATCTTTGTTTCATTGTTGTTTGTGTATTTTGTTTACATTTATTCTGGTAATGTTGTTTGTATATATTTGTTTACTTGTTTGACATTTTCTTGTTGGTGTTTGTTGTTGTATTTTACTTGTTGATCTGTAAATTTTGTTTACCATTTTAATTTATTGAACGATATCATATCATTTCCATTTTCGTAAATTTTGAATTTCCAATTCAACTGCTAATGCGTTATAAATTTGAACGGTTCTCCTTCAGCAGAAAAAAAATAATTCTTTGGCGACTTCCTGTTATCAGATTTGTAGCAAAAACTGTGAGAAAATTTTATATCATGAAAATTTACTCCAACTATAGGCCACTTATTAACACACATAACACACGTGGTGTAAGAAGCCAGGTAGTAATCCTTTCTGAAGGGTTGTAATGACCAATTACGTATGTAAGCAAAAATATTAAATTATTTAATTATTAATGACTTGTAATATTTAGAAAATTTTTAATATAATTTTTATAGACGAAATTTATTTATTCTTTGATTACAACAGCTTTTAATTTATGGCAGGAATAATTAATCAGAAACATTTGATTAATAATGCATATACTTGTTTTCATATTGATCTTATCCACTTTAAGTTAGAATACATATATTTATAAATGAAAACATATTCTCTAACACAAGTACAAACATAGCAAGCCTTAATGCCATAACTCTCACTCATACATATCAGTTAGAAAATTTTAGTGTAACTATACACCATAAATAATTGTAATCAAATTCTGTTATTAAATTAAAACTCCTTTAAGGCAAAACTCTTGTTTCTCATTTTTCCTTAATTATACTTTTATTCGTGTTCATTTTCTCTTGTTGTTTTTATTCATATATGTATTTATATTGTTATGATACATACTTTATAGATGTAAACATATGCAGATGTATCGTATTATTATAAACAAATAAAATCTGTTAATGGCCTCAAGCAAAACTAATTTAATGTGTATGAGTAAGTATTTCTATGGCGCTGAAAAGATGGTAGAACAGAAAATTGAGAAGTAAAGTTAATATAAAATAAGGTGCTCTGCAAAGAATTTTACTGAAATTCACATAAATTGTTTCTGGATACAAATGTTTTTGTCTCTGCAAGCAATTGCAGGAAATTAATTACGAAATAATTTCTTACCCTGAGTAAGGGTAACAAATGCAAAGAATCTTTCACTGAGTTCTGCCTCTCTTTAAATTTAAATAAAACAACGTTTGTGTAAAATACCAAAAAACTTTTTATTCGCTTTAAAGAATTATTGATGCCATTTTGTGAAGAATATACATAGTTCAAATACCTATCGCGACGTCTCTAATGCAGAGCATTTAAAATATCCAATTTTCCAGGACTTACTTTATTTAGTGACTACTAGTTTATCGGAGTTCGGCCTGCCTTAGCACATCCTTCCAGTTGCTTACCCCAATTGATGACAGTGATTGTTCGATTTGGTCCAGACAAGGTCGTCTTTCATCGTCTTTCATCCGACTTGACCGAACTAGAGCAGCCGCCGGATGATAATGCGTTGCACAAAGTCAGTGTGTGTGAGATAAGCCACCATGTCATGATCCGTTAGTGGTGAGTTTGAACCACATGAAGCTCCGGATGAAACCGGCCAGTTTCCTTAGTGGCACTTTTGTCAACATGCCAAGATCTACAAACCTTCTGTCATTCAAAAACTGATGACGTCTCTTCTGAAGTGCACTCGCATTAAAGGTGGTGTATCGATTCCGTTTCCTGCACATCAGCACAGCTTCTACCGTAATGTTGGACTGCGAACCTTTCTCTTGTCCAACGCTAGTAGTTCTCCAGTTCTCACGCTGTCCACTACTAAGCAGAGAAGTTTAAAAAAGTATTCTTATAACGGCACATATATCTTCTCTATCGTCTCCTCCTCAGAAATCTTTGATACCTTCAATGCCAGTTCATCCATTTTTTCGTTTCCCTCTATGCCACTATGAAAAACTAGGTTGTAAACCTGACTGTATACCACAGAGGTCTTGAACTCAGTAGAGGCGGGTGCTGAGTCGATGCGTACGGTCTAGAATGTAGATGTAACTGCTGACGCCCTTTGATTTGACGAGATGGGTTACCAGCGCTTTGATTGCTGCTTGGCTGTCCAAGCATGTGATCAAGTTCGAAGGAGGTAGGTAAATGGTTCCAACCGTGCACAATAGAAAAAATGTCCGCCTAAGAATAGATATATTCATCAAATTTATTGAAGCTCTTTGTTCCTTGTGGGCACCATTTATAACCCTGAGAAATGCATTACGTGGTAGAATATTACTAAGCTTTGCCGACAACACTCATTTCACTTATTTTGTTTAAATCTGTAGACTAAAATGGAAATGTTATTTAATATCCAACGCACATATTTCGTCATGATAGAATAAACACACAAATATATGAATAATTGAACGGATGAATGAACGACAAATCAACTAACAGACGAAGGAAACATAAAAAAAATATTCGACAATTCTGCAGTTTGTGGGAATATGATGATAAAAGCTATTCAGTGTCTATGTCAAATTAGAACAATTCACACAACCACTAGACACCAAACCAATGGAATCCCTACTCCAATATACACATATATATGTACAAACACATGCATGTAAAGTGTTATTAGCATTATTATTATTTAAAAATCAACATGGCTTGCAATGACTTCTGAAAATGCTGGGAATAAAGAAAATGGAAAATGACGAGAATATTTTATTTTTATGCAACTTGAATGATTTTTTATGAAACATTTACGTTTTCTATGCATATTTCAGCAAAAATATAAATTTTATATGACAAGAGATACGAATAATATTTTTATGATGAAGTGTGCTGAAAAGTTAGTTGTGAAAGATTAAGCAATCGCATATTAAATCTATCATTTTAATGCCCGCAGTGGTGTTTGATATTTTTTGTGGATATGGAATGGGGATCTTTCACTACAATGCAATATTAATATAGAACTGCCCTCGTTCATTGAACTTAAGTCGTGTTTTTATACCCGAAACATTTTTATGGTAAAGAAAAGGCTGATAATAAAAACTTCGACTAAAAATACGGCCCAAAATGAATAGTAACTGTGCTGGTTAGCGATTACAATTTGAGGTACATACATAAATATCCATATATGACGCACGTCAGCAGAACTAAAGAAAAAGCAAAAAAATTATTGCAATCATTAAGGGAGTCCCTATGGTCCGTTAGAAGGTAATAAATTCTTACTATTACTAACTGTTGGCATTATAGATTAGCTTTGCAGTGGACATGATGTTATTGTACTCATCGAAAACTAAATTCAGCTCATTTTGTCTGGTTGGCGACTTTCTACTCAAGACGATGACCAAGGCGTGTATGATGTTGAAAATAATGATACGATATTCTAACATCAAAAACAGCTCTAGTCCTCAACGTTTGCAATTAAAAGCATCTCTATGCCATTGAATACCGATTAATCTGATTCTGAATGGGGCCAGAGGGCACGCATTCCAAATGTTTTTACCGATAGATCCCTTTTAAAATTTGATAGCTTATTTCAAGAAATATTAGACAAATTTATTTTATAACCTCATAAAAATGATCGAGAATTCTCTATTGATTATCATATTTTATCACAATTTAGGGAATTCCATTCAGAATACGACTACCTTAACAAGGCTGGGATGCAATGGATGCATCTAATGTTGATTGGTATGTAACATTTTTCATGACTCGGTCGCTTAAATCAGGCTAAATTTGAACGATGGCATGGCATGTTGGTTTTGTGGACTTCATAAAATATGTGGTACGTAGCGCCTGTTGAAACCACATATCGTTCGTGTCAAGATCATTAAACGAATGGAGCAGGATACAAGAAGTTGATAAATATCGACTTATAATGCTCATATTCTCCAAGCAATTAAACTAATAAGCCCCCCAATCCGAAGGCATACCAACTAGTGATTTTAAAGGCTATCTCATGTGGAGTTATATTGTAACAAATTCCACAATTTTATTTGATTTCCCATCCATTCATTCAGAAATGGATCTCATCGATTTTTCGGTGATTTTTCAATAAAATTTTGGGTGTGTTGCCAACTGCTTCACTGCCTATTGAACTAGTTTTAGCAAAACTAGTCAAATAAATGAAAACTAATTTAACAACATAAAACTTTATCAACTTTTACAGTTGGAAAATCCCTATTGGTGGACCCCATGTTTTTTTTCCTCTTAATATTAAGTCAATAAAAATTTTGTAACAGGACGGTTGAGAGAACATTGTTTAATTTTCTACCGACTAGAGAATTCATTTCTCATTTACTAACTTTTTAGTTGCTTGGTTGATGAGGCTATTCGGAAAGTTTTTTTTTTGTATTCTTTCTTTAATTTTCTTTTTAATTTTCCTATTGTTAGCTTTTTTGTATGTTTATTTTAAACTCTCTCAAAGCTTCAAGTGTCAATTTCTTTGGATATAAACCCAATATCATTGTCACATCTTAGGTTTTTTTTCTTTTTTCCTTCTTTATTATTTGAAGATTATTGGTCAAGCTGTGTTAGAGTCCTTTATATTTTTAATTTTAAAATGTCCCTTAAGGTATTACAAAACATTCACATTTTTTCTCTTTGTTTTCTTGTAAAATTTTCTCTTTTTTTCTGCTTTCTGCCTTTCTGTAAAGAAAAAAGTTTGTCTAGACACCTACAAGTATGTAAATTAAAAATTATCTTTTGATTTAAAAAATAATATAGTATTTCTTAGATAGATAAATATCCCCTTAGTAGCACTGAACCACAGGCAATTTTGATTTTTGTTTCAAAATGTACAACAACTTTCTCCCCAAAATTCGTCCTGTCCCCTAGCTCCTTCGTTCGTTTGATTAAACGTTTCTGGATTTCTTGCGCGATTGGTTATTGATTGGCCAATATTAATCATTAACGCCATACGGCAGATTTGTTGGAAAAAGCAATAAACAATGCAATCCATTCAATTCGATTCCTTACGGTTTCATTCTCCTTGAAGCAGTGACTGCACTCCTTTCCATCCAGAAGACTTAACCAACTGAAGCAAAGCAATCAAGGCAATTATGTCCTGATAGAAGACCTACAATCCACCAGTGTTCGCCGTTCGTAATTTGTAAAACCCTTCTTCTACTAATTTGACATGGTTCAAACCTCAGGCGAGTCTGATTCTCTGCCTAGTTAATGCTACAATAGGACTCTTGGCTATGTCTGTAAAGTCTGTTGCTGATCCATCTCCTTCAGCAATTTGTCTTCAGCATGGATGTTTCCTCTCCCCCTTAACCTCTCGGTTAAGAGATCTGTTTGAAAGACAAATCATAATTGGTTCCAGTGTGACTGCAGACTTGGTAAACCTGCCTCGGATAACACAACGCCAAACACAGCAAAAGTCTCAAGAAAAATAAATACACTTGTCACATGCAAGATCTCTTTTGATACCATGTTTGAGTTTGGTATTTTTATAAAGCTGATAAGACTGTTTTTACTTTTGTTAAGTATGCAATGCATTACTTATCACAAGGTCATCAGTTAATGCCTTTTCAAACGAGATCTCAAATCCTGATCGATTATCATGTGATTTCTGATCTGTATTGGAATAAATTTTGAACGATACAGCAATTTACATAAGAAATTAGCAATAAAGATCTCTCCCGACGAAACGAAATCACTCTGTAGAAATTTCTGATATTATCCTTGTTGTTTATGGCGCAGGGCGTGGATAGCTGTGCTTGGAGTCTGCGAGAGAAATATTCTTCCTAAAATATGTGTTTTTGCAGATGTCGACATAGTTAGATGTATCAAAATGCAATGTCCACATTTGCTTAGACATGACTAACGATGCTTCTATAAAAAGATGCTTCTAGGTAATACCCAATTGCAACTGTAGCAGAAGATGACAAAGCCTCAGATGGAAAGATCAGGTTCCATCCGATTTTATATAAATTATTGGAGGAAAATCGCATATTATCAAGGCTTTGACATTCAAATCAAATAATTTGTTTTTTCAAAAACTTGCGTTTGTTCAGAAGATAATTACCATTTAAATAAAAACTTAAGTATTCGGCTACTATTGTCAATTTGAGCTGTGTTGAGTTGATGTCGGTGCATAGGCAGCAGAGATCAGCAAAGAGTATTCAAAAAGATGCGAAAATTCGAATCATACACATAATTTCTGAAACTTATACGCATTCATACTTATTTTAATATCATACTCATACTACTCATATTCAAAGTTTGAGTACTTTACTCACCATTTACAAGATGCTCAAAATAAGTATGATACGCGTACGAACACTACAATTCTTACTAGAAGGTTGTGTGTTCTATTTGCTTTCTGTCTTTCTTCTTTTTTTGTAAATGCAACAACAACTAAGACTGTAAATTGTGATGAATGATTCGAATCACTAGAATCATTTATGAGTATTATAAATATTTCTCTAAATTTATGAATCTGAAGGAGTAGGCGTATGTATCAAACATATTTCGAATGTTATGTGTTTGATGTCAAGGTTGTACTCATACTCATTACAACCTGTACTTATAAAACAATGTTGTGGAGAGTACGAATGAATCAGAGTAGTTGAATTTCATGAGTGCTTATGAGTAGCGAAAAAACGATTCATTGCTGATCTCTGATAGGCAGATAGAGCAATGACCAGTAATGATACCAATAACCATACTGAGCTCGCAGCTTTGAAATTCTAGCAGATATAAAATTATGTCTAGTCCTGGCGGTAATGAAGTGTGTAATGTATCACTGAGAATTATGCAGGCAGACCTTGTTAATGGCCGCATTAGGTAATTCTTACGAGGGATTCCCACCCAAAGGCTTAGATAAACCTGACCAGTGCTGTATACAGTTAGTTATCCTGGTGAGTTGTTCCAGAAAACATTTACGCATGCCGCAAACATAGAAAGAAATGGGCGCCTTTTTTAACCGGTTAATGGTGTTTGTTTTCCAAAAGAGCATTCAATCCAATAAGTCCCAGGAAATGTCTCTCAAAAATGGAAATGTGTTTTGAAATTGAACAGCTGCTGCGTAAACACCTTACCTTATGGTAACGGGTGTAATTAGGCATTGCCACAAAGGAAATAACCCACAGCCTTCATGACTCTTTTTGACTAAACACTAATTATACCTATGTATGTATGTATGTAACGATACAGTGGCTTTGTCAGCTGTCCAACATAATGTACAATTCCGTTTGTATTTGTATTTATACGTCAATTTGAATTTCGATCAGCAGAAGTGTTTATTTCACCTTTGGTGGATTGACATAACGTAGGGCCAAACCGACCATAGCCATGTCCTTACAAATCTCCTCGTGTCGTCTGCTTAGTGTTTTTCACGGGATTTCCCGGGACGGGAATTCCGCAAATTTTTCAATCCCGAAATCCCGGGAAATTTGTTCGGGAATTCCCGGGAATTATTGCGAATGAAAATTTTTTTTGGAATCTATGGATAGAACCTTCGGACTTTTTAAAACCAATGAAATTAGCTGCGCAAGCTTTATGTCGGCTAGAAGTTAATATTATAACAGCTGATATGATAGTGAATAGTTTATGCCAACAAATTTCTTCAATTAATACTTGACTAGGAAAGACAATGTTTGAATCTCTTATATATACCGCATTGGAGAAAGAAAAGATATAAAATTGTATACCTTGACCAAATACTTGAAAGATCCTGAAATTTTTAATAAAAATAATAAATTTTTTCCGAATGATTCAAACCACTCAATTATTTTATATACAGAACAAATTTATAACCGTATTTTTACTGAAAAAAAATTTTGAATTAGAAGCAATAGAAAGCAACGTAAATGATATTTTAGAATATACAAATCTTGAGGACATTTTTAACGATGCAATAAATAACGTTAGTGAAATATCTACATCAAACACTTATGTACCTACCGGTTCCATAAAAAAGACTTACAATTTTTTGGAGAATCTGGTAAGCAAACGGAAAACACAAAAATCTTTAAGAGGCCTTGTTAACTATTAAGCCAACATCTATTGAAAGCGAGGGAGCTCTATCTCGCGGGTCAATGTTATCAAAATTAGAAACCGACTTTCAGATGAATTAATAAACGCATTGTCGGTTTTAAAAACTCATTTTAAAAGTATTAAATAAATATGTTAATAGATATATAGTTTTTTTATGTTTTATGTATATATTTTTAAATAGTTTTTAAATTACATTGAATTATTTATTTTTTTAAAGAACTGTACCTCCGCCGCTGTATGGTCGCCGTAGTCTAGTAGGTAGTGTGTTCGCTTATTAGACGTAAAAGCCCGGTTTCGAGCCCCAGGCCAGACATCAAAACGAAATATGAAAAAAAGTAATATTTCTTCGGCGACTTCCTCTCAGCAGATTTCTGGCAAAAACTCTGAGAGTAAATAAAAATTGCCATGAAAAAGTTTCTCAAAAATCAGTCGTTCGGAGTCGACGTTAAACTGTAGGTCCCGCCACTCAAGTATAAAATTAAGGCACACAACATGAGTGGTGTGAGAAGCTAGGCCGTAATCCTGACTGAAGGGTTGTAATGGCCAATTATGTATGTACCTTTTATATGTTTCCATTGTTACTTTGTTTTTGAATTTTCATCTTTAATATGAATTTTAAATAAAAAATACATACTTAACAAACTAAATATATGATTTTATGTTCTAGGCGGGAATTCCCGGAATCCCGGGAAATTTCAAAATCAATCCCGGTTTCCCGGGAAATGAATAATTCCGGGAAATGAAAAACACTACGTCTGCTGTAACAATTTTAATACCCGTCGCAGCATTGTCTGTGGTCGTGCAAGGACATGATAGTCTGCTTCATGAGGGATTTGTAAACCAGGTTGAATGCTAATTACAATGGTTGTTTGACATTTGTCTGTGTTTTAAAAACATTTCAGTCCATGAAAGAATATGTGTCCTTGTATATATTAAGGTACCATTATTAGCTTGAAGTCTTTGTGCACATTTGTAAAGTTTTTGAGGAATTTTGGTTACGTCTTTGAGAGCAGGGAGAACAATGGAAATGCGTACAGGCTTGGAAATTTATTTTTTTATAATTTCATTGATAATGAATTAATTTGTTATGAACATTTTTTTCGAATGAAAGTTTAAGGCAATTTAAAGAGCTTTCACATAAGGATACTTCGAATGAAAGTTCAAAGAAATTTAAAGAGATTTCGCGTAAGGATACTTTATAATGAGAAGTTTGTCTAAAAGTGAAGGATGGAACATATAAAAGCTTAAATTTAAAAATTCAATAAAAGAGGAATGTTTTAAAATTTTGCCAAATTAATTTTTTTGTTGTGAGGTACAATTGTTCCGGTTGGAAATGGAATGTTACTTCTTTCATATGAGTGCCGCAGCTGGCCTCACAGTACCTCATTCGATCAGACCAATTTTCGTGCACTTTTTCGAGTGTACGAGGTCGTATCTCGGCAATGGCATTACATATGTTATCTTTCAAATGCTGAATTGTCTCTGGTTTGTCGGTAGTCTAGTAGGTAGTGTGTTGGCTTATTAGACGTAAGTCCCGAGTTCAAACCCCAGGCCAGACATCAAAACGAAATAAGAAAAAATATGACGTCAGCGACTTCCTCTCAGCAGATATCTGGCAAATACTCTGAGAGTAAATAAAATTGCCATGAATTGTTTCTCCAAAATCTGTCTTTCGGAGTCGACCTTAAACTGTAGGTCCCACCAATCACGTATAAAATTAACGCACACAACCTGAGTGGTGTGAGAAGCTAGGCCGTAATCCTGACTGAAGGGTTGTCAACTATGGTCAACTATGTTATGTATGTTATGTTTGACGGCGCCTCACAGAAAATAGACCAACGGTGTCTAATCGCAGCTCCGAGGTGGCCAAACGACATCAGCTCTGCGGCTGATAATGCGATCTTCAAAAACAGGGCGCAAAACATCGAGTGTAGCTTCGGCTGTGTGGCACGTAGCGCCGTCTTGTTGAAACCAAATGTTGCCAATATCCTCCTCTTCAATTTTTGTGAACAGAAATTAGTTCAACATGGCCCAATCAAAATGAGCTTCATCTGAAAAGATGATTTTTTTTGGCAAAATCGGCATCTTCTGTAAGTCGATCGTAAGTTGATTTCCCAGCGTTGTTCAAGCGTATACACAACCATATTCGTTCAGCGGAAGGATAAAACTAATTATCTGTCAAATCAGAAATGAGCTAAGTGTTACCATTCATACATAATACATGTAACGTATCAGTGATATTGAATTCCTATTTTCATTTTGTTGCATACTTTCCAGAGTAATTATGGAAGTACATACCGGCAGTATATATGGCTGCGTATAGTATTCCGTATAAAGTATATGTATGAGTTCGTATACAGCAAAATTAAAATTGATTTTTATTGCGTACTTTTCAGGGTAATAATATCAGTACAGGAGATAAGGGTACGTATTAGTAATATATTGTAAATTGGCTACAATATAAAGTGCCTCGGCCACGTACAAAATTTGGTGTTGAAATTTTGCATATGTGTTGGTAATATTTGTTTGACTCAGCACAGCAACACATCAAATTTCAGCCTTCAAATTTCATTTTAAAAATGTCGTGGAGAAGACAACATCACATGGTTTTCATCGGAAAAAATTCTTTTATGGTTTTTTTTTTTTGCAAATATTTTTTTTTAGGTTTTCGGAAAGAACATATGGGCTTTTGGTTGGGAGATTGTTTTGTTTTTGTTTGTTTTTTTAGTTTTTTCTTTCAATATGACAAATGATTGTTTCATAGTTTTTGCCATGGCGCAGGCAATTAAAAAAACAAAAAAAGGAAACTGCGAAGGGTCTTTGGATGAAAGAGTGGTTGATGAAAAGGGATGCATTTGCGCACCAAAATGTTCTCAATGAACTCAAATTGAGTCCTCCAAATGGTTTTCAAAACTTTTTACGGATGGATGAAGGCACATATGAGGAACTTCAAAATTTGGTTGGCCCGAAAATTCAAAAAGAAGATACTCAAATGTGTGACGCCATCTCTCCGAATCAACGTCTATCTATAACATTACGTTTTCTTGCTACAGGCAATTTCTTTTCTGATTTAAAATTTGTCAGCGGTATTTCGGAACGAGCAATTGGTCGCATTGTTATAGAAACTTATGGAAAAATAAACAAGATTTTAAAATATAATATAAAAGCAATTAAAAAAAATTATTAATGGAATTAATTTTATAAATAAAATAATTTTTATTATTTTTTTACAAAACAAAGTTAGTAAAAATAACGGAACGATCATAACGAATCTTAAATAAATACAAAAATACATATAAAAAACAAAACATCCACTTCTTATTATTTTTATTATCATTTTCTGCTACACATTTTCGAAACATCCGCGAACCAAAGAGTGATGTTTCTCCTACGAAATCTGCAGAAAAATGAAATTTGAAGTAATTGCCCGCACACACATCAAATTTGCTTCCAATTTCTGCGGAGCAGGTAGCGAAAATCAAAAGTATTTTGATATTCTTCAATCTCTTCTCAGCCTGGACGTGTAAGGACAGTTTTCTGTACGTGTGAGTACAGTTTTAGTTTAGTTTAGTTAGTCAATTTAGTTTGATCGTGGCTGTGCTACTTAAAGTATAGAGGCATTGTGACGTTCGTCAATAGTAACTGCAGTTAATCTTACAGACATAGCTGCTATATTTGACGATTTATCGTCTTTTTGACGATTTTGTGATGATACTACATACAATTTTATTAAACTTTTAATTTTGGTAAACGTACATATTCATATACATACATATGTATTTAAGTGGCTTGAATAATATGGCACGTAAAATTCAGTTTCATAACTTTAAAATAAAAACAAACAAGTTGTTATGAGCCACAGCATTAAAAATCCTGCTGTGATTATGGCAAAAAAGAAAAGAAAATTTTAAATGTTAATTTCGTTGCTAGTTGGTTAGTTTTTAACTAATTACGTGGCAACATATGCGCTTGAAAGAGTGCTAAACATTTTTAATATTTTTATTATATTATGACTACAGAGAGAAGAAAAAGTTTAACGTAATTGTTTTTAAAAATACATATAAAACTTTTGTTTTTACTCTTTTCGTTTAAAAGTTATTTTTTTTATATATATTTTTTATATTCCATGGTATACAAACTTTTGAAACCAGTTTTATTATTGTTTAGTTTCAGTATATATTTTTTATGAATATTTTCTAACTTTGTTTGTAGCTTATTTTTTAAAACTAAAAAAAGGAACATTGGAATTGGCTAATTATACATGTTTGCTTATTATTCGATAGCCGTACATATTATCAGATATATTTTGAACTGTTGTTGTAAATAAAAGTTCAGTAAGCAAATGCAACAAATATCAGCATGATTGGGACTATAACTTTGTTGTATTGGGTGATTTTTAAGAGCTATAGGAAAATTAAAAAAACACATAAAATTCAGAAAAATGCATGAAATCTTTATTTGAATCGATAGTACAGTCCATATAATTTAATATTTGAAGATTATTTCATGCAAATGTTGACCGCGACTGCGCCTCAAATGGTCCATCCGCTTAGTCCAATTTTGGCATACTCTTTCCAACATTTCGGCCGGTATCTCACGAATAAATACTTCAATGTTGTCTTCCAATGCGTCAATTGAAGCGGGCTTGTCTGTATAGATATGAGCTTTAACATAGCCCCCAAAAAATAGTCTAAAGCGTTAAATCGTACGATCTAGGCGGCCAATTGATCGCACCCGAACGTGAAATAAAATGTTCACCTAACTCGCCTCTCAATAAGTCCATTGTTACGCGTGCTGTGTGGCATGTGGGACCATCTTGTTGAAACCACATGTCATGCAAGTCAAGCTCTTGCATTTTGGGCAAAAAAAAGTTGGATATCGTCTCACGGTAGCGCTCACCATTCACAGTTACGTTACGATTCGCAGCATCTTTGAAGAAGTACGGTCCAATGATGCCACCAGCCCATACACCGCACCAAACTGTGACTTTTTCTGGATGCATTGGTAGCTTTTGCATTGCTTCTGGCTAATCTTCACTCCAAAATCGACAATTTTGCTTATTTACGTATCCATTGAGCCAAAAATAAGCTTCGACGCTGCACACAATTTTTCGATAAAGAAGTGGGTCTTCGGAGCACGCATTTTGATAATAAAATTCAATGATTTGCAAGCGTTGTTCGTTTCTAAGACGATTCATGGTTAAATTATAGACCAAACTGGAGATGTTTGACAGTGAAACACTACTCGAAATATGCGTGAGCTGTTTAAACCAGTGTTGCCAAAAAGATAATAGCTTTATAAAACATATTTTATTGTTACGAAAATGGAAATTGTGTTGTGCTTTTACATCGTTTAACATTAAAATTTTAAACGAAAGCAACAAAAATAACGGACTAGTTTACATGATAAACAAGTAAACAAAAATATACCAACAACAGCAAAATAAAAAATAAGAAAAACAAGTAAACAAAAAGGCAATAACAAACATTGCAAGAATTAATGTAAACAAAAATATACAAACAATAATAATGAAACAACGATGTTTACATTTACATTCGCCTTGAAAAGCGTTCATCAGACTGTTTACGCCATACAAAAGGCAAATCAAAGCAGGCAACGAGGCGGCATGCTTATTCGATCAGCTTGCAGTGATATTGATATCTGAGCAAATTCAACCGAAAAGCAGGATTAAATCCAACACAACCCGACGTAAAGCGTAAGTAATCTAAGAAAGAAAATCTTCTCAATAAATACACCATAACACTACGGAGACGATATGTGATATAAGAAAGAAAAAATTTCCAGATATATTCGCAGTCTTTATCCTTAAACGTTATCGCTCTATTTCAGAGTTTGACATTCAGAATATCGTCTGATACTTTAACCATTTGCACAATAATAATTGAAACTTATTATGGGCTAGAAAGCTAAAGGTTGGTATCTTGTACCATCAGTCTAAATAACATGATAAACGTCAAAGCTCAATACATTAATGACCCAATCATTCGCTTTGCAGTCTCTCCAACACTTCCCTAGCTACGACAATTTCAAAGCAAGGTCACAAATAAAACAAACCGATCTGGTAAGCCTTGAAAATGTTATCGCCTTCATTTTTGCGTTCAACCAAATATGATCATCATATAAATGAAAATATAAACAAGAAAATACCAAATTATTGTTCACTTTGCATTTTAAATTGTGTTATTTTCTATTGGCCCTATTATAAGTGAGTTTCAGCTTTGAAGTGTTAAATTCAAGCACGTGAACACCTCAAAAAAAAAAAAAAATACGTATTCAGAAAATTCATGTGCATAAACGTGCACAATCATTTGTGGTAGTCAAACTTTCAATGAATACGTATGTATGTATGTGCACTCATTATGCTAGCTTTAGGTAGTTCCTTCCTATTTTTGTTTCTACTCGTATAAGAGGTACAATATATTTGCCTATATACTTATCAGTGTGTGCCATTAAACGAAATGTAATTTATTGCATGTGAGCTATAAATACATGAAATAGCAATCGAAAAATGAGTAGAATGTTTGATAAGCTATCAGGGCCAGTCTTTTGTGTTTATTGCGTATATCAAAATGGTAAACATTTGTAACCACAAATTCAAATGCAATTCAAGAAGTTGCTTTTAAAATTTAAACCAAATTTATTGAAGAACAATTAAAGAACAATATGTTAAAAAATCAAAGCATGCTGGGCAAATGCATAGAAATATTATCCAATAGCTATATCAACCTGGTAGCCAATAGTGTAGTTTATAGTGTGTTGGCTTATTAGATGAGATCCCTTGGTTCGAAACCGAACAAAACGTAATATGAAAATCACAGACATACTGGCATTAATACTTGTAGCAAACGAAGTATAAATTTCAATCATTTCTTGCAATAAATTTAAATGAAACATAAATGAAATTTAAATTCAGGGATGGGAAGTGCTTGAAAAAACTCCATATGCTACCGTCATTTATGTGTTAGTCTGCGAACTTATTTACCGAACCATTAAATGTTGAACATTAAGGGCCATTATTACAACTTGTCGTTAAAGTTGGGGTTAGTTAAAGGTACCTTTAGCTAAAGGGAACTGGAAAGTTACCTTTAACTTATTTTCGTTATTACAACTTACAGATAAAATTTTTCAAAAATATGGCAGGGCCGGAGCAAAGTCGATAAAACTGCTCAATTTTACAAGTTTTTTTTTAACACAGTGGCAACCGCGGGCCCTGTTTTTTGTTGTATATGCTCATTTTGTTAAAATTTGAAGTTGCCACAATGAAAATAATATATAATATGGCAAGTTCAAACATAAAGTGACCTTTAAATGTTAAAAGTAGAATGATCCTCCCTTTAGCTTGTGGCAGCCCTTAATAGACTTACAAATTTAATAAAATACTTTTTTAAAATATTAAGTATCGATAACTTTTTTATAAAATACGATAAAATGCAACAATGCTTTATATACAATTTTATATAATTTTTAATTTCTATACACCGTAATATGCCATGATATGTATTGTAAAATAGAATGTTCTAGAACAATAATATTTTAGTATATATACGAGTTTTCAATAAAAATGTATTGAGTAGCTGACAAGATTTTCTAGAATCAACACGCATTTTTAATTTAATTGTCACTACAATTGGTGACCCCGACGACTTAAATAAAGGAAAGCGATATGAACGACGGAAGACAAAGCCATAACGCCGACTTGGCACAAACCTCATCTGGACAATCAGAATCGTCAACTACCGTTAACCACGATAGCAACGTATGTGTCAACAGAGTCTCCGTTAAGGTGCCACCGTTCTGGCCTGAGCAACCTGAAATTTGGTTTCCACAGGTTGAGGCTCAATTCAGTATCTCGGGAATAAACAACGACATTTCGAAATTCAACACGGTTGTAGCTGCCATTGAGAGCAATGTTCTATCTCAAATATGTGACGCAATTTCAAATCCTCCTGAACAAGGCAAGTACAACAATCTTAAATCTGCTATCATAGAAAGATATTGTGATAGTGAACAGAAAAAAATTCAAAAACTTATATCTGAGGTGGATTTAGGTGACAAACGCCCTACACAGTTACTAAATGAGCTGAGTGGTTTAGCAAAAGGTAAAATTAATAATGATTTTTTGAAGTCACTTTGGTTGCAGAGACTACCAGCTCAAACTAGAGCCATTTTGCAAGCATCAAACGCAGACCTTCCAGAGCTCGCTAAATTAGCCGATAAAATATTAGAAGTCTCGGATTTTCATCAAATGGCTTCTATACGTAAGGAACAACATTGTGACAATGAAAGTGACCTCCGTATACAACGGATCGAAAAACAAGTAAGTCAACTTTTAAAAAGGCGTGGAGGAAGATTTCGAGACAGGAGTAGAAATCGCAGCAAAAGTCGAGAAAGACGACCAACAACACCTTCAAGTTTCAGCAATAAATGTTGGTATCATGAACAATTTGGTAGCAAGGCACGGAAATGCCGGCCACCATGCAACTTTTCTGCAAACGTTCCAAAAAACTAAAACCATCACCCTACTCCACGAGCGGTACTGGTGATCGACCTTTTCAAATTGCTCGTCTTGTAATTCGTGATAAAAATACCAGTATACAGTTTTTAGTAGACACAGGAGCCGACGTTTCTGTCATTCCCCCAAAGCCAGCCGATAAAATCAAAAAACATTCAACTCCAACTTTTTACGCAGCAAACGGTTCACCAATCAAGTCATTTGGTCAACGTCGCCTTAATTTGTCATTTGGTTTACGTCGGAACTTAACATGGAATTTTTATATCGCTGATGTCAAAACAGCTATCATCGGATCCGACTTTTTAAAAGCATATGATTTGCTTGTCGACATGAGAAGAGGCAAATTAATTGACAAAACAACGTTATTGGAATCAAAAGGAAATTTAACCAAAAATTGTGATATTAAACTTCTAGTAAGGAGAACCGACAACAAATTTTCAAATATTCTGAGTGAGTATAGCGACTTGACCATTCTAAATTCAAATAAGACGCCCATAACTACTGGCACAACACACCACATTGTGACCACCGGCCCGCCAGTTTTTACTCGACCGAGACGACTCGTTGGTGAAAGACTTGAAGCAGCGAAAAAAGAATTCCAATTTTTAATGGAAAAAGGTATCTGTCGACCATCAAAAAGTCAGTGGGCTAGTCCACTGCATTTAGTCAGAAAAAGTAATAACGAGTGGAGGCCTTGTGGTGACTATCGAGCTCTCAACGCTATCACGATTCCGGACAGGTATCCGATTCCTTTCCTACACGACGTAACCAGTATTCTTCACGGTAAAAAGATATTTTCTGCTATTGATTTGCAACGCGCTTATCACCAAATACCAATCGAACCTGCTGATATTCCAAAGACAGCCATTTCAACACCATTTGGTTTGTACGAATTTTCTTATATGACGTTTGGATTAAGAAATGCTGCCCAAACATTTCAACGATACATTGACGACATACTACGGGGTTTGGATTTTACATTTGCATATATAGACGATATTCTAGTTGCATCAAACGACGAAGAGCAACACGAAAAAGATTTACGAATGGTTTTTGACCGATTACGAAAAGGCAATTTATCAATTAATGTTGATAAATGTAAACTCGGGCAATCAGAACTCGAGTTCTTAGGCCACACCATAACGAGCGAAGGTTAACGTCCTCTCAAAAGTAAAGTTGAAGCACTGCGTAATTTTTCCAAACCTATCATAGCGAAAGACCTTAAAAAATTTTTAGGAATGTTGAATTTTTATCGTCCATTTCTTAAAAACGCTACCAAACATCAAAGTATACTTCAAAATTTAATAAACGGCAACAGAAAAAACGATAAAACAAAAATTATTTGGTCAGATGAAGCTTTAGAAGCATTTGAGGCCTGCAAAAACGATTTAGCTAAGGCTACCACTTTGAGTTACATGTCACCCCACAGTAAACTTACGCTAACTGTAGATGCGTCAGACACTGCCGTTGGAACTGTACTACATCAGATTGTCGACGGAGTTGCTCAACCACTTGGATTTTATTCTAAGCAACTTACAAACGCTCAGAAGAGTTATAGCGCCTACGATCGAGAGTTAACAGCTGTGTATCAAGGAGTTCAACATTTTAGGTATGCCTTAGAAGGTCGCACATTTACAATTTATACGGACCACAAGCCTTTAGTATTCGCATTTCAACAAAAAAGTGAAAAAGCTCCGCCACGAAGAGTACGACAATTGGATTTTATAAGTCAATATTCGACCGATATTCGTCACATTAAAGGCACCGAAAATGTAACAGCTGATTGGCTCTCTCGAATAAATAATATTACAACAGATGTAATAGATTTTAATGCAATGGCTATTGCACAACAAAATGATAACGAATTAAAAACATTGTTAGAGTCAGGTAAGAAATCATCTCTTAAACTTACACTTTTGCCCATTCCATGTTCTACGAAATTTTTATACTGTGATGTTAATGGTGCAAATATAAGACCATATGTGCCTGTTGAACACCGAAATACCATTATGAAAAAATTGCACAATTTATCTCATCCTAGTATCAGAGCTACAAGAAAACTTGTAAGGGAGCGCTACGTATGGCCTGGTCTATCTACAGATGTTGGCAATTTTGTTCGAGGATGTTTACAATGCCAAAAAGTAAAAATTTATAGATACACATCTGCTCCTTTGAACAGTTATACCACACCCGACAAGCGTTTTCAACATATTAATATTGATCTAATTGGACCACTTCCGACATCAGCTGGAAATCGTTATTGTCTCACATGTATAGATCGCTTTTCCAGATGGCCAACAGCAATTCCTATACCCGATATTTCAGCTCACACCGTAGCAACAGCTTTTATTAATGGATGGGTAGCTTTATATGGAGTACCAGAAAAGATAACGACAGATTTAGGAAGACAATTCAAATCCAACCTTTTTCAAGAACTGATGAATACACTTGGCATACAACACTTACGTACCACGGCATACCATCCCCAAGCAAATGGTATGATTGAAAGATGGCACCGTTCTCTTAAAAATGCCATTAAGTGCTATGTTTCAAAGGATTGGAGTTTCGCCCTTCCACTCGTTCTTCTAGGACTTCGAACTACAGTGAAAGTAGACATCGGAGCAAGTCCAGCAGAATTACTCTATGGAACGCAACTACGTTTACCAGGTGAGTTCTGGGTGAAGAGTGAAACGAAAGACAGCCAAACAGATTTCGTAAAACAACTACGTCGAATAATGAATGATCTAAGAGTTCCCAGTCCATCATGACATTCAAATAAGAAGCACTATGTCGATCCAGATTTAAAAACTTGCAAATTCGTTTTTGTACGGGTAGATCGGATTCGTAAGCCTTTAGAACCAGCGTATGAAGGTCCTTTTGAAGTCCAAAAATGCTACGATAAATATTTTGTGATAATACGAGGAAAAAGAAGTGACAAAATATCGATTGACCGCATTAAACCAGCAAGAATCTATACCAGTGACTCTGAAGAGGAGTTAGCACAGCCAGTTCATAATAAAGTTGAAAATAATGAACGAGTTAGTCGATTTGGAAGACGTGTAAGATTTCCGAACTGGTACCCGTAACGAAATACTAACCGGGGGGTATTGTGGCAGCCCTTAATAGACTTACAAATTTAATAAAATACTTTTTTAAAATATTAAGTATCGATAACTTTTTTATAAAATACGATAAAATGCAACAATGCTTTATATACAATTTTATATAATTTTTAATTTCTATACACCGTAATATGCCATGATATGTATTGTAAAATAGAATGTTCTAGAACAATAATATTTTAGTATATATACGAGTTTTCAATAAAAATGTATTGAGTAGCTGACAAGATTTTCTAGAATCAACACGCATTTTTAATTTAATTGTCACTACAAGCTTAACGATCACTTCTATCTTATTGGGTACTCATAATAATGAAAAACAATTTATCTGCCCGTTAAAATCCTCCCTTTAGTTAACGGCAAGTTGTAATATTGGCCCTTAATGTTTTTAAATTAAATTCATTCCAGCGAATTTGCTGTTGCTTCCGCTATGTGAAAATGAAAATTTGATACCTCCCCACGTGCGTACCTACCCTGTACATTTCACTTCATACAATTTCAAACAATTTCAAACAAATCGTAAGTAGCAAAGTATTGTATATTCTATAAGTGCTATTATGGAGCGTATGTGGAGCATATGTGTACGTACATATCATATGTTTATATATATAAACATCTACCATTCATTCACCAGGTAAGGAAAAATATATTTTCAAACTTTTAACACAATTTTCTTTTAATTAATTTGAGTTTCAATTAAGCAAATAATTTTCTAATTACACATACATTGAAACTCACTCCATATTGTCTTAACTTATCAAAGAATTCTCTTTATATTCTGCTTTTATGCTTTTTATATAATTTTCTTAATTGAATTATTTTTAATTGCGCTGTGAATAAATGTCAACGAAATGATGATGAAGTTAATGCCTTTGAACAAAATTCAATAGAAATTTAATTTGAAAAGTAAATGAATAAATCAAAAGTAATGTTAATAGCATCCATATTAACTGTCAATGTCAAATGGAATGAAATAATTCAGGAATATAAAATTATTCGTTTTTTTCTTATTGCCTAATTCATTTATTTCTTCCGATTACACTTTCAAGTGTAAAAGTAAATTCAGTCATTAAATAAAATTCAATTTCTTCAATTAAATTACACGGAAGGGTATTAAATCAAATGACATCAATCTGAGGTGGCTGTAGTCTAGTAGGTAGGAGGTTGGCTTATTAGCCCCGAGTCCATGATTCAGACCTAAACTCAGACATCTCAAATAAAACAAAAAATAAAATTCCCATGAACAATTTAGTAAAAATCTGTCGTTCGGAGTCGACTTTAAACTGTAGGTTCCGCAACTCATGTATAAAATTAGCACACACAACATAAGTGGTGGGACAAGCTAAATCGTGATCTTCACTAAGGGCTTGTAATGTAAGTAAGACATTAGTCTGCAGTGGCTTCTAACGTTTTCAGAAAAATGAGAAACTGTTAGCTACTGCCATACAGTTGTGTGTATAATGTTACGAAAATGGAAATGGTGTACATCGCTTAACATTAAAATGAGCAAAAGCTACACAAACAAATACAACGAACTTGTTGCAGGTAAACCAACAACATCAGTCTGAAAGAAAAGGTGATAGACAAGTAAGCGAGAACTCAACAACACACAATGTGAAAAAAATACACAAACAACAATGAAGTCGGGATAGAGGTCTCGAGAAGGTGAAACCCCGAATGTTCGACTTCAAGAACCTTCATCAGACTGATTACGTGGGCTTATAAAAAGGCAAGCCAAAGCAGGCAGATGGAGTAAGAATTCACCAAGTAATGTGCGATGACGCGTTGCGTGTGAAGAGAACAGTCGTGGTTTGAAGATCGCCGTTGAAAAGGTCTGTGTTGTAAGCAAAGAAGAATAGCGAACAAGCAATTATTGTTGTATTCGTCAAGTTGTAAACGGTGGCACATCAAAGTAGTCCGAGCAATAAAGAATTTATCTAAAACTAAACACATATTTATTTTTATTTTGTTTGCAATCAACGAACTCATATTTTAAACGTTTATAAAAAGGTAATAACGTAACGATATGTTTTCTATCCTGTGGCATTTATTCAAGTAGCAATATTGGATCATTGGCTCGATTTGGGCCAGAAATAAATTTTGCATTCGTATTCGTTTATGAAGAATAACTGTTTCCTATTTGGGGACGGAGCCTACAGTATTCCTTTTCTTCGAAGATGAAAGTATTATGATCAAGATCATCTTTTTCGAGCTTCTTGTAGTATCTCTCTGAATATTTTCAAGTCACATCTCGGTAAATTACCAAATGAAGACTTTCAAGTACAGGGTCTTCTTTAAGCGTTGACTCTATTTAAATTTAAAATAAAACAAATTGTAGCAGGTGTAGTTGTATAAAGTGAGCAGCAAGATAGAAATGATTTCATGAGGAATACGTGAAGGAGCTTCAGGCATACTTAATATCAAATTATATTTTTTGATCGTGTTAAGGATGGTGAATTTTGTACCAGAAAATAAAAAAAATTCATTAAAAAAATCCTAGAGAGTCGTATTATATGCTTGTCGAGGTATATGGTGATCCTGCTATATTAGAAGCAACATGAAGAAGATGGTTGCAACTTTTCAGAGATAAAAATTTAAATGTGAGAAATGAAAAGCGTGGAACGCCATTAAAAAGTTTGAAGACCTAGAATTGCAAACAATATTTAATAAAGACGGCACTTTGAATCAGAAACAAATTGCGAAAATGTTAAATATTGCACAACACATTTTCTGTTTCTATGGGAAACATACAATGACAGTTAGATCGAAAACTGAGAGCGCTTGTGAAATTTTGCTACAAAGACTCGAAAGAAAATCAGTGTCGCATCGAATTGTTAATGGCGTTGAAAAATGGATTGATTTTAAGAATCCTAAAGGGAAAAAATCATGGAGTAATACGGGATAACCATTACGGGCAAGAAACCAAATGTGGTGTACCCCGAGCTGTTAAAATCTGATGAAACTACCGATAGCAAATGACCAATTTGAACCATGCATTAATCAAAAACTAATCAGAATGGGCCGTAAGACTCGGCAAAGTAATTTTACAACAATGACAATGCACCTGGACCCAAAGCAGAACCGATTCAGGTTACAATGAAAGTACTAGGCTAGGAGTTGCTACTCCACTTGTTGTTTTCACCAGACTTTGCTCCTTTCAACTAATATTTGTTTTCATGAATGGGATATATATTGCCTGTGCAGGACCTCGATTCGTACGAGGAAATGAAAAAATTTTGGTGACTAATTAGTTTGCTTAAAAAGACGAATAGTTTTATTAGCATATAAATTGACTGAAATATAGAAAAAAAAGTGTAGCAAGCAATTGCCAATACTTTGTTTTTTACTTCCCCATTAAGAACTAATGTTTTATTCACACAAAAAAGGTCAATTTATACTGGTACACCTAGGATATCTTTAGTTACTATGCGTCGTCTGTATTTAATATCGGTACCTAAAGAAGTTATATCGCGAAAAAACTATATTTTCTAGAAAAAAAATTGTGTCTTTAAATTCCATTTTATGAAATAATTTCTTTCAACAAATTGTCACCTTAAAATTGTCTGTCATTACGCTGACTTGTTTTGCACAAAAACTGCAAAAACTTAAGTTAATGGCAACGAAAACTATTTTTTTTTGCTTTTATTCATACAAAATTAATGTTGACACCATGCCAGCTTAAAAGAAACTTCTGCTAAATTTGCCACAAATACTTGAGGAAAACAGTAAAAAGTTTTTCTAGCTTATTCCACAACTTAAAACGTCTGTCAACAGATGCAGTCTTCCCCACCGGCTTTATGTTCAAATACATACACATTGGTTAACTCGTTAGATTCTTAAAAAAGAGAAAAACTTTAATAATACTAATGATGATGAAGCCGAAAATAAAGTTGAGGAAAAATTTTGAATGTATTTTCATTTGCACAATTAAGGAAGTGCAAAGAAGTAAAGTTGTCTGATGATTAGAGGGTTGCTGAAAGTGGAAGTTTATTAAGTCGTTAAAGAAGAATTTCTTTAATTTGTTTATTGTCTGTTAGAAGGGCTTTATCGATTTCTTTTTACCAAATTTTTACAAGTTTTTAATGTTTACATACCCTTCAAGCAGGACTACGACCTAGCTTTTCACTTCATTTATCTTATCTGTGCTAATTTAATACATGACATGTCATTAAAGTCAACTCCAAACGACAGATTCCTACGGAAATATTTTCATGACAATTTTGTTTAACTCTCAGAGTTTTTTCTGGAAATCTACTGAGAGGAGAGGCCGCCGAAGAAATATTTTTTCGTAGTTTGTTTTGTTGTATATGTCCGACTTAGTATTTTAACGATGGCCTCACGTATCGTAAGACTGTAAATTTTGGTTAATGCTTCGAATCACTCGAATCATTTATGAGTATTAAAGGTATTTTTCTAAATTTATGAATATTGGATTTTAAGCATTTTGTACTTTCATTGTTAAAACCCATTTTTTGACGAATAGATAAGCGAACTAACAAAACTCCGGAATTTAGGACAATACCAATCCAAATCCGATCGAAGAGAGAACAATACAACAAGAAAATGTCACTGTTTGATGTCATCAGCCCGTATTTGTTTGAGAACCACTTTGGCTAGGCAATTACTGTCAACAGCAAACCCTATAAGGCAATGTCTTCCAACTTATTTTAGTTTAAATTGATTGATCGGGGCACCAACGACATGTGGTTTTAAGACTATGTCCCTAGGTATGAAACAGGTTGTGTGACACAGCTCATGCCATATTGAATAGTCTACGCCAAAGATTTAAGAGGATGGTCAACTTGCTTGGAAGTGATGTCAAGTGGCCACCGGAATCGTGTGTTCTGAACCAGTTAAACTTTTTCTTTAGAGGTTTTCTGTAGCCGCAGATATGCAAATAAGAAGTCGTTACAACCCATGTTAGCAGTCATATTCATACTGAGAGTGTAGAAAAATCTGACACTTCGGATGCGATTTAGCCAGAAAAGGTGTAATTGTGATTGTACGATAGTAAATCCCACGCATAATGGCATCAATAGGTCTTTCAAATAGACATATACAACATACTGTTATGAAAATGGAAATGGAGTTACATCGTTCAACATCAAAAGCCACAAAAACAAAAACAATGAACTTGTTTACATGGTAAACACGTAAACAGGAATATACCAACAACATCAGTAAAAAAAGAGGATAAAGGAGTAACAAAAAATGCGACAACAAACAATTTATTCAAAATACAAAAACAGCAATGAAACAACGTTGTTTGCATTTATGGAGATCTCGAGAACGCGAAGCCACGAACATTTGACTTCAAGATCATTCATCAGAATTTTTAGGTTGGCACATAAAAGGCAAGACAAAGCAGACAACGGAGTCTGTAAAATTTCAGTCAGTCTTATGTGAAGAGAATAATCGTGATTTGAAAATCTCCGTTATAAAGAGCTGCCAAACAATTGTTATTGTTTCCGCAAAATATTTTAAAGAAGAACGATAAACAAAGAAATTGTTGTTGTGTACATCAAGTTGTGAACAGTGGCACAAAGAATTGTGCACACAATAAAGAATTTATCTAAAACGGAACACAAATTTATTTGATTTCCATTCTACGAACTCGTATTTTAAACGTTTTTAAGAGGATAAAAACGTAACATTACTCTTTGTTTTATTTAAATTATACATAGAAAGCGTTTCATGAAAGGCCAGGTATTATTAGTAGTTATAGTAGCCACTTGATTGAAGATTGCTGGAATTTTCCAAATTATGAGTTTGAAAAACAATAGCGTGTGGTTATCAGACTTGGAACCCTCTGCCTAAAGCACATATATTTTTAAAACTAAAACATAGATAAGTACTCTAAAATGCAGTTGTTAAATACCTATAAATTGAATGTTAAATTGCACAATTTTCAAGTAAATAGGAGTAAATATTTTAGTATTCCTCATCGAAATCATCATCATCACCTCAGTTATTATCATCATCATAGATATGATTGCCGACAATAACAATCGACACATTTAGTACAAATTAAACAAACTTAAAAAAGTTTTGTCACAATTTTGCCATTTCACAAAGCTTATAAAGGCTGCGATAGAAGTACTTCCATGGCATTTCTAAAGTCTTATTCCCTCGGAAATTCAATACCTTTGGTAATGGCTTGATGAAATTGACTGAATGAAGCAACAATATTTAATCACAGATTTATTTAATCACATGGCTTTGGCATTTGGGATGCCCTGCCTACTTTGTTTTATTGTTGTTTTCCATCCTTTTAATGTTAGTTTACCTTCATATTTTGTGTTACTACGTTAAGGTTTTTAATTATGGCTCCAAGTAATTTTTGAAATTGTTTATACAGTAATTAATTACATTCAGGTTAGAAATATCACAAACGATTAGTGTTGGTCGTTCATTTCGCCAAAAGCAATAATTTCCTTATAGTACTAGTGATACAATAATTGCAAGTATTTCAAGCTTAGTAGCAGTGGATCAGGTGCATGTTACTATAGTATTACAGCAACTGCTTTAACCAATTGTCCTCGTTAATATTGCTACGAAAATGGAGATAGTGTTTTGCTTTCACATCGTTTAAATTCGAAACAAAATCCACTAAAACAAAAACAAACAAAAAAATTGAACTTATTTACATGATAAACAAGTAAACAAAAATATACCAACAAAAAACCAGTATAAGAAATGATAAACAAGTAAACAAAAATGCAACAACAAAAACTACTAGAATGAATGTAAACAAAATACACAAACAACAATAATGTAAACATATGTGTTTTAGAGAGATTTCGAGAAAGCGAAGGCATTCAAGAGCATTCATCAGAATGTTTATCCTGCCGTATAAAACACAAGGCAATGCAGACGAGTATGTTAGTAAAACTTCAGTCACATTTGAGTAAAGACGCGGTGTGTTTGAAGATCTCCGTTATAAAGGTCTGTCGAACAAATTGATTAGTAATTGTTATTGTTTACGCAAAAGAGTGCAAAGAGGAATAACAAACAAAGCAATTGTTGTTGTTTACAAAAAGTTGCGAATAATGGCACACATAACTGTACGAATAATAAAGGATTTCATCTAAAACTAAACAAATATTTACTTCATATTTTAAACGGTTTTAAAAGGTACCAATACATTGTAACAATTCGTAAAATACATTGGCTTAAATTTATTTTTTCTCTCTCCTAGTTGTGTATAAATTGGATAATAAATCCAGAAAATAATTCAAATAAAATACAATTTTCACTTGATTTATATTTTGCTATATATTGCAAAAATTTAATTCAAATATACATACATAAGTACATATTTTATAACAGTTTTTAATATTTTATTTTCCACATTGTGGTATTAATTTAGGATACAATAAACCAATATGAACAAAAATAATATGCACTATAATCCGATTATAAAATACAGGGCTTTCCAATTTCAAGTATCGCTTTCAAATACTGTTCTAATTTTCCTCATGGCATTTGTTACGCATAAACTACATGCATACATAAGTTTCGAACTAGTTTCTCATACCACCATAGAACAAAACTATTGTTACGTTTTGACCTTTTAAAAACGTTTGAAACATGAGCTGGTAGATTGCAATAAAAATAAAAATAAATTTGTATTCAGTTTTATTAATTTCTTTATTGTTTACCTAATTCTGTGTGACACTCTTCATAACTTCATGTAAACAACAACAAATGCCTTAATTCTTATTCTGCATTACACTTCTTCGCCCGGTCTTTATAACGGAGATCTTAAAACAACGATTATTCTTTTCAAACACAGCGCGTCTTCACACAAGACTCACTGAATTTGCCTGCTTCGTGTTGCCTTTTGTATGGCAGAGTAAATAGTCTGATGAATGTTTTTGAAGACGAATAACTTCGCCTTCTTAAAATCTCTATAAATGTAAATATGTATGCTGTTTACATTATTGTTGTTTGTGCATTTTGTTTACGTTTGTTCTTTTGATGGTTCATTATTGTTTACTTGTTTACCATTTTATACTCTGGTGTTTGTTGTCGTATTTTTGTTTACTTTTAATGTTAAGCGATGTAGAAGCAAAACACCAGTATCTGGATTATTCATTTTCGTAATAGTATTGTTTTAAAAAATTGCATCACGTATTCCTATCATAATACGTAATTCGTCATAAAGTGTTATCAAATTCTTATAAACTTTTCAGTGTTATGCGTGAAAAGATTAATAATTAAGAAGTTGTACTCCACAAGCGAACTGAAACTGGTTAATATATTTGATTACATATTGAAATATTTGTCCTAAACACATTTGCTAACAGAATGAAGGAATATTATATATTGAATTATGATTATTTTTTGTTGTAGTTTCTGTTTATTCAAAAGTAGGTCAATTATATAAAACGATACAACATAAATATTGTCACGAAAATGGATGTTGCACCGTTTCCATTTTCGTAACAATATTTACGTTTAACATTAAAATGATAAACAAAAGCTACAAAAACAAAAAGAATGAACTTGTTTACGTGGTAAACAAGTAAATAAAAATATACCAACAACGTCAATATAAAAAAGGGAATAAACAAGTTAGCAGAACTGCAACAAACACGATGTACACAAACAACAATGAGACAACGATATTTACATATACGGAAATCTTGATAAAGCAAAGCCACGAACATTGGACTTCAAGATCATTCATCAGACTGCGTACGTTGGCATATAAAAGGAAAACAAAGCAGGAAAGGAGCGAGTAAGAATTCAGTCAGTCTTATGTGAAGACGCATTTCGTGTGAAGAGAATAATTGTGATTTGACACACTCCGTTATAAAAATCTAACGAACATATGTTATTGTTTACATACAAGGAGTGCAAAGAGGAATAACAAACAAGCAATTTTTGTTGTTTACGTCAAGTTGTGAACAGTGACATACAGAATTGTGTGAACAATAAAGAATTTAATTATAACTAAACACAAAATTATTTTTATTTTCAACCTACAAACTCATATTTTAAACGTTTTTAGAAGGTAAAAACGTAACATTATTGTAAATTTATTTCCAATTTCAATTTTATAATTGAAATGGTACTAACGACCATTACATAGTACCTTGTACCTTGCTTTTCGAGGCAAATATGCAAGTATTTTGTTCAATAAGAAGGCTTACATGCAACAAGGAAAGTTAACTAAATTCAATTTGAAAATTTAAAGTCTTAAAAACCTCACCACAATTTTTTTTTAGAACTTTTACTATCACGCCGGTGTAGAGCACAACCACCAGAATTCAACATTTGTTTTATATACTACACAATTTTTGCCCCAAATAAATTCATCAAATATTTGTTATAAAATTCTTTCGTTGAAAGTTATTTTCACTCATAACAAGATGAAGGAGTCGATATGAAATATTTCAATAAAAAGAGGAAATATTTCTAAATTCTAAGAAAAAAGATTAATAAATAATACGGCCGCCTTAAACAATCTAACTCCAGTGTGTTTATAAAGTATTTTTCTTTAATAATGTAATGATCTAATCTCTTACACGTCTTCTCGCTAGCACGCTTCTTTTTATTCTGACCTTTTTTACATTTTTACATAAAAGACGCGCATGCTCAGCCCTTATATTTAAGTGTTGGCTGCATCTGTTACATAGTCGCTTATAATGTAGTGTATCTTATCTAATGAAGTTACATAGTTGCTTATAGTGTACTGTATTCTATCTAATAAGGTTACAATTGAGATATAGAGGGCGCTACATCTTAAAACTAATTATTAAAGTAAACTTAATATAAAATATATAAATAAATACAAATAGTAAAAGTAACATAAATGAATAGTGAATATAGTGTATATTACAACTCGGCCATCCTGACCGTTGATTGTCCTCAATCAAATTTTCAATTTATCCATTTTCGCAATTTTGAAGCTTCAATTACTCCATCATATGGCAGCTGGGTAATTTGGCAGTTTTCGACGTCCCTAATAACATATCGATCGTTACCTAAAACTTTGTGTACTATGTAAGGTCCTCTAAATAAATCGTTCAATTTCTTGTTCGTCCCAACTCTCGTGTCGTTATACCGAACGACAACAAAATCACCGACTCTATAAGATTTAGCGGGTCTGCTCCTATTCAAAAAGTACCTTAGATTGTCATCCTGAGACTTATGAATAGCCACTGCTGCATCCGTTCGAATTTGTCCTAAGTCACGGATATACCTGTCTGAGGTCCTTTTCTCCAAATATTCCGTTAAAAAATCTATAACTGCACCGCGCTGTTCAACACCAAATAACAATTTACTAGGGGGTTGTCTAGTAGAAGAATGAGTTGTATTGTTCATAGCAAATTCAACCTCTGTTAACATCCGCGACCAGTCAGCATGGTTCAAAGGGCTCGTTACTTTACTTAGCATAACCTTAAGCACCCTGTTCACTCTCTCAACTTGTCCGTTCGCCTGTGCAGATGAAACTGCTATTCTAACATGGTCTATATTATTGGACAATAGATATGAGCTAAACTCAGTAGAAGTGAAACAAGTTCCCCTATCACTGATAATCCGTCTAGGCCTAGAATAATTCATGAAATATTTATCTAAGCAGGCAATGACCTCCTTTGTGCTCGTCGATTTTACCGCAAAAAGTCTGACAAATTTAGTGAAAGCATCAATTACAACCAATATGTGCTTCCGTTGAGAATTTATTGAGGGAAGTGGACCAAAATGGTCAATGTGCAACGTATCGAATGGTACAGGATTCTTAGGTATACTGTACAAGTTCTGTTCATGTATTCTAACCGGAGGCGAGCACATAATACACCGTATGCAGTTCTTTATAAAATGTTCAATCTTGCATTTCATATTCCTAAACCAGTAGTTCCTTCTGACTTGCTCGTATGTCTTTTCGATCCCCATGTGACATATTTTCTCATGTATCAATCTTATGACGTTCTCCTCTAACTCGCCAGGGACATATAATAGTAAATCTCCCTTGTTGTTCTCCCGGAACACTATGCCGTCTACTAATCTGAATCCTGACAAATTTTCCTCTTCCAACCGTGCCTTTATCGACGCAATTTCAGTATCCCTACTCTGTGTTGCATGTATCATAAAGTTAAGATCGCCCTCATCGGAAACATTAACGGTCCTACAGGGTACAACATTCGGTATATCAAAATCCTCTCCATCTCCGTCACAAGTGTCCGTCAAATCACCATAGAGAACAGTAGAAGCTAGATGTTCGATGTTATCGTTCGGAGGTTGTTTATAAGATTTCGGAGGGCCAGTCGTATTATCATAACAGCTCGTAGGATCCAAATATGTTCCATCTGAACCCAAATGGATTTTGTCCAGGACAGAATGACAGCAGCCATTAGTTTCCATTGTGCGTTCGTGGCATCTGCTTAATGCATCAGCATGGCCCATCGTAATCCCGCTCCGATGTAATATTCTATAATCATACTGTTCCATCTGTAGAGTCCATCTAGCAATCTTCGGACTGATATCCTTCTTGTTCAAAGTTAGTGCCAGAGCGTTGCAGTCAGTAACTATCTTGAAAGGAATACCCCTCAGATAAATGTCGAAACGATTCAGAGCATGAATAATGGCCAAGGTTTCAAGTTCAAAACTGTGCATTCTCGACTCTGCCGCCGTAGTAGCCTTCGAAAAAAAGAAAACGGGATGGAACTTCCCGTCCTCCTGTTTCTGTAATAATACCGCTCCGAAGCCCACCCTACTTGCATCTGTATGCAATTCGGTTTCATTCTTCGGATTATACAGAGCCAATACCGGTGGCCTCGTCAATTTGTCCCTCAGTTCATAAAACGATTGCCTACAAGATTCATCAAAATTATAAACGTCACCATTTCTAAGCAGTTTCTGAAGAGGGTGTACTATTCTCGCGTAATCCTTCACAAATTTCCGGAAGTAAGAGAATAGCCCAAGGCACGATTGCAACTGTTTGAAATTACCGGGCGGAGGGTACTGTGCGAGAGTCTGTAAGTGTGCATCAATAGGGCGTATTCCATTAGCATCAACCGAATACCCTAGATAATCTACAGTCTCATATGCAAAACTACATTTCTTCAAATTTAATTCTAGACCTAAGCTTGCCAGGCGTCGTAAAACTTCGGCCAATACACAACAATGTGTCTCAAAGGTTGGCGTCGCTATAGATATATCGTCAAGGTAAACAATTATCTTCCCTGCTTCAATCAGATCACGTAGCGCGCAATGTATATATCGTTGGAAGACTGCAGGTGCATTCTTCAGACCAAATGGCATACAGTTGTACTCGTACTGCCCATCTGGTGTCACGAATGACGTGTACTTCTTCGACCCCTCAGCCATTTTCACATGAAAAAACCCATTTTTCAAATCCAATGTGGAGAAATACCTATTATTGCCCAAATACTCCATACATGTCTCAATAAGTGGTAGCGGAAAATTGTCGCGGACAGTGATCTTATTCAATGCCCGATAGTCTACACATTTACGATATTCTCCATTTTTTTTAGACACCATCACAACAGGAGAAGCATATGGCGATTCACTCTGTCTGATAATCCCCTTTTCCAACAACTCATCGATAATCTTCTTCAGAGCTATGCGCTCACCGACAGCTAACCTACGAGGTCGAAAATAAAAACGATCATTGCTATTCAATCTAATAGTCATTTCATAATCAAAGGGGCAAACCTCAGCCTTTGATTCCAGGTAGTTCTCTTTCACTATATTCCTAATTCTGTCCTTATTAGTATTTCCTAATGCCGGATTTATATTCAACTCATCAAACTCAGAACGAACATCTATAGCCAAAATCTGATTGCAAACAAATTCGAACTCTGCCGATGCCCGCAGTGCATTCGCCTCAGATACATCACAATCAATAAAATCATCCGAACCAAATTGTAAAGCAGAAGGTAAATTATCAATTATCTCACCTAATATTCCCTCAGGTTCCTCATAATTCACCGTACACGAAAATAAATTGTCACAAATATTATGATACCTAAAAAGATATTTATTGCCTGATTTCACTGGCCTATTGATATAACATAAACTAATATTAAATTTGAAGAGAAAATCACGTCCTAAAAGTAAGGGAACTGGTAGAGTATTGTCTGGCACTACAAGTAGAGTATATAAATGATGTTGATTTCCGAACGATATTTCAGCCTCCAATCTTCCAAAGGTATCTATCCTGGCATTGCAAAGACCCTGATATTTAGTACGTGTTGTTGTCTCTCTAATGTCAAAGGGTACCTCAGATTTTCGTACCAAATTTACCGGGCTGCCAGTGTCGAAAATAGACAAAATAATTTTACAATCACTATGTTCACCATTTACATAAACAAACCTTAAACGTACCTTATTTATAAAATCTAAAATATCTGCATCTTCACCGGATGAGTCTCCCTGGGTAGCAGCTGCGATCGTATGTTTTAACTTTTGTATGCGTTTTGCATTCTTGCATGTTTTGTTGTTATGTCCGAATTGCCAGCAATTGAAGCAAACACCAACGGGCCGCTCCTCATAAGGACACTGTAATTTTATATGTCCCATTCTCGAGCAGTTATAACAGCGTATTCCCTCGTTACTTGTTTTAGAAGCAACGGCTTTTACCTCATTTGTTTTTTCTGTAATGCCTGCAGGGTTTTCGCCACCACCTCTTACGCTTTGTCGCTGCTCATACATAAGAATAGCATTTTTGATGTCATTCATTGTTTTAGCAGCCGCAAAAAGGATGAAGTCTGTCACTCGCCCTTGAATACCTTCCTGAATAAAAGCTACGAGCTCGAAGTCGCTTACATCGGTACGGAGGGCAATCGATTCCATCTCCATGATGTATCGGCGGAGGCTTTCGTCTGGTCTTTTCTTTCGTTGGCGTAAAATATTGTAGATCTCATGACGACTTACTGTGTGGCCAAATTCTCTAAACAGTTTTGCCTTAAGATCTGCGTAGGTCATAGCACCTCTTCCCAGCAACAAACGAGCTGATCCGGTTAACGAATTTCTGAGGGTTAAAAATTTTAGCAATTCGTCAGCTTTTACGTGTTCCAACACCTCTTCAAGATTTTGAAAGAACTCCGTAATTCCAAAAGACCGATCTTCGCCGCTAAATTTTATAATTGCATGCTCAATTTCTTGGAAATTTACGATACGATGTGGTACAATAGTGTCTGTGTCACGTTCCATTTTTTCGATTTCTTTACGAAGACGTAGGATTTCGTAGCGGCGGCGTAAAATGTCAATTTCGTCGTCTAATTTATCAGCTTCAGTCTTGTGGTCTTCAATCATACACGCAGCATCAGAGGTTGTCGTACGGAGGTTTGAGCTAAGATTTGGAGGAGTGACTGTCGCTTCCATCGTAGGAATTGTAGCTGTAGCGGAGGTGAAGGATTCGGAGGCAAATTGCGTAGGATTCGTAGGGTCTGTGAAATCAGCAGCAGCGTTGTTCTTTTCATCATTGATGCTAGTAGGGTCTTTCATCGAAATGTTGGCAATAACGGAGGTTAAATGAGGAGGAATGTTCGTAGGTTCAGCAACGATGTCGGAGTTATTTTTCAAGGTGACCTCTAGCATGTCCTTATTTTCCAATGTGACCTCTAGCATATCCTTATTTTTCATAAAAATTTTCCGGAGTTCCTCAGTTGAGCACTTATTCGACACAGGTATACTCGCGAGCTTCAGTGCGTCCATCAACTGTTTTCTATTTAATGTGGACTCCATTTCACTTTATTAATTAGGTTATGTTTTTACCTTAGGAATTTTCCACGTGAGAAAAAAAGAAATTTTTGCAGGTTATCCCACTTCTGACGTTGTAATGATCTAATCTCTTACACGTCTTCTCGCTAGCACGCTTCTTTTTATTCTGACCTTTTTTACATTTTTACATAAAAGACGCGCATGCTCAGCCCTTATAATTAAGTGTTGGCTGCATCTGTTACATAGTCGCTTATAATGTAGTGTATCTTATCTAATGAAGTTACATAGTTGCTTATAGTGTACTGTATTCTATCTAATAAGGTTACAATTGAGATATAGAGGGCGCTACATCTTAAAACTAATTATTAAAGTAAACTTAATATAAAATATATAAATAAATACAAATAGTAAAAGTAACATAAATGAATAGTGAATATAGTGTATATTACATACTCAACATAAATTCTTCAAGAAGAAAGAAAAAGATTCCGTATCTTAACAAATTTTAACCAAACATTACTCAAATTTTCTAGAAAATTGTTCATGCTTTCTATTCAATCCGTAGCAGAATGTTTCTTAGAAAACCAAAATAAAAACTTTATTTAATAGCATAAAACAAAAACCGCAACCATTTTCTGCAGCTGTTATTTATATCCTCCAGCCTAACATGTTTTCCAATTGGTCTTTTGATTTGATATTTATTGTTAAGATTTTTAAGTTTCTTTCTTGGTATTTTTTAATTTGGTATGTGATACAAAGATGCGTTTTAAATTCTTCAAAAGTTTAGGACTGTTAAAGTTATTGAAAAATGATTTTTTTCTCTTTTTTTATTGAAGTGTTAATCAATACATTTACATACATAATTGATTACTAAAACACTTCAACCTAGCTTCTCAAACGACTTACATTGTGTGTGTTAATTTTATACATAGGTGGCGGAATAATCCACTATAGAGTAACCTCCATTGAAACTGTCCAGCCCTTGTTGAGATAACGGATATTCGTATTCTCCTGAAATTTATAATGGCATTGGCCTGTCTGAGCGATCATTAATATTCGCTTTCCCGATCCATTCTCATGATCTTTTTATCTTTACGTTAAAAACACTTCCTAGTATCTCTATACGTTATAAAATTAAAAATCAAATCCAGGAATTCTTATCAATCTATAGCAAACATAATTTTCCATTTCCAGGTTGTGTTTTTAATGTTTTCCAAATGTATCATAACTTAAGCAAATATAAAAGAATATTTTTTTATCTTAAAGAGCTTTGAATAGGACACAATATTATGTGTTGAAGTGCTTCATTTTTATAATTTTTTTCGACTATCTAGTATCATAACGAAGTGCCTCTAAAAGTCATCTTCTCATCTATTCTAAAGCACATATCCTGCATGCGTATGCTCGTATGGATAAGTGATGAAATTTGTTGTATTTTCCTATTGGAATCGGATGTGGTGTTTGTTTTTTCATTGGAGCACGTAAATCTATTGAATATTGTATTTATTGTTTACTTTCAGTACAAAAAATTTATTTTCGACATCATCTCAAAGAACATCATATAGAAGATTATCGATTTTATATTTATTTTATTGGTTTGTGGTCAACTCCAAAATATTCCTACACTTGCTTATACATTGTGTTTGACCACACTATGTAGATATAGAATCATTTCGAACATTTATTGTTACAACCTTAGGACATATATTTCGACTTTCTTAAATAATTTCATATACACTTACAATTTTATATTGTCATGTGTTTAATAATCCTGTGCGGAATATGTTCTCAAAAAACTTTCCCCAAATAAAACTCATTTAAGATAAATGTTTATGGCATATGGTACTTAAGATAAAACGAATATTGTGATTATGAAATAGTTTCCGAAAAGAATAGATTATTACAGTTATTTTCCTGTCAATTTGTATTTATGAGTTATTAAAGAACGTCAATACCAGCATTGCTTATGGTAAAGGATCCTTTAAACACATAGATGATGTAAAATAATACGAAAATTATTCATGGAGAAGACTTGATTTTACTCTAATTATAAAAAAAACATTATCTATATATAGCAGCGGTCGGGGAACTGGGGTAAATTATCCCAAATGGGGTAAAAATTTAAATTTTGTGAGTAAAAAAGGGGCATGCACTAAACACGCGTCTATTTCGTGAATTATTTCAGTACGGTGAAGCTGAATATACCGACGTACTCTATTCTTATACAGAAGTAAGAAGGCTCTCTCGTCGAAATGTACTAACTCGAGTATGCACTCTCAAAACTGAAGTCTAAATTTTTATGGTTGATCAAAAGAACATTCTCGCAGATAAATTTAAAAACTCTTCCTGGGTTGCATATCTCGCATATTTAGAGGACATTTTTGAGAGTATAAATGTATTAAACAAAGAATTGCAAGAAAAGAATATTAATATCATTTCAGTGAGAGAAATAGTGTGAGCGTTTGGATTAAAGCTACGATATTGGAGACAGAAAGTAGAACAGAACAAGATAGCTTTTTTTCAAGGTTAGCTTTGTTTTTGAAAGATTGCGAAAATATTACTTTTGCTGAGAAAGCGGTTTTCAGATTACGTTCCAGATCTTGATACACGTACTGTCGCTTGTATTGTAGATCCTTTTAAATGTGAAATTGCTATGATAACAGAAGAACTTTCAGGTTTGGCAGAAGCAATTCTTAAACTTTGATCTAATACTGAAGCAAGTATTCAATTTGAGTGTAAACCAAACCTGTGGCTGCAAAGGCTTTATGAGGCGGTAAAAAAATTGCTGCCATTTGGAACAACATATTCGAAATCGATTAAACGCCGAAGATTGTCTTCACTTCGCTCTTACATAAAAACGTCTCAATTTTGAAGCAATAGTATCGAATATGAAACAACGTCATTTCTCCAAAACGTGAAGAAATAATGTTTTCAATTATTCTATTTTCTAATTTTTTCAATTCTAATTTTTATTTGTACCACCATGATTATTATAATTTGTTACAGTAGCCCAAATTGTCAACCCTCAATTGTACCCCAATGGGGTTCAATTTGTTATATATATCTTATATATAAAAATTAATGTGTGTTTGTTTGTATGTTTGTATGTTTGTATGTTTGAACTTTATAGACGATGAAACGGCTGAACCGATTTTCTTGAAATTTTCACAGTATCTTCCTGTATTTATTTTAAAATTTCAAGTAGGCGAGATACCACGCCCACATCTATATATATAAAAATGAATGTTTGTTTGTATGTATTAATAGAATTGTAAACTATGCATTTAATCATGTTAGGATGTTCAGCAAAGTTGTTGCTTATGAGCCCGTGAAGGTTTCTAAGTTGATGTGCCCAATATCCGAAAATTACTAAAAATAAATTAAATTCTATACCGTTCTGATCACGTTATGATCTTTAGCAAAGTTGTTGCGCATGAGCCGACGAAAGTTTATAAGTTGGTATGACCAATATCCGACAGGTGGCGCCACTGAAAATTACTGAAAATTAAATCGTAAACTGTGCATTTGGTCATGATATGAACTTTAGCAAAGATGTTGCGCATAAGACGACTAAGTCGGTTTCTAAGTTGGTGCGATTAATTTCCGATAGATAGCGCTACTGAGAATTATTCAAAATGAATTGAATCGTAAACTATGCATTTGATCATGTGTTGATCAGACAAATACCAGACATTTTAGGATTCATCATTTATGATTTTAATAACATTTAGTATAATTCATTCCTGCAAAATGTCAACAACAAGTTTGAAACATTTTAATTTTGGAAAATTTTTAAAAATGCTGTTTAATTCAATTGGATTAAATGAATCATACCTCCAAAGCGACTAGCAATTGGTCAACTTACACCTCAAGAAGCATTGAGACTGGAAAATCTTAGCTCGCATGAATCACTTGAACAACGACAAGTGAGATTAGAACCTGATCGAATGCGTACTACTCAGGCCCGTTAGTCTGAATCATCTGGACAACGGGAAAAAAATCCATAAAATTATTCAAAATTAATCGGATATTTGTGTAATGTCTTTCCTGAAAATTTATTTTAGTTGGTGCCGCAGCAACGCGCGCATGGTACAGCTAGTTACTTATATTACTAAATATTGTTACAGTATATTACTAGGTATTACATTGATTAATTGAATAAATGATGTTTAAATTACATTTTTAGTTATTGTTTTCTTTTCAAAATTAACATGGGGGCTATAATATGAAAGATGTTAAAAAGAGCCGATTTCGTTTTTTTTTGCTCTTCGCCAAGGGGTAATATCAACTTACACAAAAATATTTTAATATAGGGTCTTTCAACTGGAACTTCCAATCTATCACAGTTAACGGAGGCTATCGTATTGTGAATCCAACAAATTAGTTGTCATTAAGTTAGTTAGTCCGTGTTGTCAGTTATCCATGGACAGGTATAGCACTCAACAACATGTCCAAAATAATAATTTTTTTTAACAAAATGGGATAAAAAATGGACCCAATGAGGTAACAGACCTAATGGTCACAATCTCAAGGATTCCAAAACCGTTTTCCTTACGGTAGGACATTACTTGAAACCAAAGATATAGACGTCTATGCTAAAATTGTTTTCTTCAAATGAGCAACAAAAAGTGTATTATATAAATCGAGTAAAATTGTCGGTGTCTTACATTTTGGTCGCTGACTTGCACTTTATGTCAATGGCTTGCATTTTTTGTTGGGTAACTTGAATTTTCTTTGTTAGATGACTTACTTTTTTGATCAATGACTTGCATTTTTCAGGTCGATGACTTGAATTTTTCATTAATAACTTGAATTTTTTTGGTCAATTATTTGCATTCCTTTGGTTCATGACTTGGATTTTTTGACTTGCATTTATTTAGTCGAAACTTATATTTTTTGTCGATGATTTGCACTTTTTGTGTCAAGGACTTGTATTTTTTGTCCATGACTTGCATATTTTGATTGATGACTTGTATTTTTCGGTCGATAATTTGTATCTAAGTCCATTGATTCCACTGGGTACAATTGTTATCCGGTTTTGGTCGTCTTATATAGAGTACTTCTCCTTCTGCTAATTTTGAAAAAAAAGGTAACTATTTCGCCTATATCTCCCGTGTTAAGTAACGTCAGACCGTAGTCGTAGTTAGTAAGATACTGTATACTTTATATTCATCACTTAACTTTACTCATTGCCAGAAAATCTCAACCATCATCATCTTACATCAAAATTAAAAGCATGCTTCTGCAGAATTTAACGACAAATTGTTTGTAAATTGGATCTCCTCAATATTAATACATTACCATTCGGTTTCGTTTATGCCAGAGTCCTTGTGTTTGTGTGCAATTAAGCACACGCTTTTTGTGAAAGCATTCTACAGAACACAAGACCAGGTCAAAACATAACTGCAGACATTGAAGGAATAAAGTTAAGCTATGCGATTATAAGTAGAGTATTTACTATACAATGCTTGATGGCATACTTTACTTTTGAATATTATGTGAGGAAGAAAGTACAGTTAAAGAGGTCATTGAAGGAGCGCGTGTACTATTAATTTTTCTATTTTATAACTTCATATGTTTTTCTTATTTTACATTTGGATTATATTTTCTATGCCAGTCCGTTTTATTTGCTAAATTATGTATTAAAAGTCATTTCAGTATTTCAATCATCCATGAGTTTATGTACAGAGGAACAAATCAATTTGCATTTTAAATTAATTATTATGATTGAAATGACTTTTGAAGACAGTTTCCATTTGAAGAGAACAGTCGTGAGAACATTATGAAGAGAACAGTCGTGGTTTGAAGATTTTCGTTGTAAATTTCTGCGTTGTGTGCAAAGAAGGATAGCAAATTATTGTTGTATACGTCAAGTTGTAAACAGTGGCACACAAAAATAATGCGAACAATAAAGAATTTAATTGAAACTAAACACCAATTTATTTTTACAGTGAACTCGCGATAACGTGAACTAATTTTTACCAAGGCAGTTCACATTTTCGAGCTTGCTCACGTTATCGAGTATCCAAATTTAAAACAAAAAATTATCCTATTTAATATGAAAAATGATGTTTTAATAATTACGAATACTAAACACTATTTTAAATTAATAAAATCTAACAATTCTGTCTGTTTTCCAGCCACGAATGTCAAGAGACTGTTTCTATAATACACTTTTGTTATTTTAAAAACATTCTGGTCCATGGGCTGAATTAACGATGTGACGTTGGGTTGTAAAAACATTGCACAAATGAATCCGTCATCAGAAATCAATTAATATTCGCCGGATGTGAAGGGGCATTGTCTATTAATAGAAGGGATTTTTTCCGGTAGCACCTTTTTAGGAAAACATTGATGAAGCCAGTCATAAAAAATTTTACATCAATGCTGACTTGGAGAATTTGTAATTCACTGGACAAGTGAAGTTTTTGAAACTTCGTGGTTTTTCTGATTTTCAAATTACTCGCAAATTAAGTTTGTTTGACCCCGACGAACTTGTACAGCCCATGAAGGTTAATCGTTATTTCTCCAACTTTGTGTCTGGAGCACTTTTCTCCAATGATGACACACATGTATTATCTTGCAACTGCCCCCATTATAACCCGGATTCATCAGCATTAAAAAAGTTGATCTTCACAAAGAGAGAGTTCTTCCATTTTTGCTTTTAACTTTTCCTTAAATGGGTCAACAAGGTACTGTTGCGCAAAAAACTTTTCTCCGGCAAACAGCAAACCTTTGTTTAAATTTCTGAAGCCATCCGTCACTGGCGTTAAAACCATGATCACTTTCTTTAATTTGATCTTGAATTTCTAAAGCTTTGGCTTTTATTTCGGGGATTTCCCAATTTAAAAGCAGATTAAAAAAAATAAAAATAAAATGGTGTTCACGTTTTACAGCTTTCAGATTTTGTTTACGTTTTAGAATACTATGCGGAAGTCTGAGACGTTCACACTTTCGAGTGTTCGCGTTTTCGCTAGTTCACAGTATTTTGTTTGCTATCAACGAACTCATATTTTGAACGTTTTTAAAAAGGTAAAAACGTAACAATATTATAAAAAAATAAAAAGCTACTGCAGTATATTGCCTAACATTTGCAAAACTGTCTCTCACATACTTCTATTACGCAAGTGGCTTTCTCATTTTCTATGGTTGTGTTTAATGAACGTTATCTAATGTTTAAATTGCATTACACATTGACAATTTTATTTAATGTTACATTTCCTTTGAAGTTCCAAATTCCATTTCTGTTTAACACGAAACTAACGATGCAGTTAACCAGTATGCAGTCAACCGAACGATAAAATGAATGTCCAAAAATCTATCGATCGAATAGCATGGTTATGGCTGACTAAACTTAAAACTGTATATTACAGGGTTCATGCAAAATGGGATTACATACATAGGTACAAAGTAACTTATTTAAGGACAATTAATTGACTCGCTGACGTGAGCATTAAAAACTAATACAGTATAGTTTCGATATTTCGAAGTTTAATGGTAATTTTTGTAAAAATAAAATCCAACATTATTAAATGATTTGTTAAACGAAGTTGCTTTAAGTGTGGAGCAGAACAGCCGCTATTGTATAACGTAAAGAGTAGCGCTGCAAGCTGTCAAAAGTTAAAAACAGCAATTCAAATTGCTGTCAACAGAAAACGTAGTTATAGCAGTCGCTGTAGTAGAAGCTGAAGTGTAAAATTTGAAATTCTGAAATTTTTTGTGCGACAAATATAAATTATAAAGATGGTTTCCATGACTATCAATTAAGTTATTACACAATTTGAAAAAAAAAATTATTTTCATCTCTAAGAGTGCATTTATAAGCAAAATTGCCGTGTTTGGGACTCAGAAAACCCATACATCGTCTTACATAGGCCAATGCATCCTTTACGGGTGACTGTTTGGCAAGGTCTGTAGAGCGGAGGCATCATTGGCCCATATTTCTTTGAAAATAAAGACAGAGTAGCCATTACGGTTTTTTTTTGTTTGTTCCGCTCTTCATAGTATTGCTGTGAACGATGTTTGCTTTCAATTGTATGGTGCAACTTGCCACACATCCCATGCCACAATCGATTTATTGCGTCAAATGTTTGATGGCCATTTAATAAGCCAAAGCTGTAATGTCAATTGGCAGTAAAGAAGCTGCAATTCGAAATTGCTGGACTTTTTTCTGTGGGATGCCAGTGTTATGCTGATTAACCAGAGACAATTGAGCCTTTGAAGGCCAACTTTCGTGATTCCATTGATGAGATAAGACCCCCTATACACTTGCACAAGTGCAAATTGGTCCGATCGAATTAGGTATTGTGAGGCCAATCGCGTCAGCCATATAAATGAAATAATAATTCACTTCTAACCGGAACAGTTGTAGTTCACAGCAAAACAATAAATTTATCAAAATTTCAAACCATTTTTGTTTTATTGCATTTTTAAATATAAACTTTTAAATCACCAACCCGTTATGTATATCTATTTACATTATGCTCATATGTGACGTATGAGCGATATTTAATTCTATTAGTTTCATACATAACAAAATCTATGATTTTTTATTGCATACTTTTCAGTGTAACTAGTACCAGTGCATGTAATATGATACGTATGAGTAATATATTTCAAATCTCAATTAAAAAGAAAGTATACCCCATTAATTTGGAATTAATTTGGAATTAAGCTGTGATATGACAATTCTGATGGATTTTTAAAAATGTTATTTTTTCTAGGTATCCTAACCTAAATGGTATATAAAGGGTGATTTTTTAGCTATTACCTTTTTGGCAACACTGGTTTAAACAGCTCACGCACGTTTCGTGTTTTGTTTCACTGTCAAACATCTTCAGCTGTCAAACATCTTCAGTGGTCTATAATTTAACCACGAATCGTCTTACAAACATACAACGCTTGCAAATCATTGAATTTTATTATCAAAATGCGTGCTCTGTTAAGAAAGTTCATCGCGCGCTTCTTCCATTTTATGGTCAGTTTAATCGACCCACTGAAGCGGCTATTCGGGCTATTTTGGAGTGAAGATCAGCCAGAAGCATTGCAAAAGCTACCAATGCATGCAGAAAAAGTCACAGTTTGGTGCGGTTTACGGGCTGATGGCATCATTGGACCGTACTCTTCAAAGATGCTGCGAATCGTAACGTAACTGTGAATGGTGAGCGCTACCGTTGGATGATATCCAACTTTTTTTGTCCAAAATGCAAGAGATGACTTGCATGACATGCCACAACGCAACCGCGTAACATTGGACTTATTGAGAGGCGAGTTCGGTGAACATTTTATTTCACGTTCGGGACCGGTCAATTGGCCGCTTAGATCGTGCGATTTAACGCCTTTAGATTATTTTTATGGGGCTATGTTAAAGCTCATGTCTATACAGACAAGCCCGCTTCAATTGACGTATTGGAAGACAACATTGAAACATTTATTCGTGAGACACCGGCCGACCGAAATGTTGGAAAGAGTATGCCAAAATTGGACTAAGCGGATGGACCATTTGGGGCGCAGTCGCGGTCAACATTTGCATGAAATTTACTTCAAACATTAAATTATATGGACCGTACTATCGATTCAAGTAAAGATTTCATGCATTTTTCTGAATTTTATGTGTTTTTTTTGGAAACATTTTCCTATGGCTCTTAAAAAATCACCCCTTACAAAAACCACAATTCTAGATTATATTGTAGTAGGTACTGCATCATGGCCTATATCTTCATAGTCTGTATCTTCGACATCTTCACAACAAAACAATAAATTTATAAAAATTTCAAACCATTTTTGTTTGATTGTATTTTTAAATTTAAACTTTAAAATGGTCCACCCTTTGTTAGAAAATAAAAGCACTTTGATTTAAATCTAATACTCTTCGGCCTTAAGACCTTTTTGATAATTTGGTTCCACGTACTCACACCAACCCTTTGCATTGCCTTTTATTGTATACATATTTATGCATCAATTATTACAATAGAATTGTCAGTGTGTTAAATTAATTTAAAATGTTCATGACAACTAGAATGCGTACGAAACCTCAATTTATTATTCATAATGTTACTCCCAAAATATTTACATCACGCTTGATATGATGATGTTATAGCCGCCAATGTTTATTGTTTTAATGAAGTGGTTTTAGTGGGTTATGAAAATTTTGCATTTATGCAAAACATTTTTTAAAATTTAAATTGTGGTTATATTGTCAGTGAATATAAAATATTCGCTGTGTATCAGCCTATAATTCCGATCATTTTCATTTGATTATTCCTCCCTGTAATATGTGTACTTTATCTTACAGTTCATAATATTTGCACGTGATAGAATTCGCACATAGTCATTACACGAAATAGTGTAAACAACAAAGTATTTCTGTTTTGATTATGTACCACAAAACACCACTGGCGGAAAGATTTGCTTTATTTCGCACCAAAAAAAAAAAAGAAAAAAACATGCGGTTGTGAGGCTCTGAAGTGGTGACTTCAAATCACAGACAATGAGCGCCTGCATTAGCGAAAAAGTTTCTGAGATTATGAATTGGAGGTGTTTCCGTATAAAGGTTGAAGGATTAGCAACATTTGAGCAAGAATTTTAAGAAAAAGAAAGAAGAACGTCATACAATAGAGGAAGCATTTTTCTGCAAAACAACGGTTTAAAATATTATTGTCAAATGTATCGAGCGAGTACCAAATGGAGTCGCAAGCCTTTGAATTCACCACCGATGCAGCGGAGGCCGGTGATCGACCTTTTTTGCAGGTGTCAGCCTTTGGTTTTGCTACAAATGCCACACCTTTCGACGTTTTTTGAAAAAGAATTTCAAGTCCTCTTTGTCAGTGGAGTAGAGAGTCAATCTGACATTTGCGACGTCATTTCAGAGTCTATAGAGACAAATTTTCTCTGTGTTCGAAGAGTCACCTCAACAGCTTGTCGACTATCCAAAACTGAAGTCGACTTTTGGTTAGCCCAATCGACGGGATCGACATCATAATTTGCATTTTAAACCTATTGGTAGGATTTCAGAACTGCCGTCCCACTGGGGTCAGACGTCGACCAAGAAGACGAAGAAAAGTTTTGGAGAGGAATGTGGGAAAGTGGTTGGACGGAGGGAAGAGGTGGGGGGTAGTAGTACATTTGTACTCACCGACTACCCGTTTGACATGCTTGAACCCACCGTATGTGACTAGGTTTCTTTCTTACGGCTAACAAATAATGGCTGGCATATTCTAAATAAAGCTGTACAAAATGTCGTCACAGTGGTCGTCCAGAATCTCTTAACAAAATCCTCTAAATTGTATTTAGTGATCATCGGCTAGAGGTGCAAGAGATATTTGAAGGGAAAAGCATTCCAATAAATATTACATTTCTCATTAGAGTCTTTTAACAGGGGCTTCTGAACTTTAACAGTTAATAACAGCCGTATTGTTAAGCAACATCTGTGAAATTAGTTGTCATTAATTCAGTCTGTTTTGTGAAATCACCATGGATGACCATAAACAACGACGTATGTTCCCTAACAACTGGTCTCAATTTTTATCGAAAAACCATTTCCAACGATAAGGCGTGAGATCCAAGAGCGTCAATGCATTCTGAAAAAGCATCTGTTTGGTGTGGATGTTGTATTGGCTATCAGAAAGTATTGTGAAATCTTTTCCGGGAAAGCTATTATCTCTAATGATTTTCGCCCTATTCTGAATTGCTGAGTACAACACTTACAACGACATTCGAAATAATACTCTTCTCGCACCGGTTGAGATGTGCATATGAAGGTATGATATGAAGTTATGACATGATATAAAGCTATAATTATCGTCCCTAAGCTATGGAAGTCGCCGTAGTCTAGTAGGTAGTCTGTTGACTTGTTAGAAGAAAAGCGAGGGTTTGAGCGCCAGGCCAGATATCAGAACAAGATACAAAAAATATTTCTTCGGCGACTTCCTCTCAGCAGATTTCTGGCAAAAACTCTGAGAGTAAATAAAATTGCCATGAAAAGTTTCTCAAAAATCTGTCATTTGGAGTCGGCTTTAAACTGCAGATCCCGCCACTCATGTGTAAACACTCACAGCATTAGTGGTGTGAGAAACTTAGCCGTAATCCTGACTGAGGGGTTGTAATTACCAATTTTGTATGTATGTAAGCTATGGAGAAATTACTTAATTATAGTCACAAATCATGGGACACTGGAGAAATACCCAAATCAACACGAAATTATAAAACAGGATGTCGTCAATCAATTGCGATCAAGTGCATCACTTTGATATCAGACGGATTTTCTTGATCAAACGAAACCATGACACCAATACTCTTAGATATTTATTACAGCATGGATGACTCTAAACATTGAAATAAGACGGGACTGGATATAGAAGAACAAAAACAGTACTAAAAACTGCATAATCTTGGCCAGTAGATAGGTGTCTCTATTGGCCGTAATGGTCCTGATTTTAAAAGAAATATACCTACCCCGATACATAATTCCATGCATACACACAGCCACAAATAATTTTAATGATTCACATAAAATTGCGAAATATTTTTAAATACAAGAGTATTAGCCCCCATTTAAAACAGTTATAACAGCAACAGCGTGCAATATGAATGAAAAAAAAATTGTTGCGACGGTAACCAATAAAACCTTTTGTACTTTGCATCATTTTTCATTGCAATTACCATCATAGTCATCTTTATGATTGCACTTCAGCAAAGAACTCCTACCCTTTAATCCGTTGATGCAACGGAATTAATCCTATCGGAAGGCAGAGCACTCTTACAATTCTTCTCATCAGGACAATTTCTGCCATAAAAAAAACTATAAGACCGTTTCAGGCTACTCTCAGAGGGCGAGCTACCACAAGGCTGATTACAGAACATAATACGTCATTCGACGTTTCCTGCAGGTGCCATGAGTAAAAACAAAAGAAGGCAATGGTGGATGTAAACACAACAATACAATACATAGGCGAAGATGAATACTCTTGCAATATTTGTTTTTAAAAGCATACGTGCGTGCTGACGTTTATAGTATGAAGGGTATGAGCAAGGGTTACAGGCAATAAATAAAAATATAAAAAATTGCAATTGAAAGGGAAAATAAACAGATTTAAACATAAAAATAAAAGCAGAGAGAGGAAAGGATGAAAAACACAGAATATTTTATAGTTATCATAGTTATTGTTGTATAATGTGACAAAAGATAAATTGATAGAATCAAAGAAGAACATCACGAATGGAAGATCCACTTTTTAAATATTTGCTAGTAGTAACAGTAAGAAGAAATTATTTAACAAAAGGAACACAAAAACAATTACTCGAATGCAAATAAGAATAATTATACGCCATTAAGTGTAAGTAACGAAAGAGTAACAGAAAGTAAAGCATCACAAGAATTCAATTGATGTACACTACACTATACTACACAGGCTATAGGTTTGACTTTAAACTATAGTATCGGGTTATCCGTTTCGTGGTTTCAAAAGTAAACGTAAATGAAACACATATAAAATATTTTTTTCATGATATTTCTTTCTAATTGTAAAGTTTGAACGTTCACATTATGTGTGAAACGCTACATCATTTAAATGACCTCCACGCGAAGTGTTGCAAGCATTGATTCTTTTGAGATAATTTTCGACTACTGTTTGACACATATTGGGCGGTATCTCAGCCATAACTTGACGAATGTTGTTTTTTAAGTGCTCAAGAGTTGAAGGTTTATCTGCATAAAAATGTGCTTCATCGCAGAAGAAAATATTGTTCGAAAATTGCCGTACACCGCATGTTGTTCAAGCACCCATTCCACGTATCTACGACGTTGTGAATGGTCAGATGGCTTCAGTTGTTGCGTGAGCTGGACTTTATATGGATGTAGGTGTAGATCTAAATCCAAAATACGCCATAATGTGCCGTAAGGCAGTCCTAATTCCTGAGAACGACGAGGAATCGACCCATTCGGGTCTTCGGCAACACTTTCACGTACAATAGCGATATTTTCAGCGGAACGAGCTAAACGATGATGCACAGGCCTTTCAATATTTGTAACCATTCCAGTCTCTTCAAATTTCTTCACAATTTTGCCAATTGCTTGCGTAGTTGGACGATTATGTAAACCATAATCTCCTCTTAAAGCACGATACGTGCCTGTGGTAGAATCACCATTTTTGTAGTAGGTTTTGATAATTTTTATGCATTGTGTGATAGTTAAGCGATAAATTTTCGTCAATGTCAGACTTTCAACTGAAAAGAAAAAAATTGGTTTCACAACTTAGTTTTACAGATGTCGAATTCCAGTTCCATACGTTTGAAACCACGAAATGGATAGCCCTTTATATGTCACGCCGTTCAGTTTATCTACTTAAACTATAAATGCAAACAATTTCCGAACATAAATCACTACCACAAGCAACATAATTTATGGTCATGTTTGTTACAGGACATACATAATATTCTTGTGTAGCTGGTTTGTTGCTTTTAATTACACTCTTTTTTAGAAAATAATGTTAAACAGGAGATTATAAACAAAATAAATCCTCTATGCTAACACAAAGTAATTGGGTCAGAAAATATAATGCAGACCAGTGACAGCAAACAAGCAAAAGAAATTGGTTTTTTATCAACATTTTTTTCTTGAAACAAAGCATATTTAAAATTCAAATATGCAAGAAATTCTTTTTTTAATTTGACCCCTCCTTTAGGTATGCAATGGTTTCCGTTTATTTTAATCCTGTGAGTATGCTTGGCCTTCATTTTTGGCTTTTGTAGTCTTGTTTCAATCTAGCAGCTGTGTTTTCTCAACAAACAAACCAAAATGTTTGGAGTTTAATTGGAGTATCATTTTTTTATGTACTTCTATCCTTGCATTAGTAGAAAAAGAAATAAAATTAACCAAAAAGGGGGAAAAAATTAAATTTGTTTTTTGTCAGTCATAGCTTCTTAAAACTTGAGAATTCCAAATGTTCTACTACTACCGTGTTTCGTACATCGATATGGTTCATCGACCTATATTTTCTAAGTTTAATAAGACTCAGTTACTTGTTGGTTTTGGACTAAATATCCTGCATACAGCTGTGAGCTACGATACAATGATGACAGATTGGATTTAATACAAACGCTAAAAACTATTAGTTTCAATCGTCCAGACATTCGTAAGGTCAAATATACTGATTACAATTCTGCCTAGACATTCATTATTAAAAAAAATACCCACATAGTACAATTGAGTAGGAATTTACAGTATTGTTACGAAAATGGAAATGGTGTAACATCGTTTAACATTAAAATGATAAACTAAAGATGCAAAAACAAAAACAATGCACTTGTTTAAATGATCGAAGAATAAACAAAAATTAAGTAACAACATCAGTATAAAAAGGGATAAACAAGTAAACAAAAAGCCAACAACAACACTACAAGGACCAACGTAAATAAAATACACAAACAACTGTAACATAACGTGTTTACATTTATAGAAATTTCAGAAAGAATTCAATCAGTCTTGTGTGTGAAAACGCGTTGCGTGTGAAGAGAATAATTGTGGTTTGAAGATCTCCGTTATAAAAATCCAACGAACAATTGTTAGTGTGTACACGGAAAAGTGTAAAGAAGAACAACAAATAAACCAAATTGTTGTTGTTTAAATGAAGTTATGAACAGTGATACGCGGAATTGAGCGAACAATAAAGAATTTAATTAAAACTAAACACAAATTTATTTTTATTTTTCTTTGCTGTCTATGAACTCATATTTTGAACTTTTTTAAAAGGTAAAAACGTAACAACAATATGCAGATAATACAAATTAACTACGTATTCTAAAGTCGCCACAGACTAGTAGATAGTGTGCTGGTTTATTAGACATGAGACCACGCTTCATATCCCAAGTCAGACATCTCTATCAGAGATCAGCAATTTTTCGCTACTCATAAGTATATACTCATGAAATTTTTTAATATACTGATATTCAACTTCTCCGATTCATTCGTACTCACTACAAAATTGAATTATAAGTACAGCTTGCAATGAGTATCAATACAATGTTGTCATCAAACTCATAACATTCGAAATATGTTTCATTCATACATAAGCCTACTCATTCAGATTCATAAATTTAGAAAAATACTTATAATACTCATAAACGATTCGAATGATTCGAATCAATTATCAAAATTAGTTGTTGTTGCATTTACAAAAAAGAGGAAGTAAGAAAAAGATAAAGACAGCAAGCAAAGCAAACACACAACCTTCTAGTGAGTATTTTAGTGTTCCTATGCGATTCATACTTATGTTGTGATTCTTGTAAATCTTGAGTCATGAAGAGTCGAAATCAACAACATCATACGTATTGTTAAGTATGAGTATGATGACTACTTCAAACTTTGAATGTGAGTAGTATGAGTATAATATTAAAAAAGTATGAATGCGTATAAGTATCAGAAATTATAAGTATGATTCGATTCTACTCATCTTTTTGAATACTCATTGCTAATCTCTGATCTGTTTCAGAACGAAATATGAAAAAATATTTCTTCGGCGACTTCCTCTCAGCAATGTCTGGCAAAAATCTGAAAGTAAATAAGATTGCCATGAAAAAGTTTCTCACAACTTTGTCGTTCAGAGTCGATTTTTAACTTCATGTCCAGCTACTTACGGATACAAGTTTAGAATGTAAATGGTGTGAGAAGCTAGGTTGTAATCCTGACTGAAGGGTTGTTATGACCAATTACGTTGTGTATGTATGATAAATAATAGGATTGTTAAACTGCTTAAATATTCTAAACCAAATGATTTTAAGAAATATTTCACCAAAAATTGCCAATTGCGCCAAAAATTGTGTAAGCACCACTGAAATAATTAATTTTCTTAGGATAGCGAGAAAGTAAATGAGAATAGTCGAATAAATTTCCACAAATAAAAACGTTTATTTATTACTTATAAAATTTTAAAACAAAAACAACAATTCAAGATAAAGGAACTTTCTTATACTTAAGAACATAACAGAAAATTTAAAATTATAGTGGGTGTTGACTCACTTATGGCGCTTACTATATGTTCTTGTTAAAGAAGTTTTTACAATTGTAGCACAATTCTATTTCATGTTAGCTTATTAGGGGAAGATGTCAAAGTCTAAAACAATTGTTAAATATTGACACATCGTTAGTCTACGCCATGGAAGATATCATCTCCGATAAATACACGAACTAAAACAACAATTTTACTTACCTAAATGAACTCATAAAGAGACCTTACTAATATATACACGTGCATAGCCTTAAAGAAAACAAAATCTTTAATGTTGACAACGACAATATAATCAAATTTGACAATTACTGTGTTGACGGAATCAGAAAGGATAAACAAGGATATTAGAAATAAGATGGTAACATTAAAAAGCGTTTCAACAACGCTAATGGATAGACAATTCGCCATTAAGTGTTTGCGAAAAACAAAATTTTAAACGAGTGAATAATAATTTAAGGGAAAATGTAAAAATCGTGTTAAAAAAATAATAACAAAAAACAAATTGAAAAGGAAGAAAAGAAAAAAAAAACAAACCGGATTAAGGGCAACAAATTTACATGTGTTCTAAAGAAAGAAGGGAGAAATTTAAGTTGCAATTTAATTTTATTTCTGGCAAAATAACATTTACGGCGAGGAAAACAGTTACCAACATAGGCTACCGAACTTTCGCAGTTGATAACGGCTATTTTATTAAAGCTACATCTGTCAAATTAGTTAGATTCTATTTATTCAGTTATTCTGCCAGATCACCATGACCAAATTCTACATTCTATGACATGTGCAAATAACAATTTTGTTGTAATCAAAATGGGTGTTTTGTTAAGGCAACGTTTGAATTACGCTCAGGATTGAGACCCACATCTGAATGAATAGATACGTGAGTACTTAAAGTAGCGGAATTTTGGACGATACCAATTCATATGGAATCCAAGAGTGTTCAATACATCTCGAAACAGTCACTATTCGGTGTGAATTTTCTGTTGGTGGCATCATCAGTAACTATGTGAACAATGTGGAAGAGGATCTTTGTCAAAGGCAAGCACTACTGGTCGAAGATTATAAAATTTTTTTGGATTGAATTGGATAATCTAGACACCAACGATATATGGTTTCAATAGGATGGCACTACGTGTCACACAGCTCTTGCCACGTTGGATATCATGCACAAGCGATTTGATGGCGTGTTAATCTAACTTAGAGGTAACCTCCGTTAGCCACCTTGATCATGCGGTTCGACTAGGTCATACTTCTTCTTGAGGAGTTTTCTTGGGTTGCAGGTGTATGCGAATAAGCCAGAAACTACAGCTGTCCTCAAACCTAATATAACCCATGCCATCAGTATAACTTTGCCTGATATAAGAGCCACAATCATGGAAAATTGGACGTTTTGAATGCGATCCACCCAGACAAGCCATGACAGACTTTTAAACGATGTTATATACCACACAGTTTCCTAAGTGTAGTAGGTAGTGTGTTCGCTTATTAGACGTATCGGCGACTTCCTCTCAGCAGATTTCTGGCAAAAAGTCTGAGAGTAACTAAATCTGCCATGAAAAAGTTTCTCAAAATCTGTCGTTCGGAGTCGACGCTAAACTGTAAGTCCCACCACACAAGTGTAAAATTATGGCAAACAATAAGAGTGGTATAAGAAGCTAGGCCGTAATCCTGACTGAAGGTAATAATTGCTATTTCAAATAAATAAAAAATATCGATGATATCCAACACACGCTTTGCTTTATTGAAATTAGATAGGAAGCGTTAACAAATGACAACAAATTTTTTTTGTTGCCAAGATGTGGAAGATACAGACTATGACGACACAATGATGTAGTACCCATTAGAATATATCCTAGAATTGTGGGTTTTGTACATACATTTTAGGTTAGGATATCTCGAAAAATTAAACATTTCTAAAAATCCATCAGAATTTTTAAAAATCAACTTTATAGCTTAATTCGAAATTAATTCCAAATTAATAGTGTATACTTTCTTTTTAATTGAATTTGTAAAATATTACTCATACGTATCATATAACATGTACTGGTACTAGTTACTCTGAAAAGTATGCAATAAAAAATCTTCGATTCTGTTATATATATGTAAAACAAATGGAATTAAATATCACTCATACGTCACATATGTACTTGTCAGGAATAAATTTTACATATTTGTGGCATTAAATAATAATAGCTTTAGTCGAAATTATGTGTTTAGAGATATAAAGGGTTTGTCTAAAATAAATTGTGTTTGGTAAATGTGTTTGTAAAATATAAATGCGTATAGTTTTATTAATAATGACATTTTATACATGAAATTTAGCTGAGTGATAGATCTTGAAAAAGAGAATAAGAATATGTAATAAAATGAAAAAACACTTATGTCAACTTAAACCATTATCATTTATTGCCACAGGTATTAAATATGAGCAAAATGTGATTAAATCGTTGGTAATGTAAAAGTTTAAATTTAAAAATGCAATAAAACTAAAATGGTTTGAAATTTTGAGAAATTTATAGTTTCGCTGTGAGCTACAACTGTCCAACTTGGAAATGGATTATGGAATGGAAATGGCCTCATAGTGAATCATTCTATGGGACCAATTTTAATGCACTTCATCGAAGGTATGGGGTCGTATCTTGGCAATGGTAACACAAAAATTGGCCTTCAAATGCTTAATTGTATCTGGTTTGTCGGCACAATTCATTTCTTTAACGACACCCCGCAGAAAATAGTCCAACGGTGTAAAATCGCATCGTCTTGGCGGCCAATTGGCATTATTTCGGCTCATTAAACGCTTGACGCAATAAGTCTATTGTGGCACGAGATGTGTGGCTAATTACAACATCTTTTTGAAACTAAACATTGTTCACATCAACACAATGAAGAGCGGATACAAAAAAATCGGTTGTCATGGTGAGATAGGTGTATCCATTGACCGTAATAGTTGCATTGTCCTCATTTTCAAAGAAATATGGGACAATGATGCCACTGCTCCACAAGCCGCACCAAACATTCACCCGCCATTGGCTGTTATAAGACGACCTGTGGGTTTTCTGAGCACCAATTACCGCAATTTTGCATCTAAACGTACCCACCATGCGAAAAAATTATTTGTTTTTTGGTAAAATCAACAGCGTCATGCAGTTTCTCGTTGGCCAAATAAATACCAACGTTGCTCATGTATTAATCGATTCATTACGTTCAGTGGAAATAATGAATTTGAATTTTGTGACAGAATAGAATGACATAAGCATTGCCAGATTAGAAATAACCTATGGTTTAAATTTAAACCGATAGATGGCTCAGTAATTATTTATTTAATCATTTAAACAGATTTGAGTTATTAAACAGTTTTAAGTAATAAATATTTAATTTGACGTTTTACAATACCAATCCGTTTCATTTTAAACGCAACAACTGGACTCTGAGGTCGTGTAATTCAGGCTTGTCAAAGATTTTTCTTTTTAAGAAAAAAAAACATACCGTTGTTATTTCTACTGGAAAAAGTACATCTCAAGGAAGTTCACACCCAATGCCACTCAATGACAAGATGGTGGTATTGTCATTCTGACCATTAATTGTACACTTTTTAACGTATGTTACCATGAAAGGCTTGAATATTCTCTTGGGGTTTATTGCTTTGATTTTGTTATTCGTTTCGTCATGCGTGTGTTGGTCCGTGCCATTTGACATGGCTTTTTCTGATACAGAGAAAATGTGTGGTTTTCCACAGTTTAATTTGTTGTTTTATTTTTATTATTCTTTTCCGGCCATCTGTAGCAAATTCCCAGAAGAACTTTTGAAGTTTATGTGGTGAAAATAAAAGCTTAACATAAGAACATTTACGATGTGCAAACCATCGGAAAATTTCTACGAATGTTGCTTGCACACACATGTATATACATTCTGAAACTGCGTATCTATTAAAACCTAAAATTTAAAAATTTAAAACTTTTAGTTTGACAAATCTCTAGGTGAGATAAAGATGGTAAGAAGACATACCACACTCGTTGTAGAGAAACTGTTAGCAGAACGCCAAGGGCATGCTTTTAAGGTGTATGGTTATGCGGATGATCTAGGAATTATAGTATCAGTTTTCGATCAGCGCACTCTAGTTTTGATATGTAACTGAATGGTGCTCATGTGTACTTTAAGTGACAATCCTCGTAAAACGGAATTGATGCGATAAAAAATTCCTATTTTCTTTATTCAAGAGGGTTAAATATTGGGCGTCATTCTTGATCCCAAGCTCTTATGGAGTCATAACATTATTGGGAGGACTAAGAGACTGACAGCTTGTAGGGAGTGTGTTGACTTATTAAACGTAAAGGCACGGTTCAAACCGCAGATCAGACATCTCCAATAAAACGAAATTTTAATATTTTTTCGGCAACTTCCTTTAAGTAAATTTCTGGTAAAAATAAATAAAATTGCCAGGAAAAGTTTCTCAAAAATCTGTTTTTCAGATTCGACGTTAAACTGTAGGTCCCGCCACTCAAGTATAAAATTAACACTCACAACATAAGTCGTATGAGAAGCTGGGTCATAATCGTGACTGAAGAGTTGTAATGACCAATTGTATGTATGTAAGAGAGTGACAACACTGCTCTACACCTTCTAAAGGACAGCAAGCATAGCGGTCAGCGGACTCAGATCAACCAAGGCTGACTCCACGGTTGATAGAGTTTTGTTCTACGGGGTACATGTTCGATGATACAACCACTGTTGACTGATAGACAGAATACACAGGCCTGTCAGTTGTTCTCATCACCGCTCTGTTTCATCTCAATCAAGTCATTATTTGCCATACTCAATTGGCTCTCCTCTTATCAATACAAAAGGCTAATTTGGTAGCAATAAGAATCAATGCAGACAAATCTTTGAGCAATCTGGACTACGGACATGTTGCTATTCCGTGAAGACATAGACAAATCGGGATCGATTACAACTTTCTGAATGCAACATTTGATTTTAGAATTACAACTAGGAACTTCTGATTTGAAAATCCGGACGCTCCCAATGGTACCTTTGAGGTTTATATTGCTATCTCAAAGATGAGTGGCAGGATAGGTAGTGCTATATTTATTAATGGGTGTGATATTAAACTGTATTACACTGCCTGACCACTGTAGTGCTTTTCAAGTAGAGTTCATTTTAATGGCGCCGCAATACTTGTTATATGACGGATTTTTTCTGAAAATCTCTTGATATACTCGCCGAGCCAGACTGCGACTAAGTCCCTAATGAATGCTGTTTCAACGTCTGTCATTGTTAATTTTTCGGATTATTTTTACTCGTATATGTGTACCGAAACATAGGGATATCTGGAAATTGCATTTCTAAATAACTGGGCAAAGACAGTACAGAGCTCCCAATCTCGGAGGCATAAGTATTCTGATTACTTCAGTTAACTTGAGTATTACCAACAGGGAACTTGAGTATTATCATTAGGGAAGCATAATCTCGTTCAATGAAAGAGACTACGTGTAAAATTGCTAATTTTTGTAAGCTTGCCAAAAGACTTTGTATTCTGCCTGATGACTTCAGCAAGAAGTGTGGATCTGAGGAGAACGAAGAAACTTTCTTTCAACTTATGTATCAGTACCCTGCTCTTATCATGAAGAGGCGAAGGTTTCTTATCTCTCATTTTCAGACATCTTTGAATGAGCTCCCTATAAAAATTGTTGTAAAAGTACGATTTATTTTGGACTGGAGTAAGTTTCCTCAGTGGAATGATTGTTCCTCGGGTAGAATTGATTTTGGTATCACGATAGGCATAAATGCTGACCTTTAGGAGGATCTATCATCTTACATGCATACATGCACAATTGATCATTACAACCCTTCAGTCAGCATTACAACCTAGCTTCTCACACTACCTATGTTATGTTTACTGTTGCATAGTGTCGTTAAACCAGTAGCTATATATCCACCTTTTATGTTACTTTTTCGACTGTTTCAGCCCCCAAAAGTAGTAGTGTGTAGCAGGCAGTGTGTTATGAGTTTAAGGTAATCTTTTGTCTTTCGTTTTTCAAATTTTAAATTTACAAAAGAAAAATTTTAGCAATGTAGGAAAAAGCAGAAAAAAACGGAAAATAATTCCTCTTAAATAATATAAAGACAAAACAGGAAACTTTTGTTGTAGTTAAGTAAAGAAAGGACTCACGGAATTTAGACATTTTTTAATGTTTTCACATCTTACTTTTGCTGCTGATTTTTTCTTTTTTAATATTGAATGATGTATACTAATATTAGATTCTGTGACTGTGTACTTTCAATTCCTTTTAAGCAAGAATTTTTACCTTCTAACATGCAACAATCCTAGTATAAGCTGAAAATCTTATATGACAAAGAAAAATGGTCATCTGCTGTGTATGTAACACAGATTGACAATCTAAGACTCCTTATGGTATTCTATGAATTTGACAAACAAAATACATGAAATAAACTGAAAACATAAGTAAAAAAAATATTGAAACTATTGCAATGCATGCAATATGTTTGCACCAATCTCCTGTCTAGACTTTCAATAATGTTTGTATAGAAACTGACAGCATAGCACTGTAGACGGCCCTGCTGTGCTTTACCACATTGTTGGCGGATAAACTTAGCACTTAAAACCATTTCAGTTGTTAACTGGTGAGTAGATGTTTCAGATTCGTTGTCTCTGGTCGGACTTACAGCATATAGTATTTATAATAATTATTGTAGTATATATATATAAAAATGAATGTGTGTTTGTTTGTATGTTTGTATGTTTGAAGTTTATAGACGATTAAACGGCTGAACCGATTTTCTTGAAATTTTCACAGTATCTTCCTGTATGTCTGGAAGGATTTATAGGCTACTTTTTATGTTGATATTCTAAATGAGCGAGGAGCCTTGCCCACATATACTATATACTACATACTTAATATTTAATTGCATTTGAAATATATTACTCATACGCATAGTTACCCCTAAAGTATGCTATCTATGATTCTTGATGATTAAACCAAAGAAAATAAAGTATGTATAAAGAATGTGCATTTTGGCATATGTTGGAAGATTTTTCAAAAATATTTTACGACGCGAAAGGAAAGAGAGAAGGGAAGGAAAATAATTTTGTAAACAATATTTGTGAAAAAAATCACCAAATAAGAAAAAATATAATTAAAATTAAATTCGTAGACTTTTGTTTTATTTATTTTTTTTTCAGAAATAACCAAAAAAGGCAACATCATTACTAAATTCAATCTTTGCGGATTTATTGCAAATTACAATACATTTTGACTTTTTAGAGTTAATCCTTAAACCATTTGCAGTCGCCCAAAGAGAAATATTATTAAGGTCAGTGTTAAGATCTTTAACTCCAGTGTTGATGGAAGCTATAGAGCTATCAAGGTAGAGTTGAATATCATCAACATACATTTGAATTCTAGAATGTTTGAGCTGCTCAAACATATGACCCTTAAATTGTTGAGCTTGAAATTTTCAACTCATATACATAGTAAGTACTGAAATTGATACTATTTAAATATTTATTTGAAAAACATATACATATGTAATAGTTATGTTATTGTTTACTTCTAACAATGGGTATTTAATAAAAATATTATTTATTTGTTGCATATCTTGAAAAATAGATCAGGCAAGTTTCATAATCAGCATTTTATTGGGCGATGAATGGGCATGTAACAATAGGCAGTAAAATTTTCATTCATTACTTTCGATTACCTAAGTAATAAAATGTAAACTGTCAATATTTTTCCCAAATAAAATAAGTAGTTGCAGAACTCATCAAAAAAAAATACCTGCGATCGACACAAACGTAACTATTTGTCAAATTTTAATAACCTTATTTTCTTTTGAAAAGTTTTTGACCTGAACAGATTTCATATTAGGTACAATTTGAAGTAATAAAATGCAACTGTCAATATTTTTTCAAATAAAATAAGAAGTTGCAAAACTCATCAAGAAAATTGCCCGCGACCGAAACAAACCTAATTATTTGTCAAATTTAAATAGCCTTAATTTTTTTTAAAAAGTTTTTTGACCTGAACCGATTTCATATTAGGTAAAATATAAAGGAATAAATATAACACGCATTCGGTTTAGGAATTCAGTTGAATCTTTGATTCTAAACGAGTTAAACGTTGAGTGACATTTATTTTGCAACAATTTATAAAAATGCCCCCAAAAAAGCATCGCTTTCCAGAAGCACTAAGAATGCATTGCATTTGCAATCCCAGAGAGCAAATGAAAGTTCGGAAGAGCGTGAAAGTCGCCTAAGGACTGAAAGGAGTCGAGCTTCAACCTCTAGAGCCGCCGAAACGCCATCACAACGTGAAGAACGCCTTGAAGGCCTACGAGATACTGAAACGCTTTCAGAAAGCCAAGAGCGCCTTGAAAGTCAACGAAATCTTACCTCTTTAGCACGAGCTTCTGAAATGCCGTCAGAACACGAATGACGTTTTGAAGGTCTTCGACAACATGCGACAACCGCACGAGGTACCGAGACACCGTTGGAACATGAAGGTCGGCTACAAAGCCAGCGAAATCGTATCGAAACATCACGAGGCACAGAAACGCCTTTAGAGCGTGAAAGGCGTCTTGAACGGCTTCGACAACATGCGACAACCGCACGAGCTACCGAGACACCATTGGAACATGAAGGTCGGCTACAAAGCCAGCGAAATCGTATCGAAACATCACGAGCCATAGAAAAGCCTTCAGAGCGTGAAAGACGTCTTGAAGGTCTTCGACAACATGCGACAACCGCACGGGCTACTGAGACACCGTTGGAGCATGAAGGTCGGCTACAAAGCCAGCGAAATCGTACCGAAACGTCACGAGGCACAGAAACGCCTTTAGAGCGTGAAAGACGTCTTGAAGGTCTTCGACAACATGCGACAATCGCACGAGCTACCGAGACACCGTTGGAACATGAAGGTCGGCTACAAAGGCAGCGAAATCGTACCATAACATCACGAACTAATGAAACAAAATCGTAATCGAATGGTGGTGAATCGACGTAATGTTTTTCATGGATACTCAGGTATTGCATTTAACTACAGATCTGATATACATAGATTATACCGAAAACGAATTATTGGCAATTGGTGACATGAATGAAGTTTGCCAATATTGCAATGCACTCAGGTACAAAAATGGAACACCTGGCATGAGTAGCTCTAATGGTAAAATCGTTTTGTCTGATTTACTTCCACCTCCAGAACCATTACAATCGCTGATTTCAGGTAAGTTTTTCGAAATATTTATTTTTTTTAATTTAACAAAATATTAATAAAAAATATTTTTTTCATTTAGGAACTAATGTTGATTCACAACATTTTCTTAATAATATAAGAAAATATAATTCGTGCTTCCAAATGATATCTTTTGATGATACCAAAGTATTTCGAGGCAACTTTATGCCAACGTTTCGTGACAAAAGGCCAAATTTACCATTAAATGGGATCATTGTTACCAATTCCAAATGAAGATCCTAAGTTCTTACAAATTAATTTCATAGGAGAAGCGGATAACAATGACCAAGTGCACCACCGCCTGCATTATAACCCTGACACAAAACAATGGATTGTTGCCGATTTACAAGTGATGTTTCATGAAATCAACGAATTGGTAAGGATCTTTAAGCAAGCCAAAGATGGCCCACGATTAAGTTCAGATGACCACATAATCGCAATTCATGCTGATAGAACTCCAGCTGGACAACACCAAGGACGATACAATGCCCCAACAATGGATGACGTAGTAATTTTGATGGTGGGCGATCCAGTTGCATCACGAGATATAATCGTTCGTCGCCGTGACAATGGATTAAATAGGATAGCTGAAACTCATCGTTCATATGATGCACTTCAGTATCCAATTATTTTTCCATATGGCGAAGATGAATATCGCTTTGATTACGGCAAATTAATCCAGCAAGAAGTAAGTGCAACATTTTTAAAATCTTTATATATTGTACGTTTGCTAAACATAAACTAATCTATTTTTATCTTTTTTACTTTCAGATGAACCAACAAGAAAAAAAGTGAGTGCAATGGATTTCTACGCGTATCGTATAATGATACGACAGAATTCGGTTAATCACATTCTTAATTGCAGAGAATTATTTCATCAGTACATTGTGGATATGTACGCGAAAATTGAAACAGAGCGCCTATTATACTTACGACGTAATCAAGCTAAATTAAGAGTGGATAATTATATTCATCTTCGGGATGCATTAAACACTCATAATGATATCAATCCCAATGAACTTGGTCAATCTATATTTCTTCCGGCAACATTCACAGGTAGTCCACGTCATATGCAGGAATACTGCCAAGATGCAATGACATATGTTCGATCATACGGACGCCCAGATTTGTTTATTACATTCACATGCAATCCAAAGTGGGTTGAAATTCTGTCTGAATTGTCCCCTGGTCAAACCCCAATATATCGGCATGATATAACAGCACACGTGTTTAAACAGAAATTAAAATCTTTTATGGATTTTATTGCAAAATATCATGTTTTTGGTGAAACACGGTGCTGGATGTATTCCGTTGAGTGGCAGAAACGTGGATTGCCACATGCCCATATTCTTATTTGGTGTAACGAACACAAATAAATGAGATGTTGTAGGACTGAATCAAATGAAACCAGTACTTTAAGAAATTGTCAAGAGAGGACTGCGGGAGCCATTGAAGAGCTAGCTAACAGTCGGGCGGGGAGGTTCGGTCCTCTCTTCAAACAAAATCCTGTTTGTATACAGAGTTATTGTGTTATAGACTCCCTATTTAAAAAAAAAAAAAAAAGAAAAGAAAATGAGGAATAAAGTGGACCAGAATGACTATAAGTTTTCAACAGAAGCCCGTTTATAGTCACGTAACAAAAAAAACAAAAGACATATTTTATCTATTATACCCAGATTAAAAGCACTATCAGATGTTGTTGATAGGTAGTCTCAAAACCCTCCCAATCTCTATGTCCTAATGACTATATATATTTTTAGGACCCCACATAGATACACGCCTAACTTCTCATCAACCTAAGAAAACACTGTTATTTAATTTAGCCAGGCATTATGCCTAACTTCTCAATTTATTCATTTTATAATTAAAGTTAACATGTATACATAAAAATTAAGTATTTAGGTTTATTTACAAAACATAAGCTAACCGCGATTAAAATTCATCTAGTATAATAAATGTTTGGATAAACCGAAGTTATTAAATACCAAAGGGTTAAAATTATATTTGTATATGAAAACTGTGGGAGCATTAATATCTTTAAACTAACTACATATATAATTCATGAAATTGACGATTATTAAGTATATTTTGTACTAACAAAATATCATAACTTGAAAAGCAAAGAACAAAATGTAAAACATAACCAAAATATAATATATATAAAAATGTATGTAGCAGCAAGAATGAAAATTATATAAAAAAACTCTTATTTTAAAAATTTGCAATCGGTTTGAAACCAATACTCGTTAATAGACTTTGCAACCAGATTGATACGATCCTACTAATGAAGTAATAAGCAAGTTGATGATCATTATTGCTGCTTATAATGATTTTAAAAAATGTTTATAGATTTGTGGACTCACCAAACATGTGTGCTGTCGTTGTTCTGGAAGGCCTTCAAGATTACGATGTACATGTTGATTAAAGATGAAATTAATTGCTGTAAATTTTTGTAAATTTTCTCGAAGATTATCTTTGGTTACTTATAAAACAATTTTAACCTATTAATGCTCACACCTATGCTCTTAAGTTAAACTTAGTATTTAGTTAGAATAATTTAATTAAAGTATAATTTTAAGCAGAAGATTTAAACAAACATTCGAAACACTTCTTTATCGATCGTTAATGTTCTCTTTAAATTAATGTTGTGGTAAAACGTAATGATCATTTTGGGATAATAAACAGCTTAATTCAGAAATATTATTGATCATTTAGTTTTGTACCATAACAAATTATTAAAATATTTTAATTTTGTTTTGTTTTTGGTTTCGTACCATTTAAATTAATTATAAAAATAATTTTTAAAGAAATGTATATGAAATTAAGAATATAATGATATATATAAGTATATATATATAATAAATTTCTAGTTTTTACTAAACATTTTAGACAATGTTTGTTAAAACATTATTGTTGAAAAGATATATATGGTGTTAAAATGTATATGTTTGTTGAAAATTTTAAATTGTTTTTAGAAAATTAAGTAATTTTAATTTTGACCATGATTTGGACGTAGGTTTTGATGTAATTTGAGTTACATCCGCGGAAACAGTGAGGAATTCTTAAAATTCAAAATCGATTTGTGTTTCAACACGTGGGACGATTTGGTGTCGAAAATCTAGGTTAGGTGACACGTATATGAGCTCTAGGTTTTTTGCTATTAAATGCTGACCATTAGGGTTTATATACTGTTATTGCGGAAGATTGAATGATGTGTAAAGTTGGATTTCGCAGGTCTCCAACCTGCTGATTGGGTCTGCCTATTCCCCGACTGACCAGGTCTGGATTCTTCTTCTTATGATAGTAATCGTATATATATCTTTATCGGAAGATTTGGGGAGTGAGGTTAGTTGCTACCGTAGGGGAAACCTATTTAAAAAGTTGTGGTGTCTTGCTAGAAAATAATTCGCCACTGGTTTTATATAATTACCTTTCCAGGGTGATACTCAGAAGCCCAGGACAGACCTCGTGGGTCTGTGGCCAACTTTTGAGCAAATTTTCCTCGCAGAACAATGCTGATGTTAATTATTAAAATACTTTAACACTTGTTTATAAAATTGGTATTATTTAACAAAATGGAATATAAAATGGTTGGAATTGTAAAAACTCTATTAATTTTCAGTGAAATACACTTAATTTATTTTATACTTTTGGTTATTTGCCAATTATGATGTAAGCTCGGGTAAGATATTGATCGAAATGACCGAGAATGATAATTTTCCATAAAATCTAACCTCGTAGAATAATAGTGTAAAGTAAAACACGTATAACTTTTTAACAAGTTGTAACAAGTTGTTATATTTTTTTCTTAAAATTTGTATATGGCAATGTCGGACTAAAATGAACCCTGTCTTACCGAAACCATAATGTTTGTGAAATATAATTTATAATTTCTTCAGTAAAAATGCAAATAATTACTAACAATGATCCATTTACTAATTTAACTAATAATTATTAATTTTAATCATAATTGTTCAAATGTTTTTACTTTTAGCTGTAATGTTTACATTGTGTATCTTAGGAACATGTTGCTAGAGAATGTTGCTGTGATAACTGCTGATCAACATTGGTAAATAACAAAAGCTCCCAAACAAATAAACATTTCTGCAACAATAGCTCTGTACGTGAGTTTGTCAGATCAAACTTATGAGAAAGAATATTTGTAGATTAAAAAAAATAAATTATATGAAAATTTGTATAAAATTGAATTCTGTCATAAATTTCTCCTTTAATAGTAAACCGTTCATTACATTGGTTGGTTGAAAAAATTACCCCAGATCTTATTGATGATATAATTTCTGCAGAAATATCCGATCCAAATGTTGATCCAAATCTGCATGAAATTGTTATCAAAAATATGGTCCATGGTCCATGTGGGACCATCAATGCAAATTCTCCATGCATGGTTGACGGAAAATGCATAAAAAAATATCCAAGGCAATTGATTCAGGAAACAATCTCGGGAAATGACGGCTACCCACTTTATCGCCGACGTTCTGTGGATAATGGTGGACGATCAATTTCAATAAAGGTGCATGGAAATGATGTTGATGTTGATAATCGCTGAATAGTACCTTACTCTCCATTGCTTTCAAAAACATTTAAAGCGCACATTAATGTTGAGTATTGTCATTCAGTTAAGTCGATCAAATACATCTGCAAATATGTTACTAAAGGGTCTGATATGGTTGTATTTTCATTACAAAATAAAAATGATGAAATTCCGCAGTATCAAATGGCCAGGTACATTAGTAGCAATGAAGCAGTATGGCGAATTTTGGGATTTCCAATTCATGAGCGCCATCCAACTGTTGTTCATTTATCAGTGCATCTGGAAAATGGACAACGGGTTTACTTTACAGAAAGAAATGCTCGAGAGAGAGCAGAAGCACCACCGGCTACAACATTAACATCATTTTTTGATCTTTGTAGAAATGATATGTTTGCTAAAACTTTGTTTTATTCAGAAATTCCAACGTATTATACGTGGAATGCATCAACAAAGAAATTCCAACGTCGAAAGCAGGGGAAACCTGTTGATGGTTGGCCAAATTTATATTCAACAGATGCATTAGGTAGGGTTTATACCGTCCATCCTCAAAATGCTGAATGTTTTTATTTGAGAATGCTTCTGATTAATGTTCGAGGACCAACATCTTTTGAGACATTACGTAGTGTTGATGGCGTAGTATGTGCAACATATCGAGAGGCCTGTCAGAAACTACAATTATTGGAGAACGATTGTTATTGGGAAACAACGCTTGAAGATGCAGCAGTAATCAACCATCCATGGAAAATAAGGGCATTATTTGCGATAATATTGGTATCGTGCTCACCATCTAATCCAAAAGATCTTTGGAATAAATTTAAAACATATATGGCTGAGGACATATTACACCGGGAAAGAGTTACCACCAACAATGTAACGCTTCAACTAAGTGAAAGTATGTATAATGAGGCATTAATTCTACTTGAAGACAAATGCTTGGCGATAAGGAATGTGACACTCATTGAAGTTGGAATGATTGCTCCTATTCGGTCAGGAACTGATGCACAAGATCAAGATCTACGACGAGAGATGGAATATAATCATCAAAATTTGGAAATTTTACTGGAAGAAAATTTACCAAATTTACAACAAGAGCAGAGAATGGTATACAACAGTATACTAGCAGCAATAACAAACAAACATGGAGGTCTGTATTTCATTGACACACCTGGAGGAACCGGAAAAACGTTTTTAATTTCATTGATATTGGCAAAAGTTCGATCGCAAAAAAATATTGCATTAGCTATTGCGTCATCCGGCATTGCTGCCACACTCTTAGATGGTGGTAGAACAGCGCATTCTGCACTAAAATTTCCCTTGAAGCCTCAATTTTCCGAAGATTACACGTGTAACATAAAGAAAAATTCTTCAATTCAAAATTTTACAGGGGAAGGTTTTTATTATTTATTTCTTAGGCAAATTAAGTTAGAAAATTAAATTTTTTTCTGTTATAAATTCATAACGGTACAGAGTGTGACCCTGAAATTTTTATAGATGATGCAAATGATGCCAATGAATTTATTTATTACAAAAAACGATATTTGAAAAATATGTCGCTTGAGATAATTTTGCGGTTATGGCTCGATATTGTCATCAAATGAAAGGTTCATTCTTTAAGAAAAATTGCATAATTTAGTTACTAAATAAATAAATAACTTTTTAATTATTATGTATTTAATTTCGATGGGGGGTAGCGAAGCACACCGGGTATTAGCTAGTAGTATTTATAATTTATAGTTTTCAATTGACTGCTTTGTTGTATATTTTTACAGATTTGTATTGCTTTCCATTCACAAAGAGGTTGATTTAAGTGGCGATGACAATTTCATGTGTTTGCAGTATAAACATCTATGAAATTGTGAATGTCTCAATTATAAGAGGTAGTGGAAATCAATTTTATTATTTCTGATAAGTATATGCATACATAACACATACATACATTCATACATACATACATACATATAATTGGTCATTACAACCCTTCACTCGGCATTATGTTCTGGGCGTTAATTTTTCAACATTTTCAAATTACATTTTTGAGAAACTTTTTCATGGCAATTTTTATTTACTCTTAGAGTTTTTGCCAGAAATCAGTTGACCGGATGTCGATGAAGGAAATTGTTTTCCTACTTCCTTTGTTGGGGATGTCTGACCTGGGTTTTGAACCGCAGTCTCACATCTGATAAGCCAACACATTACCCATTAGACTACGGTATATACGGAATGATAAATTGATTTCTGTAAGATTATTGTGATACCATTATATAGAGCCTGTGTTCGATTGTTATATTCATAAAACACACATACATACATACATAATTGGCCATTACAACCCTTCAGTCAGGATTACGCCTAGCTTCTCAACACCACTCATGTTGTGTGCGTTAATTTTATACATGAGTGGCGGAACCTACAGTTTAAAGTCGACTCCGAACAACACAAAACACAATTGTTTAAGTTAAACAACTGATAAATAGTTTAATAGCAGGGGCTTAGCTAACCTCCACTGATGGATTTTTCACTAATCAGTTTCCATGAGTTCCCTGTTGACTTAAGCAGTGTAGGTACAGGAATGTGCTCACATACATACCTATATAATTGGCCATTTCGACCCTTCAGTCAGGATTACGGCCTAGCTTCTCACACTGGAATCATATTTGGTAGGCTAAATATCTTCATCCTTGGTATTCGCTAGCTTATAAATTTATTGAAATTCCCATTTCATTCTAGTTCCATCTTCCACATGTTAGCCGCCAATCAACAACCGAGTTGCAGCATCTGCTAATGTGCTGTTTGTTACATACTCTCTGATATGTATGCATCTTAGCCTGTCAATCAGAATACTTAGAAATCTTACTTTTATTATACACAGGCAAGAGCCTGTACAACCTTCCTAGGAGGAAAGAGTAATTGTTTGAAAAACAGAAGAAGTGATCTTCTTGGAAGCTTCAGCATAAGGAATACAACTCATTCTCAAACGTATGACCGAACTATAGGTTTCCAGTATTCTGGTATTCTTGTTGCAGCTATATCTGTCAAATTAGTTGCCATTCATTCAGTCTGTTGTGCCAAATCATCGTAGATGTATATAGGACATTCAATTACATGTTCAAACAATAAAATTGTTTGATTAAAATGGGTGTTCTATTCGAACAACATACCACACCCTTCGTTAAATTTACGATCGTATAATCATCATACTAAGACGACTATTCGTGGATAAATTCGTGTTTACTGGTTCAGTAAATATTCCACCAACTAACGTACTTGCAATGCGCAGGAGAAACAAAGTCAGTCAATTTCGCATAGCCCACTAGAACTCTGGCTTATTCAGAATACAATATGACGAATATTGTGTCGTGATTTTGGCCTTCATCCTAAGAAAATTGGACTTGCCCAAGAACTGAAGATAAACGACCACAGACAGCGAACACGATATGCAGTCCCGATTGCAATTCCACCCTAAACTTTCTATGGACACTTGTAGCAGAAGTTTGAGAAAGTAGAGAAGTTTTTCAATCATACTTACTTACTTAATTGGCCATAACAACCGGTTTAACGGATTTCGGCCTGCCACAGCACATCCTTCTAGGCGCCTCTGCTTCTTGTGCACATACGGCAGTTGGTCACACCAATCGATGACAGGGCTTCCTCGATTTGAGCTCATGCAGCTCACTGTTGGATCGGATACGGAAATCTCGAACACTCTCAAGGCTGCTGTATGTATGTAGGATGAGTGTCTTGTAGCGAAATTCAAAAAAACACTGGTTGAGTAAAAAAGGGAAACCACCGCGTTTAAACTAACGTCTATGACGGTAGTTATGCTTCACCATAGTTTTAGTTGCTTATGCATACTTAAAGACGTTTACATTGGAAAAACATTTTGTGCATAACAATTTTTTTAAATTATTTTGGAGTGGAGTCAATGAAATAAGAGTAAAGGAAGTATAACAAAAACTAAAGAAATTGTCACAAACAATTTAAAACAAAAAATAAAATCTTTGCTACCGTTTTGAAGAGAAAAAAGAAATTAAAAAATTTTGTATGGTAGTTTCAGTTGATAAGCTCGGTTTCAATTTGAACTTTTTTTCATTGACATTGAGAAGCATCTTGCATTTCCTTCTATATTTTATGGCAGAATTTTCTTATTCTAAGAGAAGATACAAACCTTAAATGAGAATAAAATATGGCCACATACTGTGTATGAAGTACATATAAACACTAGATGTAAATATACATATAAATAATAATAAAAAAAATAAAATATCTGTATATCGTCTAAAGAACTATTGAAGGCAATATGTTTATTACAATCTCGAGTCTAGACTCTGTTGGCAATTTCTATGCCAAAACTGACAGCGAAGTGTAGTGCTCTACAATCAACATTGTTGGCGTATAAACTTTACACTTAAAACCATTTTATTGGTTGGCTGTTGGATAGATGTTGCAGATGCTTTTGTCTATGGTGACAACAACAAATGGTCGTTTATTTTGGTCACATAATTTATCGATTTCAATTGACTACTTTGTTGTATATTTTCAGTGATTTATATTGCTTTTGATGGTCAGACAGTCTGATTTAAATCACAATGGCAATTTCGTGTGTTTGCTGTAGAAACATCGATGAAAAAGTGAGTGAGTGAATGTCTCAATTATATAGGACTGGAGAAAAAATTTATTATTATTGCATCAAATTGAAGGCTTTATTTGGTCATAAATCGGTAATATATTAGATATCAAAAAATATTTATATTTCGGCGACTTCCTCCCAGCAGATTTTTGCTAAAAAGTTTGAAGATGAATAAAAATTGCAATGAAAATTTTTCAAATAACTGTCGTCCAGAGTTGACTTCCGCTCGTGTATGAAATAAGCACATACACAACATTAGTGATATGAAAAGCTGGGCCGTAAATCAGACTGAAGCGTTATAATGACCAATTACGTGGCTCTGTATGTGTATGTGAAATTTCCCTTATGTAGGCACAAGTCAGCTGATCTCCAGCCATAGAAGCTACCATTTGTAAGACAGCGGCCGAAATGCTCGATAAAGTATACTATTACCATATTCACTGGCAACATTGATATGAAATTATCTTCAGAAGCCATTCATTTACTTATCACATTTGATATATAAAATATTGTGTAGAATCGATATGTATTGTTACGTTTTCATCTTTTTAAAAACGTTTGAAATATGAGCTTGTAAATTGCAAATAAAAATAAAAATAAATTTATGTTCAGTTTGCATTAATTTATTTATGCGTGCCACTGTTCACAACTTGATGTAAACAACAACAATTGCTCAATTGTTATTCCTCTTTGTATTCTTTTGCATAAACAACAACAATTGCTAGTCAATTTGTTCGATAGATCTTTATAACGGAGATCTTCAAACCACGATTACTTTCTTCAAACACCGAGTCTTCACTTAACACTGACTGAATTTTTACTGACTTCTGCTTTGTCTTGCCTTTTATATCGCAGGGTAAACAGTCTGATGGATGCTCCTGAAAGAGAATAACTTCGCCTTTTCGAAATCTCTATAAATATAAACGTGTTGTTTACGTTATTGTTGTTTGTATATATTGTTTACGTTTGTCCTTGCAGTGTTGTTGTTCTCTTTTTGTTTACATGTTTATCCCCTTTTTTATACTGGTTTTTTGTTGGTATATTTTTTTTTACTTGTTAATCATGTAAACAAGTTCATTGTTTTTGGTTTTGTAGCCTTTGTTTACAATTTAAATGATGTGAAAGGAAGACATAATTCCCATTTCCGTTAGAGTATTATAGATGCTTGTGTTTACATTGTTCAAAGTACATGTGTTGATATCGTTTCGCACATAGTTAAACGCGCTGAAGTTTTGGTAACTTAATTTGCCACCATTTTGTCTTAACGGTTTATTGCTTGTTTGGGTTTCTGGTCAAAAGTTCATGTCTGATATGTGGTTTAAAATTATTTTAATTTTTAAAGGCTTGGTTTCTTCATGAAAAAAGAAGGAAAGGCATAATCTTGGCATTTTAAATTAAAAAAAAAAAAATGGGTGGACTTTATGCAATACAATAAATACAAAATCATGTGTAGGAATTTATGTGTAAAATATTATGTCAATTCATCGAAGCGAAAACTATTTTCATAAATAAGATATACAAATGCAGCATTTTAAAATCTTCTAGCAAAACGACCAACTAAAGGAAGTAATGACCTTCTGTTCACATGCAAAATAGCTGTTTAAAGAAAATTTTCCGTTTTTATGCAACTCTTTGTAAGTGCCCACACCCATAACCAATAACCAAAAGCATGATGGAAAAAGTTTTTTGGTACAAAATCAAACCCTAAAGAGAACCAAACTTGGCAAGAATAAACATGAGAAGACTAATTCAGAATGAAAAGTTTTCTTCCTTAATTATACAATTACTTTGAAAATATTCTTATACTGACGCTGGATATCGAGATTAGAGTTTCATCTCTTAAAGGAAAAATATGAGGCAACATACTTCTAAGTCCTAGCCTTTAACCATTCATACACACACGTGCGCATGCAGATACTGAAACTAGAAACTTTATTTATTTAAGAAAATTGTATTTTTGGAAATAAAAATAAAAACAAAAACAACTGAACATGTTTTCTTTAAAAGGTTGCAACATACTCGTATGTTGAGAAAGAACTTTACAAGAAAGTTGGCATATTTGAAGGAGGATTTTTTGCAAAGTTTATATACGATTACATGGGCTGAAAAAAAAAAAATTTTTCGAAATAATTTGTTTATGAATATGCGTATATTTTTTATTGCTTATTATTCCTTATATTTCTGAAAAAAGTTTTTGTAGACCATTATTGGAAGTATTGACTGGTATCATTAAATCTGAAATATAAGCCAATTGATTAAAACTTTATGAACTGATTAATTTGTTTTGAAATATAGATTATATAAACTGCATACTTTTCACTTAGGCCATGTGTCATTTTGTATCCAAGCAATTAATAAAAAAAAGCTAGTAGAATACCAAAACACTACTGACCTCTGGTTGCTTTTCTAGATATAAAGGATGCTTGGAATAATGTTATTAACACCATGAGATAACTGGTTATAGACCCTGCTGTCACTGTTCTTGTGAAAAGGCTTCTAGTATACAGGCTTACTGAATCTACGTTGGACACCTTAAATTTTTTTTGAGTGGAGGTTTGAGGGACACCACAAAAAACCTTTACAACGAAACCTCAATCTTAACATTATACTGAAGACCATGGTAAGAGCGTGCTGCTTAACTATTGCAAGTACAGATAACGTAGCACCAGTGATCCAAAATTACTTTCAGAAATTCTGGTATCTGCGGTTAGATTACTATCGAATTTCGATGCAACGAAAGCGCAGGGATAGTACTGATTACAAGGAGATACAAATTTCCAACCCTTAGTACCAAAAGAGTAGGTTAGGGTTAGGTTAGAGGACGTGTACTTGTAAACTGTGACAAGTACAGTACCCGGAGGTCAAATTGACCCATTGTACAACGTCCTAGCTTCTCACACCACTCGTGTTGTGTGCGTTAATTTTATACATGAGACCTACAGTTTAAAGTCGACTCCGAACGACAGATTTTGAGGAAATTCTTCATGGCAGGTTTATGAATGCAATGGGTGCATTGGCTTCTGCACAACCACACGTGTGGCTTATTAACGTACACACCAAGATAAAAGTAAGCCTCACAAAGGATGATTTAATGTTTTCTCGTTGGCCCATCTAGCAAAGCGAAAAAGAAGCGGATGATCATGCGGCTTCAACTCTTGAGCCAATTGAATTTTGTGTCATACCGAAATTTTTTCGCAAAATTCAACGTAAGCTGAAGCGTGAAATGTTTAATTCTTGAGAACGATGACGAGTTGATGTTAGTGGATTCTCACGCAAACCCTCAGCCAAAGCTTCGATGTTTACGGGTGTACTCACTGTACGAGTACACTCACGTCTTGGCGCATCAACAATGAAACCAGTTTCACGAACTTTAACAATAAACTCCTGGGACCTGTTGGTCTTTCTCTGCCACCAAATTTTGTCCGACATTTTCGTGCAATTTCAGACTAATTGTCTTCGTTTTGGACATAAATTTCCAATAAATACCGACGTTGCTCAAGCATAAATCGATTCAGTCATTAGAAAGGCATAAGTATTGTCCGATTCGAAATAACCGATGGTTCAAATTTAAACCGATAGGTAGGTAGGTAGGTTTGTTGTAAGCTTAAGCCCTCATGTAGGCTCGTTGCGCTCTCAGAATTGACGCAACCTAGAATATACCGCATTGGAGAGTTGAGATCGTGGTCACCACATGTTGATGTGACGTGAATAAAACAGAATAGCACTCATTCGGTTCATTTCGTCCAGTGGAGATAATACACTGAATTTTGTAACAGAATAGAGTGACATAAGTATTGCCAGATTCGAAGTAACCAATAAATGGTTCATTCGATACTTCCATTGTTGGTATGCAGCCACGATTGTATTCCCACTTTGTAAACTTTCTGTGAGCTCTTGCGGTGAAAGTTTAAGAATAGTGAAGGCACTCCCCGACCGTAAATCTGTTAAAAATTAATATCACTAGTTGAATATACTAGTTGAATATAAAAAAAGGGAAATTACTACCTTTAAACGAATACCTATAACGGGGGCCTATAACGTGGCCTATAACGTGAGTTATGATTCACCGTAGTTCTAGTCGCTCATGCATATTTAAAGTAGATTCAATAGAAAAAGAGTAAAGGAAGTATAACAAAAAGTAAAGAAATTGTCACAAGCAATTTAAGTCAATAAATAAAATCTTTGCTATCGTTGAAGAGAAAAAAGAAATTAAGAAATTTTATATTGCAGTTTCAGTTGGTTAGCTCAGCCTTAATTTAAACTTCTTTTTTTCATTGACGTTGAGAAGCATCTTGTATTTTCTTTGATATATTATGGTAGAATTTTCTTGTTCTAACAGAACCTACAAATCTTAAAGAGAATAAAATATGGCCACTTAATGTTTATGAAGTAGATACAGTAAGACCTCGCTTAATGCGGGGAATACGTTCCAATAAGTTCCTGCGCTAAACGAAACAGCGTTCGTAATGTGATTGCGACTTCGGAAAATACAGTTGGAATCTTTATTCTGAACAGACTAACAAAAGAGCGTTGAAAAAGATACACAGTATGCACCGTCGCTATACCGCTTTTGGTGTATGAATGGCCGTTTAACTTGCACACATATACAACAAGTATCAATACAGTGTGCGATTTAGGGAATCTCAATACTACCGCACAATAATGAAACATCGTTAACCGGAGCCGCGTTAAGCATAGAAAATAAAAAAATACAGATAGTATATCGTATAAAGAACTATTCAAGGCAATATGTTTACAACAATCTCGAGTCTAGACTCTGTTGGCAATTTCTATGCCAAAACTGACAGCCAAGTGTATTAAGTAAGTGTACCTACTGTGCTCTACAATCAACATTGTTGGCGGATAAACTTGCACTCAAAACCATTTTATTGGTTGCCTGCAAAAAAGATGTTGCAGATGCTGTTGTCTATGGTGACAACAATAAATGGTAGTTTATTTTCGTCACATAATTTATGGTTTTCAATTGACTACTTTGTTGTATATTTTCACTGATTTATATTGCTTTTCATGGTCAGACAGTTTAACTTAAATCACGATGACAATTTTATGTGTTTGCGGTAGAAACATCGATGAAAAAGTGAGTGAGGGAATGTCTAAATTATGAAGGAGAGGAGAAAAATTTATTATTATTGCATTAAATTTAATGCTTTATTTAGTTATAAGTCGGCAAATATGTTAGTATTGTGATGGCAATCTCTTTATTCCTAAAGCTATAAACACATTAGACGCAGCACAGCAAACACAACAATTTTGCAATAGCAGCCTAAAGGAAGTTGCATGAGTATTAATTATAATAAAGGCAGCGGCAGCAAAGCATAAGTAAAGCATATCAAGAGTAGTTGAAAGCAGTTCAAGAGCAGCCTGTAAGAACAGTGTTTGGTGTAATTTGTGGACCGGCAGTATTTTTCTGACGTACTCCTTCAATAGTAATGAAAGTTGCAGTGTTACACTCAATAGGCGAGGTAGCGTTGAACGTTCTTTGTCACTTATTTGCAGAAAATAGAAGAATTTGAATTCATTTATATGTGGTTTCAACATAACTAAGCTATATGCTTCATGGCACCACGAACTCATTGATATCTCATTTTAGAGGACTTGCAAACATACATAATGCAAATTCAAACCATTCGAATATTTCCGGTTTAGATATGTGTACAATGTACATAATTTAGTATGCAATGCGTTGGCTAATTAGAAGTGAGCTCCTGGCTAAGAAATCTCCATCGAAACGAAATATAAAATACATATTTTTTTTCAGCTGATTTCTGGTAAAAACTGTGAGAATAAATAAAATTTGCTATGAAAAGTTTCTCAAAAATCTGTCATCCGGAGTCGACTTTAAACTGTAGGTCCCGCCACTTATGTATACAATTATGTAACAGACACAACATAAGTGTAAAGTTAGGTCGTAATCCTGACTGAAGGGTTGCAATGACCAATTATTGATGTATGTATGTGTATGTGAAATTTCATAAAAGCTGCCATTATTGGTAAGACAACGTCCTCTCTCTGGCAGCATTAATATAAAATGGACTTTAAAACTAAATGCCATTCATTTGCTTATCACCTAGATACATACATATGTATATACGATGGCAAATTTGAAAATTTATTTTTTGTTGTGAATAAAACGAAAACGTTTATTATTATTTTCTTTATTTTTTTTTTATTCTGTTTAGAAATGAAACGTTATTTCATTCATATTTCATGGCCTGACAGTACCTCATTCGATCGGACCAATTTTCATGCACTTTTAATACACGATTGTCTCCGTTTAGTCGGCATAGCACTTTTCTTTGACGGCGACCCACAGAAAATAATCCAGCGGTGTCAAATCTCAGCTTCTTGGCGGCCAATTGACAGCATCATTTCAGCCATCACATCTTTGAAGCAATAAATCGATTGTGGCATGAAATGTGTGTTAAGAAACTGAGGCACTTGACTGCTTCTTCCGACACTTGAAAAATATATTGGTTCCACCAGTGAACTTCACACTGAATTTTTCATGCCCATAACAGCAAGAGCATCTGGCTCATTAATACTTACGGCACCCACTACTACATATGAGGCAATATTATTCCTGCGCTTGTGTGTTAATAAGCAGCATTTCTTTAAGAACGACGTTGACTAGACTATATATCGTTGATTACCAACTTTTGGCTTGAATCGGATAATATGGACTTCAACGGCAATTAGTTCTTACAGGACGGCGTTACACCCCACATAACTCATACACTAGCGTTTTGAGGGCAATTTGAACCCCTGGTGTTTTCTTAAATCACAGGTGTAGTAAGCCCACATAAACCATGTCATCGGTCTAATTCAACCTGATTTATGAGCCAGAGACATGGACAGTTGGATATTTGAGATGCGCTCCACCCAGAGAAGTTGTGATGGACATTTAAAATTTATATTCATGGAATAAAAAATACCGACGATATCTCACATACACTGTTTTATTGAAATTTAAAAATAGAGTGCTCATAACTAAGGACCCTATATTATCTTAAAAATTTGGTTTAAATATTTTACTTCGATGCAAATCTATTACTAAACATTTTTTATTCTCGAGTCGTAAATACATACAATATATGGGGTTTAAGTGGCGCATAGCATCAGACATAAAATAACATTTTGTATTGGACATACTTAGCGTACAACATTTCTTATCTCTTTTATAACTTTTATGTCATTTTTCTCATAATACTTTCCTCTTTCTCCTACCAAAGATCTTATTAAACAGAATTCCCTTTTGAAACCAACAATAAACTGTAGGCACATACTTCTACAGTTTCAAGTGTCATAATGCTTTTGATCTCTTCTTTTATACGCAGGAATTTAAGTCATGTCTTGAACATTTTGTTTGAGTTGTTTGCATTGAACAATGCTTCAAATAAAAAGGACTTTTTAGAGATTATCTTAAGAGGACAAATATTATCAAAATTTTTCGATTACATATTTTCATTGCATTCTGTCGTGGTCGGTACCACATTTTTAAGTTCATTGTTATGTTACAGGATTTTTTTCGCAATGAGTGATATTTATATTATATTATTACATAAATAAGGAACTTGAAAGCCTTTAAATGGTTTAAAGTTTTTTCATAAAACCCATTAATCCATTCACGCCCGCCATCCTCGTATAAGGACGGTTGTTCATGTACACTTATAACTTTACTTTGGCAATTAATTTTTAGTTTTTGTGCAAACTGGCATAAAACTTTATGATGCAGTACATAAGACATAAGTATCATTAATTTGTGGTAATATACTCTGGCGATTTTAAAAATATTTGGCCCTTCCTAATTAGGCAAGGTTCCGCTAATCGTCGCATCGAATACACCTTTCGCCGAAACATCCTCTACCATACGGACAACATTACACAGCCGATGGATATTAATGCGTTGCACACATTTTTACAAATTTATTTTTTTGTTGTTAAGATGTGGAAGATACAGACTACGAAGATACAGGCCATGATGTAGTGCCTACTAGAATATAGCCTACAGTTGTGGTTTTTGTATATACCCTTTTAGGTTAAGATATCTCGAAAAATTAAACATTTTTAAAAATCCATCAGAATTGTCATATTCGTAGCTAAATTCCAAATTAATTTCATATTAATGGAATATACTTTCTTTTTAATTGAATTTAAAATATATTATTCAGACGCATCATATTACATGTATCCATCTAGTTACTCTGAAAAGTAGCAATAAAAATTCTTCGATTTTGTCATACATAAAACTGAATTAAATATCACTCATACGTGACATATGTACTTGTTATGAATGAATTTTACATTTTAAATATGAGTATAATGTAAGTAAATATAATGAGTTTGTGATTTAAAGGTTTAAATTTAAAAATGTAATAAAACAAAAATGGGTTTGAAATTTTTATAAATATATTTTTATGTTGTAACAACAACTGTTCCGATTAGGAATGGAATATTATTTCATTCATAAGGCTGGCGCGGCTGGCATTGCAGTACCTCATTCGATCGGATCAACTTCCGTGCACCTTTACGAGTGTAAAGGGTCGTATCTCTACAATGGCAACACGAAACTTGGCCGTCAAAGGCTCAATTGTTTCGGGTTAAACGGCATAACATGTTTCTTTAACGGCGTCCCACAGAAAATAGTTCAACGGTGTCAAATCGCAGCATCTTGGCGGCCAATTTACATTACCATTTCGGCTAATTAAACGGCCATCAAACGTTTGATGCAATAAATCGATTGTGACATGAGATATGTGGTTAGTTGCACCATCCTTTTGAAATCGAACATTGTTTACATCACTATCAAGAAAAGCGAATACAAAAAATCGATTATTACGGTCTGATAGGTGTCTCCATTGACTGTAATGATTGCGCTGTCCTCATTTCCAAAGAAACATGGGCCAATGATGCATCTGTTCCACAAGCCGCAGCAAACATTTCGAGTAACGTGCATTGGCTACTAAAAGACCACGTGTGGGTTTTCTGAGTCCCAGATATGGCAATTTTACTTATTAACGTACCCATCAAGACGAAAACGAGCTCCATCCAAAAATATGACTTCCTTTCGGCAAAATCGACATCATCGATGCATCTAGCGAAGCGAAAACCAAGCGTATGGTCATGCGACGTCAACTCTGGTACCAATTGAATTTTGTAAGGCGTCATACCGAGATCTTCTCGCAAAATTCGACGTAAACAGATGCGTAAAATGTTTAATTCTTGAGAACTATGACGATTTGATGTTGATGGATTCTCTTTCAGGCACACTTTCAGCCACAGGTTCGATATTTTCCGGTGTAAGCACTGTACGAGCACGCTCACGTCTTGGCCCATCAGCTATGAAATTAGTTTCACGAAATTTAGCAAACTTGCGTATATCAGGCACTGTTGGTCCTTCTCTGCGACTAAATTTTGTACGACATTTTCGTGGAATTTTAGACCAATTGCCTTTATTTTGGAAATAAATTTCAAATAAGTCTCAACGTTGCTCAAGCGTGAATCGATTCATTGCGTTCAGTGGACAGAATGTATTGAATATTGTGACAGAATAGAATGACATAAGTATTGACAGATTCGAAACAACCAATCGTTCAAATTTAAGCTGATAATATAGATGGCCCGGCCCATCCGATATAAGAATTCGTAACCTGTTGAATACTTAATTGGTGTTGGTTAAATTCTTTGCCAGAATTTTTTCTTTGTTTCATTACTTTTTAAAGCGTTCAAGTTACTTCGATGTCATGGCATGTGTTCCAGGTTTTTAACAAAACAATTTTTTTGACATAAATTTGTTTGAATTACTTGCCACACTGTGGGTGGTTAATTGAAATTAAATTTTCTGGTACAGAAACAAAAATATTAAACAAGCAAAGATGCTATTAACAGCAAGTGATTTAATTTGTTTATGAAGATACGTCTTCAAGCTTCTGGCGACTTGTAATTAAATTCATTTTTGTTTTTCGTTCTCTTTTTTAATTTCATCAGGTTTTTGACTAACTTTTGGTAACTTTCTTTGGCTTCCATTAAAGAAGTTATCAAAAGATGTTGATTATTAATTTTCTAATTGGTATTTCATTACTTAGCAAATTAGGAAATGTTGTCGTTCTCTCGATTTGATTGTTGAAAAAAAAAATTGTTTTTCGATCAATTTTGATGAGCTGTATTCAGTTCAAATAGGGTGATTTTTTTCTACAGCAGTAGGTACTCATAATATATTCAGTGCATAGTATATAAACAAATTGTTAATCTATACAGTTTCATGGGAAAACAGTTATTACAACATAATTATTCTAACCACTTATGGTGTGTGCATTAATTTTATTCATATGTGGCGGTACCTACAGTGTAAAGTCCACTCCGAACGACAGCTTTTTGATGTTTGTCATTGCAATTTTATTTACCTTCAGAGCTTTTGCCAGAAATCTGCTGAGAGGAAGTCGCCGAATATCTATTCAAGTTTCGTTTTGCTGGAGATGTTTGACCTGGAGTCGGGTTTTGTCCAGAGAAACTAAATCAGCTGTATAGTTAAAGTATGGTTAGTCTTTGCTGGGTTCCACGTCATAAGAGAATTCTAGACAATGAACAAGAAGCCGAGATTGGCTCCCACTCTGCTAATGGGACCAGAACCCTTCTGTGCTGTTCGAATACTTGTGTATTTTTAATTGTGTGTTTAATTGGATATATTTGGACAAGCTCAACCATAAGGAAAATAAAGAGCGACAAGGACTCTATTCAAATTAAGTAGTCTTTAAGGCAATCAAAACTTTTGTTGTGAAACTGTAATAAGAGGAGATCAGAGTCATGCATCAGAATACCAAGAAATAACTTGAGGTTTGTAACGTTAATTTGACAAAGCACTGTAAATTCAGGAAAAACTTATTCAGAATGGAGGCTGTCTGAAGTTTAACATAAAGATTGTATGACGATGAAAATGAATCATCCTAACACACTCTTGGAACGTGTGAAACAGAAATACATCCCAGAAAGAAATACCTAAAGGGATGCCATCTCATGCTATCTACGCAATAATTGCGTAGGCCCCCTATACCGCATACATGGACGCAGTAAATGCGTCTACTAGGTTCTGAGCCGCTCTGACATAGAAGAAAACGGAAGACTTAACGAACTAATAAAGAAGAGATCGGAGATGTCTGTAGAAAAGACAATGAGGGGATATATGCGCACCTACAAGAATACTTTTTCAAATTGGAAAAAATAACAGGGAATTCATCATACCGTAGGTGTCCATCATAACTGTTTGCCGAATTTCTAAGGCAGGAGAATCAGGGAACTACTTGAGCAGTACGCACTCTAACAGGAACATTAGGTGGGCACTGCGGTATTAGCAGTTTCGCTGACATGTTCGGTATGACCCACTAGGATTACTGCAGAAGTTGTTAAGATGTAGAAAAAACGTGATCGGTACAGCACCTTTTATGTGAGTGTCCTGCACTTAAAAAAGATGTCATCGGCTTTTGGGTGATAGAACGTTTGAAGATAGTGGCGAACGTACCAATAAGGGAACTCACCAGTTACATTTGGAGCTCAAACCCGCTACAAACGGATCATGACAAGAGGGCACTGCTTAATGGAACTCTTGAGAGAACTTGCTTGTGAATGGCAAGCTAGCCGCTTAGCTAACCTAAGTATGTTTTTACACTTTAAATTCCAGTACATTTAACTTTTTTAAATTAATTTTTACAACACATTGTAAATTTCATTATTTAACAAAGGTATTATTACGTTTTTACCTTTTAAAAAGTTTAAAATATGAGTTCGTTAATTGCAAACGAAATAAAAATAAATTCGTGTTTAGTTTCAATTAAATTCTTTATTGTACGTACTACTTTTGTGTGCCATCGTATACAACTTAACAAATACAACAATAATTGTTTGTTCGCTGTTCGTCTTTACTTACAGCGCAGATCTTTTCAACTACGATTTTCATACCACAACCATTCTCTTCGCACGCAAAGCGTCTTCACACAAGACTGACTGTATTCTTACTACTCGTGGCCTGCTTTGTCCTGCCTTTTTATATGCCCAAGTAATTAGTGTGGTAAAGGGTATTGGAGTAGAACGTTCAGGGTTTCGCCTTCTTTTGTGTGTTTTGTTCATATTGCTTGTTGTTGTGTTCTCGCTTACTTGTCTATCCCCTTTTTTTCATACCGATGTTGTTGGTTTACTTGTGACAAATTCGTTGTTTTTGTTACTGTAGGTTTTGTTAATCATGTTAATGTTAAACGATGTTTCCATTTTCGTAACAGTATTAATTTTCAAAACACAAAAAGGTTTTCAATTTAAGTTATTAAAGACTTTAGCCACCCCTTTCCCTTACAACACATACAAACTTCTTACAAACACCAAAGGCAGTATGCCATGCTTTATTAAAAAAGAGAAAAGGTTTCTTAATTTGTAATATTTCTTAAGTTTCTTAAGGTAAATTAAACTTAAAGAACATCAAGACACAATGGGCAATATGGAAAACTGAAAAACCACTTGTAAAATTTTGCTTTAAAGGCATGAAAAAAATCAGTTTTGCATGGAATGAATGAATGGCAATGAAAAATGGATTTATTTCAGAATGGAAAAAAATAAAATTCATGGGTTAATCAGATCGATTAGGCAGGAAGATAATGATGTGTGTCTGGTGGCATGAAGTATGAGAAATATTTCTCCAACGACTTGCTCTCAGCAGATTTCGGGCTAAAACTCTGAGAGTAAAATAAAATTCTCATAAAAAAAATTCTCAATAAGCTATAGTTCGGAGTCGACTCTTAACTGTAGGTCCTATCACTACTGTATACAATTAACACACACAACATAAGTGGTGTGAGAAGTCAGGTCCTTATCCTGACTAAAGTCTTGTAATGATTAATAAAGTCTGTAAGCATTAAACGACTAGAATGGATTATGACCAGAATAAGCTACGGTACATAGCAATTTAAAGTTGCAACATGACCGCCGAACTCAAAGCCAAACCGGTTCAAGATTAAATTAATGCATTAAGCTGAGAGCTGCTACCCCAAACCGACCTATTCTTCAACCCTTCTGACTTCTATTTATTTTCATTGATAAGACACGCATTGGCTGAGCAGCAGTTTGTTTCCTACAAGGAAGTGTGGTTGATTTATTGGTTTGCTTCAAAACACGAAGTTTTATTGGCGTGCAATCCACAAATTATCTGAAAAATAGAAAAACTGAGTAGCCAGCAGGGGCCAATACTTTGAACAAAATTTTGTTTACTTTCCCGTTAAAAATTTTTAGTTTATTCTCATTAAAAAAGGCTCATTTCATAGCACCACATCTGGTATATTTATAAATAAACGCATCAGTGTTTGTATGGTGCTCGCAATTTAAATTCCAAAAAACTTATTAAAAATTTCTAGTATTTCTTATTCTTTAAGAACACCGAGCATTAAAAAATAAATTCAAAACCAAGAGATTAAATAATATGCAGGACAATAAAAAAGAACAAAATACAAAGGTTAGATACTTTGAGCATGACAGAGTTTATTTACACACCAACACAATAACAAAGGAATAACAAAAGGAAGAAATGTAAAAGTCGTTTCTATCGTTCGCAGGCTTGAGAGTTGGGAGACTTCTTGATTTATGGGAAATAAATGACTAGAATGACTTCAAAGGTGTAAATACAAATGAAATCTAAGTTTTGCCCAATTGCTGCTGTCTGTGTTGAGGTAAGCATTTAAGGAGCACTACAAAGGGGTTTAAATAATTCAAGTGAAGAGTTTTAAAGCATTCATTATATAAATCAAAGAAATTTTTTATTTATTTATGAAATTCATGGATGGACCGATTTAGTTAAAATAAAAAACACTAAGAAAAGTTTTTTTCTTAACCTGTTTTAAACGAACAATTCCTTTTTAGTACGGCTGGTTGATGATTGTTCAACGAAAAGCCGTTCTACGACTTTGAACACATTCGTCCCAATAGTGGTGGAATTGTAGCAGTCTAGTTAGAGTGTCTGGCCATGGTTCAAATCTCATGTTAATCGTCACGATTCTGCGACTTCTTCTAGTAGATTTGTAGCAAAAACTTCAGTAATAAATAAAGTGCCATGAAAAGTTTCTCAATAATCTGTCTTTCGACTTTAAACTGTAGAACCCGCCACTCATGTATAAAATTAACACACACGAGAGAAGTGGTATGAGAGTCAAGATACGAATGTCTCCATAGGGAAAATTTATTGTGAACGGGCCTTAATTTTTTTACTTTGTTTTAGTGATCATATCTGTCAAACGTCATTAATATACTGTTACGAAAATTGAAACGGTGTACATCGTTTAGCATTAAAATAAGCAAAAGCTACACAAACAAATACAACGCACTTGTTACAATAAACTAACAACATTAGTATGAAAGAAAAGAGGATAGACAAGTAAGCGAAAACGCAACAACAAACAAAACACACAAACAACAATGAAGTCGCGATAGAGTTCTCGAGAAGGCGAAACCCCGAACGTTCGACTTCAAGAACCTTCATCAGACTGAATACATGCCCATACAAAAAGGCAGGACAAAGCAGGCAACGAGCAGAAAAATTCAGTCAGTCTTGTGTGAAGACGCGGTACGTGTGAGAAAACAGTCGTGTTTTAAAGATCGTCTTTGTAAAGATGTACCGAAAATTAGTTAGTGTGTACGCAAACAGAAGTGTAAAGAAGAATAACGAATTAAGCAAATTATTGTTGGATTAATCAAGTTGTAAACGGTGGCACACAAAATTAGTGCGAACAATGAAGAGTTTGTTTTTATTTTGTGTGCAATCAACGAACTCCTATTTGAAACGTTTTTAAAGACGTAAAAACGTAATAATGCATTAAATCAATTAACAAGCAAAAAAATTTAAAAATTACAAACTTGTTGCCAAAAAATATTGACTTGTCAAAAGACCTACAGTTTAATGTCGACTCCGAACGACAGATTTTGAGAAACTTTTTCATGGCAGGGTTATTTACTCTCAGAGTTTTTGCCAGAAATCTGCTGAGAGGAAGCCGCCGAAGAAATATATATATTTTTTTGTCATTTTTCGTTTTGATGTCTGGCCTGAGGCTCGAACCCGGGCTTTACTCCTAATAAGCGAACTACCTACTAGACTACGGCGACTTCATAAGGATAAGAACAAGACCTTGTCGAAAATCGCTAACGAAAGGAATATGGACCGTTATCGCAAAGCATTGTCTTCCTTGGAATGTTTTCAGATATTTCATACATGTTTTTAAACCTTCCGTAAATCTTGATTAACAACATACTTATCACCACTGCCTTGCAAGGATACAATATGTGGAATACTGAACTACAACGAAGAGTTGCAAAAGCAACAGCCATAGAGAGTGCAATATAAATGAGTAGTTTTTATCAAATTCCTCTTCCACTTGTATCCCGTGTAAACAAGCAGAAACAAAATGCGTTTCCATGTTACAAAGTATTTTGTATTGCAGTTTTTACTTGTGTGCGTAAAATAAGATGTTCCTGTGCCAACGGCGAAATAAGAAAACCCTAACTAAGCCAACAACAACAATAACCATTAATACCCACCATCTTAGGGGTTTCACGGATTGCTGGTAAAAACTCTCATCGGAAGCAGTGCTTGTTAAAAAGAAACTGACTGCAACAACTTGTAGAGAAAACTCGAACTATCCTTCTAAAGCTTACAAACCAAACCGCACATCTGCACCAAAAGCCATTAGAGCCTTATGATTTGGAAAAAGAAAACTACATTCGAGTCTAATAGATGGCAAGCTGCCTAAAAGAACGATTGAATGTTTAAAGAGAAACATTTCATTTGATGTATTGCAGTTTATGTTGCGATTGGCATAATCGTTGGTAATAAAAACGTAAAAGAAAAAAAAATGTTTCATTCACTGGGTTTATTTGGTGAAATTATAAGGAATTTCAAAAATGTCAACGTATGCAGAGTTGTTTTTAAAAACTTCTTAATTTCATCCTAAATTTCAGTAAAACAAAATATGTGTGCGATATGGATGGATGGAAAATTACACTGACAATAAATATACTTTTGCATAAATATGTGAGTATGTAATATGTATGTTTGATAACCAAATGTTCATATCACTACTACTTAAGAATTCTCATGTAGTTCACACACACGTCCACACTATCAAAGGCATTTAAATCTTCCCTCCCACCTTGTTTTGTGTGAGTGAGCTTGTGTGTAGGAATAACAGCGTTCATTGAACATGGCAACATAAAACCAAACTTGTCATGTAATTGTATTTTTCCTTGTAAATTTTAAAACATGCGTAGGGATATGTTTCGGTGTGTTAGTAATAATTACAGTGCTTAAAAGAACTGTCTGCATCATTTGTATACTCTTGCTAGGACATAACATGATGCATACATAAACTTGTGTGAATAAAACAGATGGTCAGATGCTGAACATAATTAAACTAACACAACAACAATTTACAAGGACAATAAAAAAACTTGGTGGTGAAACCTACTTGTCGTATGCATAGTGACAGTCACATGTCTGTATGTGTAATAAATTTACTTAAATTTTCTCACATGGAAAATGTCATTTTCAATTCTGTGCGAATTTTTTAAAACCTACATCGAAGATATGTAAAGGGTGCCTCAATAAGAATCAACATTTTCATGGTAAATTAAAAACACGTATTTCTTGAGATAGTTTGTAAAGAAAAACAAGTTTCGATTAAGTATGCCATCAAATATCCATATAATGGTCACCACAACTCTGATGGCAGTCTATTACTTTTTTCATGAAATTCTGCATGACTTTTTGACAAAGAAGTGGCTGTATCTTATAGAAATAACTCTAGATGTTAAATAGCTCCGCCTTAAATCGTCTAGCCTTGGTGGTCAATCAACAAAGGTAGGCATAATTAACTCAAACAAGACAGAGTTAGTACTATTCACCATGCGAACTCTATTCACCCTCAATTTTATACTTCTAGTATCAGGTAGGAGCAGTTCTCGCGTTATCCTATTACGTCAAACACTGGGATCGGAGATGTCAGAGGAGGAGACCATAGAGGGGACATATGCGCCCCTGCCAGAAACAACACATCTGATTGCAGAATTTCAAAACCGCTTATCCAGCAGTGAACAACAGGAAAACCAAGGAACTACTTGAAGTCGACAAGAGAGGGGTTCGCACTGGCAATTTTGCTGACAAGCTCTGTCTGCCACAACAGGATTACTGAAGAAGCTGCTAGGATGTGGAAGACATGGAATCGGTACAACATATTGTTTTGTAAATGCCCTGCACCTCAAAACAGATGTCATCGGGTTTTGGATGACAGAACGTTTGAAGATCTGGGCATGAACGTGCTACTAGGGGGCTTACCCCATATTGGATGACACAATGGGCCATATGGCCACCAAGTGAACTTAGGTATAAAATTAAGGTACACAACACGAGTGGTGTGATAAGCTAGGCCGTAATCCTGACTGAATGGTTGTAATGGTCAATTGTGTATGTATGTATTGCCCTTTTGGTAGGCATACCCTACCTTCGTTCCGGCAACTGACTTCTGCAGGAGCTGTGTGTGAAAGAAGAGACTGTCTTTTACCTTATGAGTCAGTGTCTTGCCCTTGACTGACATCTTTAACAGAGCTATTTAATATATAGGGATTGCTGCTATAGCAAGATTTATTTTATACTCTGCTTGGTTTCTGTTAGGGAGTATATTATTTCCGGGTATAATTGATTCTGATATCACAGTGGTTCTAAATGTTTGCTTAAGGGAGATCTCTGCTTTTAAGAGGAGTCCGTCTACTTACATAACCTAACCTAGTCATGATATTGCAAAATGCTTATACCGACCGCGCTTAAAACCATATCATAAAATAGTTAACGACAGTTGTTTGTCATTATTATTTATCTTGTTTGTTATTCTTTACATTATTTTATTAAACAGTTTTCTCATAAATGTTCTCTCAATAATGCTCATTTCAGTTTTTACTTTCAGACTCCATTCACTTAACATGTGATTGCCTGTAGATTGCCGAAAACCATTACGTACAGAAAGGCTAAAGTGAGGTATAACATCTTAAAGGGAAATATATAAAAAATAAATACAAAACAGATAAAGAAAATATAAAAAGACGTAGAATTGCGTCAGACAAATTTAAATTCCAGCACGTATGAATGCCAAAAGGCATATGGCACATGATACGTGCATTTACTTGCGGTATCTATGGATATATTTTCCTTATAATATCCTGCGTCTTGTCAGCACACAGGCAATAAAATTAAACTATCCGGCATAAGCATAAAATTTCCTGTCAATTACATGGCACATTCCATGTATTTTCATTCCAGTAGTACACACCAGAGATCAGCAATAAATCGTTTTTTCGCTACTCATAAGTACTCATGAAGTTTTGAGTATGAGTGAGTCAACTGTATTGAAATTCAACTCCTCTGATTCATTCGTACTCACTACAACATTGATTTATAAGTACAAGTTGCAATGAATATGAGTACAAGGTTGATATCAAACTTATAACATTCAAAATATGTTTGATTCATAAGCCTACTCATTCAGATTCATAAATTTAGAAAAATATTTATAATACTCATAAATACTTATAATACTTATACTGATAAATGATAAATGAAAAAAAGAAAGAGAAGAGACAAAGACTGCAAGCAAAGCGAACACACAACCTTCAAGTGAGTAGTGTAGTATAGTATTCGTACGCGAATGATACTTATTTTGTGATTCTTGTAAAGGTATTGTTAAGTATGAGTACGATGAGTACTTCAAACTTTGAATATGAGTAGTATGAGTATGATATTAAAATAAGTATGAATGCGTATAAGTATCAGAAATTATGAGTATAATTCGAATCTACTCATCTATTTGAACACTCATTGCTGATCTCTGACACACACAAAATGTTTATGAAAGAAAACCTTCTTAAACGCTGCTGAGAAAAAAAAATGCGAATAAAGGAGGTTATAGGTGTGGTTATACGTAAACAACTATTGGAGATTTAAAAACAGGAAAGTAGCGAAAAAAGTGTAGTAAAAAGAAAACATATAAAATTTTTGATTCCAAATTTTTATTTTCGTCCAGGAAGATTTTTCTTTTTGCAACCAGCACTGAGGGGATGGACCCTACTCATGCAGGGCATTGTGTTGGAACTATAAAAATATTGCTACGAAAATGTAAACGGTGTAACATCGTTTAACTTTGGAGTGATAAGCAAAAGCTACAAAAACAAAGGCCATGAGAATGAAAGAAAAGGGGATAGACAAGTAAGTGAGAATGAAACAACAAGCAACGTGAAAATACACAAACAACAATGCAATCGCGATAGAGTTCTCGAGAAGGCGAAACCACGAACGTTCGACTTCAAAAACTTTCATCAGACTGTTGGGCATATAAAAAGGCAAGACAAAGCAGGCAACGACAAGTAAGAACTCGTTCAGTCTTGTGTGAAGACACATTGCGTGTGAAGAGAACAGTCGTGGTTTGAAGATCTCCGTTGTAAAGATCTGCGTTGATAGTGTCTATGCGATAGTGGAAAAAAGAATAGCGAACAACCAAATTATTGTTGAATTCATCAAGTTGTATACAGTGGCACACAAAATTGTGTGAACAATAAAGAATTTAATTGAAACTAAACACAAATTTATTTTTATTTTGTTTGCAATCAACGAACTCATAGTTTAAACGTTTTTAAAAAAGTAAAAAACGTAACAATATATTATGGAAAGGAGGAAAGAGAGAGAGAGTAGTGCTTGTGAACATTAAATTTGAATCTCTTTATAACATAAGTAACAGAAGAGACCTTTGCAGGAAGGGAGTTCCAGAATGAATTTTGTCTGTAAGGCAATTTGCGATGCACTGGCCAATCGGATGTCCTGGAAGAACGGATGCGCTCGTCATAAAAGAAAAGTGTTACGCACAAATACATGAACAAGTACCCTTATTTCGCTCGAACAAAATCCGTTGTAGTAGCTATAGAACAGTGAAAACACAAGCCACATTGCATCGATGCTGCAACGAATCAATAGAGTTGGATACAATACCATCATTATTGAGCATCTTCGCCCTCTCCTGTACGCTGTAGAGCAGAAAATATATTTCGAGCTACCAGACCATACATAAGAGTTGTATCCCATTCTCAGTCGGATATAGGCGGTAGTAAATAGCAAATAATCTCAAATAAAGGGAAGTATTTCTTGCATTGTCTTCAGAAACCGAGGCACTTGAATTGAATGCTTCTTTCGACACTTGAAAAATTTGCTGGTTCTGTCACCCAAGAACCGTTGAAGTGTTTTGAATAGGTGTTGTACCGTTTCCGTTTTGTCCACATCATGGTCACTTTTGCAGTAAACCTGTTCAAACACACTCAGCTTGTCAGCCAAACTGTCAATAGTTCCTTGGTTTTCCTGCTGTCGACTACTGGACACAACAGTTTTGGAATTCGGCAATCAAGTCTGTTGGTCCACCTACTGTTTGTTGAATTCCACGTTGCTTTTGCCAACATCTTGTAGTGGTACAGGAAGGCGTAAGGCCCGAGTTCAAACCCCAGATCAGGCATCAAAACGAAAAAAAAAATTATTCTTCGGCGACTTCCTCTCAGCAGATTTCTGGCAAAATCTCTGAGAGTAAATAAACTTGCCATGAATAGTTTCCCAAAAATCTGTCGTTCGGAATCGATGTTAAACTGTAGGTGCCGCCACTCAAGTATAAAATTAACGCACTCAACATGAGTGGTGTGAGAAGCTAGGCCGTCATTCTGACTGAAGGGTTGTAATGGCCAATTATGTACATACACTGCTGTTCAAAAAAATAGATGCACCTGCTCTTCGAAAAGTTTACTAGACATCTCTTATGCAATGGAGTATATGTAAAAAAGTAACTGCACTTTGTTTACTGGCCTCTTATGAATATAATTCCGATACATTTCAAGAATTTGAAGCGTGACTCTTCTTTAATTAATTGCAAGATATTGATCATGGGGAATCTATTTTATTGAACAGCAGTGTATGTATGATGTAGTGGCACAAACATGGCACATGTATACACATTTTATCGTCTACTCTTCAGACACCTCCGATCCTTTCGTGCCAGTTCGCCTGTTTTTTCGTTTTCCTCTATGCTTTCCTCATTGTGGCCTGAAACCCAGTAGAAACGGTTGTGTCGTAAATTATTATTCACAGGCATTTAGTGGCTTTCTTCTGAAGCTTTAACCATAGTCATGTCTTACCATCTGTAAATTATCAAAAGTTATAAAAGCAGAAAATTTCGTAGTAAATGAAGCAATAATTTTTTAAAGCCATCGCATAAGCAAGCATTTTACGGTCGTTTGTTTTGGGCGTTGTCAAATACTTTAAACATGTGTGTGTCATTGTTTTATGGCTCACATCATTACATTATTGATTTAACCACGATTTGATGTCAGTTTAGCCATTTATACTTACAGGGTTTTGCTGTCAATGCATTAGCATTTCATAAAGAGACTTGGATTTTATAGCCGGTAAAAGGATAATCATGTAGGTATGAAAAGCTGAGTGTAAAAAGGTGAAGGTAAACTAAACCTGTGGTTACAAGTTTGCATCAATTTACACTTTTATGTGTGGTTTTGTCACTTTTAAAATCCCTAAAATATATATTGTTTAAGATACTGAATTTTGTGTAGAACTATCCGTAAGGGATAAGTGCTTAAATTACAAAAGGGATGAATGCAGTGTATTACTACACTCTTCCATAAATGTTGCCAATGTGTTGGATTGTTAGATGCGAACCTGTGATTCAAACCCTTGCTTACACATTGTTGTAGAGGTTAATGGCATGTAATTGCTATATCGCATAGGTTTATTATGCCTCAGAGTAACGAAATATTAAATTTTATTACAAGTGAAAAATTTACAATTTCAGTTGATTTTAAATTCATCGCCCAAATGTCATTCCCGCACATAATTTAAAGAAATTTGTTCCAATTCAATGAAAACAATTAAAGCAATTGTCTTTAGCGTAAAATAATTCTCTCTATGAATTGCTAAAATATTCATTCATTCATAAAATATTCAACAAGCAGCTACAATTGCATTCATTATAGAATGAGAACAACAGAAATTTTATGCGACGACAATATTTTATTGCAGCTGCTAACGACGTTACTTAAAACACAATATCTTTTCGAGAAGTGAGAGATACAATAAAAAGGACGAGAAAATAAATTAAGTTCGTCTGTTGCATTTTGAGTACAAGAACATCTGAAAGTTATGAAATGTTATCGACTTTGCAGTGACAATTTAATTCAAAATTTGTTTGTCTTTTCACTTTTTGTTAAACAAGTTGTTGTAAGGACTAGTTGTTGTTGTTAAATGACTTTTTAAAATTATTTAAACAAAATAATTTCAATAACCATGGACAGAATTATTAAAAATTATTAAATATTAATCATTTAGTATTTACTTATAAAAGACGTCTCAGCAATGGCCGATTTGCATAGAATCTGTCTGACATCAGAGTTGAAATATGCATTTTTTAAGTGCTTTGTTTCATTCGGTACTTCTCCGTTAACATAATGCATAAAGTTCGACAACTCTTAAGTGGGGAATAAACTGAGTAGCGCTGTAAATTATCGTAAGTTAAAAACAGCAATTTTAATTGGTGTCAATATATACGTACTTTAGGAATCGCTATAGTAGAAATGAAGCATAAAATTCGAATTTTTTAAATTTATCACGCGACATATGTATATAAAATGTAAGAAGATTTTTCATGACTTTCGATATTTTCAACATTACATACGTGAAACATAAAATTAGAGAAAGATGTAGTTGATTATGTATTTATTATACAGTTTTATACGCATTTGGTTATAAAATTCACCTAATGTTCTTGTATTATGCTGTAAATTTTTGGGCGGGTTGGTTGGCAATCTTATTAGAGAGCTTCACTCTTTTGCTCGCGTTTTTTCTTACTACGCTATTCATTATGTCGTAACGTTGAGTTTCTCCTATAACTACTTTATTCTGTTCCAGGTCTTAACTTCAGCCGGTTTGTAAAGTAAGTAATATTAGAAACGAAATCCGCTTCTGTGAAAACGTTATTTCACCGTACAAATTCCGGTAATATATCAGTCAACGGCCGATTTTAGAATCTAAATCTAATGTTTCTTTGTCTGAGTTGGTAAGTTGTTAATCCCCCAAAATAAGCAATGTCAGAATTTTTGCAATGTTTGCAAGTTCCTTGTTTTCATCGCTGCGATTATCCTTCATTCATATCATAAAGTAAGTATTTCTCATTTTCATTGCAACGCTTTCTCCCAACATACTTCTTCCAAAATTGTCCATCAATGTCGTTACTTATTGTTTCTTCAATTGCTTCGATTACGTCATAAATTGCATATTATGAATAGTGCCCTCACTGAAGGCGCCGTAGTATAGTAAATAGTGTGTTGATTTGTTAGATGGTCATTACAACTTTTTAGTAAGGATTACAACCTTACTTCTCACACCACTCATGTTTTTTGTGTACATTTTAACCATGAGTGGCGAGATCTATAATTTAATGTCAGATTTGCACGACAGATTAGAGAAACTTCTGGAAGAAAGTAGTCGAATGACCTTTTTTCATATTTTATATTGTTCGAAATGTCTTCCCCGCTCAGATATTCAAAACACCTCCTCACGGCTAATAAGAGAACACTCTACCAAATAGACAGCGGATCATCTAAATTGAAGTTAGAAGGAACAACATAAAACGAGACGACTTCAATCGAAAGGATTTCTATGTTTTCTGACTTTTATATTTTCAAGGCAGAGTATCCATCCAAAATGGTAGAGTTGTTGAATTTTTGCCAAAAAGAAACATCGACTTTTAGTAAGAAAACACGTATAACTTAATTTTAATGTTTGTTTAATTATCAGTATCGACAATTAAAAAAAAAGAAATAAATAAAAAATAAAGCCTGATTATATAATGTACTAATTTAACTTACTTTCCTTTAAAGTAAATCCTAGAATATTATAGAAATTTTTTCATTATTCATATCCTAAAAAGACAATATTTCTATATTTTCAAGTTACTTTTATAAACATAGTAGCTGACCCAGCGAACTTCGTCCCGCCCAAAATTGATTTTTTTTTATTGCCCAAAACAGGTCGCATTATGTATTTATTGTAATACACTGCATAAAACAGTTATTAAAAAGCTAACTTACTATAAGTGTGTGTGAATGTACTTATAATCGAAAGCGTTCTAGACAATGAAAATATGCTTTATTTAGGATAAAACAAAAGTCTATGAGTTTAATTTTGGTTATATTTTGAACAATTGAGAACATTGTTACGCTCTTGGTTTCTTTATCTTTCCCTTCTATCTTTCCTCCCGCGTCGTGAAATATTTTTGAAAAATATTCCAAAATATACCAAAATTCACATTCTTTATACTTTATTTTCTTTGGTTTTATACATCATGAATCATAGATAGCATACTTTAGGGGTAACTATGCGTATGAGTAATATATTTCAAATGCAATTAAATATTAAGTATGTAGTATGTAGTATACATGGGCATGGCCCCTCGCTCATTTGGAATATCAACATAAAAAGTAGCCTATAACTCCTTCCAGACATACAGGAAGATACTGTGAAAATTTCAAGAAAATCGGTTCAGCCGTTTAGTCGTCTATAAACTTCAAACATACAAACATACAAACATACAATCAAACACACACTCATTTTTATATATAAGATCCCTGTGCAACATAATCTTTCTCAACATGTTGAAAACATTAAGACCCAAAAAAATAATGGACTATATTTCTACATTTTCAAGATACTTTTATAAACATATTGCTGTGCAACATATTCGTTATCAACATGTTGATAATATTAAGACACAAAATAATGTTGGTTTATATTTCCATATTTTCAAGTTACTTTTATAAACATATTCTTGTGCAATATATTCTTTGGCAACATGTTGATAATATTAAGATACAAAATATGTATGAATATGGATGTTTCAAATGCTGTGTGATCTTGCTAAAATGTAACGAAACCTAGTTTTACAGTGGTTCAAGTGAGTAAAAGCAATAATAAAAAATATTTCCTTTTTAATTTATTTTTTATTTAAATAAATTTAATTTAAAAAATTCAAATACTACGTTTTCACTTCGTTAAAAATAAGTATTCTTGTGGATTTAAGGACTGTAATTTTGCAATAAAGAAATTCATTAAATTTATCTATTTTTAATTTTTTTATTTAAATAAATCGTTTAATTATTAATTTTATAGCATAAATTATTGTTTTTCTTTAATAGTGAACGCTACTCTTGTTCAAATGTTCAAGCCACAGCAGTAATCGCTTCAGGCCCAACTATAATCTGTTGATGTTCTAATTTCATCTGCTGGGTTGGTTTAGCTACCTTATTTTCTACTGGATCGGTTTGGAAATGTAGTCGTCATTATCTGTTTGATATTTAAACACAACCCAAACCTCTGCCAAATTGCAGAGGTCTGTCTTCCTCAAGGTATTTGCTGTATTATCGCACATTTTCTGCTGGCGGTCGGCACCTCTCATTTCTTTCTTTAAATCGGCTGGTACTGGAGTTCTGATTATGCAGTTTGTTGCTTTTGTTGCCCTGCGACTGGACTTTTCTAATTCACGTTCAAATCCAACAATAACATTTTCAATTTTAATTGCAACAGCTGTTGCATCTTTAAGTGACTGCATTCTCTGTCCTTGTGTTTCAGCCACTTTTTGTTTTTCCAAAGCATCTTTAAGCCGTTTGTTTAGGGCCAATGCTTCTTCGCATTTCCGTTTAAGGACTTTACACTGTAAACTCTGAAAGGCATCTTTACGGGCAATTTCATTTTGCATATTTCTATCGATATTTTTCAGCTGCATCAGCTGCTTGTCATGTATGATTTTAAATTGACGCAAATTTTCTGTCTCTGAACGAACGGATTTCATAAGCTCTGCTTTCGTTTCTTTCATGGATTGTATTTCTATCAATAGATTTTTGATTTTCTCAGCATCTTTTTCCCGTAGTTTTAATTGTTTGTCCTGTTGGGTGCTTTTTCGTTTCATTTTAGACATTTCTAGGTCCAAAGCCTGCAAACGTAAACGGCTTTCATTTGCCAATTTTATAGAGGCGCTGTCATTCACATGAGTCTTTTCGGCTTCAGGAATTAGAGTTTTATGTTGGCATTCCTTGAAGTGTTTGCCAATGTCGTTCTCTGTCATAACGGATACAGAAGAACATTGTTTTTCGTCTATTACTTCTCTATCTAGATGAGACAGCTCTTCATCTAAACCATCCAGTAATTTATTGATGTTTCCTACAGGGTCAATTAGTTTTTTGGCATCCAATAAGCCTCCCTTGATTTTTGACAACTCGCTTACCATGCACATTACTTCCGTAGCTTTTTGCTTTATATGCTTATGAGCTGTAAGAACTCTTGTTTTAAATGTTGCAGCATCCTGCAGCGTCATTTGTAAAAGCTGTTGCTGACTCTTATATTTTTCCAATAGGTCTAGGTACTTAGAATTTTGTTCTTTCGACAACATTGTTGATGACACAAGGGGTGCAACGAAATCAACATTTTCCACATGGTTGCAATCAGCAACTGTTTTGCTTGCAACTTTGTTTTCCATCTCAAAACGTAATGTCTGTATGATACCCTTCAGACGATTTATTTCCGCTGTTTGAGGATCTTCATTCACAATCGGTTTGTTTTTTATTTTGCGTGCACGATCGGCATAACGTAGGGTGCTTAAGGTTTCCGGTACATTATAGTCGGCCGGTGACACGCATGCTATCATTAGCGTTACCGAATTGCCACCCAAAGAATCTTGTAGCAATCGTGTTAATTTCGAATCACGATAACGCACAAAACAAGAGTCTTTGCCATCGCCCAAAGCTGAAATCACATTACCTAACGCGAGAAGACCTTGATTTATTTTAGCGCCTTCCTTAAAACGATCACCCGTGGCACCAGTCTTTTTCGAACGCTCCGAACCAGCCAAATCTACCAATTGAAACTTAGTTGTTGTTACAGCTCGCAGGTCATCCTTTTTGGTTGCTTGCAAGGTCACAGTGAATATGGCATGGGATCTGGACGATGTCGTATTCATGGCTGTTGAGGCCACTGCTCTTCGGTTAGATCCCTGCACCAAACACTCCGTAGTTTCTATGGCACTATGAACCGGCTTTTCGATTAAACCTCCCAATACAAGGCCATTACGATCTTCACGCATATTTTTTATGCAATCCTTTCGTGATTTATCCGAACGCAAATCATAAAGTTGCTCCTGGTATAGCTCCATAAAGGAACATTTAATAACGAAATCAAAATCATTCGATAGCTTCTTGGCCCGTTCAAATATATCATGCATTGCACGGGGTATGACACCAACATTGGCATTCAATGCACCATCAAAAGCCGTTCCCATGGTATGTGTCTTACCGGAACCGGTCTGGCCATAGGCTAATATGGTGGCATTGAAACCATTAAAGAGTTTGTCTAACATAGTACATACAGACACATTATAGACATGCTCTTGGGTGTCACGACCATCGAAAACGTAATTGAATGTGAAGGCATTCGTGTTGTTCACAGACACTTGATTTTCATCACCTCTTCTCTACAGCCACTTGACAGCCACGTGCTTGTTCCGATGGCACCAATGGGCGGACTCGAAGAGCTACTTTTACACTCTCCAAATTATTCATTTTTTTCAATTTCGATTATTTTGTGTCTCGTGATCGATATTTGTTTCAAAAAATGCTGATGTTTTGTTGCTTTTTTCCAAATTTGTAAACGTCTTCTGTAGTTAAGATTCGCTAGTGCGCGGATATGTTGTGGTTTTGCGTACTTGACCGCAAGAACTGATAAAAAATTGTGGCCATTCGTACTATTTATAGTTACTTTTTTACATGTAGATCAGGTAGAAATGTATTAAGTTTGTGGCAATTAAAAGGGCATACTACGTAATACGTCCTAAGTGTTGCTTAAACTAACAAGCATTTTTACCTGCTACCATGTGGTTTATACGTTAATTTTTTTTTTTTTGTGTCATAAATGCAATTTTTTTTATTGGTGTCATAAATGCAATTCTAAATTTTTTGTATTCTCTCCATGGCTTCCACAAAGGTTTAGGTTAGGTTAGGTTAGAGGACATGTACTTGTCAACTGTGATAAGTACAGTACCTGGAGGTCGAATTGACCCATTGTACAACGTCCTAGCTTCTCACACCACTCGTGTTGTGTGTGTTAATTTTATACATGAGTAGCGGGACCTACAGTTTAATGTCGACTCCGAACGACAGATTTTTGAGAAGCTTTTCATGGCAATTTTTACTCTCACAGTTTTTGCCAGAAATCTGCTAAGAGGAAGTCGCCGAAGAAATATTTTCATATTTTCGTTTTGATGTCTGACCTGGGATTTGAACTCGGGCCTGTCGTCTAATAAGCCAACACACTACCTACTACACCACGGCGACGTCTGGCTTCCACAAAGCATTTATATCTTATCCGGTTGACTGCTTTGTTCCAGGTATTCCTTGACCGGTCATGGCTTCTTGAGGCTAAAGGAGTCCATTCAATTGCCATTCTTCTTATACTGTGAATATTTTTTCTGAGAGTATGGCCGTTCCCTCACCATTTCTACGTTTTATTTGCGTTTTAATAGGTTCCGCGTTTGCAAGATTCCTGAGATCTATATTGCTGGTATTACTGGAGCAGAATATTTTGCATATGATTCTGAGGCACTTATTGATGAATACATATATACATACATAATTGGCCATTACAACCCTTTAGGATTACGGCCTAGCTTCTCAAAACCACTAATGTTGTGTGTGTTAATTTTATACATGAGTGGCGGTACCTACAGTTTAAAGTCGACTCGGAACGACAGATTTTTTGACAAACTTTTCATGGCAATTTTATTTACCCTCAGAGTTTTTGCCAGAAATCTTTTGAAGTCGCCGAAGAAATATTTTTTCATATTTCGTTTTGATGAATATATCGACGCCTCCATTCTATAACGTTCTAAGTCTACTTAGAACGTTTTTAATGTTCTTGCATTTTTAAATTCTACGTTCTCTAACTTAAATACTGTCAAAATTTGGTTAAGATGTGCCGATCCGTTCCGAAGTTATAGGGAAAAATCTATTTAGAATACACATACAGTCTTATGGCGCGTGAAAACTTTGAGAGCTCATAACTCAAAACACACTTTTTCGACTTAGAATGTTATAGAACGGAGGCGTCGATATGTAGTTTATGAATACCTGTAGTTTTTGGTGTTCGATACTAAACAGATTTCACTTCCGTACAAAAAGTGAGATTTTACACATGCGTTGAATATTCTTCTATTGGCCGTAGTCGTCCGAATGCCGCCGCTCTCACTTTGTTGAGCTTGTCTCAAGTCCAACAATACGCTCAATTATTTCTAAATCCTCTAGCTTTGTTTGCATGTTGGAGACTTTGTGCGAGAGTAGACAAACAGACTACGTATTCTCCCGAAATGACGTTTTACTCTTTTGATAACTCAAACATTAGCAAACAAAAGAGACATTTTATTTTTTCGAATGCATTGAATGGAGTCAATTATAATGTAATAAATCGCAGAAGCAATAAAACCGTAACAGAAACTTGCTACCAGACAAATGTCAAATGCCAAAGTACTGCGCATGCATATGAAAATTTTTTTTCCTAACACTTCTAATTTCTCAGAAATCGTTTAAAGTTTTATGAGTGTTACTGAAAAAAAAAACACACACAAAACTCTTGTGCATTTTGTATTTCGCGCTAGAAAATAAGGCGCAAGTAGCAGAGGTGCCTGGAAGAATGTGTTGCGGCAGGCCGAAATCCGTTAATCGGGTTGTTAATGACCAATTAAGTAAAGTAAGCCTTCAATGGAGTCAACCTTTATGTAATAAATGATAGAAGCAATAAAACCATAACAATTGCATCCTGAACCCAAACATACATAAGCTTGCCAAATCCAAATAAACTAAACATGCGTATGAAAATTTTGGTTTCTAATAATTCCATTTCCCAGAATTTCTTAAATTGTTAATCAAAAGAAATAGAACTCATAAAACTCTTGTGTACAACCCTCGTCCAGAAAATGAGGCTATTGCCTAACCTTTCGTTGTAACTTTACAAGAGTCAAAAGCAGCTATAAATGCATTGCAACCCTTTAATAAGAGTCACGCTCTAGCATATCACAAAATCAGGTATAAATAGATTAATTTTGAGATACATTAAATCGAAATAAAATATTGTTAGGTTTTCAATTTTTTAAAAATATTTATTCTTGTGAATTGGAAGATTACAAATTAAAATATAAGAAACTGTATTTTCAATGTAGCTATTAAAATATTTCAATAAATCCTTTATTCTATTTGCTTGCTCAGTTAATTGGTTCCTAAAATCATTTAGTCAGGATTACAACCAGGATTTTCTTCAAAAATGTGTCTTTACTGAAACTATTTAAATATAAGACTAGGGATTGTAAAATTTTAGCTTAGCTTTAATGGTGCGAGCTCAGGATAAAGCCAGCCAATTCCCTTAGCGGCAAGTTTGCAACCATGCCCAAATCCTCAAAGGTTCTGTTACCAAAAAATCGATAACGCCTGTTCTGCAGTGTAGGGCATGCGAATAAAAGGAGTTGTATCGATTGCGTTTCCTCCACATTATGATAACTTCTGCAGTAATCCTGGTGAAGCAAACTAAGCCTATCAGAGAAACTACAATAGCGTCAGTGTGCCGTTAGAATGTTCTCTTGTTCAACTCAAGTAGTTTCTTGGCTTCTCTGCTGTCCACTGCTGGGCACACATACATACATATTGGTCATTACAACCATTCAGTCAGGATTATGGACCTAGTTTCTCACATCACTTATGCTGTGTGTGTTAATTTTATATACATATGAGCGGCAGGACCTACAGTTTAAAGTCGACTCCGAACATCAGATTTTTTGAGAAACTTTTCATGGCAATTTTATTTTAGTTAGAGAGTTATTAGCAGAAATCTGCTGACCTGGTGTTTGAACAGTAGCCTTACGTCTAATAAGCCAACGCACTATCTACTAGACTACGGCGACAGACAATATTGAAGCGTGACACATTGTACATGGTCTAAACATATCTGTGAAAAGATGTCCAATGGTTGTAGGGACAAGATAAGCTCAAGGCCAGTCTGTGGTTTGGACTTCAAAGAAGCCGTGATGCCCCAGCATGTGAAGCTCTGTACAAGGTAATCTTTTTAAATCAAGAATAGTAAAATGAGTGAGAAAACGATCAATAACAATGTGAACCGCTTGCTTAATCGATGACCGAAGAATGTTGAACTTAAAATAGAATAGCAAATCTCTATGATCTTCGTTAACAAATTTATTTTCTTCAAAGTAAATTTTTACAATTTGGAAGTACTGTTCTGGGCTAGAACGACTCATGACTATTTCCCAAACCCTAGTGAACAGAAATTTTTGATATTCTCATCTGACAAAACATAGTTACCGATGTCAATAGCTGTCGTCCGGATAAAAACAGTGTCGGCTTATTAGACGTGAGGGCATGGTGCGAAACATATCCAACAAAACGAAATAAGAAAAATATTTGTTAGCCGACTGACTCTCATTCGATTTCTATCAAAAACTTTCTTCGGCGACTGACTCTCATTAGATTTCTGTCAAAAACTTGGCGATAAAATAAATTTGCCAGATAAAAGTTTCTGAAAAAATCTGCCTTTCGGAGTCGACTTTAAACTGTAGGGCCCGTGCCTCATGTACGAAATTAATTCACACAACATAAGTGGTGTGAAAAGCTAGGTTGTAATCCTAACTAGAGGATGGTAATGACTACTTATGTATGAATATATATAAAAAATGGTACCTACCTTTTAATAAAAACATAAATAATTTAAAGAGCGTTTCATTGTCATTTAAAAACTCCAAATTGAAAAACTGAAAATAATTATTCTTTTTACTACTGTAGCTAGCCCTGGGCACTCGTTATCATCGCTCCGTTGTATAACTGTTGCTGTAAAGCAATTTGATTATTGAATTCTGCTGTTATTTCATGTTTTCGTTGCTCTCATTGCTATGGTCGTTAGCCTTCTTATTGCTGTATTATTATTATTACTACATTATTATTATTACTACAATCATAACAAGAGCGATGACCCTTCTTTTCATTCTTTACACGTACAGTTTCGATGATTTTTCTACAATCATGTTGTATTCATTGGAAAAAAAAGTTTTTTCTTATTGATGGTTGTGGACAGTACTGCCTTTAAGCAAGAAATTTTTGCATTACAATGTTACATTTGTTTGGGTTGCAATTTTGAGAAGTATGTAAAACCCTGTTATGAATTCATAATAGGTATGAAAGTTTTCTTCCTGTCGAAAATACCATTATTGGCTTTGACTTTCAAAATAGCTGACAAGCGCTAAAGAAACAACATACTGACACCACATACATATATATATATATATATATTATCGTTAACGTTTGTGTAAGTATAATCGATTATTTTAATTTCGTGCCACTATGGCAGGGGGGCTATGTTTCAATTGGGTTGATATTTAAGATATTGTTACGTTTTTAACTTTTAAAAACATTTAAAATATGAGCTCGTAGATTTATATTGCAATCTAACAATAAATTTGTGTTTAGTTTTAATTAAAATTCTGTATTATTCGCACAAACCTGTGTGCCACTGTTCACAACTTAATATAAACAACTACAATTGCTTTGTTTGTTATTACTCTTTGCACTCTTTTGCATAAACAATAACAATTACTGGTCAATTGTTCGACTGATCTTTGTAATGGAGATCTTCAAATCAATATTACTCCCTTCAAACGCACCGCGTCTTCACACGAACTGACTGAACTTCACTAACTCCGTCGCCTGCTTTGTCTTCCCCTTTTTTTTTTTGGCAAAGTAAACAGTCTGATGTATGTTCTTGAAGGCGAATTCTCATGACTTCGTGTTCTCGAAATCTCTATAAATGTACAGATCGATGTAGTGTTGTTTGTGTATTTTTATTTACTTGCTTACCATTTTTAATGAATTTTTTTGTAGCTTTTGTTTATAATTTTAATGTTAAGCAATGTAAAATCAAAACCATTGCAACACTTCAGTCACGATTTCGGTCTAGCTTCTCACACCACTCATGTTGTGTGCCGTCGACTCCGAAGGACAGATTTTCAGAAACTTTTTCACGACAGTTTAATTTACTGTCAGAGTTTTTGCCAGAAATCTGCTGAGAAGAGATATTTCTTTTTTTCATATTTCGTTTTGATGTCTCACCTGGGATACGAACCCAGGCTTTACGTCTAATAAGGCAACACACTACCTACTAGACTACAGTGCCTAGCGGCACTACCGTTCATATATCTTTGTGAGCCTTGTTGTTGGACACACCATAACTTTCAACGGCACCAGCTCTACAGAGCGATAATTACCAACTTTTTTTGCCTGAATGAACACCAACGGCATGTGATTTCAAGAGGGTGGGGTGAACATGCCACTCTCTTATGCCGCTTTGGATATCCTGAAAAATCGAGTTGAAGAAATGATTCTCTGACGTGAACTGGCCAGAAAAATCGTGCGAAACTCTTAGACCTTTTCGCGTTGAGTTTTTTAGCATAAAAAATGTATGCAATCCTCACGGCCAACATAACCATACCATCGGTTAAATTCTGACTAATCTACGTGCCAGAGTTATGAAAAATTGGACATTTTGGATGCGCTCTATCCAGGAAAGACGTAGGGGGCAATATTATATTCCACATTGATATTTCAATTTCAGTTTTCTCTTCTATGAATAGTTTCTTCTTTTTTTAAAAAATCATTTTTATTTTATTTTCTGATAAATATACACACTTGTATGTATTTTATTATTTTTATTTTTATGGAAGTAATGCCAGAACAAACTGCTTTAAGTAGTTACTTCCCTTCACATTTAACGCTTTTAGCAAACTGAAAATAAATGATGTGTAAATGCTTGAGTAGTAACGTTTAATTCATAAGAGTAACAGTATAAAACAGTATATTAAGCAATTATATGCTCTAGGAAATAGGAGAGAGAATATTAAAGTAAATCTATTAATCACACCTACATACATAGTGTGAGTGCCTGTTCATTCATAAGCCATTGAATTTTAATAAAAGCAGTCAAGTTAATCTCTTAACTTAATTATACTTTTTTTAATAGTGCAGAAAATATTTCTTTGTAATAAAAGTAAATCTGTGTTAAAAAAATAAAATATTGTTACGAAAATGGAAATGGTGTAACATCGTTTAACATTAAAATGATAAACAAAAACTACAACAACAAAAACCATATACCAACACCAGCAGTATGAAGGAAAAGGGGATAGACAAGTAAGCAAGAAGGCAACAACACACACCGTAACAAAATACACAACCAACAATGAAACAACGATTGAGGTCTTGAGACAGCGAAGACACGAACATTCGACTTCAAGAATATTCATCAGACTATTTATGTGGGGGAATATAAAAAGCCAAGACAACATGTAGTAAAAATTCAGTCTTGTGTAAAGACGCGTTGCGTGTGAAGAGAACAGTCGTGGTTTGAAGATCTCCATTGTAAAGAACTGCGTTGCTATTGTCTAAGTAATAATGGAAAGAAAAATAATGAACAAAGCAAATTATTGTTGGATACATCAAGTTGTAAATAGCGGCACACAAAATTGTGCGAACAATACATAGTTTAATTGAAACTAAACACAAATTTATTTTTATTTTGTTTGCAATCAATGAACTCATATTTTAAACTTTTTTAGAAAGTTAAAAACGTAACAATATGCATCACAATAGGCTTGTGGCTAGATATTCCTGTCCCAGCATTACAAAGAAAGAAATTTCTAGTTTTCAATGATTTTTCTCACCTCTGGAAAACACAGCCATTTTCAGGAATAGAAAAAAAATATGCCTGAAAAAACCAAGGTATGCCTGCAGTTCTCGTAGTTACAGTTGGCCATAATGTGACAATCGACAATTTTTACATCGTATAAATTAGACCAAAAATGATTAGAAAAGCAGATAACACTGGAAGGAGCTATACGCAAAAATTTAAAACTAGTATACCACCACATATATTATCATTAGAAGGCATATTTGCACATTTAAAAAAAAGTCCGTAACTCTTTTAAGTACTTGGCATCATAGTCCAGGTATATATCTGAATAAAGTAGTGCCATGTTATAATTGCAAAAGAAAGACTACTCGATGGCATTACTACATATTACTAACATATTCGTCTACAATGTACTTAAATTATTTACATCTACTAACTAGACATGAAGTCGCCGTAGTCTAGTAGGTACTGTGTTGGCTTATTAGACGTAAGCCAACGGTTCAAATCTCAGGTCAGACATCAAAACGAAATATAAAAAAATATTTCTTCGGCGACTTCCTCTCAGCCGATTTCTGGCAAAAATTCTGAGAGTGAATAAAAATTACCATGAATCTTTTCTAAAAAAAAAGAAATCTGTCGCTCTGAGTGGTCTTTAAACTATACATAAAATCAGCATACACAACATGGGTGGTGTGAGAAGCTGGGTCGAAATGACGACGAAAAAGACAATAATGTGAGAAAGTAGAGTGATAAAACTTCGGTATTGTTTAATGTCGCCGTAGTCTAGTAGGTAGTGTGTTAGCTTATTACGCGTGAGGTCACGGTTCAAATCCTAGGTCAGACATCAAAATGAAATATAAAAAAATATTTCTTCGACGACTTCCTCTCATCAGATTTCTGGCAAAAACTCTGAGAGTAAATAAACCTGCCATGAAAAAGTTTCCCAAAATCTGTCGTTCGGAGCCGCCTTTAAACTGTAGGTCCCACCACTCACGTATAAAATTAAGGCACACAACATAAGTGGTGTGAGAAGCTAGGCCGTAATCCTGACTGAAGGGTTGTAATGGCCTATCATGTATGTATGTATTGTTTAAATCTCGTAGATATACGCTAAGCAATAACACAACAACCAAATTTTGCTATACCGAATCCGGGATGCCAAACCACGCAGCCTAAATTAATTCCCAATATTTATTTTAAGGACAATGGAATATTTGTATTCGACATAATACAGTATGAAATTTCGAAGGTTTGCAGGTTTCTTCCTTGTAAAGGGTCCGCCAAATACCTTTTTTTTTTTTGAAAGTACAATCCTTCCGGTTAATAATGGAAAATAATTTCATTCAAACGGCTGCCTCGGCTGGCCATGCAGTAGCCTACACGATCGGTCCAATCTTTAAGAACATTATCGATTGTGTGCAGCTGTATTTCACCAATGTCTTCACGAATATTGTCCTTTAAAGCGTCAATTGTCTCTGGCTTGTCGGCGTAATACTTATCTTTGACGGCACCCCACAAATAATAGTCCAACGGTGTCAAATCGCAGCACCGAGGTGGCCAAACGACATCAGCTCTGTTGCTGATAAGACGATCTTCAAAAACAGGGCACAAAACATCGAGTGTAGCTTCGGCTGCGTGGCACGTAGCGTCGTCCTCTTGAAACCAAATGTTGCCAATATCCTCCTCTTCAATTTTTTCTTCAACATGGCCCGATAACGATCGCCATTGACTGTAACGGCCACTCCTTGCTCATTTTCGAAGAAAAATGGCCCAATTATGCCCCTGGACAAAAATCCGCACCAAACAGTGACTCGTTTTGGGTGCGTCGGCTTTTCAATGTATGCGTGCGGGTTTTCTGTGGCCCAAATTCGACAATTTTGCTTGTTTACATACCCACCAAGATCAAAATGAGCTTCATCTGTAAAGATGAAAAATCGGCATCGTCTGTAAGTCGATCGCAGACCCACTTAGCAAAGCGAAAACGCATTGGATGGTCTATATTCGTTCAGTGAAAGGATAAAACTAATTATCTGTCAAATCAAACATGAGCTAAATGTTACCATTCACGAAATAAGCACTAGTTGAAAAAAAAAAAACGTTAGATGGCGGACCCATTACATGATATCATGATCTATCACCATAGTAGGAAAATTGCCTCTAAACAATGTTTCTACCGCGACCGTGATTTATTGAGTTAAGAGTGTATCAGCACTGTGTTTACTGGCAAAAATAATTTATTTCAATCAGTTCGATTCGCTTAAACGATTTGTTATTTAAATAAGAAATTGTTTTAATATGATATCTTTACACCCAGTTACTGTACATTATATTTAAAAATGAAAATTTTCATTTTAAAATGCAAAACGTTTTTCTTTTCCTTTTATTGCAGACTTGTTTGTTGTTGTATTTTACGTTAAATAATAAAATTTTAAATAAATGTTCTACAATAAAATTTCCATTTACTACATTCGTTAACAGAGTAAAAATTAAATAAAACTGTATTTTATATTTACAGTTAAATTTATTGTCAATAAACTTCGGTGAAATGTTAACGTTCTACGTGCTCTCAACAAATTTTACGACTCCTTACTAAACGTGCCACAAATTTTTATTCGTTTGTATGGTGAAATAGGAATTTAATTTAATTTTTTATTTCTAGCATAACTCAGTTTCTTATTATTATATAAACGTATATACTACATGGTGTCTGTTTTTGTCCATCAATATGATATTTTCTTCTGACGTAAGACAACTACCACGGCCTTATGAAATTTTACGCTTTTTTGTGCCGAACTTTCAACTCTAAGGAAAGCTTCTTATGGCGATGTAGTCACCGTAGTCTAGTGGGTAGTGTGGTGGCTTATTAGGCCGCGATTTCAAATACCAGGCCAGCCTTTCCAACAAACAAAAAATGAAAATATATTCCTCCGATGACTTCCTCTCAGCAGATTTCGCGCAAAAACTCTCAGATATAAAATTACTCACGTCACTCATGTATAAAATTAACACACACACATAATAAATGGAGTGAGAAACTCGGTCGTAATCCTGGCTGAAGGGTTGCAATGACCGCTTATGTATATGTATGTATGTGTGTTTCTATGGGGTAGGAGTTTACAATGTCGTATTTATATACCTGAAGTTTTATAACATGTTAAGCTTAAACTTAAATTTAATTTAATTTTTATTGTATCATTAAATTGTAATTGATGCACGTGCATTAAAAGGAACATATTTTCAAAGTAATTCTATTTTTTCCTGTAATGCTTGTAAAAAAACTGAATTAGAAAAGGATTTCTTTTAATATTGTTTTGATTTTTTCTCCCGCTATCAATTTAAATTAAATACAATTGATTTTTTTTTATATATTTCTCTGAATCTAATTTAGAGCATAGAGTCCTTGTAAATGGCCAGTGATGGATTATAGAATATTTTGATAAATTTGGGTTACATTTTTCATTAGCATGATGTTTTTTGTCTTCTTCTGTTATACTGTTGCAAAAGTGGGTAAGGGTGAGCTAACAAGTTGCACATACACAAACAAACAAACTTGCACAAACAGAGGTGTGTTAAAAATAATGTCCTTTAAAATGTTTGCAATATCCTTTTTCTACAACGATTACTTTCTGGTCCATCCAACGCAAACAAGGTCGTCCTCTTCGTCAACTTCCGCATATCCCCTCATCATATACCCATCTCGCCGGAGCATCCTCCTCAATTCGAATGACATGGCCGAGCAAGCGCAGCCGCTGGATGGTAATGCGTTCGTGTCGTTGAGGACCTAATACAGCTCAATATTGGATCGGATGCGGAAATCGTGGCCACCTCGCACGTAGGACTTTTCTCTCGAATACTCTCAAGGCTGCTGCACTTACTTACTAAATTGGCCATTAACAACCCGATTAACGGATTTCGGCCTGTCGTAACCCACCCTTCCAGGCGACTTTGCTTCTTGGGCGCCTACGCCAGTTGGTCACACTAATCGATGACAAGGCTACCTCGATTTGGTCCTTCCAACGCAAACAAGATCGTCCTCTTCGTCGACTTTCGCAGAGCAGCAGATGGATATTGAAATGCTGGACAACGTCCATGTTGTTGAGGAGTTCGTACAGCTCACTGTTGAATCGGATGCTGAAATCGTCACCAACTCGCACTGGACCGAAGATCTTACATAGGATTTTTCTCTCGAATACTCTCCAGGCAGCTGCATCGGTGCTTAATAGGGTAAATGTCTCTGCGCCGTATAGAAGCACGGGGAGGTTGGGCGTTTTGCAGAGTATTAGTTTTGTCGCTACTCATTTGGCTATTGAGACCATAGTAGCCCCTGTGTGGAAGAATGATCCTGCGCTTGATCTCTGACTGACATTATTTTTAGTGGTAACGACGGAGCCAAGATTAATTTAATGTTGCAATTAAACAAAACTTTTAGCTTTTCGCATTTGTAGCGGAAAGTATTTAACTGAAGGCAGATATCACTGAAGCAGTCATGGTTCTTTAGTTATTAGTGTAGTAATATAGTTACTCTCATAAGAAACAGATACAATGCATAACGTATTCTATGTCTGGTTTTAAAACAATTTTGTTGCTGATTTATTGTAAGTCACGAAATGTCCAATTTTCCATGACTATGGCGCATGAATCGAAATATTTTGTGGATATTTCGTTTTGTTCGAGATGTCTGATCCTTGTCTAATAAGCCAACATACTGCTTACTAGACTACGCCACTAAAATAACTGAATACAGACTTTTTGTACATTTCAATTACAACATACGTATGTGATGTATTTGTATACATACATACAAATATTGTTTGTATGATATCATTTTTGTATGGTGTAGGCTATTAAACAGGCTTTGTATGTTAGATTCATGTTTTTCAATGAGAGCAGCAAATACATAAGTTCTCTTCTAACAATATTCATTGAATTAATACGACTGAAAAAAGAAAAAAGTTAGCAACAAATACTCGTACTCCTATTGTCATTCTGTACTATATCGTTGTTAAATTATGGAGGAGTGAGTCCTTGCAAAAGAGAAACAGCAATACCAACCAGTATAACTTTAAAACCAACAATAGAGGCAACAGCTGAAAAAATTTATCACCCTGCTACCATCAAACTATCAACATCTCAATATAAAACAACACAGTTAAGTATGCAACAACTGTATTTATAAAATAAATTTTTTTTGTTTAATACAATACATACTCGTATGTGTTAGTACGGCGTTTATGCAAATGGATACGAGGATAGAAGTGTTTCTGCATGTTATATGTATGTTTGTTAGGAAAGTGTGTGTATGTATATGTAGATTTATCTTTTATTTTCATTTCCTATTGTTTATTTGTGTATTCATAGACAGAATTTGTATTCATTGTTTTTGCTTTTAAAATATTGCATATGTGCGTGGACGAATGTAAAAAACACTCTACGATTTGTTCTAAAATATTTCTTAAGGTTCAAAACCATAGCGGTCCAAGGTCTGTATCTTATACAAACTTTCTTAGCTTTTGTCAGCCGATTCCCCTGAGATAAGTGATGTGTGTTATGTTGTTTTTACTAAAATGTTTTGATCCCGAACTGACGAAAAGCATTCCATCGTTTCGATGCCTTCACCAAATATATTCATTATTTTCTACCACGCCAGTACAGTTCAGGTGTACACGTAATTATGTAATTATATAATAATAGTCTATGTGAAGTTTCCGTCTACTTTCGCAGCATTTAAAGACTTTAGATTTTCTCCGTTTATATTCTGGCTCTTATAGCTTGTTTATTCACTTTTTATTCACCAGATCCTGACCTAGACCATCCATACTTAGATCTGATCTTGGTAAACCATATTATGGGACTGCAGGATTTAGTTTGGTTTCTGGTTCTTTTATATAGGAGACCCAACTCTTTCCATGTCTTTAAACTGCTATTGAAGCAAGCTTTGGAACAGCAAAAATATATACAGCGGTTGTCGCCACTTGGTGCATAGTCTGGACAATAAGAGGAATTAACTATTGACCAAAGCCGGAAATTACAGGCAATAGCTTCAACGATTTAGTTTAAAAAATTTGAAGCGTAACTACACAAACATATAACAAAACTTTAAAACGTTTTTTTTATTGCAATTTCAAATTCAGTTTTTTTTGTTGTTTAATTAATCTACCCATTACATTCATTTTAGTGGGTCTTTCATTAAGCGCTTCCAGTCTATAACCATAAGAAAACAAAGTGTGTGTGAGATATCATCGAAAGTTTATTCGTTTGCAACACCCTTTGATGTGTGGAAAGTAACGTCGTTCAACTGTTAGCTAATCTTGGTCTTCTTTGTTTGGAATACATCCAAAATGTTACATGATTGGCATGTTGACTTTGATGACAGCTGTGGTTTGTTGCTTATTCGCAGACACCTGCGGCTTAAGAAAAAAATCTCCAGAAAAAATCAAACGCGGTCAAATTACTTGATCTCTGTTGCCAATCCCAATCACCTCGATGTTATATAACTATGCCCTCAAGTCCGTCGTCCAGCGTCAACTGTGTGGCTGGTAGCAATGTCCTTTTAAAACCTCAGATCGAACAATTCAGGCCAAAAGAGATTGGTAAGGATTCGCTGTTAAAAGTGATGACCTGGGCAAAATCATTCTCAAAGAAATACTGACCGATGGCATACCCAGCAAAGAATCCATACTTTTTTATTTATACACTTATTTTTATATTTATTTTTATATTTTTTTTATTTATACTAAACAGTAAATATTTCGAGATGCATTTGGCGATATTGATTTTCATGTAGATAGGTTTCGTTCTAAATTCTCTAATATTGTTTGGTCACGTATTCATTTATCAAGAAATGGGACTCATCGCTGAAAAAAATTTTTCATTAAAAATGAGGACCTGAGGGTACGTATATCCCATATAGATCGTTACAACCCTTCAGTCAGGATTGCGACCTAGTTTCACACGCCGTTTACGATGTGTGTGTTAATTTTATACATGAGTAGCGGGGCTTACAGTATAACGTCGACAGATGAGAATGTTATTAACTCTCAGAGTTTTTGCCAGAAATCTGCTGAGAGGAAGAAGAAAACTTTTTATAAAAACGACAAGTCATTTTACACGTGCAGTTCCAACAAATAGTCCTTCTAAACTGTCGCTTTTCGATAAAACAACGTTACACTCTTGAGATTATAAGATTATACAGGAAATATAAAGATTTCTCCTGACTAAAGGAAGAATAAGCTTCGCATTGCTGATTTTGTCAATTCTAGGAGCTTTTTTCATTTTGGGCTGATCCTGAGGTATAGCGAAAACATGTGGAAGAATAGTCACATTTGTGGTGAACACTGTTTTTAAAGAGTCAACAAAGAGATCACTTTTTTCTCATCATCATTTCTAGACCCACCAATAAAGGAGTCTAAGAATCTTTAATTCTACAGAGCTCATAAGATCATTAGTTACGTCCCTAATACCATTTTCACATATAAGCAGGTTAGCTAGGTTATCGTGGTTATCGAGGTTATCTCGTAACCAAGTCACAAATGTATGAGGTTAGCCATACAATTTGTATGAAAAGATAACCAAGTTCAGCTGTAGGTTACCTCATAACCTAGTAAAATACGCATTGTTGCATTGAAAAGTATTCAATAAAATACTCAAAAATGCAACGCTTTATATCTATTGTGAATAGTATATTGACTAAAATTTGACAGCAATAGAAGAAAAACATTTGCTATGGAGAAGATACATACAAAGATACATACATACAATACATTACAAATGCATACAGCTGTCAATTTCTGTCATTCTCGCATATGTTTAGGTTATATTTATCATATGTGAACGCCACAAGGTTATCTCCAAGGTTAATTTTAGATAACCATAACCTTCTTATATGTGAACGTGCTATAAATGGCTGTCGAAATCCAATCATGGTGTAATGTTTTTCAAATTGTCTGCCTCCAAAAAGCTTTGTTTGATTGAAATTACGCGTAAATTATATTCTACTTGACCTTATTAAACTCTTTAATTTCTTTAAAAATTTAATCAACGTGATTTCGTTACAAACTTAATGCATTCATACCTTCCGCTGTCATGCAATGTGAATTTGATCATAAAATAAAACAATAAAAATGCTGTAAAAACAAAGAGGTATTGTTGGTTTTTGTTGCCTGTCTGCTAGATTTTAAATCTTTTATTTTTTCCCCCTTTTATGTGTATGCGTTTGGAATGTGTTATGTGTATGCGGTTGCTTGAATTCTTAAGAGATTTCATGTTTGTTGTGAATAATCAATGATGCTATTGAAATCAGAAATATATGTTTACAAATATTTTGAAATTGAAAAAATTTAAAATTTAAACATCCACTAGACTAGAGAAGATTTGAAAAAAGCAAGTATACACGCAGCATCTTTTTGTGAACTACAAGGCTGCCCTGGCAATGTCTGAACTCAATATTCTTGCAAAGCTGATAAGGCTATGCAGAATGATGTTGAGCAACTTTTGCAACTCTCGCTGAAATGGACCTCTCGGAAAATTTTGATACCGTGCAATGCTATCTCTTAGAGTTAGTCATGGATAGTATTCTGCGGAAGGCTGAAATGCATCGCTATGGCACTATTTCCCACAAAATGTCCAGATATTCGCCTTCGCTGACGACATTGACATATGGCGTAACAAGCAAGATGTTACTGTTGCCTTTAGCGTTATGAAACAGGAGTCTTTTAAGATCATCTGGCAGTAAATGAGAACAAACCAATGTATACAATATAGTGTCGAGAAATACTGATGTGCAGTGTATTGGATCTCAGATTAAGGACTATAACTTTACTTTCGGTGTTGTCAGGGAATTTGTTTATCTTGGCTTCTCAGTTACCACCAAAAATGATGTCAGTCTGGGGATCAATCGCAGGGTCACTCTTGCTAAAAGGTGCTACAAGTGGTATTAACCGTTGTTTCCATATCTATTGGATAGCAGAGACCTCTCTCGTACGCTGTTACTAAGACTCTACAAGACGCTTATCCTTCCCGTGCTTCTATATGGCGCAGAAGCATGGAGGCTATTAAGTACCGATGCAGCAGCCTTGAGAGTATTCGAGACAAAAATACTACGTAGGATCTTGGGTCCGGTGTGAGTTGACGCTGATTTCCGCATTCGATCCAACAATGAAGTGTATGAGGTGCTCAACGATATGAGTATTAACATTAAACGGCTGGGCTGTCTCAGCCAACTAGTTTGGATCGACGAGTGTTTGCGTACGTGCTTCGGTTAGAGTAAGTCGGCATATAGAATGACTTTCTTTGCATGGGAAGGACCAAATCGAAGACCAACTGGCTAAGACGCCCAAGAAGCAGAGGCACCTAGAAGGGTGTCTTAACAGAAATTCGATAATCTTGTTTTTAATGGCCAATTATACTATGTTCCGATATGCACTTATTCAATATTCATTTGACAGCTGGTGAACAAACCGCTGCTTGTTTCAACAACATTGTTTTTATTCTGTTTTTTGTTTTTTTTGTTGTTGTTTTTTTTTTGATTTTTTGTTCGGTTAATTGTAATATGCTCGCTAAACACACTTTTGACAGTGCTCCATTTTAAGTTTTACTCAATATTATAACAATTTACGTATTTGTTGCGCAATAATTAATTGAAACTTTATATGAATAATTGAGCTCAATAATGGCGTTTATTGAGATTTAGGCAATAAATATCTGAGCAACGTATTAGGTAATTAAGTAAATTGTTTTAAAAATCTTGTTTTTCATTCCCTCATTCCTTTCATCCATTCTATGACTAGATTTTAGTCACGTGATAGAATAGTAACTAAATGTTGCTTTGATTTCATTTTCCTTTTTACAATATTTTTTTGGACTTTGTATGTCTGTGAACTAATATGGATTATTGGCCATGGCAGTAGTTCTTCTTTTTTGTTCTATAAAAATAAGAAAAAAATATGACTTCAAACTTTAGGTTGCAATATTGTGTAATGAAAGCAAATCAGTGTCATGGGACATCATTTTCTGCCATTTGATTGATGATTTTATCTCGTGTACATGTTATGTATTAAAAATGACTTTTATATTATTGCTGTTATAAAACTCATTATTCATGTAGTTGGCTTGTTTTTGTATTGTATAAAAAAGTAATTGTCATTATTAACACAATAATATAGTGTAGAATTTATTTTCCTCGTTTTTATATTTTTAGTTTATCTCTTATGGACTATTAAGTATGTTTTATGAGTTTTTTTTTAATTTAAAATATGTCACAATAAAAATGATTTATAATATTTTACTTAAAGTTATGATATCGTAATAGATGAAATTTATTTTTTAATGTACAAAACGTTTGCTAAGTGCATTTGATAAGAACTTAATGTGACAGATAAGTAAATGACAGCAATTGTTAATGAAAATTACAATTTTTTACAATCGTCAGTCAAAGTACAAAAAATATTTTTTTTTAAAAAGGTGCAAAAGAATGTCTTTCAGAAACGGGTCTTGAACCAAGAACAGAACTTCTGGGTACCAGAATGAAATATTCCAAATCCATGAGGAAACTCACGGGTATTTTCTAATGTCCAAGTAAACTGTACTCTGTTTAACTTGCTTAGCAGAAACAAAAACCATCTCATATATTATATACATACATAATTGGTCATTACAACCTTCTATCACAATTACAATATAGTTTCTCATTCCACTTATGTTGTGTGCATTAATTTTACAGCATACATACAGCACTGTTTACTATATGACAGTGAGGGTAACATCTGTGCCCTCAGCTGTTATGAGGTTAAATCGAAGATGTTATGGTACTGTCTGAGGCAGCTGAATCTTGTAGGTAAGGGAATATTATTATCCGTTCTTTGGAAAGGCATGCTCAATTAATGGGAAGATAATGGTAGGCAAAAATTCTTCTCAAACCAAGTCGATTTAAAGCAATTAAAACCCCTAATTTTTTAAATTTTGATGATGTCGCACACATACATAAATAGTCATTACAACCCTTCAGTTAGGATTACAACCTAGCTACTCACGCCACTTATATAGTGTGTCTTAATTTTATACCTGATGATGACACCTTTTTGAGAAACTTTTCATGACAATTTAATTTATTCTCAGGGTTTTTGCTGGAGAGGAGGTAATATTTTTCGTATTTCAGTTTGTTTCAGATGGCTGACCTGGGGTTTGGAACGTTACCTCACGTTTAATGAGCCAACACATACATACATACATAATTAGCTATTACAACCCTTCAGTCAGGATTAAGACCTAGCTTCCAACACACTACTTACATTATATATATGCATAATGTATAATAAACTCAAATTTGTTTCCTTCCCTACCCCAAGATAACCACTGTTTTGATTGCTGGTTTATCTGTAGTTTATTGTGATAAATCAACGTTTTATCTGCGCTTATGCAACAGTGAAAAAACATATCCATTTTAACGTTGAACAACGCCAAGTACTCTAAGCACTATGCTTCGACAATTTTATTTGTTCACAAAATTAGCCTCATCATCGTAGATAATTTTTGGATAAAAATTAGAGTTCGTTACTAACTGATCTAGAGCCCTTTCATTCGAACATTCGAACAAATTTAAACATTGAATTGCTTTTCCGCTGTTGACAGACAAACATATGATCTCACAAATCTAGGCTACAGATATTGTACCAGCAAAGAGAAAAATTGGTAAATAAACCCACTTGTGGAAAGATATGAGAAGTCTGGGTTGTCTTTAACAAACAGGGGACGGAATTTGCTTTAAATTTAAGTGGATTCCATCTCATGAAACTCTTATAAACGCTTATAAGGAGCTATTGGCCCCTAGATAAAAAGTCCCAACTCCATCTTATAAATGTTTGTAAGAGGTTACAGGTCTTTAGATGTAAAGGCCCTACGACTTAATATAAACTATTTTAACATCTGTTGAAGTTGAAATGACGATTAAAACCAGCTGACAATGCTCTATCGTTATTAAGCACTTAGGGACCTGAGCTTAAATTAATTTGAATAAAATTTATAAAATACACGTATTCAGAACGGCTACGAATTATGTCAGCCATTAGCGTAGATTTTATTGAATCGCTGCAAATAATGTGTATTACCATTGTATGATTGACTTGTATAGATACCAAAAATCAGTCCTCTCTGAGGATATTCACAGAACAGAAGATTAGGTTTTAATAAACGTATGTATTAAAGCAAGGATCCGCAATGAGTATTCAAAAAGACGAGTAGATTCTAATCATACTCATAATTTCTAATACTTATACGCATTCATACTTATTTTAATATCATACTCATACTACTCATATTCAAAGTTTGAAGTACCCATCGTACTCATACTTAACAATACACATTAGGTTGTTGATTTCAACTCTACTTTACTCAGCATTTACAAGAATCACAAAATAATTATGAATCGCGTACGAACACTACAATACTCACTAGAAGGTTGTGTGTTTGTGTTGCTTGCTGCTTTTGTCTTTCTTCTTTTTTCTTTTTTTGTAAATGCAACATCAACTAAGACTGTAAATTTTGGTGAATAATTCGAGTCACTCGAATCATTTATGAGTATTATAAGTATTTTTCTAAATTTATGAATCTGAATGAGTAGGAATATGAATCAAATATATTTCGAATGGTATGAGTTGGATGTCAACGTTGTACTCATACTCATTGCAACGTGTACTTATAAATCAATGTTGTAGTGAGTACATGAGTGGTGTGAGAAGCTAGGCCGTAATCCTGACTGAAGGGTTGTAATGGCCAATTATGTATGTATGTATGTATATAGTGAGTACGAACGAACCAGGGTAGTTGAATTTAAATACTGTTGACTCACTCATACTCAAAATTTTACGAGTACTTATGAGTAGCGAAAAACCCGCCATTCATGCTTAATTGGTGTAAGAAGCTAGGTCGTAATTCTGAATGAAGGGTTGTAATGACCAATTATCTATGTATGTATGTTAGCATTAAAGTGGCTATCAATATAATATTAGCCCGTGTAAAGTATGTACGAAAAATTAATTTTATAGCAATAGTTAAACGAATAAAAAACGAAAAAAAAATTCCACTGTCTCCTTAACTACAATGCCATCACGTTATGTAAGATTGCCTAAAATTGAATTTATGCCTAGTGCTGCATTTATGCCTAAATCTACTTTCACCGGATCATATCAATAATGCTTGATTGCCACTGTACGTAACTATTGAACATTTAAGAATTTTTTTTTTGTTTTTCATAATTTTGTAAACAACTGCAAAGATGTGTGCATAGAAAATGTCTTCTCTTAATGCAAGTGAACTCTAAACTCAACGATAAATCAATAAAAGTATATGCAAATTACATTTCTTTCAGTTGAAATGCTTTACTTTATTTAGTAGCTTGAAATTATGCAGGACTTTTGGGCCATTAATAGTTGTCAAGTTAGAGAGCATCTTAAATCACTGGTACTGAGAATTTTTAAAACTGCTAGAACAATTTAAATTTTAAACTTATTTAAAATTCAACATATTGTTACGTCTCTACCTTTTTAAAAACGTTTAAAATATGAGTTCATCGATTGCAAACAAAATAAAAATAAATTTGTATTTAGTTTCAATTAAACTCTTTATTATTAGCACAATTTTGTGTGCCGCTATTTAAAACTTGATGTATCCAAAAATAATTGCTTGTTCCTTATTCTTCTTTACACTTCTGTTCGGTAGATCTTTACGACGAAGATCTTTAAACCACGACTGCTTTCTTCACACGCAACGCCTTCACACACAACTGACTGGATTCTTACTACTAGTTGCGTGCATTATCTTGGCTTTTTATATGCCCACGTAAACAGTCTAATGAAGGTTCTTGAAGCCCAACATTCGTGGTTTCGCTTTCTCGAGAACTCTATAGCGACTCTATTGTTGTTTGTGTATTTTGTTCACTTTGCTTTCTGTTGAGTTCGCTTACTTGTCTATCCCCTTTTCTTTCATACTGATGTTATTAGTTTACTTGTAACAAGTCCGTTGTATTTGTTTGTATAGCTTTTGCTTATCGTTTTAATGTTAAACGATGGTACACCGTTTCCATTTTCATAACAGTACATTTAAAAGTAAAAATTTAATTAAAATACGATGAAAATTACTCAACATTATTTTCGGATACACAGATCACCCAATCAAAATATCAAGGCTTCTGCTTTTGATTTTCTGTAATAAAATTGTTTATGTTGCCGCAGTCTAGGAAGTAGTGTATTGGTTTATTATACGTGAGAGCCAGGTCAAACATATTTCTTTGACAACTTCCTCCCACCAGATGTCTGGCAAAAACTCTGAGAGTAAATAAAATTTACCATGAAATGTTTTTCAAAAAAAAAAAAAAAACTGTCGTTCTGTGTTGACTTTACACTGTCGGTGTAGTAAAGTGTAGGTCCAACCATTCATGTATAAATTTAACACTCTGCTGAGAGCTGTGTAGCTAGCAGCACCATTTTGCGGAATTCACATGTCGTTGTAGTGCACAGCATCAAGTTAAATAGATGGTCACAGTACTCGTCATTGACAGTGATCGCCTAACCAATTCGTGCCGGGACCGAAGACGTCGCCAGCGCAAAATCCACACCAATAGTAATATCGGTGAATTGGACTGCATGGTACAGTCTAATAGGTGCTAGATTATCCGCATTTGAGAAAACCCAATTCGCGCGAGAAATAATTTTTTATATTTCGTTTAGTTGGAGAGCCTGACCTGGGGTTTGAACCGAGGCCTCACGTCTAATAATCCAACACACTACCTACTAGACCCCGGCGACGTTGTCGATTGGTATCGTAAAATCGCGTACGTATTTATACAGAAATTGGTCTCATCGATGCAGATAATTTCGATGCCAACTGCTTCAGAGTGTAGGAATCACGTGTCTTTGCCTCCGTGGTGATTTGGCAAAACAGACAGAATAAATGACAACCAATTTGACAAATGTATCGTCAACAAGATGGCCGTTATCAATGGTCAAAGTTCAAAAGTCCGTGTTGGAAGATCCAACACCAAAAAGTTTTGAAATGAAATGAATTCAATAACATCATGCGTATTGTTAAGTATTAGTACGATGAGTACTTCAAACTTTGAATATGAGTAGTATAAGTATAATATTAAAATAAGTATGAATGCGTATAAGTAACAGAAATTATGAGTATGATTCGATTCTATTCATCTTTTTGAATACTCATTGCTGATCGCTGGTGCGTGCTTATAAAATGATATTTTTGCATGTCATGTAAAACGTCTAACATTTCAACATGTCAGCAAAAATATCAGCAGACAACAGTGTTTTTCTTTTTTTCTCAAGCTTTGTTTTGTTAAAAAAACGTTTTAGTTGTTGTCAAATAGGTTTAGTTTCTCTCGTTTTCTTTCTTTTATTGCCGTTGTATTCACGAACAACACATTTCTATGAAGTCCTCAAATATCCACTCAATACCCAAATTGGTTTTACTCTTCTTTCTTTGTTGACTCAGTTGTTAGCTGTCAACAATGTATTGCCACTAAAAATGGTTTTCTTTTTTAGTTTGAATTTTATTGCTAACGGAATTGTGACACTTTTCGTTGAGCATTTGAATGTAAAATTGATTTTAGCAGTTGGTCGCATACGTTTTACAATATTTGGTTTGACGTTGCAATTCCAATTTTTTTTTGTAATAAAAAAAAGAAATACAATTTTGATAAAAAAAGAAAATGTGTTATAAAATTGAAATGTTTTTGCTTTAAAAAATTAAGAAATTTCATCAGTTTTTTAAACAAAAGCTCACTATATCCCTCTTCTAAGAATAACTGAAATCTAACAACCATGCAAGTCTAGATACAACGTTGATCTAAATAGAATTTTTATGTTAGGAAATTAACCAATTCTATACTCGATACAAAAATTATTTTTTAAGGACCATTTAAAAACTTAAATTTAAAAATGCAATAAAACAAAAACGTTAGTAATTTTGCCAAATTTATTGTTTGTTGTGAAGTATGTACAATTGTTCCAGTTCGAAATGGAATATTACTTCATTCATATGGCTGCCGCGGCTGGCCTCACTGTACCTCTATCGATAGGACAAATTTTTGTGAACTTTTTCGAGTATCCTTCAAATCCTTCAAATAATCAGTTGTCCCTGGATGGTAGGCATAATACTTATCTTTAACAGCGCCACACGGAACATCATCCAACGGTGTCAAATTGCAGCTTCTTGGCGGCCAATCAACATCACTATTTCGGTTAACTAAAAGATTATCAAACGTTTGACGCAATGAAACGATTAAGGCTTGGGATATGCCGCAAGTTGCACCATCCTCTTAAAATCACCCATCGTTCATATCAAAACCATGAAGAGTGGGTACAAACAATCGGTTATCACATTACGATTAGTGTCTCCATTGACCGTAATGGTTATTCAAAAAAATATGGGCCAATAATATCTCCGCTCCAAAATACCCACCAAGCAGTCACTTGTAATGGCTGCATTCTCTTCTGTAGGACCACGTGTGGTTTTTCTGAGCCGCAAATACGGCAATTTTGTTTATTCGTACCCAACAAGATAAAAATGGCTTTCATCCGAAAAGATGGTTTATTTTTTGGTAAAATCGACATAACCGTGCAATTTATCTTTGACCCAATAAATTATTACGGTCAGTGGATATAATATAATGAATTTTGTGACAGAATAGAATGACATAAGTATTGCCAGATTTGAAATACCCAATGGTTGATATTTAAGCCGAAAAGTTTTTCGAAAAAAATCTGTCGTTCGGAATCGACTTTAAAGTGTAAGTTCCGCCACTTATGGCATAACATAAGTGGTGTAGGAAGCCAGGTTGTATGTAGGAAGTTTCAAACTTCCTCGATATAATCTAATCAGAAAGCCATCTAGACACCATAGTTGCGAAAGCCTGTGACTACTCTTAAGGACGACTACAAATCAATACGAATACCATAGGGAAACACAACAAATCGCATCTCTATCGTTCTAGAGCCTCCTACATGAAAAATAAAAACTAATCATTCAAGTCCCCGTAGCTTATTAGATAGTGTGTTGGCTTATTACACGTAAAGCCCGGGTTCGTATCCCAGGTCAGACATCAAAACGAAATATGAAAAAAAAATTTTCTGCGGCGACTTCCTCTCAGCAGATTTCTGACAAATACTCTGAGAATAAACAAACCTGCCATGAAAAAGTTTCTCAAAAATCTGTCGTTCGGAGTCGACGTTAAACTGTAGGTCCCGCCACTCACGTGTAAAATTAACGCACACAACATGAGTGGTGTGAGAAACTAGGTCGTAATCCTGACTGAAGAGTTGCAATTCAGAATTAGGTATGTATGTATGTAATTATTAAATGAATTTCTGTTTCAAAATTGAATATATTTATCTACAGTAAAAGGAAAAGAGAAAATATTACACAGTATAACAAAATATATTTTAATTTAATTTTAATAAAAATATTCGTTTTTTTGAAATAAATTCAAGGTCATTAAAGCGACCTAAGCGCTTTATAAAATAACAAAATTAAAATAAGTATTGGAAATATGATTTGATTGAACAACTAAAAAAATATTAAAACGAAAACGGAAGTGTAGAGGCTATGAATTCAAATGTATTGAACTCTTTTGTGCAAACTCTTCATTTGTTTTTTTTAATTTGAAATTTTTTATTAAAAACACCATAGAAATATGATTTAAAAAAATGTAAAACTTGTATACAAAATATTTTATTTATTATTGAATTTATAAAAGGAAATAGAAAAATTAAATTGAATTTATTTCTGTATGCAAACAAACAAGCCACTAGACAAACAGAATAAAAAAATTTTCTGCTGTGTTTTCAATTACATTCCCTTTTAATATTTTTATTTCGAAAAACATTAACAAAAAACCGAAATAAAAACAATAAAAATAAATAGCAACTCTCTAACTGAACAAAAAAAAAATGCTACACAGCAATAGACTTGACACAATAAAAAAGCTCTTCACATAGCCACAAATGGAAAGTTGGTGTGAAGTTTCAGAATGAAAAACGAAACAGTCATCCAGAACCATTATTTACAACAAATGCCAAAAAAAGATATAAAAATTTTTCTTTTTAATTCACAGAAGTAAAATAACATTCACTATGTTAGGAGACAAAATGAAAAAAATCTTATCCCCAAGCAGAGGAACAAAATAATTCACATATTATATACGTACATACATAACACGGTGCGACAGTCAACATACATACATCCAGCTAATGACATAGTGTAGGTTGTGAGTTTTGTTGGGTAGAACTCAAAAATATTCTTTTATATTCCTCGAAATCTCCAAACTTGTTTTATTTGACAAAAACGGTATTTTTGATGTTTTCATACAAAATTATTGATTACCCAAATATTTTTTAACCTATTTTCAAAATCCAACGTTTTTTGAAAAGTGAAGAGATGAGCCTTTAAAACGACATTCATAAATATATGGTTCAAACTTACATGTTATGAATTTTGATCGGGTAAACTTGAAAAATATAATTCTTTTCTCATTTTTTCAAGTTTAGCTATTGTTAATTGCAAAATTTAATTCAAAAAGATAAAATAAGTGATGAGATTATGAAAGTCCATTATCTTGTGAAGCGATTGACTCTTCGCTTGATAAAATCGGACAAAAACTGCAGTAGTTATTATATAAAGAGTATAACAGTCGTGTTATATTTTTTATGTATGTAATCTTATTAAATGAAATTTCAGCTCAAAACTTTTCAAAAATTTTAATGGATCTTGATTGTTTATCGCAAAATGTGTCAATTTCATGTTTGCACGACTACCAAAAGTCGACTCTTAGACTCTTTAAATAATACCTACGGTAATTTTTTTCCGATTTGATTAAACAAAGTGTCTATGTCTTCACAAGATAATGCACTTTCAGATTGTAGCCACTTATTTCACAGATTTTAATTAAAGTTTGTTGCTCTGAACGGACGAATTTGAAAAAATATGAAAAATACGCATCTGTCAAGTTTACCTCATCAAACCTCATAGCATACTAAGTCAAATAATATATGTGCATTGTTTTAAAGGCCCATCCCTCTCCTTTCTAGTAAGGTTTAAATTTTGGACATAAGTTCAGAAATGTTTGTGTAATCAATAAATTTGTGCGTAAAGTCAAAAAAAAAAACAGTTTTTGTCAAATAAAACAAGTTTGAAGCGTTCAAGAAATATAAAACAAATATTACTACTTACTTACTTAATTGGCCATAACAACGGATTTCCGTTAAACGGGTTGTTATGGCCAATTAAGTAAGTAAGTAGTAATATTTGTTTTATATTTCTTGAACGCTTCAAACTTGTTTTATTTGACAAAAACTGTTTTTTTTTTTTTTTACTTTACGCACAAATCCGCAACACATCCTTCCAGGCGCCTCTGCTTCTTGCGCGCCTACGCCAGTTGGTCACACCAATCGATGACAGGACTTCCTCGAGTTGGTCCTTCTAACGGATACAAGGTCGTCCTCTTCGCCGACTTCCGCAGATTCCCGCATCAAATACCCGTCTTGCCGGAGCATCCTCCTCCATTCGAACGACATGGCCGAGCCAGCGCAGCCGCTGGATATTAATACGCTGTACAACGTCTACGTCGTTGAGGAGATCATACAGCTCACTGTTGGATCGGATACGGAAATCATCGCCAACTCGCACTGGACCGAAGATCTTGCGTAATGACTTTTCTCTCGAACACTCTCAAGGCTGCTGCATCTGTTCCTAATATGGTCCTCTGCGCCATAAAGAAGCACGGGGAGGATGTGCGTCTTGTAAAGTGTTAGTTTTCGTCGTCATTAGCTGGGTGTATTTCATTTTATTTTTTTTTATTTTGTCGCATAGTGTAATTGGTCATTACAACCCTTCAGCCAGGATTGCGACCAAGCTTCTCACCTTGTCTAATAAGTCTACGGTGAATTTCTATGGATTTTTACCAATTTTCTCAGTTACCAAATATAAATTCTGTTTATATTTTGTGGTATTTGAATTGCTTCTGTTGATTTAAAAAATAGACATTTTAGAATTATTCTTTTATTTTCTGTATAGAATTTTCAACAAGTTTCCACACCTTTAAGCAATAACCAAGACATGACGGCGACCAATCCAAAGAGAAGATAAAGAAAAATTTTCTTGTTTAACCATTAAATTAATTTAATCTTTATATTGCAAACAATATTGGCATTGCGTTCAGGGTTATATCTGTTAAAGGAAACCACAATACATTGGCAGCATACGTATAAAACCAATGGTTATGCTTAAACCACTTCTGAAACTGAAAACTTAAGTTATTTAAGAAATTGTATTTCTTTTAAAGAATACCAGAAAAAATTTTTTTAACTTTGTTTCTTTGAGGATCACAACAGATGTTTACGAAGAACTTTAGTAAAGTATTGACACAGTTCCAAAACAATATTTAGAAAGTTTATGTAAAAGTTTCATGGTTGACAGGACAATTTTTTGGGTTGCGTTTTTATTTTATTTCTTATCAATTATTCGTATGACAGTGTATTCTATATTCCAAAGTTTTATGTTTTCGTAACACGCAAACAAGTTTTTATATTTACCAATTGAAGTAGCAGAAATCCATACACATTAAATGAGAAGAATGTTAGCAAGACTACTAACACAAATCTATCAAAATTTGAAAACACATGTCCAAATGAAAATAATTCCTTTGTGAATGATATAACTTTGATATGTTTTTTTCCTAAGTTAGTTTCCATACATTTTACATACGCTGTTCCAAAAGAAATCATCGCCCACTCACTTTGTTTCTGAACGACATTGCCAACATCTTATTTAGAAATTCTTTTTCAAGTATTCCCAGGGCTGCTGCATACTGGCATACATCATAAGTTCCTTCGCACGAGAGAGCTTCAGCTACTTATTTACCTATTGAGACCATAGTAATTCAGCTCGAGAATAGTCTGACGTGTTTGCTGGTAACGCCAGACCCAAAGTAAAAAAATTCCTGAAAATATCGAAGATATGTTGTCTACCAAATGTTCAATAAATCGTCCTGACCCCTATTCGCTGCCAGACTTATCTTGACGGACTTCCTTTCTATGGCAGTATAGAGAGTGATAACATCTTGCTTGATAGGCTCGATAAACTCAATATTATCTGCGCAGACAAGTACACTACAAACTTTCATAAGAAATAGTTACATTGCAATGAACTTCCATCTTTTGTGTAACATTCTGCATGTCGACGTTGAAGAGATCGCATAATAAGGCGTCGTTTGTGAAACCTAACACGGTTATGAAGGTTGCGTTATGTTATGAAGTCATTTCCTTCCTCGAAGGAGCTGCAGGCGTTGCTTATTATGATACTCAGACATTGAGCCAAATTAGGATTCCTTATCAGATTTAAAGTCCACAAAAATTTCTTGTTTTCCAACTTAATCCGGATAGACAACATTGAAGTTTCATGCACTCTACAAGCATTACTTATTCGGTACAACATATTTTCTAGTACGGTAATTGAAATCGTAATCATCTAGTAAAGTGTTGTAACCAAGTTAGAGCTATCATTTTTACAGGGCAATGCTCTGGTCTTGTAACCTTCGCTCAGACGCTTTAACTGTTTTGTAAAACTTTCGATAATCATTACTACTTCTGTGAAATTTTTTCCCGTCTCATGATGGAGTCGAACAAATAGAAGTCGCCGTAGTCTAGTAGGTAGTGAGTGGGCTTATAAGACGGTATGTTGCAGCTCAACCCCACCTCAGACATCTCGAACAAACAGAACGATATAAGAAAAAGTCTTTTTTTCGGCGACTTCCCCTCAACAAAAGCTAGAACAATAACTGTAAGAGTATAATGAAATTTACATGAAAAGTTCCCAAATCTATCGTTTGGATTCGACAATAAACTGTAGGTCGGATAAAATTGCCATACAGAACATGAGTGATGTGATAAACTAGGCTGTGATCCTGACTAAAGGGTTATAATCACCAATTAAGTGAGTTAAACAAATGAGTCGCAGTGCTCATGTCAAAACTCTGTTCCAAGTTGTGGCTATTCATTCAGTGGAGTGAAGCCGAATACAAGGTGGTAAAGCTTCTTACTAATTGAAAATCCGCAACCGATTTTGTACCTTTCGCATGATATTCATCACATATTTTGAAGCGCAAATATTTTGCGTTTATGTGAGTGCTATGGAGATCATCTCACTGGTTTACCAATATCCATTTTAAATTATCATAAGTAAGCCTAGGGTGCTGCATAAGTGAGTTCAGTTATTGTATTCAATTTCATGGAACAACTTTTGTATAGTTTCTCATTTCGCTGGGGTTTTATATCTGTCATCAATAAAGGCCTTTTCAATTCTTCCGAGTTTGAAATTAGAAGGACTTATGCTACAGATTAAAATTCCAATAAAGTTCTGCTAAATTAATGTGAAAGTTTGGGATGTATCTGAACTGTTTGCTTATGTAGTTTCAAAACAACGATTGTAGTACTTTTTTGTAATAATGTTGTCAACTCGACAATTGATTGTCCAGAAATTTTAGCCAATATTTTGTATATTTTCATCGCCAGCGGTCAATGATATTTTAATTTAGTTTTCTAAATGCAAAGCAAACAATTTTATACTGGAATTTTTTTTAAAGCTACAATGAGCGTCAAAAGAACCGTACATTAAAAAATATATTGGGTTGTTCGGAAAGTAATTTGGTTTTTTTTTTTTTTTGTGGAAGTGAAATACAGTTTTCGTATAATATCAATCAAGTGGTCATAAACTATTGAATTTGATAAATTTAACCTGAATCCGATCTCACGTGTTGTTATTCGACGGTTCGCATCAACTAATGCCTTTTTTGCGTTTTTATCAGTTTCAGCACGCCTTCCCGAACGTGGTGTATCTTCGACGTCAAAATTGCCGTATCGAAATTAGCGAATCAGTTCTGGCACGGACGTACTGTCAACACACCATATCCATACACATCGGCCGAGTAAGATATAAGATATATAAAAAAGGGCACTAACCAAAAACTACTGCGAAGAATGAATTGGAAATGTTCATACACAAGCCTTGCTATATGAAATCTCAAAGCATATAAAAATTATACGGCTTAAGTGTGCAAAAAATTACAAATACAAAAATTTCCTTTTTCGGGAAAAAACGAAATTATTTTCCGAACAACCCAATACATTAATAAATTACCGTTATTTTTATTTTAAAATTGTTTCATTGTCAGTTTTTTAAAATTGAAGCAAAAAAATTTACAAACAAATTTCGAAATTATGTCGAATTTTTTCGGGCACTCTTCTTAAGTGGTAAGAGTTAAGTTTGTTGATTGTTAGAATTTTATCCAAGGTGTACATTATTTTTAAGTTTACAGTACATAAAATTCCGATTAGTGTGAAAAAAGTCTAATTCTAACTAAGAATTTCAATTGCAATTAATTTTTTCCAATATTTTATAATAAATCACATGCGATATTTTATGTATTGTTAATTATATTTTACGACACATTTCTAATGCATTATTTTTAGATAAACCACATAAAAATTAATTAAAAATCTTGTTTTTTTAATTAAATTTTAGAATCTATAATTCATTTTAGTTTATTGTTGTTTTTTTAATTGAAACTGTGAAATACAAACTTTTTAATAATACCACCAACACTTATGCAAAAGTATAAAATAAATCAAATCATAAACACAATTCACCCTGAAATAAAAACAATAAAAAGGTAAAACTGTTTCATTTTAATTATTTTCCTCCATGTTTTTCTAAATATAAGAAAGAGAGGAACAGGATTTTAGCATGTGTATTATATAAAAAAACAAACAATTATAGCAACAAAACTAATGAATATGTTTTACTATAGTACCACTACCTTTATTTGATTTAAACTTACGTATACAGTTGCGTGCAACTAATTAAGGACACGATATGAATATGTATGCTTGAAGCAAACAATACCTGAGATTTTATGATATTAGGTTTTGTAGAACGTTTATTAATAGTGGATTCGAAGATTGAAATTAAAATAAAAGAACTCCTTTATGTATTTAACCCATTAGGAGTCAAATGAAAACCGGCTGTAATTTTTTGATTTCAGATATATTTATTAATAAAAACAAGCATAAAAAAACACAAAATGAAAGAAAAATTATAAAAAAATTTGTTGGAAACGAGTTTTAGGGGTGTACTCAAATGAGTACACTGACTTTTTAAGTATGAAATTTTTCGAAACATTCTTTTTGACACAAAGTGTTTTACAGCATTTTTTGCACTGCCAACGTACTCGGGCATGACAAATTACTCACCGTAACTGTTTTTCTATTTGTGCGGGATAGTGCCCAACTCCATTTTGAAGCAAACCTTCAACTATTGACCCAGACTGACGTGATTTATTTTGTCCACCTTGGCGTAAATAATAACGCGCAATGTTTCGGCGAAACTAAAGTTGATCCATGGGACTCTCACTGTCGACATTTTTGCGCTTTACAAAAACATCAATTGTTCCAGGAATATCTTGCGGTAGAGCTGACGAAGTCATATCATCCTCAACACCTTCCTCTTCGTTAGTTAGTTCACTCGGATTAGGTGGTATGATTGCCATAGCAATTTCTTCATGTTCACTATCAGCTAAAATGCTACCAACGGCCTCTTAGAGCCCTTTGAAACTCTGCTGGCCCTGAAAACGTATACCATTCATATTTTAAATTTAACAATGGAGGCTGTCATTGTACTCAAACGAGTACAGCCAACTTTATACCTTTCTATTTTATTTATTTTTTTATTTTTAAGTATTTTTTGAAGCCTGTATGTTTCGTTGTTATTATTTTTATAAAAATAATGCAATATTACTAACCAAATTTTAGTATTGTTTCAAATATTTTCAAAATAGTTTACTAAACCACACACTTTATTCGCGTCATAATTTAGGCTGATAATTCTGCATAAGCAACAGAAACTATATACAAATTCTTTTTCTGCAGCTCTTATTGTTGTTGTTGTGAAACTAAATAATGGTACAACGATTGTTTTTTCTTTAGTTTTGCTTGGATACACGTAAAAATACAACTGTACTCAGTTGAGTACGGTGACTTCTAATGGGTTAAATAAAAATAAAATTTTTTAAAAAATGTTTGTATGCATTGTACGTACATTTTTGAAGTCGCCGTGGTAGGTAGTGTGTCGGCTTATTAGACGAAAGGCCCGAGTTCGAATCCCAGGTCAGACATCAAAACGAAAATAAAAAAAATATTTCTACGGCGACTTCCTCTCAGCAGATTTCTGGCAAAAACTCGGAGAGTAAAAATTGCCATGAAAAGCTTCTCAAAAATCTGTCGTTCGGAGTCGACTTTAAACTGTAGGTCCCGCTACTCATGTATAAAATTAACGCACACAACACGAATGGTGTGAGAAGCTAGGACGTTGTACAATGGGTCAATTCGACCTTCGGGTACTGTACTTGTCACAGTTGACAAGTACACGTCCTGTAACCTAACCAAACCTAACCTACGTACATTTATTAGGTAGTGTTTTTCATTTACATCTTTCTTTTAAAAACTAAATTTTATCTCTAGGCTTCTGAATGTTCAATGCACATTGGCATACAACTACTCAATTGAAACTGTTGATTAAAATTTGAAAGATCGAGAATATCACCATTTATTTGGTCCTGTTCTAATATTGTTAGCTGGAGACTTTCGACAAGTCCATCTCAATTTATCCCAAATTCAATAACTGCTGTTGAAATAAATGAGAATTTCAACCAATCAAATGCGAGAGGACGTTAATAGATTCAGTATCAATATATACTTAGCAAACATAATTGGTCATTACAACCTTCAGTCAGGATTATGACGTAGCTTCTCACACAACTTATGTTGTGTGTGTAAATTTTTGTCTAAAGTCGACTTCGAATAGCAGATTTTTTTTATAATAATTTTACTCAATCTAAGAGTTTATGTTAGAAATCTGTCATGGCCGCACGTCTAATCAGCTAACACCCTACCTACTAGACAAGGCGATAACCATAACCATGGTAACCATAAATTTGTGGTTACCGAGTTGAATTGACCAATTAGGTATATATGAAACGGTACCATAGGCAAAAAGTTCTATTGAGAGTGTACCATGCCACAGGCTATAAACAAACCTTAGAAATGTCTTCAGTTAGAACTCGGCTTGAAGAAGCCACATCTGCCAAATTAAATGATTTTTATTTATTTCATTTTGCCAAATCCATATGAAAATCATTGAAAAATCGTGCTCAGCGCTATGGCCCATGAGCCTCCAAGAGCATTCAATTCATTCTCAAGAAGTCACTGTGTGGTATGGATCAGAGACCAGCAATGAGTATTCTAAAAGATGAGTAGATTCGAATCATACTCATAATTACTGATGCTTATACGCATTCATACTTATTTTTATATCATACTCATACTACTCATATTCAAAGTTTGAAGTACTCATCGTACTCATACTTAACAATATGCATGATGTTGTTAATTTCGCCTCTCCTTTACTCAACATTTACAAAAATTACAAAATAAGTATGATTCACATACTAACAATACAATACCCATTGGAGGGTTGTGTGTTTGCTTTCCTTGCGGTCTTTGTCTTTTTTTTCTTCCGGTTTTTTTTGTAAATACAACAACAATTCAGACTGTAAATTTTGACGAATGATTCGAATCGCTCGAATCATTTATGAGTATTATAAGTATATTTCTGAATTTACGAATCAAACATATTTCGAATGTTATGAGTTTCATGTCAACGTTGCACTCATACTCATTTCAACCTGTACTTGTTGTAGTAAGTACGAATGCATCAGAGTAGCTGAATTTCAATACTGTTGACTCACTCATACTCAAAATTTCATGAGCACTTATGAGTAGCGAAAAAACGATTCATTGCTGATTTCTGGTATGAATGTTTGGCTGGCGGCCTCAACCTTTAATAATTATTTGAGAACGACGTTGGCCGTGTCGTCACTATGAACGAGGTGCGGTCTAAGTCGATTATTACTAAAAAGATCAGCATAGAATTTTAAACACAAGACTACCGTACCAGTAAATTTGTATACGAACTTTTTGTGAATTTTTTTGATTAGCTTATATTAAGAGACTACAATCACTGAAATCAACTTGTTTTTTTATTTATTTAAGTTGATGCACACAGATTTTTTATATCACGTGTATATGTAATAAAATCCGGAGTTGATTAATAACAAAAACAACTTTTTTTAAACTTAACCTCACATTATTTCGTAGTTATTCTAAATTAAGAATTACTTTTACGCTAAGTGCTGGGTTCAAATAATGGACAAAAACTAAATTAAACATGAATTTAATAAGAGCACTTAACATGTGAGTTTTTCAGTTGCTCTATAAACTTTTTTACGCGTTATTTAAGGATAATTACTCTTTTTTCTACAACATATAAAATGCGATACAGCCAGAGGGTATCAAAAGGGACAGGTAAAATAATAAACAAAATATGTACTATAATTAAAGGTAGCAGATAACTGGCATAAAAACTGGAAGTTAGAAGATATGGACGAAGTTTGAATCATCTACCTCTATGCACTGCTAACCAAACATTTAGGATGACTAGGTTAGGTTGGGTAAGGTGACAGAATCTCTTAAAATAAGGAGGAGCCCGACAATTCATCCACTACAGGACACTAACCTGAGTTCAAAATAGAGTTTGCTATTATAAGATATCAGAAAATGACGTCGTCCTCCGTCTCTTTATAGCAAGAGAAGGACACTGACCCACTGAGCGGAAAAATAGTCTATTTCATAGACCCACATCTCTTGCTGAAATTATTTGCCGAACTGATAAGTCTTTTGGCATACCTACCAAATGTACAGATGCATGTAAGATTCTCTATAGTTCGATAGATTGCCATGCGATTAAAAGACAGAAGTGACTGTTAATCATATGTGTCCAGCAGAGGTCAGCAATCTTGTACGTAAACTCCTGCTGACAACAAGATTGAGCTTCCCCTTGCGAAGTGTGGATAATAACTGAGACAATCGGATTACATATGCCCTGTAACATGTCGGAGAATGCGCCCTTTGTAACGGCACTGTCTAGTTCGTGAGCGTTACAATTTCCAACGATATTCCAATGTCTCGGAACCCATATAAGAGTTACTTTTGAATGTTTCACATTTTTTTTCAAAGAAATCCTCAGTATTCATGGACAGGGAAGGACATTTAGACTACATTTGTTAGGGACGTAATCGCAGCCTGGCTTTCCGAGTAAGTCAAAAGATTTTCAGGGAAAATATGCCTGGCACTTAATAAGCTTTGCGCCACTTTCAAAATTTCTATGACCTCAATTTGACAAACGCTGCAGATGTCAGGCAGCCTATAAGAAATTTTAATCTCAGAACCTTTAATAAACACACGATAACCCATCCTGTCATGCATCTTAGAGCCATCAGTGCAAACCTCAAAGATCCCGATGGGAACTTGTGGATCTTCAGTCTAGGAGTCACAAGTTGTAATTCTACAATCGGATATTCTGTTCACAAAGTTCGTTCGTGGCCCAGGATTTGACTGCCTTGAATCTTACTGCCATCAACACAGTCCTCCGCCATAATAGAAGGTCAGAGGGGAGTCAATGGAGTAGAACAATTGTACACTACTTATCAGTCCGTCCATCAGACATATAAACCATCAAGCAAAGTTGGCTCCACCATGACCCGATAGAGATATAGGTCTTGCCTATGGTCCTTCTGCAGCGGTCAAGCGATATTGTGGCTTTCACATTATTTCTAATAATTTCTAATGCGCACATGCTTTTAAATTTTCAGCTCCAGCCATAACTAAAAATCTTTGAGTATATTGAAGTCGCCGTAATCTAGAAGGTAGTGTATTGACTTATTAAACGTAAGGCCACTGTTCAATCACCAGATCAGACATCAAAACGAAGATATGAAAAAAAATTTCTTCGGCAACTGTCTTTCAGCAGATTTCTGGTAAAAACGCTGGGAGTAAAAAGAAAAAATTGCCATGAAAATCTGTCGGTCGGAGTCGACTTTAAACTGTGAGTCACGTCACTCGTTTATAAAACACACACAACACAAGTGCTGAAAGAATCTAGGTCGCAATCCTGTCTGAAGGGTTGTAAAGACCAAATATGTGTGTATTCTATTAATGCACACAAATTACACTTTTTTTAGTTTCCAAAAATAAAAAATTGTGACATGCTTTAATGCGCGCATATATTGCACCACTGAAAAACTGAATGATATCAACATTTTGCACATTTATTTTTATGTGTCTAGAAAAGCAGATTTAAGTCAACTTTAAAACGTGTTTAATTACATATTTTTCGTTGTTGTTTTTGGTGTTCATACTAACCATTTTGAGAGAAAAACAAACACAACTACAGAATTAAAAACAAGTTTTTTTCCTGTCGCAACTCAGCATGCAAAAACAGAATTACCCAAAATCACTAGCTATTAGCGTGATTATAGCCAACCATTAAAACAGTGAAATTGTACCAAAAAAATGTATAAATTACTGCCACTACATAACAGCAACAATTAAGACAAGGTTTACCACAACTACAAAAGTTACAACAACTACAAACAAAAAGATAAAGTGTGCTTTGGTACATAGCTACATACATAGCTACTGTGCTAGTCTACTAGTGCGTACGAATTCTGTCAGAGACTTAGGCAAGCTACGTTACACCGAGCAATACGGTCTTAAGTTCTTGGCACGTAATTATAACCTACTTAGCATACGATATTGTGATGCAACTGGAGGGAAATTTGATTAGATCTCAATGGGTCATCCTTTTGTCAGGTGTCCTTGCTTAGGATTATGATCTAGTTTTCACACCACTTAAGTTGCGGTTGCGTGTGTTAACATTATACATGAGTGGCGGCATGAGAAATTTTTCATGTCAACTTTATCAAAGATTTTGCCAGACATCTTCAATGTTTCGTACAAATCAGCAATGAGTATTCAAAAATATGATTAGATTTGAATCATACTCATAATTTCTGATACCTATGCGCATTCATAGTTATTTTATTATCATACTCATACTACTCATATTCAAAATTTGAAGTACTTATCGTACTAATACTTAACAATACGCATGATGTTGTTGATTTAGACTCTCCTTTACTCAACATTTACTAGAAGCATAAAATAAGTATGTTTCGCTTACGAACGCCACAATACTCACTAGAAGGTTGTGTGTTTGCTGTCTTTGTCTTCGTTTTTTCTTTCAGAGCCGTTGAATTTTAATACTGTTGACTCACTCATACTCATTGAGCACTTATGAGTAGCGAAAAAACTATTCATTGCTGATATCTGGTATGTATGTCCACAGCTGTCCGCAAAGTCAACATAACTCATGTATTCGGCCAAATCCAGTCTCAGAATTATGAAAATCTGAAAATTTTGTGTGCTCTCTACCCAAAGAAGTCGTGGCGGACATAATGGCTTCAATAAGTCTTCGAATTGAATAATAAATTTCTATGATATCTCCCAAACTTTTTGTTTTACTTAAATTTAATGATAGGAAGCGCTTAATGAAAGACCTGACGTATATATTAGAAATATATTGAAATGAAATTATCTTTAGTATAATCTCGTTACTATAATCTCATGATATAATTGTCCCCTGTTGTCAAATTACACACAACGCCTTTCGACAGTTAGATTTTTTAATACTTTTTACTATAAATCTACCCAACTAAGCTCCACTTATCTTTTTGGATTCTTTAAAACCTTTCTCTCTCTTTCCCAGTTTAATTTATTATGAGACTTAAAAACCTAATTTGACTGGAAAATATTGTCGTCATCATTATTTGCAGTTTCTGATTACTCAGTCCATTCCATTACTCAGTCTCAGTTTTTCACTGCTTCATTCACATTTTTAAACTGATTTTCTTGTGTTCATATGAAAAACAAAAACAGAAATTACTTTTTTATCAACGTTTTCATCCGTTTTCGCTTCCTTCCCATTCCTCTCAACTGACAAATAAGAAATTGCAACAAAAATAACTCTGAAAAGAAAAGAGTGAAAGGAAAGAAAACAAAAACAGGAAATACAACTGATTAACGTCGGAAAAGAAAAATTATGGGACAACAAAAGAATTGTTTCCTAATAAACACAAAGATTTGGTTCTCTCTATAAACAAGGACTCAAAGAAATTAAATGGAGTTTTTCAACTTGCATGAGGCGGTAAATTAAAAAAAATGTAATCATGATAGAAGCTACAAATTTAAAATTTTAATCTTAGAATTTCAGTTTTGTGTCGAGCATTCAATACGAACGGTTGTTTTTTCTGAGGTGGAATTAATAAAAGTGCGTTTTTTTCTTTTTGATTGGCAATTATATATATATATTATATATTCAATTCTTAAACAAACAAAAAAAATAATAATAATAAAAAAAATAAAAAAAAAATATTAATTAACTTAATTGACTAAAATGCGCACTAAGCGTAAAAAAACTCGGATGCGAGTTGGTAATCTGAAAACTCCAAAGCCTACTACATCTGTTAAGAGTGACAACAGATTGCAAGTGTTTTCTGATATGGAAGACAATTCTAACACAGAAGAAGTTGAAAAGAGTGAGGACTACGTTAAAATTCCTCCGATTATAGTTGACAATTGTCACAGTTTTAGTGAAATTATAAAATTATTGGGAACCAATTATAAATATAAAAGAATGTCCATCGGAACAAAAGTTATGCCTAACACCTTAATCGACTACGATGAAGCAATGAAAAAATTAAAGGCGAAAGATAAAATATTTTTCACTCATCCAGTAAAGGATAGCAATAGATTCAAGCTTTTATTGTTTGGCCTCCCAAAACTTGACATTAAAACTATTATTGAGGAATTTAAAAACTCCTTCAACATTGAACCATTAAATGCTACTGAAATAAAAACAAGCAGATTTAATTCCGACGATGCACTCTATACTTTTGAGTTTGACAAAAATCAGGTATCAAAAAAAGAAGTACTAAAAATCAGATATTTTTATGGCATAGTAGTGCATTGGAGAAAACCAAGGCGAAGTGTAAAAGGCCCAACTCAGTGTACTAAATGTGCTATGTTCGGCCACGGCTCATCCAATTGCTTTAGAAAATCCGCGTGTTTGGGTTGCGGAGGGCCCCACGACTATTCGACTTGTCAATTAAGTAAAACTCCAAACGAAGGTCCAGTAGTATACAAATGCTTTAATAGTATAAATAATAAATTAAAAAATGTAAATCATCGTGCTGATGATGTTAATTGCCCATCCCGCCGCGAATATCTTGAAATACGACAGCGTGTAGGCAAAATCCAAAGGCCCAACAGATCCTATAATACTGATCCAGCCAATACTTTTAATTGGAATGCAGATTTTCCACCACTGAAGCAGAGGAATAATGAAGAACTTCCAGCATTTAGTAGCTCACAAAATGGGCATAAAAACGTTTCATATGCCAGGCAATTTTATAAGTGTCAAAACGATGACAACGATGACCTCTCAAATGAAAAACTTATGGAAATTTTCTTTAATGCCATAGATGCATTGGAAAAATGCAGAACTAAATACGACAAATTGAGAGTTTTAGGGATGATGCTTAGACATGTTATATAAACAAAAACCTACCTATAGTCTCAATGTTATGCATTGGAATGCACAGGGCATAACAAACCCCTCTACTATCTACCAACTAGAACACATCTTACATCAAAAGAACATAGATGTTGTTTTCATCAACGAAATATTTTTAAACCAAAATCACAAATTTAAACTTCAAAATTATTGTGTTTACAGACAAGATCGACTAACCCATGGCGGTGGAGTATACATCAAAAATGCCAACACAAAGTATAGAAAATATTTCAATAATCATCTTTATTAATAACAGGCCAATTAAATTCGTTTCTGCCTACAGTCCGCGATACACCAGTTCGTTTGTAGCTGATATAAACTTACTTACAACACCAACATCTGAATTTTTTATTTTTGGAGACTTCAACGCCCAACATATCAGTTGGAACTGCAATAAAAACAATACAGCTGGTAGAAAATTATACAATCACCAGTTAAACTCAAACTATTACATTCATTCGCCTTACAGCTTTACTCGTTTTGGTCAGAGATCAACCAACACAGAACCCTCGACTATCGATCTTTTGCTTTCAAATTCTTGTCTTAATATTTCTCCAATTGAAACTCATCCAGGTATATTAAACTCTGACCATGTACCCATTACGTGCCAAATATATGGTTATTTTATGCAAAGAACAAAACTTATTCCAATGTACCATCTTGCCAACTGGAACGGTATAAGTAAATTCGTTGACACTGAAATTCAAAGGAATAATTTGCAGACAATAAACATTACTGAGCAAAATATTGAAAATATTATAGAAAAAATCACTTATATCGTTCAACAAGCAGCTAAAAAAGTCCCATTTAAACAAACGCAAGTTTGGCAACGAAAACTTTCCCAATTAACATTATACCTTATTAGTCAGAGAAATAGATATAGGCGAAAATTTCAAAGATCAATTGTCAATACAGAAAGGTTATTATTGTCTTCTATTCTAAAACAGCTGAATAGTTTGATAAATTTCCACGTGTCAAATGACAGAAACAAAAATTGGAACTTATTCTTACATAGTTTACCAGCTGGTAGCAAGAAAATGTGGATGATAAATAAAGCGATAAGAGGTAATAAATCAAAAGTTCAGAGTTTGACAATAGATGGCGCTGAAGTATTTGAGAGTGTATCTAAGGCAAATGCTATAGCAGACGTTTTTGAAAGATCACACCAAATAACGCTTAACTTATTTTCAACTGTGGACGATATGGTTACAAAACATATTCAGTGGCTAGATTTACAACCAATTCCAGAAAACATTATTACTAATTATACTTCAATAGATGAAGTAAAATATTATGTTAATAAACAGAGAAACTCTAAGGCACCAGGGGTGGATGGAATAAAGCCTATAATTTTAAAAAAGTTATCTAATAGTTTCTTTGGCCTGTTAGCTAACTTATTCAACTGGTGCCTTGCAAGCGGATATTTTCCAAAACAGTTTAAGTTAGCTAATGTGATACCAATTTTAAAACCAGGCAAAGACGTCCACTCCCCTAAAAGTTATCGGCCCATAAGTATGCTAAATGGAATAGACAAAATTTTCGAAAATATAATATTGAGTAGATTAAATGAATATACTAACGAAAACAACATCTTAAGCAAAGAACAATTCGGCTTTAGAAAATACCACTCAACAATACATCAAGTAAAGCGAATAGTAAACATGATAACGTCAAACAAGGAACAACGTAAAAGTACAGGAATAGTTTTTCTTGACATAGAAAAAGCTTTTGATTCAATTTGGCACAACGGTATTATCTTTAAGCTTAACAAATTTGGATACCCGCTTTATTTGCAAAAGATAGTAAGAAGTTTTCTATCCGATAGATATTTTAAAATTCAAATGGACGACACATTTTCAACGCAAAGACATATTCATGCAGGCGTTCCTCAAGGCTCAATTTTATCGCCTATTCTTTACTGTATATTCACTTCTGACTTTAAGCCACAGAGAAATCAGAGCACTGCCCTGTATGCTGATGACACCGCAATTATAATATCTGGCAAAGTATCCAATGCAATTGTGAAGAAGATGAAAGGCGCAATAATCCATGCAGAGAAATATTTTAACAAATGGAAAATAAAAATCAATCAGGAAAAAACGCAAGCCATTATTTTTCCGTTCAATAAATCTCCAAAAAGGATAACAAATACAACATTTAGCATTCAAGGATCTTCAATTCCAATAAACCAAAACGTTAAATACCTTGGTATATATCTTGACAAACACCTAACGTTTAGACACCATATTATTCAAACGTGCGAAAGGGCCATAAAATGCGGTAGGGCTCTCTATCCGCTGCTAAACAAAAAATCTCAGCTGAACACAAAAAACAAGCTCTTACTATATAAAGCTTGTATTCGGCCAATAATGACCTACGGTTGCCAAGTATGGTCAAAAAGATGCTTAAAAACAAACTTAAAGAAGCTTCAGATTATACAAAATAAAAGCTCGAAAATTATTTACAATTTATCCAGAAGATATCCCACCAGTCTCTTGCATTCAAAATTCAAACAAGATATGTTAAATACAGTCATAAATAATTTAACTACAAGATTTGAAGACAGAAGCAGGTATTCCAATTTTGAAATATTAAGAAATTTGTAAAAGTTATCCTTTCTGTGTCTTCAGAGAAGAAGACGCAAGTAATAGATAACAGTAAAATTTCTTTAAATTTTTGTGAGGTTTTTGCTATCTTTTCCTCCAAACTGTAAATTATTCTTTAACTTGTAAATATGTATATAATTAAAAAAAAATAATTTATTTGCTGCAATACATTAGTAAAAACTCAAGTCTTGTAAATATAATATATTTAAATATTTTAATTGTTAACTGTGATAGAAAATAAATAGAAAAAAAAAAAAAAATCTTAGAATTTTAAACCACACTTGCTTAATACTTATTTACTCAGCAATCCGATTAACGGATTTCATATGATTACTAACGATATGATATGAGTTCGAAATAAGGCGACCCTTTACGGTGTATCCTTTTCAAGCTTTTTTTCTACCATCAGAATATAGTTTGGACACTGGACGGTCTCTCGTTTGATGTGGATCTCCAATATAGAAATAAGAACAAATTGCATCATTTTAATGCCAGATCGACTTTCTTTGCCAAACGTAGCCATGCCATTATCAATTGTTACTAGTTATCAAACTAGTACCCAGTTGTGAGTCTTAGGGTTAAGCAAACAGTAATTATACACTCAACTATATTGCAATGATTTTTATTACAATAACTCTTTGGTTGAATTTTAATTTGTCGGCATTTTAATTTGGAAACCCCTTAACGACCATAACAACACATATGTCCCCAAAGCAAAACGGCCAACCTACTCTTGGTTTTGGTATGTTTTCTGGTCATCTAATGAATTATTCTAAATGGATGAACTGATAACTTTACCTCTTATAAGCTTTTCGCCGTGAAAGGGTTAGTGTAGGTATGCTGATTTAATATTTTATCATGACCACCAAATCGATATAAATGTGGGCCAATAACTAATTAGGCAAGTGGTTAAATATAATTACGAGAAAAACTGTTCGCACAAATGTATCACACATTTTATTTGGACGTGGCTGTAAATTTTAATAAAGACGGAAACAATTATAAAATTTTTTTACACATTTTTGTCTACAAAATAATTTTATTTACATCTTCCCACTTAACATAACGATGGCTTAATATAAAAAAGGCCTAACTCGATTTTTGATTACTTTACTGGAGAAGGAAAAACTTAATAAAATCCGTAAAATTTTAGATACAACAAAAATTTTAATACAATTTTTAATAAAACACACAACACATATTATATCTCGTTTAAAAAAATTTTTATTTTCATTTTAATGAAGTTATCTGAGATTGGCCCTTTCTTCATTGATATTTTTGAAAATAAAAGTTAAGTTAGGCCTTTTTTAAACTGAGTTGAAAATGATATCTATTATTATAACAATTGAGGGATTAATTTTGGCGCTTGCACATCCATACATGTAGGAATTTGCTTTAATGCTTTATTTATTCATTTATTTTCTTAAGAGTACAAAAATAAAAATGGGAATACCCGTTATAACTTAAATAATTCATTATCTTATTTCTTCTGCATTCACTTGACAACTTAAATATTCTAATCTTGTTGCTTCTGTGTCTACTTTACAACTAACTAACTATAGGCGAAAAATCCGTATTTTATATCTGATCGTTTTGTAATTTCGTCCGTTGTCTGTGGAAATTTCAGAGTCTGATGGCGTGATTTGTTGAGATGAACGTTCGTCCGTTTCTTGGTATTCATTAGTGTGGGTTAGAGCAGGATCGCTATATTGTTAGTGACGAGTGAGAGATCTAAACATTCGACAAGTAAGAGATCTAAACGGGCGGACGGACATTATACTCTATTCTTGCTCTACACAGTGGTCTGATTTGCCTCACATCCCACATTCGGCCTTCCTGACGGGGTATTCGGCTCGAATACTGGTACCCATCGCTTCATATGTTCTGCCACTGAAAATGTCTTTCTTGGACCTTCGCCTTCTCCAACTTTCTCAACTTCGTATCTGCCACGGTTCATTTTGCGGACGATTCTATACGGACCAAAATATTTCCCCTTGAGTTTGAGGCCGACACCGTATTGGGTTCGTTTTATGGCAATCAGGTCATTAAGTTCGTAATTGTCTTCCGTTCTGCGATTCTTATTAAAATTTCTTCTGTTTTCTTCTTGGATCTTGACGATGTGTTCTCTTACTGCTTCTCGTTCCTTATTTCTTTCAATTTGTAATTTCTCAATGGCCTCATTTTCCATAATTTCTCTTAGGTTTGGAAATTCTTCGAGTCGCATTTCACAGCCGGTAAGGATTTTAAAAGGTGAGCATTGCGTCGATCGCGGTGGGCTGCTGTTTATATATTGCTGGACCTTGTTTACATGCTTATACCATTGGTTTGGGTTTTCACGAGATAGTTTCGCTAGCATTGGCACTACAATTCGATGCATTCTTTCAACCTGCCCATTTCCTCTTGGCACTCCAGTAGCTATTTGTAAATGTTGAATCCGTTTCTTCTCGCAATATTCTTTAAAGGCGTTAGATGTGAATGCGGTGCCTCTATCAGAAATAATCCTTTTCGGATTGCCAAATACCGCTGATTGGCGTTCCAGCCGCTCAATTACCGCGTCACACACTGTCGCGATTTCATATAACGAGTGGCCAAAAATAGAAGGAGTAATAGTAGAGTAATGAAATTTGGCACACCTTTATTAATTGGTAAAACATAATCATGCATAAAATTTGGTCATTTAAACTCAAAGGATTCGTGTCCTTCCCATATATCCTGAAATTAAAAATTGCTGTAACTTGGAGGAAAAAAAAGATATGTTAATAACATTTGGTACACTTATTAGTTTTAACATGCTTAATATATCCTCCAAATTTCGTTCAATTTGGAGCAAGGATACGCCGACCTTAAAAATGTCCTTTTTCAAAAAAGTATCAAAAAAAATTTAATATACGTATATTTTTTTCAAATCGCAAATTATGATTTAAATGTTTTACTAACTCATTAAAATTTAATTTTCTCACATTCCGTATATCCTTGGACAATTTTAAGGACACATTTTTACCATAGGTGAAATACTAATTAAACAATATTTTATTAAACAATTTAAAATTTGTTTATATATATTAAAATATTTAAATTTATACATATACATAAGTGAAAAGACATTTGTACTTGGTTCCTAATTGAATTTATTTATATTTAAATATAAAAAATCGATGATCTAGAAAAATTTACATCACTTCCTCAACTCAGTTTCAAACCTACTTTTTCCACGTCTGTATTTTGTCCAATTATTACTAATTTTTAAAAGAATGAATTTTAGTTAGTCCTTCTCTATATCTGCTAGAAATCTTTGAATACGACTTTCCACAAATTGTACAATATGATGCAACACATTTGTTGTATTATTTTTCTTAAGCTGCACCTATTTCTCAAAAATATCAGGAATCTGCAATGATGTTGACACTAAAAACAGTTATAACGCCCACAAAAGCAGTCAGAAGCACCTGAAATTTATATATGTTAAAGTACATACTTGTGGCAATAAAATATCAAAAAATTTCGAAAGTGATATTGGGTGTTTTTTTTTAATTCACTACTGAAGTTAATAAATGTACGAAAATCTTAATTTTTTGAAGATCTGTACTTTGGCTAAGGATATTTCACATATGATTAATATTTGTAAACAATTATAGCGTTGTAATTACAATTACATACCTGGCTTACAATTCTATTACAAATAATTTAATCATTACCAAAAAAATTTTGGAATTTTAACTATGACAAAAATATGTCAAATTTCAAGTTTTCGAACAAATTTTCTATATTGCATAGGAATTCTTAACTTTGAGATACAATAGCTAAAAAACTACTCAAAAGATTTTAAAAAAATTGTACATATCAACTAATAGAAGTGTTTTCTATAAGATAAAGGTAAAAAATTGTTGAATTTTCCACATTGATTTTAACCATTTTTGGCCACGCTCGCGACAGTGTGCGTCACTGCTAGTATCTTTGGTAGGGTATAACCAAACAAATTTGGAGAATCCATCGACTATTACCAGTATATGATTGTATTGCTTGTTCGTCGATGTCATGGGACCAACGTGGTCAACATGATAAGTACCCAGCGGTTGATCTTCTTTATCGATGGGATTCAATAGACCCTCCTTCTTGCCGGATTTTGAGTTCATCATTATACAGTCCATACAACTCATTACCACTTTGCCTACTTTTGCGCCCAGATGCGGAATATAAAAATATTTCTCGACAAATTCTTGTGTTTTCTTATTGCCGAAGTGACCTTTTCTGTGAGCTGTGGCTATTATTTCGTCTTCCATCTGTGATGGAACCACTATTAATTCCCGCGTAGAATCTTTATATAGAATGTCGTGGTAGATGTAATAGTCTTCACAGTGATCTTTTTCCAGAACAGTCCTTACAGCTCTCACCCACATGTCCTCCAACTGAGCTTCTTTTAATCTGTGCCTCAACGAATCATCATCCTTCAGCAAAAGCTTCATACTAACTGGAGCAGCGTTCATCTGAAAGGGGTTATACTTTTCTATCATGCGGTTTATCTCATCCTGGAGGTCAGCACTTAGATGGTGTAAATCAGCCACTACCTTTTCATTATATTCGCTATTCAGACAAACATCCCGAAATTCTTCCAATAGCTCCGGAGTACTAATGTGTTCCTGCAGAACCTTATCTGTGATGTTTTCAACGGCATTTGGTACCCTGGTGATAAATTCAACACCATTTTCCTTAACTACGAGATCCACAAACTGCAATAGGTTATTGCCCAAAACAGCGGGATACCGAATATCTTCAGACTGCACAAGATCGAATCTCAATTTTAGGGAAAGACCATCCACCTCTACTGGGGCTTCGAAATATCCCTGAGTATAGAAAACTCCTGCACCAGCCCCCCTCAACCGTCTTCGTTCCGGTATAAGTTCAAATTTTTCCCTCAACTTCTCGAAAACATCGCATCTAATAGTACACATGTTACATCCGGTATCAATTAAGCCATACAAATCGATGCCTCCCAAGGACATTTTCTTAAATATCATTCCTGGCTCAAAAGGTTCTCTATCGTAGATAAACGTGTTGACATTACTGCGCTCCTCTTTGATTTCTGGTTTGTAGACCCTGCAATCAGATGCGCGATGTCCTGCATTGTTACATTTGAAACACTTAAATTGCGCTTCCTTACAATCCTTAGCCAGATGATCCGGACGTCCACATTTGAAACAATTTTTAATTTTGCTACCGTTACTTTTTCCCATCTTAATTCCAGTTTCCATATTATTAGGAGCCTGAGGTCTCCGACTATCCCTACTGGACGAAGTCCGAATCTTCTCGTATATCTTAATATTTTCCTTCATTTCCTCAACTGTCTTTGCCTGGTACAATATAGTCTTGTTAAAACGAGAATCTGGTATACCTTCAACAAAATAGTCCAGCAGACTAGCGACATCTAAATCTATAGGCTTACCAATCTCCATCAAAGTATATAAATACTCGCGGTAGCTCTCATTCTGGCCCTTACGACGGTCTCTTAACAATCTGTGAATTTCTGCAGCTGAAACTGATTCTCCGAATTCCTCTTTTAATGCTGCTTTTAACGACTCCCAACCCTTTAAGCCAGATTGGCTTCTGACAAATAATTTGGCTTCACCACTCAACAGCTGCTTTGCATAAATGAACTTCTGTATGGAATTCCAGCCAACCGTTTCAGCATTTTCCTCAAACTCCTCAATCCAAGTCCCAATATTAAGAGAATCGCTACCACTGAACGTAGACAAACTTTCAACAATGTCCTTCAACGTAAAGACAGGTCCACTAAAGCGGATTTCCGGCGAAGCACTAGCGCCAACTTCCTGGTACTGCGAATTTGTCGATCCAGCGCCAGCCCCGTCGGTTTGATGACCGAAATGTTGGAGGAGCCTGCCCTGTAACACTGCCTTCGACCCAGTCGTGTCCAACCCTAATTCCCTCAACTTTGGGCGCAAACCATCGCAATTCATCAACATTATGCTGTCTACGTCCATTGTCTAAATGTCAAACTAGCAACAACGTTACAAATTCAAATTAAAGGATCTCAAAACAATTTAAATAGCCTACTAAATTAAAAATTTTTACAGAAATTAAAAAAACATAAATCAATTCAATCAAAAGTATAAACTTAAATAATAAAAAAATTAATTTCAGTTAAAATTCCCCATAAATCTACTTGTACATTATTTTGACTCATCTTATACAAACAAAACTGCATCAACACTTCGATTGTATATGTTGTTGTTCCTTGTTTATAGTCTCTCTTCAGCTTTTACCAGTTGTTCTCTCTTTTACTCGCTAGCTTCTCATTGGTCACAGCTTCACTCGTTGTTTTCTGGCTTTCACTCGTTGTTTTCCGGCTTTCACTCGTTGTTGTTTTCTCTTTTATCTTACAAGCAGACGCTTCGATACTCAAACTGTTGTCTCATCTTCAGGCTCTTGTTGTTGTCATATAAAGATTTATGTCTGTTATGTTCTTTGTCTTTCTATTTTGTTGTTGTTTCTGTATTCTTCTATTGCTAAAACTCGATGATGGTGCAACGAGAAAATACCACAGACGACTTTTTTATTTGCTATTGTTATTGTTGTAGGCACAAACAAAGGTTTCGTTTATTTTTCCTCTCTTATACTCTTTCGGGAACATTTTCTTTCACAAAACACAAATTCAATTTTAATTTCAATTACGGAGTGAACAAAAATATCAGCGTTTTCAACTTTTTTTGTTTTTGCTCTATGTTTCCAGCTTTTATTTGTTTATTCAACATGTTTTCCATTATAGTTCATTTTTTTTAATTATCACACACTACTACTTCCATTAACTTGTTTTTTTTATCACTTTCATGTCTCTTTTAAACGGGTATCCCGGTTGAGCCCCCAAATTTGTAGGAATTTGCTTTAATGCTTTATTTATTCATTTATTTTCTTAAGAGTACAAAAATAAAAATGGGAATACCCGTTATAACTTAAATAATTCATTATCTTATTTCTTCTGCATTCACTTGACAACTTAAATATTCTAATCTTGTTGCTTCTGTGTCTACTTTACAACTAACTAACTATAGGCGAAAAATCCGTATTTTATATCTGATCGTTTTGTAATTTCGTCCGTTGTCTGTGGAAATTTCAGAGTCTGATGGCGTGATTTGTTGAGATGAACGTTCGTCCGTTTCTTGGTATTCATTAGTGTGGGTTAGAGCAGGATCGCTATATTGTTAGTGACGAGTGAGAGATCTAAACATTCGACAAGTAAGAGATCTAAACGGGCGGACGGACATTATACTCTATTCTTGCTCTACACAGTGGTCTGATTTGCCTCACATCCCACATACATATAACTGCACATACATAGTTCGGACTCACCATTTTTTAAGTCATTAATAATTTTTCGGTGTCCGCTCGACAGATTTGCGTAGACTTGAAGTCGTATAGGGAATTTTTTGCATACCATGTTCACTGGCTCACACTTGTAGTCTGATAGAATTATGTCTCAAAGAATATTGAATTGTCTGCGCTCGTCTAGATTTTTCAATGGAATTAATTTTTTTTACAGAACTGCTTGTAAGACCGATGACATACATTCTTTTTTGATCCCAAGTCATCTTCCAAAACTACTGCTGAAATTTTTTAATCAACTTTTTCCGGTAAAGCGATTTTGTTACTTGGGAAACATAAACGTACAACTTCAGCTGTGCTTACAGATTTAAATACTTGTATTATTGTGTCAGGAAGAAAACCAACCAAACGAAATAAAAGACGAGTTAAGGCATTTTCTGTCAAAAATTCATTGACATGACTTATGCCTTTTTTTGAAATCGTTATAAATCTGTTATTTCCAATTGTATCCACCTGCAATTTTGAGGCAAGGTACATCTGATATTTGTCTTCCAGAATAAACAAAAAAAACTTTATTTTGAAAAAATTGAGTTAGGCCTTTTTTATATTTGGCCATCGAAATTTGGAATTATTTTATAAATTTAATTTTTTTTTCTTTTTGAATTTCAAATTAAATTCTATTAAATTCATCGTATTGCCAAACATAAATATTGATTTTTATTTCGCTTGTAATAAATAGTTCGCTTGAATTCTTGGTATATATTTAATTTAACTTATTTGAGTTTTTATGTAAACAAAATTTATATCCTACAATGTTCAATTTAATTTTAGTATTCCAATAATATTTACATTTGTCTTAAATTAAAATTGTTTATGTAAATAGTTTACGCATTTGTATTTTTTCTACTCAATGGTGAACAGTAATTTGCAAAATTAATTTTAGTATGTATACACAATTTTATTGAAGTCAAAAATAAAAATAAAAAATAAATATAAAAACCAATCAATCTACTTACTAGCTACCTATACAAACATGCATACCTAAATGGTCATTACAACCCTTCAATAAGGATTACGAGTTTCTGGCTCCACTTATATTGTGCGTATTAATTTAATGCAGGTGTAAAAGAAAAATATTTCCATGCAATTTTATTTACTCTCAGAATTTTTGCCCGTAAACCGCAAGTCGCCGAAGAAATATTTTCTCATATTTCTTTTTGTTGGAGATCTCTGAGTCTCACGTCTAATAAGTTAATACACTACATACTAGACTAGGGCGACTATGCATACATAATTGGCCAATACAATCCTTCAGTCAGGATTACGGCCTAGCTTCTCACACCACTCATGTTGTATGCCTTAATTTTATACTTGAGTGTCGGGACCAACAGTTTAACGTCGACTCCGAACGACAGATTTTTAAGAAACTTTTTCATGGCAGGTTTATTTACTCTCAGAGTTTTTGCCAGAAATCTGCTGAGAGGTCGTCGAAGAAATATTTTTTTTTCATATTTCGATTTGATTTCTATCCTGGGGCTCGAACCCGGGCTTTACGTCTAATAAGCGAACACACTACCTACTAGACTACGGTGACTATGCTGAACTTAATTCATAGAAAATTCTAAAATTGTCCTGCAACAAGACTATTTCCAACGTGGTAAATAAATTCGAGTTCTATACTATAGTTCTGTAAACGATCGAACAATGGTATACGAACAAACTAAATATTCGAATTTGGGATGATACAAATCTACATGATATTACAGTGTGATGTGGATTTTTAATTGGCGAAGTTATTGGTTTATGTATCTTTGAGAACGATGTTGGCTAGGTCATCAATGTTAAGGGCAAACACTATTAGTCGATGAGTGCCTTCTTCTTTTGGATTATGGGTGCTCTGAATATCATTGTTTCAGCAAAACGTCCTATTAAGGACGTGTTTATTTCATGTGAAGACAATGTCAACTCGCCACCGAGGTTGGGTAATTTGAACATTTTGGGCTGTTTCTTAAAGGGATTTTTAAAGTCGCAAGTACATATATGCGAATATGCCACAAAGGACAGCGGCCCTCGAATCCAACATAACCCATGACATCTGTCAAATTCAGTCCAGTTTATTGTATACTTCAGAGTCGTAGAAAGTTTATAGTCTTGGACGCTCTCCGTCCAAAGAATTCGTAGCGGACGTTTAACTTACTTACTTAACTGGTAATTAAATCACATAGGCAGGAGTACGACCTAGCTTCTCACACAACCCAGGTTGAGTGGGTTAATTTTTTTGAGGAGTGGCGTGACTTACAGTTTAGAATCGCCTCGGAACAATAGAATTTTGAGGCACGTTTTCATGGCAATTTTATTTACTTTCACACTTTTTGCCTGAAGATTGCTGAACTAGACTACGGCGGCCATTTAAACGATGTTCTATTCCAAACACAAGAACATCAACTGGTCTTTAAAAATAATGAAAAATACAGATGATGTCTCACGTAAACATTATTTTCTTTGAATTTAAGGATAACAAACGTTTAACAAAGTTCTTGTATGTCTGAGTAAGGAAATTTTACTATCCCCAGAATCCTTCACCTAAGGTTCACCTTCTAATTATCACTCAGGCGAAGTCACGACCATTCGCCTCCAAGAACATTTATCAGACTATTAACCCTACCATACAAAAGGCATGGCAAAGCAGGCGAGTAAGTTAGTGAAGTTCAGTCAGTCTTGCATGAAGACGCGGTGCGTTTGAGGAGAGTAATCGTGCTTTGAAAATCTCCGTTACAAAGATCTGTCGAATAATTGTTTCATGATTGATATTGTTTATGAAAAGTTTATAAACAGAGGAATAACAAAGAAGAGCAATTGTTGTTGTTTGCATCGAGTTGTGAACAGTGGCACACAGAATTGTGCTCGGAATAAAGAATTTTAATTAAAACTGAACACAAATTTATTTTTATTTTATTTATTGCAATCTACGAGTTGATAGTTTAAACGTATTTAGAAGGTAAAAACGTAACAGTACGTATGTATGTATCTTCAACTAGATGCTCGTTATGAACTCTTCGGCGTCTAAATCCCATGAAAAAAAGACGTCTAGTACAGGTCAAATTTAGTTTATTTGGTTAATGCTTGTATTTTTGGGAGTGTACAACATCCTTATTTGTTAACGACTATGCCAAAAACTTATGTGAATTAAAACAGATTTTATGATTGTGACAGTTTTCTGTTGTCACTAACAAACTGTCTTTAAAACTCAGTTTTATATAACTTGAGGCCTTTTCCCAGTTGCCATTTGAGCAATATATTCTTTGTAGACTTTTTTTTCAAAATAACTCTTCATTGTTAAAGAAAGTTTTGTAACCCAAATTTAAGTTAGTCTCTGCAAGTGAGATTTAAAAGAAAAATGTTGTTTTACATTTCAGCTTTCAACAGCAATACTTTTGGTAAGAAATTTCTGTTTCTTAGCTCTTGTTGTTCTTAAAACACACAAAAAGTAATACTTTTGACTGTTACAATGTAATTTTTTTTTTGCTTTTGTTGCTGTTACATTAGCAAAAAAAGCTGAGATGTTTAAAAAACAGTCATGTAAAGTTTTAATTTAATATTGAATTCTGTTGTTGTTTTTATGCTGTTACGAAAACAATATGTTGCATATCAAAGTTGTGTTGAAAAGAAAGAAAAGAAAAATTTGCATAAAATTATGATAATTTTGTTTGTAAAAGAAAATAAAAATTATTTTTAGTTTTTCCTTTCATTGTTTTAACTTTATCCTTTTATAACAAAGAAACTTTTTGGCAAGAGACAGTACAAAATTCACGAAAATTTAACACCATTGGGAGACATATATTATTATTTGTTTATTTACATTAAATTATGGATTATGAACTTACATACAGTTTATATCAATAGATATACTCTGTAAAATATTGTAACATTTTTATAATGCTGCACTATTATACCCTGATTAAAGTAACCCATATATCGTTGTTACACAATTATACCATGCCAACAGGGAATTCCCATTTTTGATAGTTGATAATGGCCATTTTGCTGAAGCTACATCTTTCATATTACTTTTCATTTATACAGTCTGTTTTGACAATTCACTACGGATGGATATATTCAACAAATAATAAAATTGTTTTATCAACATCGGTCTTCTGTTCTGACAACCTATCCCGCGCTTCTCCGAAATTTCAAATGTCCTACCGAGAGGATAATTAGCAGCATGTACAGTCGATTCAACATCGCCCACAAGAATTCTGCCTTTCGCAAACTTACTTGGGCCTTCACCCGTAAAACTTCAACTGACACAGGAATTGAAAGTAAACGACCATAGAAAACTACGATTGTTCACTGAATGGAATCTGAAGTTGACAATCGGCTATAATTTACATCGAAAAATAGACTTCAGCGGCCAATAAAAACAAAAAAAAAATTCGAATTCTTATGAGATTCAAGAGCATCTTGAAAAAATCACTGTTTGGTAGTTTGGTTTGAAGTAAAGTAAGTAAATAATATTTCGTGTTGATTGTAACACAGTAGGGTGTTTCCGTAGTCTACCAGATAGCGTATTGGCTTATTAGATGTGAGGCCAGGTCAGACATCTTTAACAAAACGAAATATAAGAAAATATTTCTTCGGCGGCTACCTCTTAGCAAATTACAGGCAAGAACTCTGAGAGTAAATAAAATTGTCACGAAAAGTTTCTTAAAAATCTATCGTTAGGAGCCGATTTTAAAACTGAAGGTCTCGCCACTGATGATTAACGTACACAACATAAGTGGTATGAGAAGCAAGGTCATATCTTGACTGCAGTCAATTACAAATTATGTATAATCAATTATGTACGTATGTATTATGTACACTTTGTTTTATTTTTATTTAGACATAGAATACGTTTTAAATATTCCTTTAATAATATTTTTTGTTGAGTGTAGATTAACCCACCTCTACTACAAGTACTAGTTTTCTTATTTTCTCTTTTTTTTCTGCAACGTGTAATGAAAATTAATGTTTTTATTTTTTATATTAGTATAGTATAAATTGAAGCTTTACCTTTCATTTTCATGGTTTTGCTGGAATTATTTTTAAAATACATCATGGATTGACCATTCTATTGAAGTCCTCTAATATCTAATTGAAATTAATTATATTCTCCACAAATCTTGGTTAATTTTAGGTTCCACAATCATTTCTGCGAATGAGCATTATAAAGAAATAAATTTCCTGCTTTTTTATGTATTCTAAATACCAACAGAGTTATTCTATTGATGTATGTTGAGTCTTCGAACTGATGTTTTGGGAAACCTTTTCAATTAAACAACTTCATTTTGATTAAAACAGTGAAAGGAAAAATATTTCCAAACTTTAACTTTTATTTGGAAAAACAATTACAGGAAAATACACATTTGGTCAATTCACACAAGTCGTTGTATCATTGTACTGAGTGTATAGTTGGACGAATATACAACAGTGTATGCTTGTTGTTGACAATTTTCATGTATAAATCCGATACACTTATACACAGTTTTCATTTGGTCAATTCACACAAGCCGTTGTATCGTTGTATTCATTGTATTGTTGGAAGAACATACAACAGTGTATGATTGTTGTTGATAATTTTCATATAAAAATCCGATACACTTATACACATTTTTTCATATGTTTTTAAAAGTTGTATTGATTTTGTGCTATCAAATTGTGTGAATGAAAAAAATGTGTATATGTTTTCATATGTTCTAAAAGGTTGTGTTGGTTTCGGGCTATCAAATTGTTTGAATGCCACGAAATACACAATACAGCACAGCATTGAGCGTTCACAAATAAACAAATGTATTCAATACAACATACACCATACAAAGTTGTGTGAATTGCCCAATTGTTTTTAAAAGTTGTATTGGTGTCGAGCTATCAAATTGTGTGCATGAAAAAAATGTGTATATGTTTTTAAAAAGTTTTGTTGGTTTCATGCTATCAGTTTATGTAAATACCAATAATCAAGAAGAATAATAAAAGTACAAAATATTTTCTATGTGACTTGAATCAACAATTATCATTTCAATATTACACTGTTCGCACAGATAATTGATTAATTTTCTTCTTTACGTAGTATTTTTTTATTTCTTAGCTTGAAAATCAAATTACACTGTGTAGAATTTGACACTTTTTTTTGTGATAAGCGGGGAACCTGGCGGATTAACCTAATTTGGGTACGCTGAATCCAGTGGTGCTAACCGTTTTTTTAGGTTAGCTCTTGTTTTCGAAATATACCGTTATTTCGAAAATAGAGGAGGTTGCACAACATATATTCGCGTAACTCAAAAACGGTTTAGTTTATTATAATAAACTAAAAAACCGAAATTCCGCAATGAAATTTTCTTTAAGTAAGGTTAAACTTTTTCCAATATGCGCAGTCGTTGTAGAAACATAATTTTTTTTTTACCAAAAAAAAAATAGTTTTTTAGCAAAATTTCGAAAATTTTGTTTTTTAAAAAGACATAGCAAATTGGAAAACGCAGCTGTGGTTCTTTTTATTTTTATTTAATTATTTTTGTTGTTGACGATTTCTGTTTCTACCTGTTCCAGGTATAACAATAGAATACCAGGCAAAAATATCTAAATATTTTGATATTTTCTATTTTTTTTTGGTAAAAAAAAAAAATTATGTTTCTACAACAGGGATGCCCAAAGCTAAAAATGTAGTAGTATTGGTGAGCGAGAGAGAACTGCACTGAAAGAAAAGTTGTGTAAACTGAAATAAAATGTACGCAAAAGATTCAAAGAACTTTTAAAGCTATATGGTTGATACATTTTTAAAAATATAAGTGAAAAAAGTGAGATCTCTCTCTCGTGGAACTTCATTTACGTGTTTACAAAATTTTGTTCAATCAGTGACTATGGATAAAGACTAGAAAAACAAGCAAAAAAATAGATACAGGGTTATTTCTTTCATTTATATCTTAATAAAATCTTCAATATTTTCGATAAGCTTAAAATTAAGTTTTTGAAAACATTTATTTAAATTTTTTTAATGAACTCCCCAACAGAAAATGGTCTACCGTGCTTAACAATATCCCTTTTTAACATTTTATTTTCTGAGGTGTTTTCATTGTTTTATTCTTCACGTAACCACTCTTTCAATTTTTCCAAATAAATTTTTTTATTTTTACAAAATAAATCTTTTTTTCCCCATCATTAAAATCATCCATATCACTATGATAAGAACAATAGTGCCTTCTAAAACATATTCTCTACATTCCTTCAATATTTTATATCATAAAATGCATTGAGCATCACCAAACGCATTTTTTTTTATCATAAAATATGTTTCGTAAGTCATAGTAAATTTTGCTTTAAGCAAAAAAAAAAAATCGTACAGCCGCTACGCATGTGCACTCGTCGCTGTCTGAGTGACGACTAACCAAAGAGAATAAGAATATGTGTGTTTTCAGTTTGCGCAAAAGCACTATGAAATGGGCATCAATGTTCTACAACGACTGCGCATATTGGAAAAAGTTTAACCTTACTTAAAGAAAATTTCATTGCGGAATTTCGGTTTTTTAGTTTATTATAATAAACTAAACCGTTTTTGAGTTACGCGAATATATGTTGTGCAACCTCCTCCATTTTCGAAATGACGGTATATTTCGAAAACAAGAGCTAACCTAAAAAACGGTTAGCACCACTGGATTCTGCGTACCCGAATTAGGTTAACCCGCCAGGTGCCCCGCTTGTCACTTTTTCCAACTAGCACAGTGTTATTAATACTGATCTTCTTCTTCTTATCGTTTTTTGACATTTGGAATACGAAATACACAATACAGCATAGCATTGACAGTTCACAAACAACCAAGTGTATTCAGTATAACATACACGATACAAAGTCGTGTGAATTGTCCAATTCTGTTCACCATTTTCATATTGAAGATTGAGCGGTGTTATAATCAAAGCAATTCGAAGCCATACATTTCGACATGACTTCCCTGTTGGCAAGGGTCGGAGACTATCTAAACTCCTTTATGAAAATAGTTAAGAGTGTAACGCCATACCGAGCTGCATTCTTCCCACGATATGGGTATAAACCACAATCACCACGTTGCTCCCACAAGGGCGCCAAACCTGAGTCAGGCAGGGACGAGTTCCGACATATCTGGGACCAGAAATAAGTCTCCGGTCAGGAGCTTATTGGCTAGCAGCATCAGTTCTACAGTCTTTAGGATTTATACAGATTCTATTTTGATTCGGTATTCATCAAATCAGAGTACAACGTATTTAGCTGTTTCTATTTTATCGTAGAATTTAGGGTGAGTTTACGTTCGCAAACCAATCTGAGTAAAGTCTATTAAGAACATGCCTTTAACTGTATTCGAATTTTGGACTTTTGGCTATCCATTATATTATATATTTATTACACTTTGTATTCAATTTTAAAATTATTACAGAAATATTAATTCCAGTTTGTCTAATCTGTGGACAATTTAGCGACTTTATTTACACTTCACTTTATATACTTGTTATGCACACCACACTTTACATGCTGTAGTAACTGATTACAGTGGCGTTGTAGAGTTTTGGAAATAATTTTTCATATATGAACTAAAACTCAAGCATTTCAATACCTCATAACACAGAAACACTCCAATGCGTATTAACTCAATTCACACAAGTCACGTGCATGAACATGCATAATCATGCCATAATGTGCGGCATTCAAACTTTCAAGCAATCGGTTTATGCTGCTTTCTAATGTTCAGACGTGACTTTCGTTTAATGTTTTACAGCATTTTATTTTTTTACTTTTAACTTAAAAAAAAACAACTGAATGTGAAAGTGTCAATCACATTAATCAAAACATCATTTATTGCGTATACGTACCATAAAAATGTGAAGCAACAGCAAAAATACCACGAGAGATATGATTAAGTATGTCTGCGTGTCATGTGCACGTTTTCTATGGCGTGTAACGAAAAACAAACGTATGTTACTGCAAGTTGAAATACTAAATGTCATTTAAAATTTACACTACATTTGCTCATGAACTCTAAATAGTGTTTAAGATAATGTAAAAAATCTGTAGAAGTTATGTAAACGGACCCCTTATCGATGATAGGTAGCATGCTGTGGCAGTCGAGATTGCGTAATGAATCTATTGTCCTATCTGGATTAAGATTCAGTCAAGATATCTTTGCTGTCATAAAGAACCTTTTCTATCAGGATGGATTAGTGGACGTTTTCAGTTCAGGCATGCAATTTAGGGGACTAGGTGCGGATTACATAGACGGTTAACTAGATTGCTATCCGTTCAATCCAATACCTCCGCACAACAGTTTCTGCACACATCTCTAAGCACAGAAACGTCGAAAAAGTAAATAATGACAGTCTATGCGATGTTCGCAAGACTCATTACGGTGGCCTGCCGGTCGAGTAAATGAACACACAGGAAGTATTATGTTACTGATCAGCCATTTAATTGCTATAAGGACACGTCACCTTTTAAGGGGATCCTTTTAGATGCATATTTGATTTTCATTGTCAGAAACTTTACCTTGCTTGTATGAATCCCTTACCTCCCGGAGAGGGATGAGGGAGAAAAATCCTACGTACGATCTTCGGTCCAGTACGAGTTGGCGATGATTTCCGCATTCGATCCAACAGTGAGCTGTATGAGCTCCTCAACGACATAGACGTTGTACAGCGTGTTAACATCCAGCGGCCACGCTGGCTCGGCCATGTCGTTCGAATGGAGGAGGATGCTCCCGCAAGAAGGGTATTTGATGCGGGGATCTGCAGAAATCGGTGAAGAGGGCGATCATGCCTGCGTTGGAAGGACCAAATCGAGGAAGCCCTGTCATCGATTGGTGTGACCAACTGGCGTAGGCGCGCAACAAGTAGAGTCTCCTGGAAGGATGTGTTACGGCAGGCGAAAATCCTTTAATCGGGTTATTAATGGCCAATTAAGTAAAGTAAGTAAGGACACGTCACATAGGACGAAATATGAGAAAATATTTCTTCAGCCAGCCACTGCCTCTCAGCAGATTTCTAAAATAAAATGACCACGAAGAGTTTCTCAAAAAAGAAAACATCTGTCCTTCGAAGTCAACTTTAAACTGTAAGTTCCGCCTCTCATGTATAAAATTAACACACATAACAAAAGTGGTATAAAAAACTTGATCGTAATACTGACGGAATGGTTGTAATGACCAATTTGGTATATAATGTTACGCAAATGGAAACGACCTAATATCGTTTCCCTAGAAAACATCGTTTAATATAAACAAAAGCCACACAAATACATACAACGATCAACACGTGCATATACCAACAAAGTCAGTATAAGAAGGGAGACAGATAAGTATGAAAGCAACAACAATGTGGATAAAATACACAAACAACAATGAAGGCGACATATTAAAAGGCGAGACATAGCAAGCAACCAGTCAATTATAACTCAGTCAGTCTTGTGCGCAGACACGTTGTGTTCGATGTAAGCAGTCCGTTACAGATCTAACGTACAAGTGTTATAGCTTACAAAAAGGTTGTAAGCAGAGAATAGAATAGCGAGCAAGCAATTATTGTTGTACATATAGTGAAGTTGTAACAGTGGCACATAAAAGTAGTGTATTTAATAAAGAGTTTAATTGAAATGAAACACATATTTGTTTTTATTTTGGTTTGCAACCAACGAAATCATAATCTAAACGTTTTTAAAAAGGTAAAAACGTAACAATATGTATGGATAGCTTAAAAAAATTGAGTCACATTCAGCGATGGGGGCCATTTCTGGATGAATGGGGTCGTGTAAAAACAAAGTTGGATAATTGAAGACGATATCAATCGCAACGAGATCTAAGAGCGTCGAATGTGTGAATTTTAGGTTGGAGGTGTATTTTGCAAATTTTCTTAACAACTCTGTTACCGACGAGCTCTATAGGTTGATGATTACGGACTTCTTTTGGCCAGGCTTGGATGCTTTGGTTACCAACGACATGTGATTTCAACAGGACAAGCCACACGGCTTAGACCACATTGGATATTGTGCATGAGCGATTTGAGGGCATAGACTTCGCACGTGGAAGTGATGGGCTATGAGATCAAATTTGAATTTGTCATTCGGTGTTTTCTTTTCTGATTTATACGCTAAAGTCATGGAAAGTTGAGCATTTCACACGAGAGAAACCAGTTGAGTTCCTTAATCTCCCTTTCCTATTTCCTCTCCTTTTTCCTATTCCCTCTATTATCCTTCTTCTCATCTTAAGGACGTTGTACAATGGCTCAACATGACCTCCGGGTACTGTACTTGTCTCATTTGATAAGTACACGTCCTCTGACCTAAACCCAAACCAATTGAGTTTAAACGAATTAAATTTGCTGTTAGCAAAAGGTCATCCTTTTAGCAAAAGGTCGTCTTTTTAGTAAAAAAGGAATTAAATTGTTCAAAAAATTATGCTTGAAGCAAACTATACAGAATTTGATTACAAAAGAAAAAAGTTAACAAAGTTAACAAAGATTTTCTATTTGTACACTCTACGCTGGCATGGGTTTTAAGGTATAGTAAATGTGCCAATATCCAAAAAGCAATCGGAGTAATCTTTTTAGTGAACGTGAAGCTATTTGAAAATTTTTTCCATTATGTTGCGAAGTTCACAATATATGTGATAAAAAACATGATCATTGCAACCATGTAGTCAGGATCGCGACATAGCTTCTCACACTACTTGTGTGTGTTCACTTTATACATGAGTGGCAGGAGCTCCAGTTTAAAAGCGACTCCGAGAGATAGATATTTTTGAGAAACTTTTCATGGCAATTTTCTCTCTGAATTTTTGCAAGAAATCTGTTAAGACGCAGTCGCCGAAGAAATATTTTTCGTTCTGTTTCCGATGTCTGTACTGGGGTTTTAGCCGTGGTCTCACGTTTAAGAAGCTAGCACACTACCTACCAGGGATCAGCAATGAATCATTTTTTCGCTACACATAAGTACTCTTGAAATTTTGAATATAAGTGAGTCAACAATATTGAAATTCAACTACTCTGATTCATTCGTACTCACTAGGAATTTATGATTTATACTTAAGTACAGGTTGCAATGAGTATGAGTACAACGTTGCCATCGAACTCATAACATTCGAAATATGTTTGATTCATACGCCTACTCATTCAGATTCATAAATTTAGAAAAATACTTATAATACTCATAAATTATTTGTGTGATTCAAATCATTCATCAAAATTTACAGTCTTAGTTGTTGTTGCACTTACAAAAAAAAAGAAGAAAGAAAAAGACAAAGACAGCAAACAAAGCAAACACACAACCTTCTAGTGAGTATTGTAGTGTTCGTACGCGAACCATACTTATTTTGTGATTCTTTTAAATGTTGAGTCATGGAGAGTCGAAATCAACAACATCATGCGTATTATTAAGTACGAGTACGATGAGTACTTCAAACTTTAAATGAATGAGTAGTATAAGTGTGATATTAAAGAACGATGAGTACTTCAAACTTTTAATATGAGTAGTATGAGTATGATATTAAAATAAGTATGAATGCGTATAATTGTCAGAAATTATGAGTATGATTCGAATCTACTCCTATTTTTTAATACACATTGCTGATCCATGCTACCTACTAGCCTACAGCTACAACCGACTAGTCTTATGGGCTAGAAAACTTACTGGCTTACACATAATAAAACTGTTATTAATATCGAATGACTTGTTGCAATTATAAGGTCTAAGGCCTCCTAATCGTGCAGAAATTTTGTGCATCCAGTGATTAAGCCCAGCTACAATAGAAGAAACTAGCTTCCCAAATAAATAAATTGCGATGTAGAATATTTGATAGTCGATTCTAACTGACCCAAAACATTTCTTTCTTGTGTCTTGTAATTCAGATTTCCATTTCTAAGGGTTATTTTTTAATATATTTAATAATAATTTGCAGAATAAAAATTGAAAAGGGACAACAAAAAAATTGCCAACAGCTGTTGACAGTTACATAAAGGACTTTAGACTACTATTCGGAAGTCGAGTATATTGTCATAAAAAAATTAAACAAAAAATTGGAAGATGAAGAGCAAAAATGAAACAAAAACAGGAGACTTCAGTTTGAAGTCAATGAATAAAGGTCATATTGGGTATGTATACAAATATGTGTATGACAGAAGAAATGTCGAATAAGGATAATGGAGGAAATAGTCAGAGAAATTGCCAAAATAAATTTGTTTAAGGTAAAAATAAATTAAAATGATAAACTTTATATCAGACTATGCCAAGAAAGCAGAATAATAAACAAAAAATTAATAAAATTTTAAATTGACCTGAATTGCTTTTAGTTTACTTCAATAAAATAAAATAATTCGTTTACTATGGAGTTTATGGAGACTTAAACAACTTATGTTAGGTTAGCGGATAGTTTTCCATTCACAGGCAAGATTACTTGGAGGCCCATATGGCCCATTGTGTTGCCCATTGTAAGTCAATACCCTTGTCGAGATCCGTTAGTGGTGGGTTTGAGCCCCTTCAAGCTTCGGATGAAACCGGCCAGTTCCCTTAGTGTCACGTTCTCCACCATATCCAGTTCTTCAAATGATTTGTCACTCAAAAATCGCAGACGGCTGTTCTAAACTGCAGGGCATTCACATAAAAGGTGTTGCACCAATTCCATTTCTCCTACATCCTTGCGGTTTCTGCTGTAATCCTGGTGGAGCAGATCGACCTTGTCAGCGAAATTGCCAATAGCGCGGTGTCCTATTAGAAAGCGAAACTTTCTGTAATCAAAGTCAAGTAGTCCTGTGGTTTTTGCTGTGCAGCAGAGACAGCAGTTTTGAAAGTCGGCAACGTGGTTCATTGGACCACCCACTGTTTGTTGAATTTCATGCTGTTTTTTCCAATTTGAAGAAATATTTCTATAGGAGGGCATATATCAACTCTATCCTCATCAGACATCTGAGATCTCTTCCCTGCCAGTTTGTCCGCTCTTTTGTCTCCGTCTAAGCTATATTGGCCTGGAACCCAGTAGAGGCAAATGTTGTGTCGACGTATACATTGTACAGAGTCCATGGAACTTCTAATGCTCTTTGAATAGACGAGATGTGATCTTAGAGCTTTGATTTCTTCTTGATTGTCCACACATGTAATCAAGTTCGAAGGAAGTAGGTCCCCGGTTTCAACCATACTAGCAGCTTGTTCAGTTGCAAAAATCTCTGCCAGAAATACGCTGGCCTGGTTAGGTTATCTGTATAACTCGTTCAGTGCCAGTTTATCAGAAAAGACTCCAGATCCAGTTCCACGTTCTATTTTTGAAACATCGGTGAGGATCGTTATATTTTTGAGAGGAGATAATAATTCTCTAAAATTTTCTTTGAGCCAAAAAGAGGCATTTTTAAGAGAAAATATTGGACTTTCTTGTATGGAGGTGAAGACTCAGTAACTACGTTGACTCTGCAATGCCGTTGGGTGGACGCTGCGCGAGTAATAAAATTGTTATTAATTTACAATTAAAAACAAATTACATTGATTATCACTCTTAGTTATTAAACCACAATACAAACTATGTTTTTATTAAAAAAAATCAAAATTTCAAGTTGCAACTGAAAGTACATTAAAACAATTTTAATGTCATATGTAAACTATTCAGCTGGAAACGGATATGTTGACAACATGTAAAACATGTGTTATAATTCCAAATAATATGACAACGTAGGAAATATTATTAAAATTTAAGAGAAATAAAATGATAATTAAAATATATAATAAAAAAATATATACATATAAACAAACATACAAGAGTATTTTACCATACATACATACATCAAAAACCAATGACAACTATTCATGCTTTAGTATACACGATCAATGTTACATGCATACATAATTGGTTAATGCAACCCTTTAGTCAGAATTACGATTTTGCTTCTCCTAACACTTATGTTGTATGTGTTGATTTTATACATGAGGAGTTCGAAGTCGACACATTTTTTTTTCTTTTTTGAGTTTTTCTTTTCAATTTTATTTTACTCTCAGAGCTGTGTTTTGCCGAAGTAAACCAACACACTACCTAGTAGAGTATGGTGACTTCCTATATAAATATACAACAAAGCTTAAATAACACAAAAAATAATCATATTCAAAGTTTGAAGTACTTAACATACTCATACTTAACAATACGCATGATGTTGTTGATTTCGACTCTAATTTACTCAACATTAACAAGAATCACAAAACAAATATGATGTTCGTACGAACACTACAATACTCACTAGACGGTTGTTTCTTTGCTTTGCTTGCTGTCTTTGTCTTTTTCTTTCTTCGATTTTGTAAATGCAACAACAACTAAGACTGTAAATTTTGATGAATGGTTCGAATCACTCGAATCATTTATGAGTATTATAAGTATTTTTCTAAATTTATGAATCTGAATTGGTAGTCGTATGAATCAAACATATTTTGAATGGTATGATTTTGATGTGAAGGTTTTACTCATACTCATTGCAACCTGTACTTATAAATCAATATTGTAGTGAGTACGAATGAATCACAGTAGTTAAATTTCAATATTGTTAGCTCACTTATATTCAAAATTTCATGTGTGCTTATGAGTGGCGAATAAACGATACATTGCTGATCTCTGGTATGTACTACAATCGCTCAGTTGTTGAATAAAAATTCAAATACACAATTTGATTATTTATTTCGTAAAGTTAATATCAAATCAAATGCAAATCGTCAGGATGGCTGCACTCATTTTACTCATGCAGTGCATTGTGTTTGAGCTGGGAAAATATGTTATCGGAAGGAGGAAAGAGGGTTAGTGTTTGTGGACATTATATTTGATTGTCTTTATATCATAAGTGACAGAGAAAACTTCTGCAGGGAGGAAGTTCCTTGTATAGTCCGGCTAAAGAATGAATTTTGTCTGTAATACAGTGTGCAATACATTGGCCTATCGACCACAAACGATTGCGCCTGCCGAGATCAGACATCTGCATATCAGACATCTGCAACAAAATGCAATGCGAATTACCAATAATATGTAAAGAGTAAGAAGATCAGATGGAGTGAAGTATTTCTTGAAGTATCTTGCGTCTTAAAAAACCGAAGCACTTGAGTGCCCCTATCGACATTTGAAAAATGTGCTGATCACAGAGCTTTTGACGCTCTCAAAAGTCTGTCTTTCGGAGTCGACTTTAAAAACTGCAGGTCCCTCGACTCTAATATCTAATTAACACATACAACATAAATGGTGTGAGAAGCTAGGTCATAATTCTAGCTGAAGCAGTGCAATAACAAATTATCTATGTACATATGAATATGATGCAGAAAGTTGGTGATAGACTGTAAAGGTTTTCGAATATCAATCCACAGAGTAGCTGAGGAAGATGTAAAATATCAAACAAACAATAAATTGAAATAGAAAATAAATAAATTAAATAAAATACAATTAAAACTCCATAAAAATTGGTGTTGAGAGGTCAGTTATAAAAAATTTGAAATTTTAATTTTGTTCATTGCTGTTCAGAATTTTCTGCTGAGTTTTATTCATTTCAACTACTGTTTATTTTTGACGTTTTTTATTTCATTTCATATTTACTCTGTCAAGAAATAAATTTATTTCCGTTGCTATTTTTCTTAATATTTTCTTATTTTTTCTTTGCAATTTATTTCTTTTATTTCTATCATTTATACTTGACTGTTAAAATTCTGACTGCATTTGTAATGTTGCAAGTTCAGTTCACTTGTTTATTTTTACAAAAAATAAATTTCACATTTTTTCCCCTCGTTTTGCTTGTCTTATAACTGCCAAGTGGTATTAAAATTTTTCAGTTTTTTTTCTTTGCTTTTAAAGAGATTTTCACTTCGCAAATGTTTTTATAAACTTTGAAAACCAAAATGTAATATGAGTGAGCTACAACCGATTAAAGTAATGTTTGAAATCAGTCGGGTAGAATTTGTTTGAAAGCAGAGTAGTATGTAGTGTGCTGGCTTATTATATATGAGACCACGATTCAAACCACATCTCCAACACAACGGCATCACAAATTTTTCTCTTCAAATGCTCTATTGTGTCTGGTTTGCCGTTATAACACTTTTCTTTAACGGCGGCTCACAAAAAATAGTCCAACGGTGCCAAATCGAAGCTTCTTGGAGGCGAATTGACATTAATATTTTGACTAATTAAACAGCTATCAAACGTTTGACGCAATAAATCGATTGTGGCATGAAATGTGTAGCAAGTTTCACCATCCTGTTTAAACCAAACATCGTTCACATATGGTATGGAGGACTAGGTACAAACAAATCTGTTATCATGGCGCGTCCATTAGTTGCATCGTCCTCTTCGCAAGCCGCAGCAAACAGACGCTCGAAATGGGTGTATAACTTACATACATACATAACATAATTGGCCATTACAACCCTTCTCACACGACTCATGTTGTGTGCCTTAATTGCATACTTGAGTAGCAGGACCTATAGTTTAACGTCGACTCCGAACGACAGATTTTGAGAAAATTTTTCATGGCAGGTTTATTTACTCCCAGAGGTTTTGCCAGAAATTTGCTGAGAGGAAGTCGCCAGAAGAAATATTTTTTTTTTCATCATTCATTTTGATGTCTGGCCTGGGGCTCGAGCCTGAGCTTTACGCACTAATAAGCGTACACACTACCTACTAGACTGCGGCGAAAACAGGTTAAAGCTTACCAGATTAGAAATAACCGATGGTTCAAATTTAAACTGATAGATGGCCCACCCGATACTTTGTATATTTCCTTTTTTCGAATTGTCAAAGAGTGAAGTTATGTGGTCTCAGAACAGACTACCTACTACAGTAGGACAACAGTCATTTTAAAGAAAAAGAAAAAAAACAAGTCCTTGAGATCTTCGAATTTATGAAAACCTATAAAAGTTAAAAAAACAACGTGGAAATTGTAAGTAGTGTAAACCTTCCTACAAACTGTTTATCAAACTTGGAGGCACAGTTAAACTCTATATAGAATGAGAGAAAGAAAATGCAACGTAATCTGTTTGCATTGTCAATCAATATTAATCATACGCAGGGGGAGTTTATATTATTTAAAAGCCTTTTCAAAACTACTTAATCTATATGGCAATCACATTGTAAGAGGATTATAAACGTAAAACAAATAAAATTATGGTAAATATATTTTATATATAATTTTATGCAATATGTAATTGAGGTTATAATTAAATGGTGAATAAAGTGCAATAAGTTTGCTAGTAGATAGAAGAGTTCATGTATAAAAAGCAATTAATACAAATGGACAATATTAAAGCATTAATTTAATTAATCTTTTTACGTTAAATCACTTACAATTTATTGAATTTAATTGTAATCAATTGTACAATAAGTAGATAAAAACAAGTATTTGTTGCGTTATCATTAGTTAATATGGTATTGAACAATTTAGTACATTTTGTTGTAATAAATTATATTTATTTTATAGGTAGAGAGATCGATAGTTTGAAGGAGACGAGTCTAATAAAGGGTCTCATATCAACGCATATACACTTAAGTCATCATGTAGGCATTTTGTGTGCTCATCATTAGGCGTATGAGTTTATGATGCATGACAATGACAAAGAGAGCAAAATCAGCGCAATTGGAAAATTTCATTGAATCACACATATGCATTGTACTTGTCCTGAAAAAATGTGTAATCCGACACTTGTTTATAACCGTCAAGGGCTTAGAGAATACACATTAGTACGCTCCAGACTAAACAAATTAAATTCAATTTTCCAAGTTTTTGAAACAAAATTCAATCATATCGATGAACTCAAAGACATTGCTGCACAGAGTTACATATATCGTATATCATATTCTAATGCATCACTAAAAGCTGTCATTTTTTCTTATAAAAGAGGAAGCTATAGTTCACGATTGCAAAAAGGTTTGTTATCATGAAATACTGAATGCCTCCTCCATGATAAAACTGCAACCTTACACCTCTGATTTGCACCATTATCAATTTTTTTTGTTGATATGCATAACAGTTTTCATTCCCGACCATGTTATCATCATTGTTCAATCATTTTTGTGCTTCTGATGGTGGTGTAACACTACATATAACAGTGACTAATGTTGGTACCTCCAGACGTATGAATATTATTTAATTACCTTATTATGTATACCTCACAAAAATCTTTCTTCGACACTGCCTATGAATCATACTTGTATCTTTAAGTTTAATATTTTTATAGGAAGTTATCGTGGTGTTGTAGGTAGTATGTTGTCTTCTTAGACGTGAGGCCATTGTTCATTGTTGGTGACTAAATAAAGAGTAAATAAAAAAGTGCTGTAAGCAAAAATGTGAGTCGCTGTAGTCCAGTAAGTAGTGTGTTGGCTTATTAACGTTAGGCCACGTTTCAAACCCCAGGTCAGACATCAAAATGAAATATGAAACAATATTTTTTCGACAACTTCCTCTTAGCAGATTTCTGGAAAAAATCTGAGAGTAAATAAACCTGCCATGAAAAAGTTTCTCAATAATATAAAAATATAAAATTAACGAACACAACATAAGTGGCGTGAGCAGCTTGGTCGTAATACTGAAAGAAGGGTTGTAATGACCATTTATGTTAAGGGTCTCATAGCATTTTTTTTTCATTTATTATTATTTATTGAATCCTCATTAATAATGAACTAACAATAATTATTCAAATCTTAAAACTCATATAAGTTGACAAGTTAAAAAACATTATCACTTACCGATATTCCGCCTGAGTATCTTTGCTAAAGCGCAGCAAAATCAACTCATATCTGAAAGAGGTAGGGACTGGTATTTGAAAGAGTTTTTATTTGTTTTAAATTTTCTTTCTAAATTGCGTTCAATTAATCAGTTGATAAATAGTTGAAATATCTACTGAAGTCTTTATATCACTGCTTTATGTGAAGTCACATCGTTGGATAAAAAAAACATGATTTATTTCACAATTAACCATTGGCAGCATCAATGACTCACAAAAGTTTTTATGATTTTTTTACATGTTTTATGTTTTATTTCTTTCTTTTGATTCATGTGCCATTTCGATGGTATATTTTTATTGCTGTTATAATGTTACAATTTCTGCTTTCATATGCTTTTTGTATAACATTACAAATGAATATCGATTTCAACATCTAAATACACACATACATTATTTTTTTTCCAATTTTATGTAAAATTTAAATGTTATTTTTTTACTATTTTACTCCAATACGGCTGGAATATAAAAGCCAATTTATAATTTATGACCAGAACGTTTTTGAATGAGCTTATAAATCTTCTTTGAAACTATAGAATATGGTCAGCAGCATAAAAAAAGGAAAAAAAATTTACTGAAGCAAATACTCTATTCAAATAAAAATATTTCCATGAAATTTTATCTTCCATGAAAGTATCAAAATTATCGTCTGCAAATTTAAGAGAATTGTAACCTTTTTTGTATTTTAGTCGCAGTAGTCTAGTAGGTAGTGTGTTAAATTTTCAATTGCATGCTTCTCTGCTTGGAGGGCATCTATTCAACATCTATTTCCTATATCGCTCTAAATTTCACCCAATCATTCAATTCAGGCCAAAAGAAGTTGGCCTGATCAATGTCGTTTTCAAGGAAATATGAACCGATTTTGATACCAGCTAAAAATCCAAACCCAACGTTGACTTTTTAGGGATGTATTTGATCTTAGATCCCACATTAATTAAAGTTGTGGATCAAATTCCACAATTTTGTTTGTTAACCTACCACAGATCTATATATAATTATATCCGAAAAAATACAAGTCATCGTCAAAAAATTTGCAAGTCATTTAACCAATTCAATTCATAGTCCAAAAAAATACAAGTTATCGTCCACAAAAATTCAAGTCATCGTCCATAAGACTGCAAGGCATCCAACCAAACACGCAATTCACGGCCCAAAAAAATACAAGTCATCATTCAAAAAAATGCAAGTCATCCTTCAAAAAATATGCAAGTCATCCAACAAAAAACGCAAGTCCTCATCCAAAAATATGCAAGTCATCGACCAAAAGATGCCAGTCATCGTCCAAAAAATGCAAGTCATTCAAGCAAAAAAACACAAGTCATCATCCAAAAATATGTAGTAATCGACCAAAAAAATGCATGTCATCCAACCAAAAAATATGCAATTCAACGACCAAAAAATGTCAATTATCGTCAAAAAAAAAAAAAAAAAAAAAATGCAAGTCATCCACACAAAAAAAGAAACGCAAGTCATCTTCCAAAAATATGCAAGTCATCGTCCAAAAATATGCAATACGTCAACCAAGAAACGCCAGTCATCGTCCAAAAAATGCAAGTCATCGTCCAAAAATATGCAAGTCATCTACCAAGAAACGCCAGTCATCGTCCAAGAAAATGCGTGTCGTCTTCCTAAGAAATGCAAAGCGAAATGCTTTATATACATATAATTGCATATGAACTCAATGGGAATTATCAAAATTTTTAAGTCCAATTAACTAAACCATTTTTTGTTGCTTATTTGAAGAAAACAATTAGCTTCAACGTCTATATCTCCGGTTTTTAGTGACGCCCGACTGTAAAGGAACCGACTTTGGAATCCTTGAGACCATAGCTATCCAACCCACTAGGTCCATTTACCCCACTAGGTCCACTTTTTAATCGATTCTGACCGAGTTATATAGAGCACCTTTTTTAATACTTGGTTACCCAAACGTAAGGGAAACTGTTTTGCAATCCTTAATCCAATAGCTATCTAACCCCCTCAGTCCGAAAACTGAACTGTTTTTAAATTTAAACGAATTTTTCCAGATTTATGGAAAATATATTTCCTAAAAATACTTGATTTTTTAACTTTTAAGCAAATTGTTTTTTTTTCCTTTTGCTAAAATTCAAAGGATTGTCTTCGTCCTGCTTTCATTTTTTATCCTATTTATCATTATTTTTATGATTTTCATACGTATAATACATACATACAAAATTATACTTCATGCAACAAAAAGTCATCGTATTGTTACGAAAATGAAAAATCTAGTTACTGGTGTTTTGCGTTTACATCGCTTAACATTAAAATTGTAAATAAAAGCTACAAAAGAAAACAATGCAGTAAACAACAATGTTTACAAATTATCGTACTGCTTAACAAACACCAATTGCCTAGTAATTGTTATTGTTTATGCAAAGGGTATAAACAGAGGAATAACAAACAAAGCAATTGTTGTTGTTTACATAAAGTTGTGAACAGTGGCAATTTTTTTTTTTTTATATGCAATCTACGAAGTCAAATTTTAATGCCGCAAAAGTATTAATAAATCATTTTATTTCTGCCATAGCTCGACTTTTTCTTTTTAATCATTGTCTAATATGGAAAATTGAATATTTGCTTTCAATCTGTGTGGCTTATTGTAAAAGTTCTATTTTCTGTTTGTCTTTGTTACCCAATTTATATTCCAGTTTCGTTCTGTATTACAATCAAAATTTCATTGATTTTGTACCTGCAAAAGAATAAAAAAAACCGGAATATTTGCTTTTTTGTGATATAAATATGCATTGTTGCATTCAATTTATCCAAAATATTTACAATATCTGGGTCATCGTCACATATACTTGTTAAATAATTGTGAGAAGAATAGTACATACTACTTACACGTACCGTATGTATGAATGAGCTATCAGTGCTAATACCATATATTCTTGGAATTAACACTTGGTTTGATAAGAAAACAAAAGTAGTCTTTTACTGACGTACATTTCTCGCTTTGAATTAAAAATTAGGTGTCATACATAAAATATAATCCATCAAATATAATTTAAATATGGTTTGCATTCATATTGTGCTTCATTAAATTTCACTATTTATTTCGTTATTACACTTCATACCAAACTGATTTAATTCATGCCTCATTTTAAATTCATCAATCCATTCTAAATCCGGTACACTTAACATTTTGGTTTGAAGGCATTATTGACTGAAATAAGATATAAATAAGCACCGCCTCCGGCCACTGGGAAAACAGTGGACGACAAGTTTGACCTCAATATGAAATATTTTTTTTCATATTTAGTTTTCGATGTCTTCCCTTTACGTCTAATAAGCGAACACACTACCTACTAGACTACGCTGACTACATTCTTATCCACAGACTAAAGTGAAATATACTTTGAATGGTCATATAAATAATTTTTTAACTGTAGTCTCTCTCTTACTGGCAACTTGGTTGTCATTTGTTCACGACATGTGCTCACTTTATAGGCTCCGAAGTAAGCCTTCAATTTCAACGAAAAATGAACCTGAGCGGTAAGGTCCATTGCCTGAATGAATGGGTACGTGAACAGATAAAATTCTCAAATTTTCTACGACACTAATTCGCATGAGATCCAAGACCGCTCAAAGCACCCCGAACAAGTCACAATTTGGTGTAAATTTTGTGCTGGTATAATTGTTTGAGAATAACAATGGTCAGGCATTATATGTCGATGATTACCATGCCTGAATATGCTAATCTGGACACCAACGACATGTTGTTTCAACGGGACGGTGCTATTTGTCGCACATATATATTTTCCTGTTGACATTTGTCTGATGGTATACTATATGCAATAAAAACAAAGGCTTGAACCAAACTGTAACATGTATTACATACATGCATACATTTACATATGTGTTGTGTGTGTCTGTAATTTATTCGTATTTGTTTTTGGTTTTTTTAACCAAACTTTGTTGGCTAAAATACTTATGTGTGCAGGATAGTGTTTTCATATTTACTTCCATGAGCATAATTTACTTTGTTTGTAGAAAAGATGTGTGGTACTCTTCTGTATTGTTTGTGTAGTTTGTACAATATTGGTAACACAATAATTAAAGTTTTTGTTAAGACTGTAGTTTATTATCATATTAAGAGCGGTAAAGTGTAGGAGTTAGCTTGTTGATATTGTTCTAAGACACCCTATGCTGCCTAGTTGTACTCTTCTACGCTTCTGTATAAAAATGTTTGGGTTTCACCAATGTATTGCTGTCTTTAAATACTTTTGAGTGCATTTAACCATAGAAAAATTATTTATTTATGAAAATACTTGGACAAAGTTTTTTGTAGTGGCTCTTGTTTCTCTCTTTTCTTAGTGGAAGATAACAGGAAAACATTTGCTGGCTTCGTTATAATTTTCAGTTCTGCTGGAAGAAATAAACATACTCAAAATGAGGTCATTAATTGCTTCTAAGTCCAGCAAAGTAAACAATAACTACGGTTTACTTGCTCCAAGCAGAAGCAAAAAAAGCTTCAAAGATGTGTTTTTAAGAGTTCCATTTTTTTTATATAAAATATTGTTAAGAAAATGGAAATATCGTTTAACATTAACATCATTAACAAAATATACACTAACAAATACAACGAACTTGTTACAAGTAAACCAACAACATCGGTATGAAAGAAACGGGGATATACAAGTAAGTGAGAACGAAACAACAGGCAACGTGAACAAAATACACAAACAACAATGAAGTCACAAAAGAGTTCTCGAGAAACCGAAAACACGAACATTCTACTCCAAGAACCTTCATAGTACTGTTTACGTAGGCATATAAAAGGGCAAGACAAAGCAGGCAACGCGTATTAAGAATTCAGTCAGTCTTGTGTGAAGACGAGTTGCGTTTGAAGAAAACAATCGTGGTTTGAAGATCGCCGTTGAAAAGATCTGCGTTGTAAGCAAAGAAAAATAGCGAATAAATAAATTGTTGTTGTATCGCCAAGTTGTAAATAGTGGCACACAAAAGTAGTGCAAACAATAAAGAGTTTAATTAAAACTAATTTTTTGCAATCAACGAACTCATATTTTAAACGCTTTTAAAAGGGTAAAAAGGTAACAATAGGAATAAAATTAATAAAAAGAGGGAGATGGCGAACTTTTAGAGATGGGAATTACATACAAAATTGTTCATTACGACCCTTCAGTAAGGATTTCGATCTAGCTTTTCACAACATCTACGTTGAGGATGTTAATTTTATACATGAGTGGCAGGACCTACAGTTTAAAATCGAATCCGAACGATAGATTTTTCAGAAACTTTTCATGACAAATTTATTTACTCTCAGAGTTTTTGCCAGAAATCTGCTGAGAGGAAGCTGCTGAGGAAATATTAAAATTTCGTTTTATTGAAGATAGCCGGCCTAGGGTTTGAGTCGTGGCCTTACTTCTAATAAGTCAAACACACAACCTACTAGACTATGGCGACTACTTTAATTCATAGGTCCATCAACTTAAAGACGAAGAACAAAAACTATTATCAAGGCAACAATAATCTTATTTAATCCAGGAATTATATTTTCAAAGAAAAGCAAAGACAACGAAAAATACTCTCTTATGCTTGTGAAATTGTGAATAACAAAAACTTCTTCTTGCTTACCGAATCTCTAACAAAACATTATGATTATGAAACATAAACTCCTTCAGCAACACAACAACAGACTGGGTAAATGTATCCATAGTTTGACGATGTGACTGAAATAAGAAATGAAATAAAATTGTGAATGACTAAATCCTCAAGTTGGACATTTATAAATGAAAGCAGTTCTCCATTTTTCCACGCTTATCTATGATGAGGCTATGATGAGTTGGCTTATTGCTTCATTACTTTTATAAACACCAAAAATAAAACCAAACCAGTTATATCAGTAGCCCAGATACTTCATCGATGATAGTATATGAGTGGGGAAAGCAGCTGCACTAGAACCCACGAATCTTAAAAAGAAAATAACAACAAATAATATCCTTTGAAATTGCTTGTAGTGTGATTATTATTGCATTCCTCTAATCATAACAATAATAATAAGCTGTTTATAGACACTGGTGTAGCAGAGGTTGCCAGCCACACATTTCATGTATTTATTTTTAATACCCTTCGCTTCTGTTTTAGCAATATTTGTTTTAATTTTATTCCGCAACCGCCATTGCTGACCTTACCAGTTGGATTAGCTGCAATGAAATATTTTTAATGACTTTGATTATGCTGATTATTTCGATATTTTGGTATTAGGCTTTATGGCTTAAACCTATTTTATTTTTTGATGTGCATGTGACTTTTAAACTTATAATACTGCCTACTATGTGTTGAGTAATGAAAAAATTTAATTCACAAGATACTTACCTCTGACTTAAAATTCTCTTATAAGATTCAACTAATCTTATCTTAGAGCGTAAACTACCTCCAAGAAGATAAAGAACCTCAAAATTTGATGCTTTTAAAACCGTCCATATCCAATTAATAACTTCTAGTCGACAGAGGTTCCCAATGGGTCCTTAAGGCTTACACTGATTGCTCAAAGGTGAGTGACAGGATGGACTGTGGTATGTTTATTAAAGTTTCTGATATTAAACTGTGTCATACGTCTAACCACTGTAATATCTTCGAAGCAGAGTTCAAGGCAATTTTAAAAACTTCGAAATCTTTATTGAGTGGCATTATTTGCCTTGAAGTGCTTAATCGGCAAATCGCTAATAAATTCATTTTCTCAAACACAATTGTGCAAAATGTTCTGAATCAAAACCATTTAAAGTATGGGATTTCGGACTATTTTATAGAATTTGGTTATTCAGTAGATTTCTTAATTAAGAGTACTACCCATTATTAAGAATAAGATTTTATTAGTTAAAGAAGTTAATGATAAAATATAGCAGACATATTTTCAAACGTAGGGTATATTTTAAAATTGCTCTGAACCAAACACAGAATTCTTGTTATTATTTCCTTTCATTCGTATTTTTCGACGAGAAACGTTTTTGAAATAGAAAGACTTTTTCCTTCTACACATTTGTTTGTTTGTATTTGTCTCTTGAGAAATATATCGTACAAGAGAGTTCAACGAATTTATTCTCTGTACTTTATTTGTTTTTTGAAATGTTTCCAATATTCTGCTAAGACAACACAGACGACAGCTATAACAACTAAAACTCTACTCCATTGTGGCATGGAGTGATATAAAAAGGCGGACAAACTAGACCAGCAGGGATCGGAGATGTGTGATGATGAGGATATAGAGGGGATATATACGCTCCTACAAAAATGCTCTTTCAAATCAGAAAAAGCAGCATGGAATTCAAGAAATCGTGGGTAGTCTGACATACTTGGTTGCCGAATTTCAAATCTACTGTGTCCAGCAATGGATAGTGGGATATCCCACCCAATAATGCTTGTGGAGACATCACAGACTAAGATTCTGATGAAGATATCGCACTGCTATAAGAGGAAAAAATGGTATTTTCCCATCATAGCACACTGCGTGGATATGGCGGTACATAATGCTTGGTAGATTCACAAGCATAATGGAGGAACTATGGACCAAATGTCTTTTAGAAGAGTATCGCTAATACTCTACTTGTTCAAAATAAAAAAATCCCGGTTCACCAAAGGGGTCATCCATCGCTTAGCCTAAATAATGAATTCCGTTACGATCTATTGGACCATTGGGTAATTTCACAGAAAAACAAACAAGATGTGGATCCTGCCATCAAAAAACCTTAACTAAATGCCGAAAATCTGACATAGGATTACAAGTAATATGTTTTGTGTAGTACCCACCCAATATGTTATGTGCCCAATGTCCTATATATAGGACGGCTTCAAAAACCACTTTTTTAATAAATCTTTAAAAACCTATAAATGAATTGTTTTTATTTCTCATTTGCTTCCAAAATAATATAAAAATACCTTTAAAATGATCATGATCAAGCAATGGGCATGTCTGGGTTAACACATAATTCGGCATATCAGTCAGATGTGTCTGACGCTGAGGAGTTCTACATGAGTCACGCCAGCGACGCAAACGACGCTGTGTTCAAAACAACAGGTTAATACTTGTTGTATCGTGTTTGGATGCGTTAGACATATAAGACTGACAGGGTTTGTCGGGAAAAAAGTTTTAATATAGGACCATCTCAGTCATATATGTATGTGTGACATAAAAAATAATGTTCTTCCGGAAATTTTACAAAAAAAAAATTTCTGTGATGCATAATTTTGATTGATACTTTTTTAACTTAATTTATTTATTACAATACAATTACAAATTATATTCTAATTATATACGAGCGGAGTAACTTGACCATATGCTCGGTGTAGTGTCACAGACCAGAGTCTCTGGTGGGAATCGAATCTACGACCCTCACGCTAATAGTCTAGCACACTACCCACTAGACTACCAGGGCACCCTTTTAACTAAATTATCTAATAAAGTTACCATGGCCCATGTGAATATATTTCTGATATTATCATGGCGGTTAACATGTTAAGTATAGTTTTGAGTAGCTCTTGTACAAAAAGACTATGACTTTGATATATGTAAAGAAGAGGTATAATATAAATAATCTCTTTCTTTTGTAATAATTTTTAAATATCTTTTTTTACACATTTCTGAAAAATGTATTCTTCTTTTTTTGATTTCTCTGCCATTTTCTGGGTACAATACAGACATTAGAATTTAATTGTGTAATAAATTCACAATAACATATAAAAATATTTATTTATTGAATATCCATTTCATTGTATCGTCATGTCATTTCGTATTTTGCCGAAATTAAATATTTAAATTGTTGTATTTGTTTAATTTTATAAATGCTTATGGATATAAAAACCCAAAAAAAATAAAAAAATTCTATTTCTTTTATGCATTAATTATCAAATACCAAATAAATGAACACTAAAAAATTCAATTTTTTATTTCAGGCTGTTTTAGCAATAGTTTCGAAGTGTCAAAATGCTCTCCGCATTTAATTTCATTTTTATTTTGGTTTTTTTTTCTCTTTCTCTTTTTCAATTAGATTTTTACTTAATTTGATACTTCATCGTCTGTATTTTCAGCAGTTTAGATTAGAATAACATGACACACAAAAATAACATGTAATTTAACACTGTTTTAAAATTAAAATTAATTTAAAGATAGAAAGCACTTATTGAAAGACCCAATATCAGCATTTATTAAAGAAATTAACATACACTTTAAACACTTTAGGATATTCGGTTTAAAACAAAAAGAAAATCCCTTTAGTAGTCTCGTTATTGGCCCTGAAAAGAGCCGATGGTTGTTTGAGATATTCACGACTAGAGCCACTAAATTGAATAAATCCTTACCAAAAAAGGTTGTTATAATATTTCGTTCATCCATGTGCTTAAATTGATATGTAATTGTGCAAAAACTTTGGCCGTTACTAATTGTCGAAGTTCAGAAGTTCCTGTTGGACTGAGAGGACTACCGCAGTATAAAAACTAAAGAAATATAGTGGATAGTGTTTGATCAACATCATGACAAACAACATCTTTATCTTCATGGCCAAGTAAAGTCGTATATCAACAATATTGAACTACAACGTAAAGTAGAAAGAACAGCAGACATTGCAAACAGAAATAATAAAAAATCAATGTTTTTATTATCTTCCTTGTCCTCTTATTCTTCTTTGTCATGAGGCAAAAACAAATTTGTTTTCCATGCTGCCCTGTAATCTGTATTGCTACGCTTGTATGACGTTGAATACGTCTTAATGTTTAGTGCCAAGTATGAAAATCCAATGAAACCAACAACAATAGATCCAACGCACACACTGTGTTAGTGGTTTTTGAGAACGTTGGCAAGGAACCAATATTTGTTTAAGAGAATATAAATTTGTAGAAAATTGAAACGGAAAGTTGAGAAGATAAAAACGGTCTTTCGCCATGTTACAAACTCTAACTAATAAGCCATTTCAGTAATTTCGGAGGAAATACAATATTCCAGATTAATAGTTTGCAAATGGCTTAAATTAAAGACTGTTTTAATAGAATCATTTCATGTTATGCATTACACAGATTATGTTGCGTAGGACAATATGGTTTTTAATTCTGACAAATTGTAAATGACGCATTCAAATGGGGAATTTCCATTAGACTTGTAAGTAAATTACACTGATTTGTGAATAAAAAAATAGGCAGATTTTAAAAAAGTGTATTAAATTATACAATAACAAAATATTCAAGCAAATATACATACATATTTGGTCATTACCAGAGAACTTCAAAATCACGGTTTTTCTTGATTTGTTCAGCACAAAAACTTTTGTTCATTTTAAAGAATAAAGAAAAATTCAATGATGATTAAAAATCATATTCATTTTGCTGTATACTTCAAATTCTGATTATGAGTAGAATTAATAAAAGCATTTTTTGAACAAGTTCGCACACGCAAGAGAAGGGTTTGTAGTAAATTTATCGTGTCCAAACACTCTTATTCTCTTTAACTATACAACATGTTTGAATCAATCGTCTGTGTGATATGATACGCCAACAATGCAAACGACATAATCAATTCAACATTGATAAATGAGTGCAGCTACAGGTTTAGTTTAGTTTGTATTTGAATTTGATCATCAAAAACAAAGTTAGGGGAAGTACACGTGGGAAAATGCACGCTGTTTTATAAGATCTCACATTTTTATATTTTTTTTTTTTTTTGTAATTATTTGAATAAATTGTTGAGTTTTTACTTAAAAATAAATGTCCCGTTTTGTTTTTTTTTTTTAATTAATTGTACTGTTTTTGTATCATTACACTGATTACGGTGTTTCCGAATTTGGCACTTTTTTAGTTCTGTTATTTGCAATTTCGAACTGCAAATTATTTTTATTATTTCCTATTTCGTCATAAACAAGACGAATAGACATCAAAGCTACTGTAAATTAAAATACAATAAAAAAACTTGCACTTGTTGATAGGAATGAACAAATTCATACATAATGATTTCTTGCTTTTTGTACTTCAATGTTTGTGTGTTGAATGGAAAAGACAAGTATACGAGTTGACAAGTTTGATTATTCAGTATTCAACCTACAAGTGGTTCGATTGCCTTAAAGTGAACAAAGTTCATTAAAGTTCGAACAAGTTTGAGTAATTCACTCATTCTCAGTTTAAGCAAGATTACTTTCATGAGTCAGCCGATGTGTAAACCATCAGAACCAATAAAGAGGCATATGTTCGCTTACTTTAAAATGAACAACAAAAGAGAGTGTGTTGGCAAGTTTGATCATTTGCAAATAAGAGACAAGTTTTTTGTGCCTTTGTGATTGTTGAACGGTTTTTTAATCAACAAGTGAAGTTCTCTGGTCATTACAAGCTATCACCTAGGATTACGAGCTAGTTTCTCACACCACTTATGTTGGGTGTGTTATTTTTACACATGAGTGGCGGGACCTACATGTATAGTCGATTTCGAACGGCAGATTTTCTCACAATTTCTACCAGAAATCTGCTGACAGGCAGTCGTCGAAGAAATATTCTCTCGTATTCCGTTTTATTGGAGTTGCCTGAGACCTGGGGTTTAAAGCGTGACCTTAAGACTAATAAGCCAACACACTACTTATACATAAGTCTACGACAACTGCAAGTAAACATATTGAACAAAATTAATACGAATAGCTTCGTAATGGAGAGTTTAATTTTTTGTTATGAAATTATTTACGCTGTAGCAGTTTCTACCTTTGGTATAGAAAATTACAATTATTTGAATTTGATTAACCGTTTAAATAGTCCTTTGAAATACAATTGGTTACAACTTTGTACATTTATAATGCAACATTGTAATGGATTTTATAAATTAAAGTTTTAGAATTAGTATTAGTGCTATAATATAACTACAGTTAGAAAGTTTTTTATTGGAATAAAATAAAGTACAGTAACTCGGAATCTTATCTTATCTTATCTTGAAAAAAAGTTAGTTGGCAACCCGCGAAGCGAAACCTACTTTTCTTAGGTGCTTGAACTGGTGTTATAAAAAAGCGAAAATTTTGTTATTAAAACTGTGTAATAAATAATAAAACTTTGTAAACAAATAAAGCAAATACAAAAGAATTTGGAATAAATCAAATATGCCAAAAAAAACTGCTCGCCGTAGTATTGCAAACAAAATTAAAATTACATATTGTGATAAATGCGAAAATGAAATCAAAGAAGAAACCGATGATTACATACAATGCGACAAGTGCGGAAAAAGCTTTCACTCACTGTGTTCGAATTTGAGTAGAAGAGAGTTTGAGAGACTATTAAAAAATGAAAATGAAATTTTTAAATGTAACTTCTGTAAAGAAGAAGGAGGTGAAATAAGAAATGAACTAAATGCAATTAAAACAGAATTGAAAAAACTTGAAAAGCTCGAGAAATTAGATCAGCTGACTGAGTCTATTATGTTTATGTCAGCTAAATTTGATGAAATGTTCAAAGTGGTAGCTGAAAATAAAAAGAAATTGAATGAAATTGAAAGAGAAAATAAAAAACTAAAAACAGAATTAAAATCATTAAAATCTTCAGTTAAAACTTTGAATGATTATCGAATTAGAAATGACTGTATAATCAGTGGTTTAAAAGTGGCTAACAATTGGAGTGCTTTGGATGCTGTGGAAAACTTATCAAAAAACGCTGGTGTTTCGCTTCAAAAAAGTGCTGTAGAAGATGCTTATTTTTTAAGAAATAAAAACCAAAATAGTGATAAAAAAACGGTAGTGGTTAAATTTAGTTCAAAAGCACACAAGGCTGAATTTATGTCATCTAAAGCAAAACTTAAAGAAGTTGAAACAACTAAAAATGTGTTTGTCAACAACTTTAATAGTAAAGAAACTATGAATCTTTTCTATCATGCCAAATCTTTAAAAACCATTGGATACCAGTATGTATTTATAAAAAATGGAAGAGTTTATTGCAAGAAAAGTGAAGCTTCCAAGCAACAGCTGATTTACAATGAGGATGATGTTGATAAAATACTGTTGAATGCAACAACTAGTAAGCATCGGGGTAGAAGATCCATGGGCCAATCAAGGCAAGCTGAAGATGAGGATCCTAGTGAAGGTGATGATGAAGATGGAGCTCAGAACATTTTATAAATAAATATATAATTAATAGTTTTTGTTAACTGAATTGTTCAATAATCCTTTTTCTTACTTTCCAATGATTAAAAATCAATATTTTAATAGTTTTTCAAATTTTAAAAATTATATTAATATTCTGAATTGTAGTTTTTTAAATATTATTAGCATTAACATAAGAAGTGTTTCTTCCATAGAAAAATTTAATAAATTTAAATCGCTCTTAGCTCAATTTCCAAAACTGCCAGATATAATAGCTATTCAGGAAACTTGGTTCAGAAAGGATATTGTACGTGTATATGAAATACCTGGTTTTGCTAGTGTTCATTCATGTAGGGAAGATGGGTTTGGTGGTACATCGTTGTATATAAGCAAGGACATTGACTTTAGTCTTAAATATTGCAGAAGTGAGAGTTATGTCGAGTTTTTGGCTGTTACCTTAAGTAACTTCAAAATAGAATCTAAACCTTTGCAAATTGTGTCATATTATCGTTCACAAAAATGTAGTGATGCATATTTTATAAATTTACTTGACGTTTTGTTGGATGACTTAGCTCAGGATCCAGTAATAATTCTTGGGGACTCAAATATTGATCTTCTAAAAGGATCTCCATCTACTGACCTAATCTCGCTATTCCAGAACTATGATTGTGGATGTGCTCATGATCTAATCACAAGACCTGGAAGTGGAACATGCATAGATCATATTTTTAGCAATTTGTCTGAGAGGCTTTACATTGATTCTGTTGAGTGTACTCTTTCTGATCACAATATACTTTCATGTAAATTGAAGAGTAGCTTTAAAAGTGAAAGATATATTGAAATATTGAGAACATATTGTGATTATGATAGGGCTAAGAACTATCTGAGGGATAATTTACCACGTAATTATTCAGATTTTGATGCATCTGATTTGACGAATACATTGATAGCTTGTATTGGAACAGCTGTTAGCAACTCAACGATCGTTACGAAGGTGAGTAGGCCGTTACAGCATGAATTAACTCCATGGATAAATGGAAATCTTCAGAAATTAATATCATTTAAACATAGATTATTGAGGAAAAGACGTAGATCGAGGAATAATGGGAATATTGGAATAGTTTTGAAGAGATTAAGTAGGGTTATTAAAGTGGCCGTTAGAAGATGTAGGGAAAATTATTATGCTGATTGTATGTATAAAGCTGGAAATAATCCAAGAAAGTGTTGGAAATTTATCAACAATATACTTGGTCGATCTGGAACTAGTGGTGTCAAACTAAGTGATTCACAAGGTAGGATTATTGCAGATGATCGGATCAAAGTGGATTGTTTGAACAATTATTTTATTTCTGTCGTAAGGGAACTCAAACAGAGGATTGATATTTTACCTGGTGACTCTTTTAACTCTTTGAGAACACTTACAGCATCGCGTAGTCGTTTTAATTTTAATATCATTAATGTAGATGATGTTAATAGTATTGTGTGTAATATGGAGGTAAATAAATCTCCAGGATTTGATAACATATCTACAAAGTTTGTAAGAGAATGTTTTGATGAAATATCAACTATCATAGTTGAAATCTTCAATAAAATGATTACCACCTCACAGTACCCGGATAGTTTAAAGATTCATAAAATAGTACCCATTCCGAAAACTGCTCAGGCATCTACTTTGGATAAATATAGGCCAATTGCTGTGCTTTCTACTTTGGACAAAATCTTTGAGAAACTTTTGTATAATAAGCTCTTGGTTTACCTGGAGGACAATAACCTTTTATACAAATACCAATTTGGATTTAGAAGAGGCATAAGTACTCAAGACGCTGTCTTGAATGTGGTAAGATATGTTTGCAATGGTCTCGATGAAGGAAACAGTGGAGTAGCAGGTATGTTTTTTGACCTTTCAAAGGCATTTGATCTTGTTGATCATGAAATAATGCTTCAGAAACTGGAATTTTATGGTGTTCGAGGACGAGAACTATTATTGTTCCGAAATTATTTCATTAATAGGAAACAGTATGTACAAATTGGACAATGCAAAAGCTCTCTTAGTAGTGTTGAATATGGTGTACCACAGGGGAGTGGACTAGGTCCTTTATTGTTTTCAATTTACTTGAATGACTTGGGAAATTTGGATCTCACTGGTCAACTGTATATGTTCGCCGATGATATATGTTTGTTCTACCCATTTAAGCATGATCTTGTTCTAAAAACACATATTGAGAGAGATGCGTCCCTATTATGTGAATTTACTCGTTTGAATGGGTTATTATTAAATTCTGATAAGACCAGATTAATTCGTTTTCGACCACATGCAGTTAGTATGAATAATAACTTTTCTGTTCATGTCGATGGAACACCTATTAGCGAAACACATTCAATTAGATATTTAGGAATTACGTTACAGAGTAACTTATCCTGGGATCTTCACATCAATGAGCTGAAGAATAAGATAGCCCCTGCTATAGGTATATTGTATAAGTTTAAAAATAAGCTGAGTGTGAAAGGCAAGCTAATGATTTATAATGGTTTGATACACCCACATTTAAATTATTTAGCTTGTGTGTATGCTTATAACAGAAACAATATTCTTCAAAAATCATTACAATCTTATCAAAATAAGGCACTGAAAATTGTGTACAATTTACCAAGAACACATCCAACAATCTCACTATATAGGAGTGTTTGTAGAACTATTTTGCCTATTTATGGTTTGCACAAGTATCAGGCGTTGTTATTTGTATTTAAAAGTGTTCACGGCACAAGTCAACAGACAATAACATTTTTGCATAACCAGTCACATTTCAATACTCGAAACATGCCAAACCTTAGAGTTCCTAGATGCAGATTGGAAAGAACTAAGCAGCGTATTGATTATGTAGGTGGTAATATGTATAATAATTTACCACCTAATTTAAAATCAATCGGTAGAATATCAACGTTCAAATCATTATGCAAGGAATACTTATGTGGTTTAATTGAAATGCTTCTTATGTAACTAATTTGAATTTGAAAGTATAACATTCAAAAGTATGTACATATTAATTTAATATATATTAATTTAATCAGTTTTTTTTTAACATTTTCACTGTGATACATATTTGTATATTGAGTATATAATATTATTTTTAAGTATATATATTGCCAACTTGCCTCAATAATGCCTTATTGGCGCTGAGGCCTAAATTGAAATGAAAATCTAATATTGTATAATTATAATAATAAAAAATAAAAAAAAAAAAAAAAAAAAAAAAAAAAGGAACACGTTTTTTACTTTCTATCATTCTGCGACCACCACAATTGGTGACCCCGACACCTTGAACGACGAATATTACTATGAATATCGATAAGCAAGAGCAAAATATGACACATCCACCTGCACAAACATCAGCAGTTTCTGGTACATCAGCTGCCAACAATGAAAATAATACCATCGTTAATAGAGTGTCTGTGAAAGTGCCACCTTTTTGGCCGGAGCAGCCTGAAATATCGTTTGCGCAAGTGGAGGCCCAATTTAACATATCTGGTATTAACAGTGATATATCCAGATTTAATACAGTAGTTGCCGCCATTGAAAGTGGAGTTCTGTCACAAATATCCGACGCAATATTAAACCCGCCGGAGCGAGACAAATACACTAACCTCAAATCATGCATTATAGAAAGGTACTGTGACAGTGAGCAAAAGAAAATTCAAAAATTAATTTCTGAAATTGATTTGGGAGACAAACGGTCAACTCAGTTATTGAACGAACTGAGTGGATTGGCTAAAGGTAAAATAAATAATGATTTCCTTAAATCACTTTGGTTACAGAGATTGCCAGCGCAAGCAAGAGCTATACTACAAGCTTCAAATGCCGACTTGCCGGAGCTAGCGAAACTAGCGGACAAAATATTAGAGGTGTCAGACTACCAACAGGTCGCAGCGGTTTCAAAACAACAACACCTTTCAGATGACACCAACCTACGTATACAACGTATAGAAAAACAATTAGAACAACTTTTGAGGAGTAGAGGACGGCGATCTACAACGCCAACGGCTGCAACATCAGGCCAGTGCTGGTATCATGAAAAATTTGGTGAGAAAGCACGTAAGTGTCGGCCTCCCTGCAATTTCTCGTTCAATAATACAAAAAACTAAATAAACCGTCAGACTCTGCGGGCGGTGCTGACGATCAATTTTTGCAGATTGCTCGCCTAATTATTTGTGATAAAAACACAAGTATTAAATTTTTAGTTGACACAGGCGCCGATGTGTCTGTAATTCCGCCCAATAAAAGTGATAAACAAAAACAGCAATCAATATAATGTGAGATTTTATAAATGTTAAAGAAAATGTTAGAGAAAAATAAAAAGATGTTAATAAGAATTGAAAAATGTTACTTCCCGGGTGATCACATTCCAGGGACATCATGCTAACAGCTGCTACCCGTCTGGAACAGCGTGAATCCGTGGGGCCAGATAATCTGCGTCGCTGGTATGCTCGCGTCTTGCCGGGCTATGGCTCGCCGGACGGGGTGGTCCTTGCCGACTATCTGTACCCTAAACTCTCTCACATATATAAAAAATCATACCAGCTTTGAAAGGGACTAGACCGAAAAAGAAAATGCATAGGGACCCGAAAGCGAAACAGATACTAAGGTGACAGAGACTAAACAAGAGGCTAATACAAACATCTTACCGCAAATGAGGAAAGCTCGCAGGTGTTTTCGGAGCTCTAATGCCCACCCCCAGGAATCCCAAAGGATCCCACCGTGATAGTTCAAAAATTGTGAGAACTATCCCAGAATCCTACTAACCCCCGTCTATCCCGCCACTATCCTATCAACTTACCTAAATTCGCTAATTACTCAGCCATGATGTTCATGATCTCATTTTAGAAATATAATTTATTAACTCTTTATATGCTAAACCTAGCTATACCTATATTGGTAACTCCTCTTTCTATTAACAATTTATATTAGAATTTTACTTAAACTAATTAACTAGAGTTTGGGATACATTTACCTCTAATGCGGGAATTCGTAGTTATGGGTGTCCCCTTCAGACTTACGGTTGTGGTGAGCGGTTGAGGTTATAGTTGCAACTGATGAGGTTATTGAATATGAGAGTTGAGGTTATAGTTGAATTTGGATGAGGTTATAGTTGCAAGGGTGAGTTGAGGTTATAGTTGAATACTGATGTGAGTTGAGGTTATAGGTGATTATTGATGAGGTTACAGTTGCAAGGGTAAGTTGAGGTTATAGTTGAATACTGATGTGAGTTGAGGTTATAGCTGATTATTGATGAGGTTACCGTTGAAACGATGTGAATTGAGGCTATTGTTGAATATGGATGCAAATGGGAGTTGAGGTTATGGCTGAATACTGATGAGGTGGTTGTATATGAGAGTTGAGGTTATAGTTGATCACTGATGTGAGTTGAGGTTATAGCTGATTATTGATGAAGTTACAGTTGAATATGTTGAAAATGTGAGTTGAGGTTATAGCTGATTATTGATGAGGTTACAGTTGAAACGATGTGAATTGAGGCTATTGTTGAATATGGATGCAAATGGGAGTTGAGGTTATGGCTGAATACTGATGTGAGTTGAGGTTATAGCTGATTATTGATGAAGTTACAGTTGAATATATTGAAAATGTGAGTTGAGGTTATAGCTTATTATTGATGAGGTTACCGTTGAAACGATGTGAATTGAGGCTATTGTTGAATATGGATGCAAATGGCAGTTGAGGTTATGGCTGAATACTGATGAGGTGGTTGAATATGAGAGTTGAGGTTATAGTTGAACACTGATGTGAGTTGAGGTTATAGCTGATTATTGATGAAGTTACAGTTGAATATGTTGAAAATGTGAGTTGAGGTTATAGCTGATTATTGATGAGGTTACCGTTGAAACGATGTGAATTGAGGCTATTGTTGAATATGGATGCAAATGGGAGTTGAGGTTATGGCTGAATACTGATGAGGTGGTTGAATATGAGAGTTGAGGTTATAGTTGAACACTGATGTGAATTGAGGCTATTGTTGAATATGGATGCAAATGGGAGCTGAGGTTATGGCTGAATACTGATGAGGTGGTTGTTGAAAGTTGATGAGGTTTTGGTGGACAGATGCTGGGGGATATCGTTGCGTGTCCAAAATTGTATTCTCCTTTAATTTTTTATTCACTTCCTTTTATTTCTTTACTTTAACTTCCTTTTTTCTTTTTCTTTTTATTTATAGTATATACCGAGTGTTTTTTTTTTTTATTTCAACCTTTTTTTTTTATTTCACTACCTTCCTCATTGCTGCCAAAAACCAAACTGAACGCTTCTTTTTTCTTTCAGTTTCAATAAACCTCTTATTAGTGACTTTCCTGTGAACCGTTAGTTTTTCTTTTCGTTGATTGATCATAGACATATATCTGTCTCTGTCTCACTCTCTATGTAGGTCTCGTCGGTTTCAATTGGCGTTGCCAACGGTTACCACACCCTTTTCAGTGTTGCCGCTTGTATAAATGTTTTTAACCCTCATGCTTCGCGCACGTGACATCAACTCCAACATTTTACGCCGCCAATGGTTCGCCGATCAAGACGTACGGTCAACGCCATTTTAACTTTGACATTTGGCTTGCGCCGTAATTTACCCTGGAATTTTTACATCGCCGATGTCAATAGCGCAATCATAGGCTCTGATTTCTTAAAAACATATGATTTGCTTGTTGACATGAAGAGAGGTAAACTAGTTGATAGGAGAACATTGTTAGAAACTAAAGGAAATTTCTTAGAAAATTTGTCAATAAAAGTTTTAACACATAAAAGTGATTCCGAATTTGCCAAGATTTTGCGTGAATATAACGATTTGTGTATCCTCAATTCAAACAGAGCTCCGATAAGAACAAATACTACTCACCACATTGTGACCACGGGCCCACCTGTATTTTCTCGACCAAGACGTCTTGTGGGCGAGCGACTGGAAGCCGCGAGAAAGGAGTTCCAGTATCTTATGGAGAAAGGAATTTGCCGTCCATCAAAAAGTCAATGGGCCAGTCCCCTACACTTAGTTCGAAAACCTAACAACGAATGGAGACCGTGTGGCGACTATCGGCGGCTTAATGCAATTACACTCCCTGATAGGTATCCAATACCATACCTTCACGATGTCACCACTATTTTGTATGGTAAGAAGATATTCTCGGCTATAGATTTACAACGTGCATATCATCAAATACCTATTGAACCTGCCGATATACCCAAAACAGCCATTTCAACGCCTTTTGGCCTTTTTGAGTTTTCGTATATGACATTTGGGTTACGAAATGCTGCCCTAACATTTCAGCGTTACATCGATGACTTGCTGCGAGGTTTGGATTTCACGTTTGCGTACATCGATGACATTTTAGTGGCCTCTGTAGACGAACAACAGCATGAAAAGGACTTGCGTGAAGTGTTTGACAGATAAGGAAAAGGAAACCTGTCAATAAATGCCGACAAGTGCAAGCTTGGCCGAATCGAGCTTGAGTTTTTAGGCCACACCATTAGTAGTGAAGGTTTTCGGCCACCTGAAAGGAAAGTGGAAGCTGTTCGTAATTTTAAAAAACCGACAATGGCGAAAGAATTAAAAAAGTTTTTAGGTATGATAAATTTTTATCGGCCGTTTTTACAACATGCAACGAAACATCAAAGTGTTCTACAAAAACTTATAATCAGCAATAAAAAGAAAGACAGCACAAAAATTATGTGGACACCGGAGGCGTCAGCAGCTTTCGAGGCTTGCAAAAATGATTTGGCCAACGTGACACAACTTAGTTACATGTCGCCTCAGGGTAAGTTAACGCTGACCGTAGATGCGTCAGATTATGCGGTCGGGGCTGTGTTACATCAAATCGTAGATGGAAAATCTCAACCTCTGGGTTTCTATTCGAAACAGCTCACTGACGCTCAACGCATGTATAGTGCTTACGATCGTGAACTGACTGCAGTTTACCAAGGCATCCAGCATTTTAAATATGCATTGGAAGGGCGTACGTTTACAATCTTTACAGACCATAAACCGCTTGTTTATGCGTTTAATCAAAAAAGTGAAAAGGTGCCACCGAGAAGAGTACGCCAATTGGACTTCATTACGATGTGACATCCGCCACATAAAAGGCGAAGACAACAACACAGCAGACTGGCTTTCTCGGATCAACAGTGTAATGTCTGATACGATTGATTTTGATGAGATGGCAACAGAGCAAGACAACGATCCTGAATTGAAATCACTTTTGAAATCAGGTAAAGATTTGTCCATTAAATTCACACGTTTATCAATTCCAGATTCTACAAGAATGCTATACTGCAACATAAAGGGCAATAATATAAGACCAAATGTGCCACAAACACATCGAGAGATAGTAATGCGAAAACTGCATAATCTTGCGCATCCTAGCATAAGAGCTACGCGAAAGCTCGTAATGGACCGTTTCGTCTGGCCAGGTGTTGCAAGAGATGTTACAAAATTTGTGCGTGGTTGTTTACAGTGTCAGAAAGTTAAAAGTACCAGACGTACCTCTGCACCTCCCAGCAATTATGATACTGTCGACAAACGTTTTCAGCACGTGAATATTGACCTTGTAGACCCACTACCAACTTTAGGCGGTAATCGTTATTGCCTAACTTGCGTGGATCGTTTTTCGAGATGGCCTACAGCTATTCCTATCCCAGATATCTCAGCTCATACGGTAGCGTCAGCCTTCATCACTGGATGGGTAGCATTATATGGAGTTCCAGAAAAGGTAACAACGGATTTAGGTAGACAATTCGAATCGAATCTCTTTCGAGAACTTACGAAAGTACTCGGAATTTACCACCTACGTACCACAGCATACCATCCACAGGCGAATGGTATGGTTGAAAGATGGCACCGCACTCTTAAAAATGCCATAAAGTGTTATGCTACTAAAGACTGGAATTTCGTTCTCCCCTTAGTGTTATTAGGACTACGAACTACAATTAAACTTGATATCGGAGCAAGTCCAGCCGAACTGCTGTACGGAACACAGTTGCGCGTACCAGGAGAATTTTGGATTAAGAGTGAGTATAAAGACAGTCAAACCGAATTCGTACAAAAATTACGTCAAGCTATGTGTGGCCTGCGATGTCCTGAACCATCTTGGCATTCAACAAAAGCCGATTTTGTAAATCCAGCATTAGAGACGTGCAAGTTTGTTTTCATAAGGGTCGACAGGGTACGTAAACCTTTGGAACCAGCTTTTGAAGGTCCGTTTGAAGTGGAAAAGCGACATAAAAAATATTTTATTATAAAACGTGGTAAAGAGAGAGATAAAATTTCGATCGACAGAATCAAGCCAGCAAAAACGTATGTTTATGATGTCCCAGGGACGCAAAAAGACAACCTACGAAGGACAATGTGTGAGGAAACCAACAAAAATGTTAATCCTGAACCAACACCTACTGTTACCCGATATGGTAGACGCGTAAAGTTTCCTAAATTTTACAAATAACGCAGAAGCTAGCCGGGGAGTATTGTAGCAGTTTCTCCCTTTGGTATAGAAAATTACAATTATTTGAATTTGATTAACCGTTTAAATAGTCTTTTGAAATACAATTGGTTACAACTTTGTACATTTATAATGCAACATTGTAATGGATTTTATAAATTAAAGTTGTAGAATTAGTATTAGTGCTATAATATAACTACAGTTAGAAAGTTTTTTATTGGAATAAAATGAAGTACAGTAACTCGGAATCTTATCTAGAAGGAACACGTTTTTTACTTTCTATCATTCTGCGACCACCACAACGCCAAAGACGAGTATCACTTAAAAATGGAAAAAAATTTCGGAAACAAGTCCCATTATTTATTCAGAGTAAGGACTGTTATGATTGAAAATTAGAACCGAAGCCGCGATGCTTTAATGAATCAATAGAGTTCGATATATACCATCATTAATGAAAATTTTCGGACTATACAACACGGGGTAGGGAAGCGATCAAATAGATTTTGATACACTGGCCCATACATGGGAGATGGCTTCCGTTTACGATCGGATATACAGACGTAGTGTAAATAGTAAGAATATCAGACGGAGCCAAATATTCCTTCCACTGTCTTAAGAAACAAAGACTATTCCCATACATAGGAAGTGTATTCTATTTTCTGGCAGATGTAAAGAAGTAGCGTTAACAGTAAAGGTATCAGACGAAGTAAAGTATTCCTTGCGCCGTCTTAAGAAACCATAGCAATCGAAGGCTTCATTCGACAGTTGAACAATTTGTTGGTCCCAGTGCCCATAACATTGAATTGTCATGTCCAGATAAGCAACAGCAAGAGCAAGACTCTCCAATATTTCCATTGCTTAAAAGTTACAGTTGCGGTAGTGTCTTCAAGTCGACAATCCCGGATTCCAATCCCAATAGAATAGAAAAAAATTGTTCTTCATAGCTTAAGAATTTCAAATTTACTGACATCTCTCCCTTCAGTTAATTCATCTGGAAATTCAAAAAGGCACCATTATCTAGGACCTTCTAAAGCAGACAATCACATCCTTAGGTGGAACAACAATAGATTAATGAAACGGCGACAAGGCAGGATAACAACCAACTAGAACTTATGGCAACAAGAGCATCCAATCGGATAAGATGGAAAATGCTTTGTGAAAGCCATATGCTCCCGAAAGGAAAATAGTACCAGTTTATGTAATATTATTGTCACGCTTGTGTCTCTAGAAACAACATTACTTTTTTCGTGCATTAAAATCGTCCCTATTCACCAGAATTACTTTTCTCTTAATTTTACCTAGTGGACAAATTAGTAGTCGCCGTAGTCTAGTAGGTAGTGTGTTGGCTTATTAGGCGTGAAACCCAGGTCAGACATCAAAACGAAATATGAAAGAAATATTTCTGTGGCGACTTCCTCTCAGCGGATTTCTGGCAAAAACTCTGAGATTAAATAAACTTGCCATGAAAAAGTTTCTCAAAATCTATCATTCGGAGTCGACGTTAAGCTCAAGTATAAAATTAAGGCACACAACATGGGTGGTGGGAGAAGCTACGCCGTAATCCTCACTGAAGGGTTGTAATGGCCAATTATGTATGTATGTATGAAAAAATGTATATAAATTGTAGCCCTCAACACCCGTAAGGACACATGTGTCCCAGGAAAAAACGAACAAGCCACTATTTGTTTTTAAAATATGAATATTGGACATCTAACGAATCATTACAGATAGATAAAATGATAACAGTGCCTCTCATAATGTTATGGTCTTGAAAGGGTAGTAATCCTGTTTCATAAACCTAAAAATTTCTTAAACTTTTCATGATTTTATTTTTTTATTGCAGTTAGGGAGAACAGCTAGGTCGTAATTCTGACTGAAGGGTTGTAATGGCCAATAATGTATGTATGTATGCTAGTAATTTCATTACAAATTTTTATTTATTTCCTTAAGTTACATATGAAAATTTTTAAAGCACATAATTTCCATTTTTATTTCGCTTGATAACAAAACTTTTCCTTTTTGAATATTTTATATGTGTTTACGTTTTTTTCTTCTGCTATCTTGGGAAGCCATGGAATAAAACTTATTAACATATTAAATATTTCCTGAAAGTTTTAATAGTTTCTTGAATTTATTATTATATTCCCTCTTTTCTACTTTTTACTGTTTTTCCTTAAAGAGATATTATACTTTGGATGTTTCAAGTATTCGGCCAACACTGATAGGTATCACGCCACTTGTAGACACCGTTTTCATAAACACAAAAATTTTTTAAACTTAAACTTTTAAACTTCTGTGTATTTATTGTAGTTATTTTTAAAGTTGAATTTAAAATTTTAAATAAAATTTTCAATCACATTTATGCTCCTTCTTTTTAATGTAACACACTTTTTAACACGTCGTTTTAAAAACATTTGTAATGGAGAAGCTTTTCCTTTTTTAATTTCTTTTAAACTCCAGGTAAACAGCAACAGTTTGAAAACATTGTTACTATCGCCTTCATTCAGCCGTGTCTGGCCATATTTATAAAACTTTCTTTTTCGCCGACACTTGTTATTCAATTGGAATGTTTTTTTCTTTCACTTTCATAGCCACTTCACATTTGGCACCCCATCTGGTGTATCTATCTACTGTATTGCATAAAATAATTTTTTTTCAAGCGAAATATTCGAAATTTTTTTGTAAAAGAATTGACATTTACATTTGAAAACCGTCTGCGTTAACACTCAGAGAGCAACTGAAGCTATTGATGCCAGTCTGTAATACATTAATACATGCTGTCGTAAAGTTTCTATCCCTTTTTATTTTCTTTTTTTTACTTCTCTCCCCCTTTTTTCTACTCCACTGAAGTAAATAATAGAGCATGTATTTGTAGAACTGTATTCTGTATTTGAGAATGTATTTCTGTGTTTCAATCCGTGTGTGTTGTATTTTTTCTCTCTATTCCGTTCCCTTTTACTACGATTTTATGTTTGAGTAACTGTAGTTAACAGGTTAGAACATTCTACGTAATTTTTTGTTGCTTGCAACTTGTTTGAACCTGCGTAGTATGTACTGAGCCGCCACCTGTTTAATATTTTTCTTTATCCTCTATTTATTCATCTTTGTTAGCATTTGGGAGCACGTAAACAAAAAAAAAAACACAACCTCTTTTATTTTGTTGAAAGCTTTCAGTGTTGAAAAGTGTTTCAAATATTTGACATACATATGTACATTGTTCACAAAATTTATTTTTCTTGAATAGTATGTAGTATGCACGTATCTTACATATAAGGTTTGTTATCATAAACGTTGTCATAATCATAGTCCGATCCCACAGTGTCTACTGGTGCCTAGGGGAACCCTAGTTCTATTTTTGATGCTTTATATACATATGTACATAAACATTATGTAGAAAAATAAAATTAATTGTTTAAAATTTCAGTTGTCTAATACTTATTTTTTTTTTTACCGAAATCAAGACTCCTTTTGAGTCAGCTTTTACACCAGAAAAGATTTCTTTGCAAAGGTCTAATTTGATCCTATAAAAAACAAGACATTTTTTATTAAATTAAACACAACAACTACTCATGAGTCAGAAATCGATGGTGTTAAAGTAGGCTGTATAATAGAAACCCAATAAGTTTCGGATAATGACAATGAATTCTAAAATTTGAATACCAATTGTATCAGAAATAAGTGAGCCTCAAGGTGAATATGTCTCCATAGAAAACATTATTGTGAATGCGACCTAATTTTTTTGTTGATTTCGCCATGACAGCTATCAATCATATTCAGTATACAACATCATATAACTGAATAACCAACATCATGTTTATTAGTCATGTTAAAGATAGTTAATTTTCTTCCAGAAAATGATGATTTGTAGAGGCGTAAATATCTTATTTTCATTTGAAAGAATGTGCTGTAGGGTAGCATCGTTTGCTTGTTGAGGGATACGGTCATCATGCTCTATCAGAAGCAACATACAAAAGATGGTTTCGATGGTTCACAAATAATGATTGTGATGCGCGAAATGCAGTACGTAGGCGATCATCAAAATTGTTTGAAGACGTCGAATCGAAAACAATATTGGATGAAGGTGACAAAAAAAAAGGTCGAAACAATTATTGACCACCTAAAACCCATGGAAAAGACTCGAAAATGGGTGCACATAAATTCTATGTAAGACAGATGGGAAACCGAAACTCCACTTAGGAAACTTTACTTCAAAGGCTTGATAGTGAAATCAGTTTAAATCGAATTTCATTTTCAGCGGTGAAGCCCATTTCTAGATGAATAAGTGAGAAACAAAGTTGTCGAATTTGAAGCGATTCCAATCCACATATTATAAGTCGCCGTAGTCTAGTAAATTCTGATTTTTCTTATTAGACGAGACCCCATGGTTGAACCCTTTGCTCAGGCATGACGAACAAAACGAGGTATAAAAAGATATTTCTTTTAGTGACTTCTTCTCCGGTAGACACTCTAAGAGTATAAAATCGCAATAAAATGTTTGCTCAAATCTGTCTTTCGAAGTCAACTTTAAAGATTAGATCATCTCATTCATGGTTGTAGTCTTGACTAACTGGTATAGTAATCAATTAAGTAAGTAAGTAAGTATGAGATGCAAGAGCGTGCAGTGCATCACTGTTTTGTGTAGGTTTTAGCAGGCATCGCTGGTCCCTATTTTTATAAGAACGGCCAAACCATCACGAGCACCACAAGTCATTTTGGTAAAGTTGAGTATGTTATAAAGTAGTTTTTTTTTATTTAATTCTTGAAAATCTATACGAATAAGCTGGGAGTTGATATAAGCTCCATGTAAGTAATGTAGGGAAGTGTGAAGTGTTCATAGCATTATTTGAAATTTTGATGGAAATTGAAGACGCTTGTCTAAATCGTGGCATGATTCAAAATTAAACTAACAAAATATATATCACCGTTAGTTGGTTAGTCGCCCTACGGCTGAAAAGTATTTATTTGTATTATTCTTATCCATCATTTCAACACTTTAATTGTATTTATTTTTAATGTATCCTTTTTATTTTGAATAGTTGGTATAAAGAAATTTTCCTTCCATTTAAGTTTGACTTTAACATGTTCTTCACATCCAACAGGCTTTCCCCATGTTCGAAAATGTTGAAAATTCCAACAAACAACAGAGAAAAACAGTTCGCATCCAACATGTGAACGGCATGAGTTTGCCAATACCTGATAGCTATTTATGAAAGAGCAAATTTGCATTTCATTTGCTGTTTTTAACAAGATATGTAATATCTAGATACATTCGGAATTATATACTGTTATGTTAAAATAAAAATACCGGTATTGCTTGACCTTTTTATTGTTGGTGCTGTTAAAGTTTCAACAACAGTCCAACTGCTGCTGTTGGGGTATTTTAGCAGAAAAGTATAAAAAAACAGCGTCCTATGCTGTTTACTCGTGCACTGTTAAAACTTCTCAATGCCTCTATTTTATCGAAAAGTTTGTAATATAACACCAGTCTCCGAAAAGGGTGATTTTAATAATACAGAAAACTGCCACTCAAACGCAATTTAGCATAAAAAACCAAAGTATATGAAAAGCTTGTGACCTGTTGTCGTGACCACTTAAAGTTGGTAGTAGTCCACCTAAAGATTTGCTAAGAGTTTATAGTTCACCGTACTCTAGTAGGTAGTGTTGCCTTATAAAACGTGAGGTCATGGTTCAAACCCCTGGCCAGATATTTCGGACTCAATGAAATATGAAGAAATATTTGTTCAACGACTACCTCTCAGCAGATTTCTGGCAAAAATTCTGAGAGTAAATAAAATTGCTATGAAAAGTTTTCTAAAAATTTGTCGTTCGGAGTCAATTTTAAACTATAGGTCCCGCCACTCAAGTATAAGATTAAGTCGCACAACATGAGTGATGTAAGAACCTATGCCGTAATCCTGACCGAAGGGTTGTAATGGCCAATTATGTATGTAACATTAAAATTATAAACAAAAGCTAGAAAAACATAAAAAAACTTGTTTACAAATTATCGTAAGCATAAGATAGCAACAAACGCTAGCACAAAAAAGTGATAAACAAGTAAACAAAAATATATTAACAAAAACCACAAGCATAAATGTAAACAAAATACACAAACAACAATAATTAAATAAAGATGTTTACATTTATAGAGAACTCGAGAAGGCGAAGCCACGAAAATTCGCTTTCAAGAACATTCATCAGACTGTTTACATTGCCACATAAAAGCCAGGACAAAGCAGGCAACGGAGTCAGTAAAAGTTCAGTCAGTCTTGCATGAAGACTCGGTGTGTTTGAATAGAGTAATCGTGGTTTGAAGATCAACGTTACAAATATCTGCCAAACAATTGACTAGTTATTGTTATTGTTTATACAAAAGAGTGCAAAGAGGAATAACAAACAAAGCAATTGTTGTTGCTTACATCAAGTTGTGAACAGTGGCACACAGAATGCGAATAATAAAGGATTTTAATTAAAACTAAACACAGATTTATTTTTATATTTTAAACGTTTTTAAAAGGTAAAAATGTAATAATATTTATAATAATATCACACATGGAGTATAATTTAATATGGCTTAATCCTATCATACCGATACCACTAGTGTTTGTTTGTAATTATTTTATTATTATTTCCAATAATTAAGTGAATGAATTGTTCATTAATGGGTTTTAATGATGCATATGCGTAAATGTTATCGAATATTCCCGATAATTTGCCAATCATGAAATTGTTTATTCACAACTAGAACTGCAGTCGGCCAACAAATCGCGTGCATGTATATTTTATTACCTTTACTATTTAATAATAATTAATATTTAAATTTTACTTAATCAGTGGAAAATTTCTTGTTTATATTACTGTCGTTATAACACATTATAATATTGTAATTATATTGGCAATTTGACAAGTTGTTTAAACTGTATGCTTCACCTCTTGCTTATATAGGCTATGTAGAGGTTTGTAACTAAAATGACCTAAATAAGAGTAATATTCCATTACCCATAAAGTGCATGTTTTGGCAGAAAAAAATTATATTTACATCAACGAAAGTCCAAATGTGTTTATGACAAAATTTTTGCAAAGAAGACTTCCAAGTTTGATAGATAATAACGGCCATTTTTTGAAGTTACATCTGCAAAATTAGTTGGCATTTCGTAATGTTGAATATTCTGCACTAGAGGGTTGAGGGCATCACGTGGGGGTGATGTGAACTGCCCACCGAGAATGTCCGATTTGGTCTTGTTAAGCTTTTTCTTGTGAGATTTTCGGTCCTCAAAATCAACATAACCCATCTTATCGGTCAAATTTAGTGTGATTTATGCGCCAGAGTCAAAATGCTTGCCTTGCCTGGATTCTCATACGGTATCAAAAGTTTAGGACATAACAGTGGACTTACGTGGTCTGAAGTTGCACTGATAAGTTATAATCAATGTTTTGTTGAGTGGCCTTAATCGTTCACATAATAAACCTTGTATGCAATAGGGAGAATGTTGCATTTGTCATTTAGTCTTCCTCTTCCTGGCATGACAGAGGACACTTAGTTTATAATCTTTGGACATACTTTTTTCCATATACATGCATACATACATAATTGGTCATTGCAGCACTTCAGTTAGGATTACGATCTAGTTTCTCACACGACTTATGTTGTGTGTGTTAACAATATACATGAGTGGCGGTAATTACAGTTTAAAGTCTACTCCGAACGACAGAGTTTTGAGAAAAGTTTTCCATGTCAAACAAAATTAAGTCCATGGACAGAGGTAGTGTCCTTGTCGCCTCCTAATAGAGTACAGAAGTACTGTCACCATAAATTCAAACCGCTTGCGGTTTTATTTTTTAGTTTTTCTTTTCTTGAATATTTGAACATTTTTATGATTTATAATCCCGACTAATTCTCTGAATAGATTTTTTGTAACATCTTTTGGTATCTTGCCAAAATCAATTTTTAAAGCAACAGTATTTGCAAAATTTGTAGGAAGTTGAGTAGTAGGTTTCCAGTAGAAGGTTGCGTAGAATGTAGAAACCTGTAGAATATACACAAGAGTTTCAAATATTTTTCACATTTTTAGTTGGAAGTTTTATGCACGTGATAAAAAGTTTGCCGCAGACGCAAGGATTGTGTTCGGCGAATGGAAATAACGAGCATGATAATCTTAAAGTACACCAGGGAAATTAACATTATTTTCTATGTACTTCGTTTTCACTTTATTTCAGTTCCGCAAAGTTTTTGTTTTTATTTGCATAACCATCAGCTTTTTGTACGAAAGAGTTTAATGAACTTTTAAAATGCAACACAAGACGAATATTTTAAAACTATTTCAGAGTGGATAGAAATTTATATTATAAACTATCAGGCTAGGAATTAAGTAACTCTAAGGCAACTTGGCACAGATATGCAACTGTAAGTAAGTGTTATTGGTACGCCGTTCATTTACGCTTGATGGCACCTCTTGTGTATGCGTTGTTTTATACAATATCGTTGATGTATACTTACGTCATAGGAAAATGAGCACTTTTGAAGCGGTCAAAGTGAGTCAACATTGTTTATGCTTAGTTGTTCACACCATAATTTTATTTCACGATGTAAAATCTTCCAAACAGCTGAAAAAACAGCGTCTACGGGAAGTTGTGTTGAGCCACATTTTTGTGAAGAAAACTTCACATGTAAGTCATGTGTAGTTTTGTGTAATTGTATTCTGAACATGTTCTATCACCTACAGTGTATCGACTAGTTTGAGTGTTTCAAAAATTGTGATTTTGATATAAAAGAAAAACGGCGTCCGAGGCACCAAAAAAAAAAAAATTTTAAGAACACATAATTGGTCATTACAAACCTTCAGTCGGGATTACGACCTTGTTTCTGATACGACTTACGTTGTGTGTGTTTAATTTTACACTTACAGCTTAAAGTCTACTCCGAACGATAGATTTTTGAGAAACATTCAATTGTAATTTTAACTCGCAGAGTTTTTGCCAAATATCGCCGAAGAAATATTCAAAATTCGCTTTGTTTGAGATATCTGACCTGGGGTTTGAAGCGTGGCCTAACGTCTAATAACCTAACACACTGCCTAGTAGAATATGTCAGTTTCAACATTACATGGAAGCATTACTCGTTCATGATTCGTGCCAGTCGTGGCTCAAAATGCCATTTTAAGGCATTTAAAACCAGCCGGATACATTCAAAAGCACAAAAATTCGTTATCACATGAACTGAAGTCAAAAGACGTTGAACGACTATTTTGCATGACCGAGGAGCTGTTTGATTGCTTTAATAAGAAATCATTTTTGCATGACTCTATCCCTAGCAATGAAAATTTGGTTCATTACGACAACTTCAAGCGAAAAAAAAAACAAATATGAAGCATTGGCAGCGAGAAAAATCCAATGTAGACTTAGCACGGGTGATGTCATCGACCCATATTTCTTTGAGGACAACAATATGAGTCGTTGATCATTAACTTCTTTTGACTTGAATTGGATAAACTAGCCACCAACAACATGTAGCTTACATAGAACGGCTCTGCGTGCCACACAGGTGGATATTCTCAACGTTGGATATTCTGTCCGTGCAATTGAGGGCATTGTTGTCTTACATGGATGCCCGAGATCGTCCAATTTGACCTCGTTACTCACTCTTTTGTAGGGTTTTCCTAAGTCGCTGGTGTATGCAAATAATCTACAAACCACAGCGGTCTCCAAAGCAACGTAACCCATGCCAACGATCAAATTCAGACTGATTTATGCACCAGAGGGTTTGAAAAATTGCAATTTCGAATGCATTTCACCCAGAGAAGCCGGGAGGGAGCCCCTTATGAAACCGGACAGTTCCTTTAGTGGCACGTTCGCAACCATGCCCAGATCTTTAAACGTTCTGCCACTCAAAAACCAAGAATAGCTGTATTGAAGTGCAGGGCACTCATGCAGAAGTTGTTGCACTGATTCCCTTTCTTCCACATCCTGGCAGCTTCTGCAGTAATCCTGCGGTGGCAGAACGAGTATGTTAACGAAGCTACCAATAGCGCAGTGTCCCATAAACTTGTCGAACTCAAGTATTCCTCTGCTTCTCCCTTCGTCCACTGCTGGACACAGCAGCTTCGAAATTTAGCAAACAGGCATATTGAAACACCCACGTTTTGTTGAATTCCTTGCTGCTTTTTCCAATTTGAAAAAGTAATTTTATAGGAACACATAGATCCCCTCTATCATCTCTTCCTCAGACATCTCCAATCTCTTCTGTGCCAGTTGGTTCTCTTCCTCGTTTTCTTCTATGCTTCAGTGGCCCGAAACCCAGTAGAGGTGGCTGTGGCGTCGTCTATAGGGTGTAGAGAATCTTTGATACGCCATTTACTTTAACGAGGTGGAATCCTAGCGCTTTGATTGCTGCTTGACAGTGCACACATATGATCAATTTTGAAGGAGGTAGGCTGCTGACTTCAATCGTACGTGCAACTTGTTCAATAGCAAAAATCTCTGCCTGAAATACGCTGCCTTGTTTAGGTAGTCTGTATGAACTGCTGCTTTTTGGAATAGACTTCAGATCCAGAGCTACATTCCTTTTGTGAACCATCGATGAAGATTATAACATTACCGTCATCGACGATAGAGCTTCAGCAACCCTTTCTTCCCGTCTGGAAGTCTGATTTTCTATGTTCATCCGAAAACAGCCTTTGGTACCATGCAGTCGCATCTAAAAACCGTCTGATTCGGTTCACATATAGAACAATAAATTTTGTTTTATATTAGTTTCTCTAAATTTATTTTTAAATTTATAAAAAATTTTAACATTCATTTTAATATTCATTACAAATATTTATTGTTGTGGTGCAGGCCATGTGATAAATAAATTATTTTTATGACCCACATTTAGAATGCGATTTGGGCAATTAACCCAGATATGCCGACGGACAAACTAGTGGACCAATCTTCGTAGTTTTCCAAAATAGATTTATTCGGACAGATTATATTACAAAACTGAAGAGAAATTAAAAAAAAATATTTTGTAAATTGGATTTTGAGCCCGTACTACATGTAGTACGCTCGGCACATATGGAAGCAAAATACAGTATTTTCTTCCGATTTAATTAAATTTTATGGCAATGATTACAACGTAGCTGTTTACATTTTCCATCGGCTTGACGTGTGTTCTCAGTAAATAAATGATATTTTCGAACAAATCTGATGTCGTATGATAATCCCTTTGGAAGCGTAGCTGAGCGTTTCCCATAAATGGATATTAGCAATGAGGCAATGCGCCGACGAAAAGGTAAATGGTCGATTTTACCTCCCATATGTCTATGCAGTTGCCACGCATTGTGCTCTGTAAGATCAATGAGGTGTGTGAATATTGGGAAATACCATTTTTCAACCCGTAAAGATACAAGTTTCCCTTTCTTACTTCCTCTCCTTTTTCCTCATTCCCTTATTATCCTCTCACTCAAAGGACGTTTTTTTACAATGGGTCAACTTGACCTCCGGGTACTGTACATGTCAAGTACACGTCCTCTAACCTAAACCTATAGATAGGCTGTACAAGCTGACAATTTGATCTGATCGAATAACGCCACCCATGTAGCGATTATATTCATGAACAAGCCGTGCTTGTTGAATATACATATGTATATATATAAAAGCTTTTTATCTTTTCGAGACCAACGTGAAATATTTTTGCCTGGTTCAACTGGATGGACGTTTGAGGCAACGTTTACTGTACCCCTAACTTTTTCGAACTTTTCTGTTTTCATTGCCTCACAAAAGAATGATGAATAACCCAATCATTTGGCAATACGTTCGGCGTCTCGAAAGAGTATTGTAGACACTCAGTAGCAGAATTCCAATAAAGATGTCGCAATAATTTTGAGAAAACTCTTCATCACTTTCCTCTAAGGCATTTATTACCTCATTTAATGTTAAAAATCTGATTAAAAAAATTTTTCGCTTTCACCATTTTTACACACTAATGCCGAACGTACTACATGTAGTACGTCATCAAATACATCAGCTAAAATCACATATATATATATTTTTTACATATAATTTTGTTACGTATTTGTTTTTACATCTATTCTAATTAAAAAAACATAGAAACGCGACAACAATAAAATATTCATATGCAACTTTTTCTTACAAATTACGCGACATCTTCGGACTTTTGCTAATTTCATAAAACTGAAATCTCTGGTTCAAAAAAATACTCATAAGCAATTACCCTAGACAAAATTTATCTAGGCTTGATTTGTTGACTGTTATATTCTCTAGCACAACAACAAGTAGTTTTGAAAATTTAAAACACAGTAAACTCAGAAACCTGAACTTAACAGGTGTACTACATGTAGTACGATCGGCATATCTGGGTTAAAGTGATGTCTTGCATAAAATATTTTATTGTTTTAAAAAGCAATAACAATAAAAAAATATTTTCCATAAAACGATTACATGGCAATGTTTACAGTTTACTTTGAGTAATTTTTATTATCCTTATTTATAAAATAAAAAAATTTTATGCTCAAAGCAGTATCTAGAAAAAAGTTTTGAGCTTAAGAGTGCTTAAAGTAAAAAATGATGTGGAGTATGTGGTCGTTCTACCTTAGTTCTCTATAATTGGCCATTACAACCCTTGAGTCAGGATTACGACTTGGCTCCTCATACCACTTATGTTGTGTGTGTTAATTTTGTAGATTAGTGGCTGGACGTAAAGTTTAAAGTCGACTTCAAACGACAAATTTTCGAGAAATTTTTCACTGCAATGTTATTTTACTCTCTTAGTTTTTGCCAGAAAGCTGCTGAGAAAATTAAATTTTTTTTTTTAAATTTCGTTTTGAACCATGGCCTCATGTCTAAAAAGCCGGTGAACCACCCGCTAGACTACGGCGACTACTGCTACAAATATCGAAGCAAAAATGAATTGAAACTCTTATGTATGAGCCAATGCCATCAGGTCAATTTTAGGCCTCTTAACCGCGTATAGACGAAAGCGCTAATCAATAACGGTACATAATTCCATTAATTCATTGAAATACATGGATATATAATTTTCATTACAACCCTTTAGTCAGAATTACGACCTAGCTTCTCACACCACTTATGTTGTGTGTGTCAGTTTTATACATGAATGGTGGGACCTACAGTTTAAAGTCGACTCCGAATGGACAGATTTTTGAGAAACTTTTCGTGGCAATTTTATTTACTCTCAGAGTCTGACCACGTGTTGAACCGAGGCCTCACGTCTAAATAGCCAACATACTACCTACTACACTACGGCGACTTCATTGGAATATCTTTACAATTATATCTCTAATACACTGAAGACTGTTCTATAGTATATAAAGAAACTTGTTGCCAATGATCAAATATTTTTCATAGCTCTTTGTTGAACTGTGTTCATCATTTATTTTTCTTTGTGTATTATATTGTGAATTATTATTATTTTTTATATATTTTTTTGTTGTACGAAAATATCCCTTATATACTTAGTTTATACCCAAATATCCCTTATGTACTTATTTTTTATTTTTTGATCTGAACTTTCCTCAAACCTTTTTTTATATTTTAAAATTAGTTGATGAGTTGATAAGTTGATAAGTAGACAATAAACAGCCAAGAAGGCAATTGAAGTTAGAAATAATCATCCCTTATTATTTTCTTGGCGGATATATATATTCAAGAGGAATATATATATCTCAAGACTTGTCAGCTCAATTCTTTTTGCTAGACCCTAGGAGTTTAGTTGACTCCTAGTGCCTACAAAATTGGTCCTTCGACAAGTCCTAGCGGTCTAGGATTGCGATTTGAATCAGTGGCAGGAGGTCCACTAGACACAACAGGCGGTTATGCATTACCAGCATCAACCCCAATAAACGCAGAGTGGCATAAGCTCCACTAATCATCACTGGCGATTGTGCATCAATCCCAGCAACCGTAAAGTGGCATAAGTTCCACAGGTTACAACGAAGCTTCCCAACATCATCCCCAATAAACGTAGAGTGGCATAAGCTCCACTAACCATCACAGGCGATTGTGCGCTACCAGCATCAATCCCAACAACCGTGAAGTGGCATAAGTTCCACAGGTTAAACTTAGGCTTTCGCAGCATCAACTTCATCAAGAGAAAACTGACGAGAAGTCAAACAACAAATTCATCCCCAGGAACAAAAAGGAAAAAAGAGACAGGATACCGATCACCAATATATTCATCCCCAGGAATAAAGGTTAACATCAAGGGCATTTGAAGAAGTCTACACGGAAAGATAAGTACAGCACAACAACTGCAGAAAACCAAAGGTTACAAGTGTCAATCAAGGGCATTTAAAGGGTAAGAGAACAAGAAAGGTATGTACAGTACAGTAGTTGTTGCTTTGACTTTTTTCTAAGAGAACAGTGTAGGAAGTGTAAAAAATCAAAAAATAAATCACGCAATTACATACATACATAACATTCAAAAACAGGTTTACATAACGAAAAAACAAAAAAAAAACCCACAAAATTAACTATAAACACCAATAAGATCATAGGACAAGTAAGGTCAGTATCACGCGATTGTGATATATGTACATATGAACACACCAACAAAAATAAAAACGCATAAAGAGCAACGGTAAATAGAAAAAGAACCTGTTGCAAAATTACACACAAAATAAGCTGCTAGCAAATTCCACAAGACAACAAAAAAAAACAAAAAGAATTAGAGCAAAATTGAAACGAAACACAAAACAATACTTCAACTTTACATAGGTATACACAAAAGAACAAAACTCTACACATTACAACGGGATCAAAAAGGAACATTAAAAAGAGAACAAAAAAAAAGTAAAACAACAAAAGTGCGTGTTTCAAGTAAGTTTCGTTTCGTTCCGCATGATCTCAAGTGCAGTAGGCAAACGATAAGAAAAATTTGGTTCGGTCATTTAAATAAAATCATTCAGCGCGGTAACTTAAAAGTGACAAAAAAACAGTGAAAAAAAAGTGAAAAGAAAATAAAAGTGAAAAAAAAGACACAGTGACAACAACAAAAAAATATTTTTTAACAAAAAAAGAAAACAAGTGTGTGTAACAGTGAAAAAAAAAGGGGACACAGTGAAACACAGGAAAAAATTTTTTAACAAAAATTTTTTTTAAATTATCAAAAAAAAAAAACAAAGTGTGTATATCAGTTCCAAAAAAAAAAAGGACAGTGAAAAACAAAAAAGACACAGTGACACACAAAAAATATTTTTTTAACAAAAATAAAAAAGAAAACTTACAAAACAAAAATTAAAATATAAAAATTACAGTGGGCACACAGATAAAATTTCAAAAAAAAATTAGTTTCAAAACAGCACAAAATAAAAAAAATTTATTGTGAACAGAATACAAAAAAAAAAAAAAAAAAAAAAAAAATTTAAAACAAACAAGAACAAAAACAATAACAGCAAATCAGACAGTAAGTACAACAAACATACACACACAGGAAAGGAATTTACGATAACAACAGTGACATTGAAAACAAATAGATTTTTTTTCAAAAAAAGGTGAAAAGAAAATATGAAAAGTGGGAAATAAAATAAAAGAAATTAAAAAGAATTTTTGGAAAAAAAAGGAAAATTTAACAAAAAAAAAAAAGATTGTAGAAAAAAAAAAAAAAAATTTTTAAATAAGAAACAAACGAAATAAAAATAATTAAAATAAACAAAAAGACAGTGGACAAACAACATAAAAAACTTTTTTTCAAGAATAAAAACAAAACAAACCATATTACAACAAAAAACAGGCTTCTTGCGAAAAAATAAACATTAAAGAAAGGACCACGGTGAGTTGTTACACATAATTTTTACATACACTGAACAAAATTTACTCCCATTTTTTCCCTAAATTTATTAGCACAACAAAAAAAAGCTTCTTTTTACATTTAATAGTTTCTATAAAAGTCTTTCGTGGATAAATTTCATTTCGTAATTTTAAAATCGGTCAAGTCGTTAGTCACCGCGCGGGAATTTAGTACGCAATTTTTATAAATTTAAATCGTTATATCAAAAAATTTTGGAGGGTTTTATACAATGTCGGTAAAGCGAAGGTGCAAATTTGATATACACCAACTAACGGCGTTGTGTACAGAGTTCGGGAATGTTCGTGAGGAGGATCAGACTCCAGCGTTTCTCCAGGTGAAGCAGGAAGAGTTGGAGCGAAGATGGGGTAGGCTTATGGAAAGCTATGATGCGTTTCTCATGGACGAGAAAAGTGAGGTTAGTGATGACTTCAAGGATGGAGTCTCACTACAGTACGAAGCAGCAGCAGATTTGTATCAGAAGGTAAAGGCAAAACTCATGGATAGGATAGCGAACAGATCGATAGTGGATCAAAACGGAACGAATACAACAGATGCAACAGTCGTTCGACAATCAAGGTCCGGCTTAAGGTTACCCCCATGTGACATGCCAATCTTCGAAGGTGGTTATACTAAATGGCCGGAATTTAGGGACATGTTTACGTCGTTAGTGTTGGGGAACAAGGACATATCTCAGGTCGAGAAACTCCAATACCTGCGAACTAAAGTAAGAGGAGAGGCCTACCAAATCGTAAAACGGTTCGATTTAGTTGGACAAAATTTTGAGTTAGCTTGGGACGCGCTGCAGAGTCGGTTTGAGAACCCAAGAATTTTAGTCAATCAACAGATAAAACACATTCTGTCGATACAAACTGCTCAGAACGAATCTTCCAGATCTATACGATCAATTGTAGACACCATCGATGAAAAGATAGCCATTTTGAAAACCTGTGACATCAACGTTTCTTCATGGGACCCTATCTTAACGTATATTTGCTCCTCAAAGTTGCCGGAAAATACCCTACAGGCATGGGAAAACTCTCTCAAAAATCATAAAGAAATGCCCTCTTGGAAAGACATGAGCAATTTTCTGAGAGGAAGAATCGAGATGTTGGAAACAGTGTTCGATATGAAGAAGCCAAATTGGAAGGAAAGCTCAGGGGCAAGGTCAAACTCATTTCACTCACAAGCGGACGGAAATAGGACGAAATTCAAATGTAAAAAATGTAATGAAAATCACCCATTAAAACAATGTAAACAATTTTTAGAATTATCCGTAAAGGACAGAATAAAATTTGTATATGCTAATAAATATTGCTCCAATTGTTTTTCTCTTAATCATTTTAAATCTAAATGTCCCAGTAAAGTTCTTTGTTTTCGCTGCAAAAGGAAACATCACACATTACTCCATGTAGACGAGGACAACACTCGAGCTCTTAAGGAAGTTTCTCCACGGAATGAGGAAACAGTTTCATACAGTACTCATGTAATCAGCAAGGAAAAATCAAAGTCAACTCCCATTGATCTAGGTTCCCTTCCGTATGGACGAACAACTATTTTACCGACAGCTCTTATCTACATACAACAAGCAGGTGAGCTATATACTGTTCGGGCGCTACTCGATGCGGGATCCGAAAAGAGTTTTGTATCGTCAAAAGTTCAGCAACAATTGTCAATTCCTGTGGAGGCATATCACACCAGGATTTCTGGTCTAGGAGGAACGGTAGTAGGGAGGTCAAAGGGAATATGCAATCTCACGGTACGAACAAAGAGGTCCGATTTTTCCATTACAATCAAAGCAATCATTGCTCCAAGATTAGCTCATTTTCTACCTAGCGCTCCTATACAGAAAACCAATCTTCCGGATATTAAAGCTTTAGATTTAGCAGACCCTTACTTTTATAGACCTGGTCCAATAGATCTCATTATAGGAAGCGATTATTTACCTTTCATCAACCTAAGTGGTATAAAATCAAATATCGAGAACACGTTAGAGGCAAGGGAATCCCACTTCGGATGGTATCTATCAGGTCCTGAACCCAGTCACACATATAACTCATTCTCTACTTTGGTCATATCAGAAGAAGAAACTGCCCTACAAGAGCAAATGAAAAGATTTTGGGAAATAGAGGAGGTAGAAAAGGAAAAGGTCGATTCAGATCACGATATATATTGTGAAAATTTTTATAAGAGTACGGTTAAACGTCAACCAGAGGGAAGGTATATGGTAAGACTCCCTTTTAAAGAAAATTACCCCTCAGAAATTTTTTTGGGTTCATCGAAACGCACAGCATACGCACAATATCTTCAAATGGAGAAGAAACTAGATAAAAATCCTGAGTTAAAAGCGCAGTATCAACAGGTTCTACAAGAATACATCGATTTGGGTCACATGGAAGAAGTAACACATCATGAACCTTCAACAACAAAACATTTTTCTTTTTTTCTACCACATCACGCAGTTATTCGTCCAGAAAGCAAATCCACAAAGGTACGTGTTGTGTTCAACGCATCGAAGAAAACGTGTAGTGGATTTTCATTGAACGATGTTTTACATCAAGGACCAGCCCTTCAAGGAGACCTCATGCAAATTATTTTGTCATGGAGATATTATAAATATGTATTTACTGGTGACATTCAGAAAATGTATCGCCAAATTATTGTTCACGAAGAGGATAGACCATATCAGAAAATTTTATTTCGAGTTAAACCAAACGAATCAGTTAAAGTTTTTCAATTGAAAACGGTCACATTTGGAGTTAATAGTGCACCGTATTTAGCACTAAGAACACTTTTTGAATTAAGCGAAGATTGTAGGGAAACTCACCCATTAGCCTCTTCAATTCTTAAGGAAGAGATCTACGTAGATGACATTTTATCAGGAGGACATAATTTGGAAGACGCACAAGAAAAACAAGTACAACTGTCTAAAGCATTGATTTCTGCCGGTTTCCCCTTGAAGAAGATAACCAGCAACCACCGCGCTCTTTTGGAAAACTTGGCCCGGGAAGATCTTCTGGAAGAAGATTTTTGAAATTTGAAAACTCTAGCTCATTAAAGACCTTGGGTATACGTTGGAATGCCAAGGAAGATATCTTTTACTATGTACCTGAAACAATAAGTGTTTCACCGTCCACTACTAAGCGACAAATTTTATCAACCATAGCTAAGTTATTCGACCCCTAGGCTGGTTAGGACCCATTATTATTGTAGCTAAACTTATTATGCAGGAGCTATGGGAATGCAAATCGGATTGGGATGAATATATACCACCAAAGATATTGGAAAAATGGAACGCATTTTCAACTAATCTGCCACAAATTTCCACCGTTAAAATAGCTAGATGGGTAAATTTCTCACCTCAATTCCAGGCTCAAATTCATGGGTTCTGTGATGCATCGGAAAGGGCATATTGTGCTGCGGTTTATTTGAGAGTCTCTACTCCTGAGGGAGAAATTTTTTGTAATTTATTAGTTGCGAAAACTAAGGTTGCGCCTTTAAAAAAGATAACCATTCCGAAACTCGAGCTCTGTGGAGCATTACTATTATATAACCTAACGAAGAGCTTAATAAAACGATTAAAATTCCCCTTTGAACTATTTTTGTACACTGATTCTTCGATTGTCTTAGGCTGGCTGCAGAAACCTCCGCATACTTTGAAAACTTTTGTAGCCAATCGTGTTAGTCAAATCACCCAGCTTGATCATTGGAGATATGTAAAGACAAATGAGAATCCCGCCGATCTTGGAACTCGAGGATGCACTCCTCAGGAACTTTCGGAAAGCAAATTATGGTGGCATGGTCCTTCATGGCTAAGTCAATCCCCTGACTGTTGGCCCAACCCTCGTATTTTTGACCCAACTGATTTAGAATCCCGAAACATATCAAATTTTCATTTGCAAACCCAACAGGAAGATGTTCTGAGCGAATTTTCATCATTTCCCAGAGCCCTGAGAATTCTTAGTTATCGTTTTCGCTTCATCAATCGCCTTCTAAAACGCCCATATGAGACACAGAAACACATTACCTCCGAGGAAATTCAATTGGTGAAAAATTTTGTAATTTTAAATGCTCAACAAATTCATTTTTATTTAGAACATGATAGTCTTAAGAACAATCAACCCATAAATCGGAAAAGTCGGATACTTTCTCTCAATCCCTTTCTTGACCAGGATGGACTACTACGCGTAGGCGGCAGGCTCAATAATTCTGGATTAAGTTTCAATGAGCAGCACCCTATCATAATTCCAGAAAAATCGTCATTAGCTAAACTCATTATCGCATATACTCATACAATTTTACTTCACGCGGAACATCACGTAATGCTAAGAGCAGTTCGACAGGGCTTTTACATTCCGCGGTTGAAAAACCTTATTCGGCAGTGTATTAGAACGTGCAAAACCTGCACAGTTTACAAGCACAAGGTACAAGAGCAAATAATGGGCGCGCTACCCCGTGAGAGAGTCACATTTTCATTACCATTTACTTATACCGGAGTAGATTTTGCCGGTCCGTTCACTTTAAAAGCCTCCAATTTGCGAAATGCAAAACTTTTGAAAGGATACGCAGCAGTTTTCGTTTGTTTCTCTACACGAGCAGTTCACCTCGAAGTCTGCTCGGAATTATCAACAGATGCGTTTCTTGCTTGCTTCACTAGATTCACCAGTCGTAGAGGTCTACCAAAAACAATGTTTTCCGATAATGGCCGAAATTTCATAGGCGCTAAACACTCTCTTTTAAAAACTTACAACGACTTCCTGAAAAACGCAGAAAAATCCCTTATCGAGAAATATGGCGCACATAACTTCAGCTGGACATTTATACCACCCTATGCACCCCACATGGGCGGCCTCTGGGAGGCCGCTGTCAAAAGCATGAAATCTCATTTGAAGAAGGTAACCGGTAACCTATCATTCACGTTTGAGGAATTCTACACCATACTTACACGCATCGAGGCGATATTGAACTCTCGTCCACTTTCCCCTTTGTCTGAAAACGCCAATGAACTCCTCCCTTTAACTCCAGGTCACTTCCTGAGAGGTGCTCCGCTCGTAGCTGTTCCAGAGTTATCCAAAGACCCCTCTGCGGAAAACATATCCTTCATGAAACGCTGGGACAGAATTAAAGTCATACAACAAGTATTTGCTCGTCGCTGGAAAAATGAATATATCACCGAGTTGCAACATAGAAGCAAATGGAGAACAGAAAAGGACAATCTGAAGAAAAACGACTTCGTTCTCATTAAAGAGGATCTGTTACCCGCTACGGAATGGCGACTTGGTAGAGTAAAAAGTGTTATTTGCGGTAAAGATCAAAAAGTTCGTGTTGCCGAAATATTGACTAGTAATGGCTTGATTAAACGACCTATAGTAAAACTTGTCAAATTACCCATTGAATCTAACACTCCTTGTAAACCCAATTGAACACTTAATTTACACTTCTACCTCACGATCTTAGAAATTTAAGTCAGACCATATTCTATTTGTGTTGTGCACCTTTTCTTTGTTCTCTCTTTACAGATCATGCTAAACAAACCTCGATGCAAGTTGTGCCGACGCAATCACCCACTTAAATATTGCGTACAGTTTCAGGCTATGACCCCATCCCAAAGAAGAGCTCATGTAAACCGATACGGCTACTGCAAAAACTGTTTCGCACAGACCCATGATCGGTTCTGGTGCGAATCCGAAAACAGATGCAAAATATGTGGAGCACGACATCACACCATGCTTCATGAGGAAGGTAGAGAGCAAGCTGCATCGAGTTTAGAAGAAGACCCAACGCCACGTAATCAGCCAAATCTTCCCGGTGCACTAACCAAAGGAGCAATACCCGCATTGATTAAAGTCAACCTGGTCCACGATGACTTTGTCAGGCCGGCCACCTTTCTCCTGCAAGCCTCAACTCAGTGTTGCTTCCTCATGAAGTCAAAAGCCGCAGAATTTCCCGGATTGTCCACCTCAGCGTCCAAAGCAATATTTCAAGTCACCCCAGCATTCGATACAATGAACATAGTTGCAACGTGGGAGCTTGAAATCAAAAGTAAGGCCACCTTTACGTTGCCACCACCCCTCTTGGACAAATCACTTTTGCAGCACTACGAATATTTGAAGCCTAAAGCGCACCCCAATTTTTACGATTGCCGCAAGGTCGACGGAGTCGCCGGACTGCCGTTAATGCTTAAATTTCTGACCCGAAAATATGATCGCCCCGAGCCGACGCTGCCCCAAGCACAATATTCGAAATTTGGATGGGTCATTCATGACAGATGGACGGGATGTAGTTGCCATTAAAAGAGCTGGGAGGATGTTGAACTGTGTTCATCATTTATTTTTCTTTGTGTATTATATTGTGAATTATTATTATTTTTTATATATTTTTTTGTTGTACGAAAATATCCCTTATATACTTAGTTTATACCCAAATATCCCTTATGTACTTATTTTTTATTTTTTGATCTGAACTTTCCTCAAACCTTTTTTTATATTTTAAAATTAGTTGATGAGTTGATAAGTTGATAAGTAGACAATAAACAGCCAAGAAGGCAATTGAAGTTAGAAATAATCATCCCTTATTATTTTCTTGGCGGATATATATATTCAAGAGGAATATATATATCTCAAGACTTGTCAGCTTAATTCTTTTTGCTAGACCCTAGGAGTTTAGTTGACTCCTAGTGCCTACACTCTTGTTATTTTCATATAGCTCATCCGATTGGAGATGGATTAAACAGTGGAAAACATAATGCGTTTTAGAGAAAATTCTTTCTTGAGCCTTAATATCCGTTTATAGAATATTTTTCGTCTAACTTGCAACATAAATAGATTTAAATCTTACAACAACAAATACTACCATCTATTTCCCTTCTTCGACATTCTCTTTTCCTAGTCGTAACACTATGCTAAGAGATTGCTTGAACGACATGTTTTTCAATGTTGGAGAAAGAAGCGTAATTATATTATGAAGGACTTTTGTGTATCCCACAATGTGCGTAAAACCAAACTTGTATGTAGAAAGGAAATGTATGAACATGATAGTATGAGAAACGTGGCGTACACAATACAAAAATTTTACATTTTAATTTTTGGTGTCCATATACACGATAATGTGTATAAGCTCGTGTACATGTGGCTCGTGTACATGTGGCTTGTGGATGTTTTGTTTGTATGGCTACTGCTTATGTAAATAAAACAAATGGTCAGCTATTTAGCATAATCACAGTGGCATAACAACAATTACGAGAACATTAACAGCAATATCTGCAACACGCCATTGCCCTTGTCTCGTACGTAGTGACAACCAAATGTCTGAAATATTACAAACTTATATACAGTGATTCATACTCAAAATTTGGCATTTCAATTATAATTATAAAATTCATATTTTGTAACCTTCAAAATAACACAACAATGGTGTTTTTAGAAAAATAATAACAAAAAAGAAAATTTGCTTAAATGCAATGCGGAGTACATCATCATCATCATCATCATCCTATCACCAGATACACAACATAAATGGTGTGTGAAGCTAGGTCGTAATCCAGAATGAAGGGTTGTAATGACAAGTTATGTAACGCGAATCGTTCAATGAATCATCCGTTATATTGCCTGGAATTTCCAAGTTCGGTTTTTATCAAAAAGGATGCCCAGATATTTCATGTGCGAATGTTGCGCCCCTATATTATTAAGCTTTTTATTAGGTGGTTTTCATGCGTCCTCATCAAGATGGAAGTCTTTAAACACATAGACGGCAAGCGACTTCAGAAAGATTCTAATACTGTTTTCACACCAAAACTTAAAACCTGATTTTAGCATTAAAACCATAATCAGCTGATTTTGTGTTCACAATGCAAATTTTCTTAAATCTGGTTTTAACTTTCATACATTTATGACCGTGCAACAGCTGTTTTTGTTTAAAAAAAATAAAAAATATGAAAAATTAAGAAAGAATATTATTTACCCAGATATGCCCATTGCTTGATCATGATCATTTTAAAAGTATTTTTATATTATTTTGGAAGCAAATGAGAAATAAAAACAATTCATTTATAGGTTTTTAAAGATTTATTGAAAAAAGTGGTTTTTGAAGCCGTCCTATATATAGGACATTGGGCACATGACATATTGAGTGTGATACGACACAAAACATATTACATGTAATCCTATGTCAGATTTTCGGCATCTAGTTAAGGTTTTTTGATGGCAGGATCCACATCTTGTTTATTTTCCTGTGAAATTACCCAATGGTCCAATAGATCATAACGCAATTCATTATTTAGGCTAAGCGATGGATGACCCCTTTGGTGAACCGGGATTTTTTTATTTTGAACAAGTAGAGTATTGGCGATACTCTTCTAAAAGACATTTGGTCCATAGTTCCTCCATTATGCTTGTGAATCTACCAAGCATTATGTACCGCCATATCCACGCAGTGTGATATGATGGGAAAATACCATTTTTTTCCTCTTATAGCAGTGCGATATCTTCATCAGAATCTTCATCTGTGACATCTCCACAAGCATTATTAGGTGGGAATATGGTTATAATACCCACATCGAGGTCCTCATCCTCTATCAACGCCAAGGCTTCAAGAAAAGAAAATCCTCAATGGAAAATACATAGCATATTATATTCCGAATGTCCTACATATAGGTCACCAAACTTTAAGGTGTCACAACGACAAAACTTAAACTCAATAATTAAACTTTTATACATATAGCAATCAAGGTACTCTTCATAAATATAAATTCAAACATGATATAGTATTTAGTCACTTGCAAATGTACAAAATTTTACTTACCCTACAAACGTGGCCCCATATTCAGCCATTATGAAAATATCACTAATTAATAATTCAATAACTGAAAAATAGTAGCAAAAAATAATGCGATCACATAATCTCCCATGAGGTATTTATGAGTACTGAGTATGTCAACAAAAAAAACTGTACTTTGATAAAAGTGCCGTATCATTAAACAAGAATGTACTGGTGTACTATATATAGGTCATTGGGCATATCTGGGTTAATATTAATATACAACAATAATATTGTTATAATATTATTATTTATTATTGTTGCAGCATTCATTATTTAAAATTTTACATTTTTAATAAAACCGGCTTTCTGTATTTTTACATTTGTTTTGTTTTTATTTTGTTTTTCTCAGCTGTGTTCAACGTTTCAGAGCTGGTAGCTCTGATTTAGTACATAAAACAAGGTTGTATTTCATAAAATCAACTCAAACCCAATTCAAAAAAGGTTTTAAGTTGGTTTTAACACAATAATTTTGTATGGTAAAAGCAGGTTTTATTTTTGATTTTAACGTTAAAACCAACTTTGGCGTTAAAACCACTCGGTGTGAAAATACTATAAGATAGGAATAGCATACGCTTATACGAAGACGAACGAACAGACAAAGCCAAGACAATAACCTAAACTAGTTCTGCCATATTACAAAAATACACTGGCATTTCTGAAGAACAATTTAATTTAATATTGTGCCACATTGGGCATATACGAATTGCGGATAATTAAGTTTAGCAGTATATAAACACTATCACAGTATCGATGCTGCTAAGAATTCAATTTTTGCAAACATTTCTTTATTCTAATTTCAGTCCTTAATTCACTTCCTTTTCTACACATTTTCCTCAATTTAAACCTTCTAATGTGGTGAGTGTTATTATACTATCATGAGACTCATGAAAGTCATTAATTGAAAAAAAAAAAAAAAGAATTAAACGAAAACTTTCGCATTTAATTTAAGCCAAGTGGAAAATTAAATGGAACTTTTTGTTTCTCTGGGTATTTATTATACACTTTTGATGCTGTTTTTAGTTTTTAATTTCGTTGTTTGTAGAAAAAAGTTAAACAACAATGAAATCTTTTCCAGGGTTGTGAATTGTTAGAAATTATCGGTGGACCGGTATGATGTGAGCTTCATGATAGAAGAGTCTCCATAAGGAATATTTATGGCGAACGTGTCTTAAATTTAAGTGACATGACATTTTAGCCATAGCTGTCTAACATAACCATTCAGTATACATCATATCAGTGAAAATACAATATCACATTTTTTTATCGTGTTGGGATGCCAAATTTTGTACCAGAAAATGATGATTAGCGAAAAGCATTAAATTTTTTAAATTCATTTGAAGAAAAGCGTAGGAGGGTCGCATGGAATGCGTGTCGAGGCATATGGTGTTTATGTTCTATCAGAAACAACATGAAACCTCTCCCTGGTGAAGTTGTTAATACAGATCGGATTAATTTTAACAATGCATAGATCGCAAAAGGACTAGATCAGGTCACAGGACACGTCAAGGTAATTTTGGCAATACAACTCCACATGAATCAAACAAAACCTGTTCAGTATACAATCGACGCATTGGGCCAGGAGCTGCCACTCCACCCCTCGTATTCACTAGACTTGTACCCTTCCGTCTACTATTCGTTTTCATCGATGGAATATACATTGGAGGGGCGGTATTACTATTCCTACGAGGAAATCGAAAATGAGAGACTAACTAATTTGCTTCGAAAGATGAACAATTTTATTAGCTCTTCCTTTGTTTAAGAAACTTAAGCTTAGGATTGTCACAAAGCACTTCCTCCATGCTTTTATTATTTCTAAGACTTGTTTCAGTTTCCCTTCTCAAATGTTATTAACCAATCAGGTAATTGATCTACATTAGCAGGTCTACTCGTTACGTGGCAGGTTCTCACCAGTTGGTGCATAGCAACATGATTTTTTCATGAAGAGGGCATACTGATTAGACTTTCTACGATGTTTATTGTTGAAATAGTCCACTTAGACTGTTAAGCGCCTAATAATACAAACACTACTTGAAGGACAAAAGGACAAAATTCTTGTTTGCAAACTAGGCTTGATGAATATTAAGCATTAATTGCCGAGTACTCTCTCTCTCTCTCAGCAAGTATTGTATGCAGTCGAAATTCGATTACATAATAGACGCTTTAAGGATCGGATTATTTACTGGCTGGAGTATTGTATGCGGAGATATTAACGAATTTTTTCTTTTTTTTCCCACATATGAATATGAATTGTTCGATTGATTTAAAAACGGATTCAAGTGTTGTGCATCCAATACAGGACAAGATATTGTCATGACCATTTAGTTTCATTGCTAAATTATCAGCTGTGACGGCAACATACCCAGCAAAGCGTCATATAAAAATATATATTATTTTCCATCTCTGCTTCCATTTGGTCCTTAGACATCAAATTTGTTTGTATTTTATTTGAGTGTCATTCCGGTTTCTATATGTTTTACCCGTTCACTATAAACATAGTAGCACTAACGTGTGAGAGTTTATTTTAAACAGTTTTTAAATTGCAACTATTTTTTCCTTTAAATATTTTGCACCATTTCGCAATGAAAAGCAGCCGGAAAACATATAAGGTCTTTCAACAGGGAGTTTAAAACCTTGACAATTAACAACGGCCATATTTTTGAAACTATGTATGTCGGTCACAGTAGTTGTCGTTTATTCAGTTTGTTTGGCCTAATTACCATCCATGACAATAGACAACCTCGTGTGTTCGTTGTAAAAGTAATATTTTTTTAGTAAAGTACCCTAGAAATCACCTTAAGCCACAGTGCCAAATGTTTTAGGATTTCTAGTTCGTTGTCATCGAACCATTTTTCTGTGAAATCGACGTTGGCCAAGCCATCACTGTCAGCGGCAAGTATCATAGCATGCTGGATATCAACTTCTTTATCCAGTGTTAAATGATTAAGAAACCCAAGACATGTGATTTCACACAGGATAGATCACTTGAATATACTGCGTGGTCCTCTCATATAAACGTGATATACACTGGCCACTGATATTGGACGATTTGGTTTCGTTAGACTTTCTCTTGTGGAGTTTTCTATAGTCCCAGATGTACATATGTAAATAAGTCACAAATTTCAAAAGTCTACAAATCAAAACAACTCATGCTATCGTTCAAATTCAGTACGGTTTATGCGACAGGCTCATGAAATATTGGACAATTTCGGATTTCTATAAATAGGGAATCTGTCGCGGACATTTGAACAATGTTATGTTCCATACATACATAGCTGGTCATTACAACTCTTTAGTCTTGTAGCCAGTAATTACTATTGTACTAATATATTGTTTGAGCCCATCAGAATCACAATGAGATCTTTGATTAAACTCATGTGAATTTTGCTTAAGGCGACTGCCATTATTATCGAAATTATTTGTCCTCCAATAATCAGATTCAAGAAGAGATCACAAGAGATTGAAAATGCAGCAAGATATAGTTTTCATAATGGGCCTGATTTAAGGGAATTAAAACAAATTAAAAAAAATTAATTTTTAGTTAACACGTTGACTGCCGCGGCAATTTTCAGAAAACTGGCCACGCAAGCCAACATTGACTTTTTGTTCTTTTCTAAGAAGCCATTTATCGATACTAGCGCTGATTTATTTATACGTAGCTACACAAAAATGGCAGGTTTAATAAGTACGAGATAATTCGTAGTTGGCACCCTAGAAAGGAACGCAATCTGCGAATTATCTCGTAGTCGGCAGTAAACGTGTTAAACTTATTTTTTATATTTATTTAATTTATTTAATTAACTTATTTAATTATTAATAATATTTAATTTATATTATTACAAACTAATTTATTTATTTATTATAAATTAATTTAATTTACAATGAATTACAACTTATTAACTCAGCATACATATATACATATGTATACATACATACATACGAGAATAAATATCCTAAAAAAATGCATACAGTGGACGTCCAGTAGTACGAACGCTTTTTATTACGAATTTCCAATAATACGAATGACAAAATTTTTGCACTGGCAACTCTATAGTACGAAAGATGGGCATTTTTTCTATTTGATAGTACGAATGGTGGTTTGTTAATTAATTAAGAGCCAATTAAGGCTCTTCTAATATTATACAACGCTCCAAGTCATCCACCGGCAGATGAACTGGTTCATGATACTAAAGATGGACAGATTTGGGTTATGTATATGCCCCCAATGTAACTCCACTAATACAGCCCATCGACCAGAATGCAATTAGGCTCTTAAAACTGTATTACCGTAAAAGTTTACTGTCAAAAATTGTATCTTCTAATGAAAATTTAGAAACGTCCCTCAAACAAACCACTTTATTTGAAGCCGTTTCATTGGTTGCCTTAGCCTGGGAAAAAGTATCCAGTGATTCCATAAAGAAATGTTAGAAGAAAATTTTGGGCGATGACAATTTTGAGGACCAGGATGATATTCCACTATCAGTAGTGCGTGACAGTGAGGAGTTAAGTGCAATTTCCAAAATGCACAATTTACTACATGCAAATTTTCCAAATTCACAATTTGATTTTCTTGATTTATTTGAATGGAATCTTGATGATCCAAGTGAAGAAATTGAATTGGATTGATGAACATTAGTATGTTCTTTCGTGCCTGTTTAAGTACAAAAAATGAATTCAAAAATATAAAAAAAATATATATGTATGTATGCATATATTAATAAAATCTAAATATTTAATGTGAATTATTTGAATTGGAAGATAAAAATGCTTTGTTCAATAATACGAATTTTTCGGTACTACGAAAGGGCCTGACAATATATAATTCGTACTAGCGAACGTCCACTGTAATAAGTTAGTACATGTAACGTATGAGTGATATTGAATTCATATATTCATTTTATTGCATGCTTTTCAGGGTAATAATGCCATTATAGGTAGTACGGGTACGTATGAGTAATATATTGTAAATCGGACATTGTGAAGTTCGTCAATACCAACTGCAGCGAATTTTTTAACCTTAGTCTTACAGACAATATATTATACAAAACAGTACGGGACGCTATATAATAATTTTGCCATTGTTTTTAAAGCGATATATACAATGTCTCACTCTTCTGGCTAAGATTATATAGCTGCTTCTATGCTGAGCACAAAAGCTTTAAAAGTTTTCTAACAACCGAAAGGTTTATGCTTGAGCATAAATTATGTTTTACTTTATATGCTACATTACGTACAATAAATATATTACACTTCGATGTGTTCCAGTAATATACACGTACATACACACGTAATTAGCCACTACAACCCTTCATTCAGGATTACGGTCTAGCTTCTCATACCACTCATATTGTGTGTGTTAATTTTATACATGTGTGGCAGGACCTACAGTTTAAAATCGATCCCGAACAACAGATTTGTGAGAAACTTTTCATGGCAATTTTATTTACTGCCAGAGTATTTGCCAGAACTCTGCTGAGAGGAAGTCGCCGAAGAAGTATTTTTTCTTCTGTGGCCTGGAGTTTGAACCGTGGCTTCACGTCAAAGAAGTCAACACACTACTTAAAAGTTTACTATGACTCATACACACTTTGTTTTGAATGTAGTTATGGGAAACGTTTAAAATAAGACCCTATATGGTGAAGCAATTTCATTTTTTGTTACCCTATAATTTTTTATTTATGATTTCGTTAAAGTTTTTGTGAGGGGCAATAACAATAGAGGTTACAAAAGTAATGTGAGCATTGTCACTTAATTGTTATTGTGTATTTCGACACAGTAAATGAAAATAAAAACCTTTTTTCGTTTGTTTAGCAGTTTGTGTGGTTAAAAAAATACAGAAAATTTTGTTTATATTTTCAATACTTTTTTGTTGTTGAATGTACACACCTTTTTAAATAACCAAATTTTTTATATGTATAATTGAAATGAAATTATTCCATTTTAAATTAATCTTTTTATTCAAAAAAAAAATGTCAACGACCTGTCCCTTGGTTCTTCTAGAAATATTAAAAAACTGTTTTTATCCGTAGTAACTGTTAATTTATGGCGCGTGCATATTTCCGCTTTCATTTCAACTATTATTTGCTCTTGTGTTTTGCTTTTGATATTGTTTGGATCTGTTTTAATTATTTTTTCTATTTCTACATACCTTTTGTCCGGGTATTTTTGATGAACTTTTTTCATTGAAAAGTCTGTTGTTGTCGATTATTCCTCACATGTTGTGTGGTTACTTAAAATCAATAAAATATAAAATCCATTTGCTTTTGTTTAAACATTTCTTTCATTTGTTTTTTTTCTTCATTTAGTGAAACTTTGGTGAAATTTTATTGAGTTTTTTAAGCTTTTATGAAATGAATGGCTTCAAATGTTTATTATAAAATAAGAATGAGTTTTCTAAGTGATAACACTCAGAAGAAAATTTTAAAATTTAAGGCTTTACATTAAAATAAACCATGATTGGCTAAATAATATAAAGTAGTATTACAATAAAAGTCGCCGTGGTATAGTAGGTAGTGGCTTATTAGACGTAAAACCCGCGTTCAAACCCCAGGGTAGACATCAAAACGAAATATGACAAAAAAAAACATTTCTTCGGCGACTTCCTCTCAGCAGATTTCTGGCAAAAACTCTGAGAGTAAATAAAATTACCATGAATAGTTTCTCAAAAATCTGTCCATTCGGAGTCGATGTTAAACTGTAGGTACCGCTACTCACTTATATATGTAACGCACACAATATGAGTGGTGTGAGAAGATAGGCCGTAATCCTGACTGAAGGATTATAATGACCATTTATTTATTTATGTATTACAAGTACACCCAAATCACCCGGCTTTAAGATGAAATTACATGGTACCAGACACTGATTTCAGGCGAAAGTACAAAATTCACAATCCCAGCACGAAAATAATGAGTTGTTGAAGTTCTGTCAACGGTGAGGGTGATATAACAATTTTCACCGGTGGCTCAAACATGGAATGTGAAATTGGTACTGGGGTCTATTCTGATAAGCTACCACTTTACGGGTCATACAGATTACATAACCAGGAAAGCATATTCCAGGCGGAGATGTTTGATATTGAACAAGCGGCACGCATGGTTGAAACCAGGAACATACCTCCTTCGAACTGGATCATATGTGGGAATCAATATAGCAATCAATATACCTCCCCGTCAAATTAAAGGGCGCCAGACATTGCATGGGCTCTCTACACGTTATGCATCGACACAACACGAACCCCGATTGTGCTCCGGGCATACATACTGGGAAACGAAAAGTCGGACGAACTGCCATAGAAGAGATCGGAGACCTGTAAGAAGAGATCTGAGGAAGAGAAGACAGAAGGAATATATGCGCCCCTACAAGAATATTTTTCAAATTTTGAAAATGCAGCTAGTAGTTCAACAAATCGTAAGTACCCCAAAGTACCTGGTTGTCGAGTTACAAAATTGCTGGGTCCAGCAGGATAACCAAGGAAGTACTTGAGTTTGACTCTATTGGCTCGCATTCTAACAGAAATTCTAACGATACTGCTCTGTTGGCAATTTTGCTAACAAACTGGGTCTTTCCCAACAGGTGGGTTGGTTGGAGTGGTAGTTTTGATACCAAAAGCTCACTTGAGCACACATAGCGACTCGTTGTGATGGCACAGGTGAACGCAGTCTCTGTACGGGCCCAGTTCCAAACCAAAGCAGGGAAGAAGAAGCGCAAGGGCTGCACATTAAAAGCACGACTACTCCATGCTGGAAAACTAGCCTCAAAGTTTGATGAATGATGCTATATCCTTGACATCAATGGATGATAGGTCGGTCAAGCTGACAAGGATTGAAGAGTCAAATAACCTATGACAGCACCTAGCAAAGACAAAGAAAATGGATAACAATCTCCTCATCCTCAGCGGATCTGCACCCAGGGTACAAGTCGTTAAATGGGAGCTGCATTCTTTCCGCTTGTCTTCGCATAACACAATAACTTGTGGCCACTGTGATTGGAATGATGCTACGGCCAAGTCCGAATAACTTCCTCACAAGGACTACTGCAGAATTTTTTATATAAGTGCCCTACACTTCAATTTTATATAAGTGCCCTGCACTTCAAAACAGACATCATCGGTTTTCGAATGACGGTATGTTTAAAGATTTGGTCATGGTGGCGAACGTGTCACTAAGTGAACTTTTTGGTTTCATCATGGAACTACTGCAATTTTTAAATCCCTTATGGATGTCAATATCTTTACAAAGATATCTTTTTTAAGAAAATTTCATACTTCAGCAGTTCATTCTGATTACTCCTTATGAAATTGTCTGTATGTGCTTCTACTTATTTTAGGCCACATTATTTTGTTTACCTGCTCATCAAGCAAAATTGAATGAACGTTTATCATGCACGTCTCGCATGCCTTGATTCTAATGTTCATATGCTTTGAAACATATTTGTATATGTATGCATGTTTCATTGCATCTCAACACAATTCCTGCTTGGCGTAACCTGACACCTTTCTTTTGGCAATTTGCTTTTTTGTTTATTCACTTGATGGTATTAGTAGAGAAGTTTTTCTGCTTTAATAGAAATTTATTATTTGGAAATTTGTCGAAGGCACATACTATGTATGGCACTTGATTGGAAATTTCTGAAACAAAAAACTAAAATTTTAAAATCTTAAAGATGTGCTGTTAAAAGGTATTATTTTTCGTTAGTTTTTAATACAATTTTTCATTTAATTTAAGTTTTCCATTAGGTAGGTAGTTGTAACTGGCGGTCCCAGCAAGGAATCACATGAACGCACTTAGGCCCCATGCGGCCCTTTGTAATACCACAGTTCATGTCAATTATTCCCTACTCCTAGAACCACTTAGAACTTCCAACGAAGCGACTCAAACTGCTGACGTCAATGTTCGACAAATCACCCAGATCATCGATGTAGCAGGCACCAAGATGTCTCTTTCTCCTTTGACATACTGCCGGGTATTTACGAGGTGACCCAGACCAATGTGCCTCGCGTGGAAACCCATAATGCTGCAATGCCCCGTCAAGACTCCAATGACCATACTGTGCACGTCTCTTTGGAGTTTAAGCAACCTTGCAGTGTGCCCCCATTTTCCAGCCTCGGCCAGATCATGCGCGCCATTCTGTCCTTATCCGAAGCTGCCCACCTGAGGTTGACAGAGTCTATGATCTCTTTGTCAATCATGAGCTTGCTGGTTCCCAAATTGACCAAAATAAACAAGAATTCATTCGAGAGTTCGATGGTCGAGCCGTGTCTGGCCAGTTCATCTGCTCTGCCGTTGCCCGGAATATCATTGTGTCCTGGAACCCAAATGACGTGTACATTACACTTCTCATTATTTCCTATTTAGGTGTTTTGGGCAGACGGTCTACGGCCTGGAGCTAATCACATTGGAACCCAGAGCCCTGATAGCCGCCTGGCTGTCGATGAGTATGGTGATGTTTCCATTGGGACATTAGTATCCCAAATAATCTTAACCGCAGCCTGTATTGCCAACACCTCTGCCTGGAAAACGCTGCAATAATCCGGTAGCCTTATGGAGTCGGCTACACATATTGACTCCCAGTAAATTTCGCCACCAACGGTTGTTGCGAGCTTGGATCCATCAGTGAAGAAGTTTTCCTTTACTGTACAATGAATTGTTTTGGTTGTTTTAATCATTAAGACGAAATTTAAAATTTTTTTAAACATATTTAATACAAGTAGAAGTAATTGTATAAGTCGCCGGTGTCTAGAAGGCAGTGTGTTGGCTTATTAGACGTGTAGTCACGGTTCAAACCCCAGGCCAGACATCTCCACTAAAGCGAAATATGATATCATGTTTCTTCGGCGACTTCCTCTCAGCAGATTTCTGGCAACAACTCTGAGAGTAAAATTAATTGCCATGAAAAGTTTCTCAAAAACGTGTGGTTCAGAATCGACTTAAGCCTGTAGGTCACGCCACTCATATATAAAATTAACACACACAACATAATGGTGTAATCCTGACTGAAGGGTTGTAATGAATAATTGCGTGCATGGATATGTATATTACTGGAATAAGCTCCAAAGTGTAATATATTTATTCTACGTAATATAACATGAAATTCCGTAAGATTACAATACAATCTCTTACTTTATAAATGCCTAGTGAACAATAAACACCACAGTAGGGAAATTACTTTCAAACAACTATTGTTACCCTTACCATGCCTAATCGTCTTAAGAGTGGGCTGTGTATAGTACAATGCGTTTATTGGTCTTCTAAGTTAAAAAAAACTAAGTTAAAAAAATTATTATTTGCCAATAATCACAATGTATTTCTGCTGCTATACTGTCGCTCGAGGTCTATCAGCCTCGTCAAATGCGTTCAGAGATTACTGATGCAAAATATTGCCTACTAAGTGACATTCTAACGACTACAGCTAACATGCAGAAGCTCACAAATATCAAGACGAACCAAGCTTAGAATATTCAACGCATGTGTGAAATAGAATTTGTTGTGCAGAAGTGAAACCTGATTAGTATCGAACACCATCACGTAAAACCTACAGGTATTCATCAATAAGTGCCTCAGAATTATTTGCAAAATATTCTTCCGTAATAACCTTATCAGAATGGATATCTCAAAACATACTAAAGACTAACCCATAATAACGCAAGTAAAATATGGGAAATGTAGATGGAATGGCTTTCATGGCATTTAGTTTCATAGCTAAATTACCAACTACGTCGGCAACATACCCAGCAAAATGTGTACAAAACTAAATATGATTTTCCTTCTCTGCTTCCATTTGGCCTTTAGCCAGAAAAATTATTTGTATTTTGAGTATCGCTTCAGTTTCTATACGTTTATTTATTTTTTTTTCTCCATAAACATGGAAGCACGGGTGTTTGGAAGTTTACTTTAAACATTTTTTTCCCTTAAAATTTTGGACTAACTCTCAATGAAAAGCAATCGGAAAACATATAGGGTCTTCTAACAGGGTCTTACGGACATAGACAATCGAAAACGGTCATCTTGTTGCAGATACCTCGGCCAATGTTGTTGCCATTTGTTGCCATGACGTTTTGGCTTCTAATTAAAAAAAAACTCCAGCGTGGTGAGGCTTATTTCTGGATGAATGAGAGTATTTGAACAAACAAAATTGTCGAAAATCAAAATAAGAACCAAGAGCATTCAAAAAGCCACTGCTTGGTGTGAAAATGAGCTGACAGTGTCATTGCTCCATTTTTCTTTGAGATCAGCGTTGGTCAAGCCATTACTATCATATGTCGCTGTTTAATAACTTCGTTTAACCTTGGTTGGATTCAGAAATCAGCAATGAGTATTCAAAAAGATGAGTAGATTCGAATCACACTCATAATTTCTGATATACATAAGTATCACGCATTCATTGAAAAGCTTGGCCGTAATCCTGACTGAAGAATTGTAATGGCCAATTATGTGTTCCTAAACTCTGATGTTGATGACCAATAGAATTTTTTTAATAGCAATCTAAAATATCTTTATGATAAATATGTTCGAATAAAATCGAAATCCCTACGGGATAGTAAACCTTGGTTTACTTCTGAGGTAAAGTCTCTAATTGACATCAGAAATCATGCATACTCCAGATGAAAACGGTTTAAAACACCGGAGCTTTATGAGAATTTTAAATCTGCAAGATCTGCCGTAAATGCGAAGATAAGAAATTCCAAGTCTATGTTTTATGAAAATAAGTTTCGGATATGTATTGACTCGAAAAGAAAATGGAGAGAGATTCATAGGATGGGTTTGGTCAATAGTGGCAATGCAGACACGGAGATAATAGATGTCGACGAAGTGAATCGTCATTTCTCGAATATTCCCATGCCACCTATAAACATTAATTATTATGACAACGTAATTCTGGGTCGACAACAAACACCTGAGTTCAATTTTATAAACTTCCCTCGAGAGGAGGTGCTGGAGTCCTTTCTTAATGTAAAATCTAATGCTGTTGGCATTCCATCATCCAAAGTTTGTTAGGATTACATTACCTTACACACTCGCTTATTTTACCCATTTGTTTAATACGATAGTTACCACTTCTACGTTTCCATCTACGTGGAAACATGTCAAAATTGTTCCCATTTTAAAACCAGATAAGAGTTTCCGGCCGATTGCCATCTTGGCGTATTTGTCAAAGGTTTTTGAGAAATTAATACATACGCAGATAAGCCGTCACTTACATACCAACTCCTTGCTTAATGAAAGGCAATCTGGTTTTAGACCCAAGCATAGCTGCATTAGTGCTTTAGTTGATGTGACTGAAGAAATCCGACTTCAGGTTGATAAACGTCATACCATGTCGTTCCTTATACTGCTTGACCATTCTAAAGCATTTGACACAGTGCATCATTCTATATTACTTCATAAGTTAAAACATATGTGCAACTTTTCCCCAACTGCTTTAAAATTATTATCATCTTACTTAGGTAATAGGAGCCAAAGTGTTTATCATAGCTCGAACATGTCGAGAAGTTGTTCAACGCCAAGGGGTGTACTACAGGGCTCCATACTTGGTCCACTCTTATACTCCATATATGCTAATGATCTTCCATTGCATGTAGAACATTGTCGAGTACATATGTATGCTGATGATGTACAGCTATAGATTAGTTGTGGAGTGGATGATGCGCCTAATTGTATACATTCAATAAACCAGGACTTACGTAATATCCACTTATGGGCATCTGCGAATGGACTGAGCCTAAACCCCAAGAAATCCGCGGTTTTAATTATCGGACAACCAAAAACTTTTCTGACATATCTTCCACCAATACATATTGATAATATAAATATAAACATTGTTGAGACTACTAAAAATCTAGGAGTAATTCTCAACAAGCAACTTAATTGGTCGGATCATATTAAAGCTAATTGCGGGAAAACGTTTGCTATGCTTCGCAATCTTAAACCCATATCCGGATGCTTTTAGCCAAAACATACTTATTGCCGACTCTAATTTACGGTTGTGAGTTGTTTGCTAGTTGTGATGCCGTTAGTAGACGAAGGCTAAATGTGACTTTTAATGGTATTGCACGATATGTATTTGGCATCAAGAGAAATAGTAGCATATCACATTACGCCAAACAAATTTATAACATCACCTTTGATAATTTACTAAAGTGCCGAGTACTACTGCTCTTGCATAGAATCATTTATAATCAGCAACCATCCTATTTGTATCAGAGAATACAATTTTCTAGGTCTAATAGGGGAAAAAAGATAAATTGTATAAAATATACCAAAGCTGCCTCTGAGCAACACTTTTTCATTAACTCCATTCGTCTTTGGAGCCAACTACCCCCACAATTACAATTAATATCCAATGCAAGCCATTTTAAGACTGCCATATTTAAGCACTTTTCGTAGTAGTTCTTTTTTTAATTCTTCTTTTTTAATTCTTCCATGTTATATTTGTCTTCCATGTTATATTTGTCTAAATATTATTTTATTGAGAATTGTTATATTAATATAGTTTAACTTTTTGGTCTGAAATTAATTATGTTTCTATTTTCACTCCAATACTAACCAATACTTTAAAATAAGACTTGTTCTTGTTGTATTGAATTTACCATAAATAAATAAATAAATAAAAATAAAAAATAAAATATATGTATACGCATTCATACTTATTTTAATATCATACTCATACTACTCATATTCAAAGTTTTAAGTACTTATCGTACTCATACTTAACAGTATACATGATGTTGTCGATTTCGACTCTCCTTTACTCAACATATACAGGAATCGAAAAATAAGTATAATTAGTGTACGAACACTACAATACTCACTGGAAGATTGTGTGTTTGTTTTGCTAGCTGTCTCCGTTTTCTTTCTTCTTTTTTTGTAAATGCAACAACAACTCAGACTGTAAATTTTGATCATTTATGAGTGTTATAAGTATTTTTCTAAATTTATGTATCTGAATGAGTAGGCGTATGAATCAAACATATTTCGAATGTTATGAGTTTGATGTCAACGTTGTACTCATACTCTTTGCAACCTGCACTTATAAATCAACGTTGTAGTGAGTACGATTGAATCAGAGCAGTTAAATTTCAATATAGTTGAATTCATATTCAAAATGTCATGAGTACTTATGAGTAGCGAAAAAACGATTCATTGCTGATCTCTGGTTGGATTATCAGGACACAAAAGACATGTGATTAACAAGCATGTCACATTGGATATTCCGAAAAATTAAAAATTTTGAATTTTATTGCATTTAAAAGCTTTCAGTACTTTTTGTCACCCTAGCTCAACTGCACTGTTACACGTCCCAAAATTGGCCGTTACAGTCAATGGCGATCGTTATCGGGCCATATTGAACGAATTGTTCACAAAAATTGAAGAGGAGGATATTGACAACATTTGGTTTCAACAGGACGGCGCTACGTGCCACACAGCCGAAGCTAGACTCGATGTTTTGTGCCCTGTTTTTGAAGATCAGCTGATGGCGTTTGGCCACCTCGGAGCTGCAATTTGACACCGTTGGACTATTATTTGTGGGGTGCCGTCAAAGATATGTGTTACGCCTACAAGCCGGAGACAATTGACGCTTTAAAGGACAACATTCGTGAAGCCATTGGTGAAATACAGCTGCACACAATCAATAATGTGCTTAAAAATTGGACCGATCATGTAGGCTACTGCGTGACCAGCCGAGGCAGCCATTTCAATGAAATTATTTTCCATTATTAACCGGAAGGATTGTACTTTCAAATAAAATAAAGAAATTTTAGAAAATATTCAGTAGTTTTTTTTTAAAGCATTTTCAAAAAAAAAAAGTTATTTGGCGGACTCTTTATGTACATAACATAGATAATTGGTCTTTACAACCCTTCAGCCAGGATAACAACATAGTTTCTCACTCCAGTTAGGGTGAATGTGCTAATTGTATGCATGAGGGGCGAGACCTATAGTTCAAATTTAACTTCGTACGATAGATTTTTGAGAAATTTGTACATAGTCGCCGAAGAAATATTTTTGCATATTTCGTTCTGTTGGAGATGTCACTATCTACTAGACTACGGCAACTTTTAAGAGCATATACTGCCCTAGTAAATCCATCGCTTATCCATTTACGCATTAGGTCAATGTGAACACTAAACGGCAGTTGTATGACTCAAAACTTCCACAAGAGTCAATCAAGGGAATGGCAGCAGATGCCACATAGTTTAGAGTTCCATTAGAGTGGAAACTAATGGTGAGTAATTTACTTGTTAAATAATTGGCCTCAGAGCAAGTTGAGAAAAGTTTTAGTTTAAATTTTTCTTTAAAAAAACAAGCTTTTCTACTTGAAATATAGAATAGAATAACCTTTAAGAGATTTTTAGCCTTAAAAATGTTACGATTTTAATCTGTATTGCTACACAGACTTCATTTGAATAAAAATATCTGAACTCGTGCTCCACAATTGACAATTTTTCTTTTATTATTTGAAATTATTTTCATTCACCATTTTTTCTTAATAAACTACTGAAGCAAGCAATCGATGGACAAAATAAATGAATACCTGACCAGCTTATTGAGTAGCTGAGCAAATAGCGTCCTCATGGTTGAATAGACCCAATTTCACACAGATTTGAGTTGTACAAAAATGGTGGAGACAATCTTCGGTGCAAGCAGTGAAAGTTTGGGTAAATAAAGCTAAACATTGAAACCGTAATAAAACTTGGTGCCAAAATTGCTCATCTCTGCGTTTAAGTAAGCAGTATTACTTCAGACAGCCAGTAAACCTTGGGTATGTATGTATGTTACTTGGTTTTAAAAAATCAATTAAAATTTAAAACAAAAAGAAGAGAAAAATATTGAATAAAGTCTACATATGTACCCACATACTGTAAATGGGTGTGTGAAATTTTGTATATGTGTTCTATGAAAAGAAAAATAAAATGCTACTCCTGAAATATTCACAAAAAGCGTGCTGTTTTATTCATTGAAGGCAATTTTGTAAAGACAAGAACACTGAAACGACTGTTAAAATACGACTGCATACATACATACAATTATTGACACTTCGAATAAAAACGAATAAGTTAAACCAATTTGGTTGCATTCGCTTCAATAAAAAATTGGCTTTGGAACAAATTTAAATTAAAATTTTCTTCATTTATTTTAAGAATATAAAGCTGTCCGGGAGCTTACATTACTCACAAAGCTTTTATACTTTCGAACTTTAACAGGTAATAATTTCCATCTTCGTGGTCATTTATTTAATTTATTTTGTCAAATCACCATCCACGACTACACACAATAACATACGTTCTTTAAATAGGCTCTAGAGCGAAAAATCATCTGCAGCAATGAGGTCTATTTGTGGATTAATGGGCTTGTAAACAGACATTAACGAAATTGAAGACACTCCATATGAAAAACAAAGGCGTCCAGTGCATCCCAAAGAAGTCACTATTTGGTGTTGGTTCTAGGCTGGCAGCATCTTCGGTACATATTTTTATGCGATCGACGGTCAGTGAATTCCAACTTCTATTGGTTTGAATTGCATGATAAGTACAACAACGTCATGTGATCTTAAAAGGTCAGTCTATTTCTCTTTAAAAACGTCGTTGGCCAGGCTATCTCTGTCAACCACTTACTTTGGTCTGAACCGCAACAACTAGTGGTTTCAACAATTCAACGCCATGTTAGATAATCTTCACGAGCAATTTGAGTGCATTGTCATCCCACATGGAGATAAATGAAATGGACACCGAAATCATGCGATATGAGCACATTCAAATTTTTCTTGTGCGATTTTCCATAACCAATGCCATGGATCAAAATCAGTTTAAATTTAATATTTCGGATGCTCTCTACCCAGAGAAACTGTGACGGACAATTGAATGATGTTGTATTCCACACATAACGGCATGAAAACTCCTTTCAAACTAATAAAATATTTCGATGATACATCACACATACACTTGGCGTTAATAAGATTTATAGAACTGGAAACGCTTAATGATATATTTCTGGTCTTTCATTAAGCGCTTGCTTTCATACATACATACATATATACGTCCATAAATGGTCATTGCAACCCTTCAGCTAGGATTACGACCTAGTTTCTCACACCACTTACGTTCAGTGTGTTAATTTTATACATGATGTATTTACCGACATAAATGCAATTGTATGTAGCTACTAAGGGTATATTTCTAGTTTGTAGTGCACCACAGCAATAACCATGTCATTTTCCAATATGAAACGATTGATTGAAGACATTATTTTGTGTTGCTCTTTATCTTTTTCCTTCACATGAATGTGTAAATGCTCGGTGTAATAAAAGTGATACAAGTGGTCATATATGTATATTAACACATACATACACGAGTTGCCACACTGTTGATATATTCTTATAAAGTTTATCTCTGTTGTTTAAATAAATTGTTAGAAACTTTTATTTGTATACAAGCTTATGGCCGTAAATGGAAAAGGAAAAGAAAGACAATAAATGAAAGCTATCACAATATACATACATTAAATGACACTGATAGCACTGAATAGATATCAGGCTCAATATTGCTACAATATAATATAAAATGTTGTAAATTCCTCTTCATCTTTTAGTTAAGGGAATGAAAAAGGAGAAGACTTCCAGTAAGAAAGTCTAGAAAATATTTCTTTTCATAAAAAGTTTTATTTACTATCGGGTGGGTCATCTATCGATTTAAATTTGAACTATTGATTATTTGTTATCTGACAATACTTATGTCATTCTACTCAGTCACAAAATTCACTATATTATCTGCACTGAACGTAATGAATCAATTTACGCTTGTGCAACGTTGGGATTTATTGGAAATTTGTCGTATAAAATTTTGTCGCAGAGAAGGACCAACAGAGACCGGTATACGTAAGTTTGTTTCAAAGTTCGTCGAATTGGTTTCATTGTTGATACGCCAAGACGAAAATTTATTTCCGCGAACAAAGCCAATTGGTCGGTAATTGCACGAAAATGTCGTAGAGAAGGACCAAGAATGCCCGGTATATGTGAGTTTATTGCTATAATTCGTGAAACTGGTTCCATTGTTGATGCGCGAAGTCGTGAGCATGCTCGTACAGTCCGTACACCCTATTATATCCAAGCTGTGGCTGAGAATGTGCGTGAGAATACAAATTAACACCAACTCGTCATCGTTCACAAGAATTCAATATTTCAAGCACCAGCTTACCTCGCATATTGTGAAAAGATTTCGGTATGACACCTTAGAAAGTTCTACTAGGTCAAGAGTTACAGCCGAATGACCATCTAAGTCAACGATGGTCAATGGAGACACCTAGCTCACCATGATAACCGATTTTTTTTGTAACCGCTCTTCATGGTATTGATGTGAACGATGTTTGGTTTCGAAAGGATGGTGCAACTTGCCGCACTTCTCATGACAAAATCGATGTATTGCGTCAAACGTTTGATGGCCGTTTAATTAGCCGAATATGTGATGTTAATTGGCTGCCAAAAAGATGCGATTTGACACCATCGGACTATTTTCTGTAGGACGCCGTTAAAGAGAAGTGTTAAGCCATTAGATAAGAGACAATTGAGCATTAGAAGACCAACATTCGTGATGCCATTACCGAGATACGACACCGTACAATAGAAAAACTGTTCGAAAATTGGTCCAATCGTATGAGGTACTGTGAGATAAGCCGCGCCAGCCTTATGAATGAAATAATATTCCATTTATAAGCGGAACAATTGTACTTCACAGCAAAAAAAAAAAATCCAATTTAGAAAACCTTTGAAATTTAAACTTTTAAATGGACCACCCTTTATTAGACAAACTAGTATACACTTCTTATATATGTAGTTATTGTAAAATTAAAATTTATATTTAAATATAGTTTTAAGAAATTTTATAATAAACAAGAGATTTCAATCTAACTCTACTCTTTATAGGAAGCAAACGTTTGTTTAAACATTTAAACAATTTATTAAAATAATGTATTTAACTTTTCATTCCAACAAAGTCTGTTAGTAAATAAAGAACCTACAATTTATTTACATAATTTTTAACGAAAACAAATAGTCTTAAGTGTCGATCTATTAAACTACAAATAAATATTCAGTACAATGGAAAATCAATATTTAAACATGAGGATTCGAATAAAAAAGATGATATATATGTTTTCTTTAAATTAAAGCAGTGCTATAGGCGGATGAGTAATAATTGTGAATAAAGTTGAATTAAATATTACTCATACGTCAAATGTATTTATAATCCATATACATAAGTATGCATTGACCATTCGTTTACTATTATAGCGGACAGTCCGCTATTTTAATTTATTTAAACAAAAATACAGCAACAAACACTACAAGAACAAATGTAAACAAAATACACAAACAACAATAATGAAACAACGATGTTTAAATTTATAGAGGTCTCGAGCAGGCGAAGACTCGAACATTCGCCTTCAAGAACAAGGCAAGACAAATTAGGCGACTGAGTTAGTTCAGTCAGTCTTGTGTAAAGACGCGGTGTGCTTGAAGAGAGTAATTGTGGTTTGAAGATCTCTGTTACAAAGATAAGTCGAACAATTTTATAGTAATTGTTATTGGTTATGCAAAGGGTGTAAACAGAGGAATAAAAAACAGAGCAATTGTGCGAATAATAAAGAATTGCAATTAAAACTAAATACAAATTTATTTTTATTTTATTTGCAATCTACGAGATCATATTTTAAAATGTAAAAACGTAACAATATTAAAAATGTTACACCCAATACTTTAATCATTTGGCATTGAATGTACCAGTTTTGTTTAGCGTTATCTGTTGACATTTACTGCCTTGCAGTCACGGTCAAGTTTTTCAGTTGACTTTTGTTTGAGGTTAGGCAATTTCGAAAATTGTCAACAGCTGTTGAATGTTTCTTTACTTGCAAGAGGACTGTAATCAAACAAAATTTACCAAATAATTTTCCATGGAATTAAGTAAAAAGGAAAATAAAAGAAAGAAAACATTTTAAAGTCAAGGAACAGAGTTCATGTATGTTTACAAGCTGTTTGAATGCCAAATTAGGATAATGGATACAAAAAAACGTGTGATAATTCAGGCAAGTAGCCAATTTCAGGTTTTGTTTTCTTTTTTTTATGACATAAAATTATACAAAATTTCCCCGCAATTCATTTTATAAAGAGATTATGTGGCATTAGTAGCAAAACTAAATGCCAACGATGTCTGTAATAAATTGTGTAACAGAAGAAAAAAGGATGCAAACTGACCCAAAACAAGTTTGGTTGTCTTTAATCATATTGTAATATTCCAACATTAGATAAAGTAATCCGTTTAACTGTTTATAAATGTAAAATATCTTTTAAACAACGGAGTTTATTTAGCCAAAAACTGTGTATCTAACTCATACTATAGGGTGGGTGATTTAAAAGTTTACATTTAAAAATGCAGAACAAACAAAAATGGTTTGAAATATTGCCAAATTAATTTTTTTTGTTAGGAAGCACAATTGTTCCGGTTAGAAGTGGAATATTATTCCATTCATATGGCTGCCAAGGCTTGCCTCACAGTACCTCATTCGATCGGATTAATTTTCATGCATTTTTTTCGAGTGTATAAGGTCGTAGCTCGGCAATCGCATCACAAAGGTTGGCCTTCAAATGCTCAATTGTCTCTGATTTATCGGCACAACACTTTTATTAAACGGCGCCCCACAGAAAATAGTCCAACGGTGTCAAATCGCAGCGTTTTGGCATCGAATTACCATCAAACGTTTTACGCAGCATATCGATTGTGCATGAGATGTGTTCCATCTTGCCTATCCTGTTAAAACTAAACATCGTTCACATCAATATCATGAAGAGAGGTACAAAAAAAACAGTAAACATGTTGCGATAGTTGTCTCCATTGACCGTAATGGTTGCGCCTTCCTTATTTTCAAAGAAATATGGGCCAATGATGCCTCCGCTCCACTAGCCGCACCAAACAGTAACTCGTAATGGGTGCATTGATTTCTGTTAGACCACTTGTGGGATTTCTGAACCCCATATACAGCAATTTTGCTTATTAGAGTGCCCTCCAAGATGAAAATGAGTTTCATCCGAAAAGATAATTTTTTATCATTATTGTTGTTTGTGTTTTTTTATATACTTTTATTCTTGCAGTGTTTGTTGTTGTATTTTTGTTTACTTGTTTACCATTTTTTACGCTGGTGTTTGTGTTTTTGCAATAATTTGTAAACAAGTTCATTGTTTTGTTTTTGTAGCTTTTTTTTATAATTTTAATGTTAAATGATGTAAAAGTAAAACATCAGTATCTAAATTTTTTATTTTCGTAACAATACATACACAATTAGTAATAACAATTTTTCAGGCAGGATTACAACTTAGTTTCTCATACCACTTCTGTTGAGTTTATTCATTTTATACATGAGTGGCGGGACCTACAGTTTAGAGTGTAATCCAAACAATAGATTCTGGAGAAATTTTTTGTTGCTCACTTTATTAACTCTTAGATTTTTTGCCAGAAATCTGCGGAGAGGAAGTCAATGAAGAAGTTTATTCATATTTCGTTTTGTTGGAGATGTCTGACCGTGGACTCGCGTATAATAAGCGGTATTGACATCTCCATGTGCACTGGTTTTTCCATTCCTTAATTGGATACTAATGTACTACAAATTCCCACTGATTAAAAAAATGGAAATTAAGAAAAATAATTTGAATTCAGTTAATATTTCATAATAATTGTGTTTTCTTTAATAATTTTCTTTTAATCTCTTTTCCTGTTGCTTTAGGGGACTACAAGTAAATTTTAATAATTATTATCATAATAAATGACTTGACTTCGCTGTTCAGGCAAATTAAAAAAACAGAAAAAATGAAACATCAAAAGAAAGAAAGAAAATTAGTTTTTCTTTGTTAAGAAAACTTGGCTTTTGACCAAAAGAAAGAAAAAAAAATAATAAGAATTGAGCGCTTGAGGACATAAATAAAAAAAAGAAAGCCACTAAAGTCACCTCCTTACTTAGAAAACTTATAGCCAATATTGGTGGTACTGTACAGATCAGACGCAGATTGATGATGGCAATTGCAGACTCTATTCTGCTTTACGCCAGTGAGACCTGGGCAGAAGCATTAAATGCAAACAGTACTGGTAATCAGTAGTGTAATACGTATAGATTAACAGGCAGACGAGCGGAAGAGGGTGTGGGAGACTAAAAACGCGCACGGAGAGACAGTAAATGTCGACGATGCCAGAAAGCGAACCATACAACACTGGCAAAGAGAAACGGAACATTGAAACAAGTGGTAGATGGACGGCAAACTTCTCCCATATATTACCCCCTGGATTGAGAGGAAATTTGGTCAGTAAATGCCGACGATGCCAGAAAACGAACGATGCAACAATGGCAAGAGAAATGGAACATGGAAATGGAATATTATCCGCCAAATTGAGAGGAAATTTAATGAGGTTAATTACTATTTAACACATCTGTTATCCGCACACCGTTATTTTTGTAAATATCTGTTTAAAATGGGGAATGCGACACGACCAAATTGCATTTATGATAATGCATAAATTGATGACGCGGAACACACATTTTTTCATTGTGAGAGATGGAGTTTAGAATGAACAAATCTTGAGGCCAAAGTCAGCGTCTGTACTGTTGAAGACTTCAGCGATATACAGCTGGACAGCGAAGAGAATTGGAATAGCATAGCCAGTCATACTGAAGTATTGCTGAAATCTAAGAAACTTAGCTTGGATGAGAGAATTAGAATGAATGTTTAGACACCTTTGCAGATCTCATTGAGCAATACGGGCTCGGATATAGATATAGAGAGCCCAGATGGCTAGAGGGACTCCATTTCGAAGTAATCCTACAGTAGTTCCATAATGGGCACAAAGAGTCCAAAAGAGGAGGGAGAGACTTAGTGGGTGAGGGCCCACACACGCGGGGACTGTGTCGACTTCCGCTATGGTGCGGTTAGGTACATTTACTCCTCCCTAGAGGAAAGAAAAATATGTTTGGCAAGTTAACTAATTGCTTTAAGATTTTAACTCCGATACATCGTATAAAAATCATCAACATTTCATCGATGTTGATCAATATATTCATCTCCAGACTGTCGTATCTTCATAATCTTAAATTTTTTATTTTATTTTGCCTTATTTTTAATTTCCATTAAAGCTCGAAGTTTATTTAAGCTTTAACTACCCTTGATGTTTGGCAGAAAGGATATCGAATGCTTCTCTCTTTGTGAACTTGTTTGCGTTTTAGGCCTTGTTACGTACGTATGTACATATGTCTGATGACAAACAAAATCTCAATGCTTTTTAACCTGAACAAATTTCTTCGTCAATTTGGCGTTTTGTTTGTTTTCTTAGCTTAGCATTAAGGAATGTTTGCTGTTGCAATGGGAATTTGGATATCTTTGTCAGTAGATTGCATTGCTTGTCAGTTTACTGAACGGGGAAAAATTTTATAAACGAACAGCAGTGCAATTAAAAAAGTAGGAAATTTTTAAAGAAGTGTACATACGTATACAAAAACAAAAAATTAATATTTGTTTTATTCCTAAATTTTTAATATCCACTAACTTCATATTGAGAGTACACTTCATACTTAATTCTATGTAAAATATATTCCTCATACGCACCCATGCCCATACTGCTAGTAGTACAATAATTACTCTGAAAAGTATACAATAAAATATCAGTTTAATTTTGTAGTATAACGAATTAATCGAATCTATTATCACTCATACGTATACTTGGTATTGAATTCAATATGGGATACATTACGCGGCCATACTGCCTATACTGCCATAATTGTCTTGAAAAGTATGCAATGAAATATGAATTGAATTTTGTTGTATGAGTTACATGTTCATACATATGTACATATTTCGGTATGAGTTTTTGAGTACATAATTTATACTCGTATATGAAGGATTAATTATTAATTTATTATAATTAAAGGAATGTCTATTAATTTATTATAATTAATTTATAAACAATATGTTTACATTTATAGAGATTTCGTGAGGGCGAACTTAAGAACGTTCACATTCAAGAGCACTCATCAGACTGTTTACCCTACGATACAAAAGGCAAGTCAAAGCAGGCAACGTAGTTAGTAAAAATTTAGTCAGGCTTGTGGAAAGGCGCGATGTTTGAAGAGAGTAATCTGTGTTTGAACATCTCCGTTACAAAAATCTGTCGAACAATTGCCTGGTAATTGTTATTGTTTATGCAAAAGAGTGCAAAGAGGAATAACAAACAAATCAATTGTTGTTGTTTACCTCAAGTTGTGAAAAAGTGACACACAGAATTTTGAGAGCAATAAAGAATTTTAATTAAAACTAAACACAAATTTATTTTTATTTCATTTGCAATCTATGAACGCAAAAGGTAACAACGTAAGAATGTAAAAATTTAGCGTTCACTCAGCTTAATTTATTTTTTTAACGATAATATAGGGCTATCCATTTCGCGGTTTCAAAGTATGGAACTGGAATTCGACATCTGTCAAACTAAATTGTGAAACTAAATTTTTTCTTTTCAATTGAAAGTCTGACATAGACCAAAATGGATCGCTTAACTATCACACAACGCATACAAATTACCAAAGCCTACTACAAAAATGGTGATTCTGCCACAGCCACGTATCGTGCTTTAAGAGGAGATTATGGTTTACATAATCGTCCAACTACGCAAGCAATTGGCAAAATTGTGAAGAAATTAGAAGAGACTAGAGTGGTTACAAATATTGAAAGGCCTGTGCATCATCGTTTCGCTTGTTCCGCTGAAAAGTCGTTATTGTAAGTGAAAGTGTTGCCGAAGACCCGAATGTGTCGATTCCTCGTCGTTCTCAGGAATTAGGGCTGCCTTAAGGCACTTTATGTCATATTTTGCATTTAGATCTACACCTACATCCATATAAAGTCAAGCTCACGCAACAACTGAAGCCAGCTGACCATTCACTACGTTGTAGATACGTGGAATGGGTGCTTGAACAACAGGCGGTGAACGGCAATTTTTCGAACAGAATTTTATTCAGCCATTAAGCACATTTCACACTCGGTGGGTATGTTAATAAACAAACTTGTCGTACTTGCGGTCCTGAGAATCCTCAAGTAATTGAAGAGAGGCCATTACATCCAGAAAAAGTCACTGTTTGGTGCGCTCTTTGGTTCGAAGGTGTGATTGGACCTTACTGGCTGAGATACCGGCCAATATGTGTCAAAAAGTGGTCGAAAATTACCTCAAAAGAATCAATGCTTGCAACACTTTGCGTGGAGGTCATTTAAATGATGTAGTGTTTCACACATAATGACAACGTTCAAACTTTACAATAAAAAATAAATATCATGAAAAAAATATTTTACATGTGTTTTATTTACGTTTACTTTTGAAACCACGAAATGGATAACCCTATAGAATAAAAAAAAATTATAACAAAAAATATTTTATAAACTCAGGTCACAATAAAAATCGTACATTAAGATAGATTTTTGAATTTGTAATAGGTAGCGTGCTGGGTTATGAGGCATGTGCCAAGGACACAAAAACCAACGAAATATGTAAAAATACTTTTTGTCGACTTGATCTCAGCAGATTTCTGGCAAAAAATCTGATAGTAAATAAAATTGACATGAAAAGTTAACCCGAATTTAAGTATAACCGCAGCTCCCCGCTACTCATATGCATATACAATTTACACACACTACATAAGTGACGTGGAAAGCTATATATGTCGTAATCCTGGTTATATTAACTAAATATGTATGTATGATGTGTGTATGATCGACATTAAATTTTCTTATAGTATTATCTGTACATTTCAAATTAACGCGCCACAAAACATTCTTTTCAAATTCGTTTTATTATGTGTGTAGCTTATTCTGCACCACTCAAAGTAATGAGAAAACAAAACCACTCATAATGGTATTAAAAAGAGAAGAATAATAATGAGTATAAAACAGACCAAAAAGAAAATAAAATAATCTAAAATTCATACTTTCATACTTTAGTTTTTTCATACCACTTAATTTTAATAAGAAAACTTCAGTTTAAGTTTAAACGAAAAAAAAAAAAATTAAGTAGAAGAGTATCAAATTATAAACACTATAAAATAAATAATACAGCTTAAAGTTTAAGTACACATAATGATTAATTCATTAAATCTAAGAAGAGCTGTTGAAAGAGAACGCTTTAGTCGACATAAAAAAATTCAAGGGAATTTAACTTTTCCTCAGATAACATTTTTAAATAAATTTCAGTTAAAATTAATTGTATGCTCTTGTACAGTGTTAAAATCTGGGATCTGAGGACATACCAGGTGTACCGATAAGAAAATTCAAAAACGCAATTTTCAACTCACTCCTTGGAATTGAAGTCCTGCTCAACCAATGCCTATCAAAACGATGAAACCAAATAGTAGTCGGAAGAAGCCAAGTCTCGGGTAATACAGCAGTTAGGTTAGCAGTTCCCAGTATAGTGCCCTGATAGTATCCTCAACCGGTTTTACTTTGTGTGCAGGTGCATTGTCAAGCTGAAAAATAATCTTTACGTGTCTTGTGGCATATTCTGGATGTTTTTCGATCAATGCATGGTTCAAATTGACAATTCATTGTCGCTAGCGGTCTGTATTAACAGCTCATCTTGCAGACAAACAGTATTGTGTTATTATCGAATCGATCTGGTCTTGCAGCCGTTGCTGATGATTTGTCCCCGTTTAACCCAACATTTTCTGCGTTTAGGATTGCGGAAATAAATCCATTTTTCATCACCAGTAACAATTCGATTCAACACTATTTTTTTATCGTGTCTCTGAAGCAAAATATCTCAAGTGGTTTCTCAGTTTTCTATCTGTGTGTCATTCAATTCATGGTGGCACTGAGTTTTCAGCCTTTTGGATATTTCCTATAACTTTTGAATGGTCAGACATTGTTCTTCGTGCTACATTTTATATTTCCGTCATTTGTGTCTGACTCAAATTGTCATGTACATTCAATATTGTTTGCAATTCAATGTCTTTAAAAGTTTTTTTGAGGTCTTCCAAACAATATTGGCAAATTTGGGACGATACCAATTTACATAAGATCCAAGAGCGTTCAATGCATACCGAAAAACTTATTGTTTGTTATAGATTTTCTTTAAGAACGACATTGGCTAGGTCATCATTGTCGACAGCGTGGATTATTATTAACTTCATTTGTCTTGAATTGAATAATCTCCACACCAACGACATGTGGCTTAAACACAGCGGCGCTACTTTCTACAGGTCTCATGCCACAGTAGCTATCCAGCACAAATGATTTGAAAGCATGGTCAACTCTCGTGGAGATAATGTCAAGGAAATTGTGCGATTTGATTCTGTTAAACTTTTTCTTGAAGACTTTTTTTTGCCGCACGTGTATGTAATACAGGTACATAGCATAGCGGTTTTCAAATCTAAAGTAGCTCATGCAATTTCAATTTCAGCCCGACTTATGCAAAAAATTATTGCAGATTGGATATTTTCATTGTGCTCCACCCAGATAAGTTGTAACACACATTTGAAGGTCAAGTAGATAGTGTGTTGGCTTATTAAGCATGTGGCCGCAGTTTAAACTCTAGTTCAGGCATCTCGAAAAAAATGTAATGAGAAATAATATTTCTTCGGCGACTGCCTCTCAGCAGAATTCTAGCAAAAACTCTGAGCGAAAATAAGAATTGTCATGAAAAGTTTCTCAAAAATGTATCGTTAGGTTTTGACTTTAAACTGTAGATCCAGCCACTTATGGGCAAAATTTACATACACAAATAAGTGGTGCGATTTGCAAATATTCAAATAAAATCGAAAGATGTCACCTCGTCCCGCAGAAAGATATCTGTTGGCGTACCTCAAGGAAGTATTCTAGGGCCGTTCCGATACTTATTTTTCACTGCAGATATGCCTACAAGTGTAGTGACTCACACGTCTACTTTTGCGGATGATATGGCGTTTTTAATATTCATAGAGATTCTACAGTTGCGTCTCAAAGAACTCAATCTCACGTTAATGAGTTGAAAAATTCGCTGCTAAAATGGAAGATAAAAGTCAACATTTCTAAATGCGTGCTTATTACGTTTACACTGAGAAGGGGAAATTGTCTGCCCATCAGGATTAACCGTGTGACAGTACCAGAATATAATAGTGTAAGATATCTGTGTATCCACCTCGACCGTCGCCTTACATGGGCTCATCATATAGCTGCCAAAATTACCCAGATTAAACTCAGAACAGCACTGCTTTACTGGTTTATTGGCCCTTAGTCAACCCTTGATTTTTAAATGAAACGCTTTTGTATAAGTCAGTATTGAAACCTATTTGGCTTTATGGTATCCAACTGTGGGGAACAGCCTCACCATCCAATGTAGAGAAGCTTCGACGGCGGCAATCTAGACTTCTTAGAATAATAACAGGTGCTTCTTGGTATATGAGAAACAGTAACATCCACAAAAATCTGAAGGTGCCTCTAGTTCGAGAGGAAATAAAAGTAGCAAGTGTCAACAATGTCTTTAGGATTGCAGAACATTTCAACTGTCTTGTAAGAGACTTACTTGCATTCGAGGGTCACAGACGTCTCAAGAGGGTTCAAACAACTGATCTGGTCAAATAAATTTACTTTTTGATCAGCACTTTTAGTTGTACGTTGCTGTTTCAATAACAACTTTTATTTTTGGATTATTTTAGGTTAAGATTTAAAAACTTATTGTAAATTTCGAAAGGAAAGAGGAAAGATTCAATAAATAATATATGAAAAAAAAGTGGTGCGAGAAGTTTTGTCGTAATCCGGACTGAAGGGTTGTAATGACGAATTATGTATCTATGTATGTATAATGTAATCAATACTTCATTCATGAATAAAAATCTGCCATTATATCTCATTTCAACATTTCAACATTTTCTCCTCTCTGACCGTTCTTGTTTACTACAGTATAAATATTTAAACAGAAATTCCCCCTTACTTTGTAATAATCCGGACCTTCTTTACATTTTTTTTATCCTTTTCTATATTCTCACTCTAGCTTTGCACTGTATTTGCTGTATTTAGTTTTGCATAAAAATATTTCCCTTTTTTCTCTCCCAAGCAAGAAGAATGGTTTAAGGGCCTATCGAATTATTTGTTTTTTTGTTCAGAATATTCATTCATCACCTATTGACTGTTAAGATGATTGCCTGGTGGATAGGGTTATTTGGTTTCCCTTACTGATTAATATTTCTTGTTGGTTTTAGGCCTTGTTTGTAACTGGTGTTGTTTGCATTATTGTTCTAAAACTTCTTTGATATATGAATCCAGTTTTCGTTGTTTTTTTGTTGTTTATCTTGAAAATTTTATTTTATTGAGCTATGGGATACAAAAATAACTTCGTAGTTTATGTTTCGAAATGGTTTTAAATTTTCTTGAAGAAATTTTAAAATATTCATCAGTTTTTTTCTTTTTTATTCCTCTTTGAAAATACTTGAACATGATACTGAAATTAAATCGATGGCAAATTGGCGTTTTACGCCTGATAAGAAAAGTGTTAAAGGGAAAGGATATATGATTCTATCCATAAACTTTATTATTTGTTTCCATTGAGTTAAATATATCGATTTTAAGCACGAATAATACAATTTTTGTTTGCGGAAAATGATTTTCCTATACAAGTAAAATATAAAACTTGATAGCGTAAAAACTTTTAATAGAGTTAACTTGACAATTTGTATTCTAGCAGCGGCAAATGAGGACCCTATAACAGTCAATCTTCAGAGGAGATAAATGCAAGTTGTTCCAGATCTTTATGAGCTGCCGTAGAATCTCGTTAGAACATCTACAAATGGTTTTCGAACATAGATCTGCTAGGAACTGCTACCACATACATAATTGGCAAGTAAAACCCTTCAGTCAGGATTACAGCCTAGGTTCTCAGCACCTCTCATGTTGTGTGTGTTAGTTTTATACATGAATGGCGTTACCTCTAGTTTAAAATCGACTCCGAACGACAAATTTTAGAGAAACTTTCATGGCAAATTTATTTACTCTCGGAGTTTTTGACAGAAAGTCGCCGAAGAAATATTTTTTTCATATTTCATTTTGATGTCTGATGTCTGCTACCACACCCGTCGTAATTACCAGAGATCAGCAATGAGTATTCAAAAAGATGAGTAGATTCGAATCATACTCATAATTTCTGATACTTAAACGCATTCATACTTATTTTAATATCATACTCATACTACTCATATTCAAAGTTTGAAGTACTCATCGTACTCATACTTAACAATACGTATGATGTTGTTGATTTCGACTCTTCTTTACTCTCTCTATTTACAAGAATCACAAAATAAGTATGATTCGCATATGAACACTACAATACTCACTAAAAGGCTGTGTGTTGGCTTTGCTTGCTGTCTTTGTCTTTCTTCTTTTTTTTTTGTAAATGCAGCAATTACTAACACTATAAATTTTGATGAATGATTTGAGTCTCTTGAATCATTTATGAGTATTATAAGTATTTTTCCAATGTTAACAAACATATTTCGAATGTTGTGAGTTTGATGTCATACTCATTGCAACCCGTACTTCTAAATCAATGTTGTAGTGAGTAGGAATGAATCGGAGTACAGTTAAAAAAAAACGATTCATTACTGATCTCTGTTAGCAGATTTGGCTCTTTTCAACTTCTTTTTGTTTTCATAGATGAACAGCACTTCGATTCTTACAAGCAAATCGAAAATTGGGAGACTGGTTTGCTTGCACGTATTTATCTATTTCACCATATTTATTTTGTATTAAAAATAAGTACATACATACATAATTGGTCATTACAACCCTTCGTCAGGATTACGGCCTAGCTTCTCAACACCACTCATCTTGTGTGCGTTAATTTTATACATGAGTAGCGGGACCTACAGTTTTAAAGTCGACTCCGAACGACAGATTTTTTGAGAAGCTTTTCATGGCAATTTTTACTCTCAGAGTTTTTGCCAGAAATCTGCTGAGAGGAAGTCGCCGAAGAAATACTTTCTGTATTTTGTTTTTGATGTCTGGCCTGGGATTCGAACTCGGGCCTTTCGTCTAATAAGCCAACACACTACCTACTAGACCTCGGCGACTTCAATTAAAAATAAGTGTTGTATGTAAAAAAACGCAAATTTCATACCGGTACAGCTGATATACTCCATTGCTGAATAAATGTGTAGGTAAGTGAACAAACAAATTTTTCGAATTTGAGAGGATTCCAATTGACACCAAATCTAAAAGCGTCCAATGAGTCTCGAGAATGATACAGTTTGTAGAGAATTTTGGGCTGTTGGCGTCATCGGTCCATATTTCTTTGCGAACAACTTTAGACAGGCTATCACTCTCAACGGCAGGCACTATAGGTCAACGCTTACCAACTTCCAATGATATGTGGTTTCAACAGGACAACGTTACATCAAATAAAGCATTGTTTCGCATTGAAATGAAATGAACTGGTTTCCGGTATCATGTGATTTGACCTCTGTAACCTTTCTTTATGGTTGCATGTAGTTTTTACTATTTACACAATTTTACACAATTCCAATTACCACTAGTGAAATACCAGGCGTAGTGCTAGAAAATTATGCTGATAGTTGGAGCCCCACAAATTGAATACCTATGGCTTATAAGAATGAAATATTTACCCAAATCACAACGATGAAGCACAATATAAACAGAGGTACACAATTGTCCAGCGCGTTAATATTATTGAAGTCTTTTACAAATATTGCGTCATACATACAAAGAATTCTAAAAATGTTGTATTTGCTAAGATTCACTAGTAAATGTGATGGATGCATTCATACATACATATATACAATAAATATAGTCTATATTTTCGGTGCGTATACTTTATATTTTATTGTGCTAACTATTACTCATACGTATCGCAGTGTAGGTTTAGAAATCAATGCAAGTATATATGTAAAGATACAGCGTTCGAATGCAAAATACATTTCGTGCACTTCATAACTGATTTGGTCAGTGGTTTCAACAGTATGGTGCCAGTTTCCACATAGCCAACGAAGCAATGGCTCTTTTGCATGAGAAATTCAATTACCGCACGTCGCATCGTGGACATGATAATTGCCGCTGCGATTATGTAATTTTACACCGTTGGCTTCGTTTATTTAACTCATTTAACTATGCAAAGTAAATTCAGCTTGATGGTTGCTATCAACCTCCAGTTTGACAATCACACACTGACTCGGTCGTACTTAAAAACATTGCCTAATAAACTTAGTCTTCAGTTTAATTGTGTAGTGATATTTTCTATTCGACAAGAAGAGCTTTGAAGTCTTAGCACATTTTTGTTAGTCTAGATTCTTTAAAATTTCTCATAAACTTCATTTTCAATTAATTATTCCTACTAGTTTGCAACACAAGTCTTGTTTTAATTTAAAATTTATCACAATATGTATAAAGCAATTTACTAAAGTTCATGGCAAATTATTACAGCAGCAAACGAAGGAAGGAAATGAATTATTCTTCATAAAATATTCTGCAGCTTTAATTTCATCCGCTGGCAAGATAAATTAAATGCGGAAACTCTTAGTGTTGGCCGTTAATGGGGGTTCTTTATACGCAAGTGAAACGATATTGGAATTTATAACGGCGTTTATTTGTAATTCAATTACTGGAGTCGTTGTGCACCGTATTAACAAAGTGATACAGTTGTATTTATTTCATTTTGATACCAACACTCGGGAGATGAGTCCTAGTCACGTAGTTTATTGTGTTGGAACACTTGAAAGATAGTTTATAGGAGAAAGGAAAGAGGTGGTATTGTGCTATAATTTTTATTAATGGTCAGTGTATATACATAATACACCTTCAATAAATTTTTTTTTTTTTCAAAATTTACTTTTTAGTAATAATTCTCATTTTGTTTTTCCTGAGAACAGTTTTAAGGCAATTATATGCTGCCACGTCGGTGTCAGAAGTATGCGAAGGAATCACCCAATTTAACTTCAAAAGCAATATATTAGTTGCAATCATTAACTTATGTGTGGCATATAATATTGTTGCTCGCCGCGGTTTCTTTAAGTGGAGTTAATTAATTTTTCTATTAGTATGGATCATAAATCAGGCTGAATTTGACCGGTGGCATGCGATTTTCAGTACATCTGCAATTTTGGAGGCCAGTTCATACCACACACAAATCGCTTAAGGAGAATATGCAATTTAATATGAACTAAGTGCCACGTAGCGCTGTTCTGTTTAAATTATTTGTCGTTGGTTATACATGCATATATACATTCAGCCTGGTTTAGAACCTAGCTTCTCACACCACTTACTTATGTTGTGTGTGTTAATTTTATACATGAGTTGCGGGGTCTACAGTTTAAAGCCTACTTCGAAGGACAAATCTTTGAGAAACTTTTCATGCCAGAAATCTGCTGACAGGCTGTCGCAGAAGAATAATTTTTTATATTTCGATTTCTTCGAAATGTCTGATCTGACTTTTGCACAGTGGACTCTTGTCAAATAATTACTAGATTGCCTGGTGACTGTATAACCCTTACCAGCGTTTAAATTCAGCCTGATTTCTGTGGATGATTATACAATCATCAAAAACTTTCTTTTAATTTTTTTGTGTATTATAAAATAGAAATAAATAAATAAAATATATATAAAAACAACAATTAATTGTACAGATTATTGTTTAAAATTCATAAAATTGCTTACACATATTGGGTGCCTAGACTTTTGCTGCCTACTGTACTCAAGCAGGAGATGTGGTGGTGGTAAATTTTAAACACTTCACTATTTTGATAAATTCTTGATGACTTTCTAAACTGACTAAGGCTCCGTCTCTGTAATTTGTACGCCAATATTGTCCCATGTTTCTGTTGTGTTTATTTTTGTGTTTTTTTAAATAGATTATGTTGTTACGTTTTTAACTTTTAAAATCGTTTTAAATATGAGTTCGCAGAATGCAAATAAAACAGAAATAAATTTGTGTTTAGTTTTAATTAAATTCTTTATTATTCGCACAATTCTGTATGCTACTGTTCACAACTTGATGTAAAGAACAAAAATTGCTTTGTTTGTTATTCGTCTTTACACTCTTTTGAGTAAACGATAACAATCGTTCGACAGATTTTTGTAACGGAGATCTTCAAATCACGATTATTCTCTTCAAACACACTGCGTCTTCACACAAGTCTGACTGAATTTTTACTAACTCCGTTGCCTGCTTTACTTTGCCGTTTATATGGCAAAGTAAATAGTCTGATGAATGTCTTTGAAGGCGAATGTTCGCGCCTTCGCCTTTTGATAAACATTGTTGCTTAAATTTATTCTTCTTCGTGTATTTTTGTTTACATTTATTCTTGCAGTATTTATTGTTGCACTTCTGTTTACTTGTTTATCCTTTTCTACACTGGCGTTTTGTTGGTATATTTTTGTTTACTTGTTTAACACGTCAACAAGTTCCTTATTTTTTGAAGCTTTTGTTTACAATTTTCCAATTACGTAAAAATATTATTGACCTACAGACGACCTTGGCTTTCAATATTTTCAATGTTTTGTTAAATGTTATTTGTAAATGAATTCAATTCAAATAAATACTTCGTAATCAACATTCTTAAAGAAAAATGGCAAAATGCCAGCATCAGACCATAACTTTAACTATGTACATAGTAACACAATGGAAATTCAAATGTCGCTTAGAGAAACGGTGGATGTTTTCCAATTCTCATTTATTTATTCAACCACCCTTCAAAAGGAATGTTTTTTTACCTTACCTTTAATTCTTCAATATATAAGGTTCACTGACTGCTAAATTCACGTGATGAATATCCAGCATTGGGGAAAGATTAATCATTCTATAGAAACAAGCGAAAACACAATTTGTTTTATATGAAAAAAATACAAAAAAAAAAGATTTAAAACATGAATATAAGCTAAGAAAACAACGATATAAACTTGGAAAACTGGAAAAAATGGAATTTGAATTGAAACAACTATTAAGCAAAGAAAACAAACTATACTCGCAAATATATTCTTGTCAAAGCCAACATGTTTATCACAACCCTCATGCAATTCATTGCCTTGACACAATGTTAAAGTCAGTCTAGACTTTATTATCGTAAGAGTTACACCGTGCTTCCTTTCATTGTACTGTGCAGATGCTCTTGTCCTTCAATAGCAATCATTCTTCTGCTTTTGGTCACGTTGTTTATAGTTTTGCTGTTCATTGAAATGTCGTATTGGTTAACAATCACAAGATTTGTATTTCCTTTCATGGACAGAGACACTTCAATTTATATCGTGGCGAAAATTTTGTACGTTTGGAAAGCAACAAAATATGGTAATTGATGCTGTTAGGATATAACGTGGCATTACAATTATTTTACAAATATTATTCAGTCTATTTTAGCAAAACATCATGGATGTATATAGTATTCAACAACACTTGCTAATAATAAAAAGGGTTTAATCAAAATCATCTAAAAATCTTTAACGGTGAAGTCCATTTCTCGATGAATTGGTACGTGAAAAAAGGAAATTGTGGAATTTGGGAAGATCCAAAGGCGTTTGATGTGGATTTTGGGTTGGCGGCGTCATTGGACCATACTTATTTGAGAAAGACATTGGCTTGGCCCACGTTGTCAACAGCGAGCAGTAAAGATTGATGGCCTAAATCCAGTTTAACCGAACTTGAATACTGTAAACACCAACGACATGTGATTTCAACAGGACGAATTAACGCGCCACTCAGCTGCTTCCAGAGGGTGATATGACCTGGACTCCGCAAAAGTTTTTCTTCTGGTGTTTTCGTAATTCGTAGGTGTATGCGAATAAGTCACATACCACAGAGGTCCTTAAAGCTAACATTACTCTTGCCAGAGTTTAATTCCAGTGTGGTCTTTGTGCCAGCCATTAAGAAGCCGTGGAGGACAGTTGACAGTTGTCAGTTTGGTCCAGACATAATGCAATCAATAGGTCCTCTAAACATATTGTCACTAAAATGAATAACCTAGATACTAATGTTTTGCTTTCATATCGCTTAACATTAACATTATAAAAAAAACCTACAAAAACAAAACAATGTAGTAAACAAACATGTTCACAAATTATCGTACTGCTGAATAAAACAACAAACACCAACATAAAAAATGGTAAACAAAAAACACTAAAATAAAAAATGTAAACAACAACGAAGTCGTGAGCGTTCGCCCCCAAGAACATTCATCAGACTGTTTACTTTGTCATATAAAAGGCAATACAAAGCAGGCGACTAAGTTAGAGTAATAATGGTTTGAAGATCTCCGTTACAAAGATCTGTTGTCGTTTATATCAAGTTGTAAACAGTGGCACACTGAATTGTGCAAGTAATAAAGAATTTCAATTAAAACTAAACACAAATTTATTTTTATTTTTATTTGCAGTCTACGAGCTCATATTTTAAACGTTTTTAAAAGGTAAAACCCTAACAATATTAAACAATTCTGTGATTTGTGAATCAAACCTTCCTTTATTTAAACTGGAAGATAGGAAGCGTTTAAAAAGGAGCCCTATATAATTCCACTACAATGGATTTTCCTTTTTAAAAGCTTATATTTTCTTTTCTGAAAAATGGATCGTTTAAGTTGTGTTGGAAATTAAATTTTTTATACATTTATTTTTATTATTTATTATTTTATTTAAATGTTTTTATTTTTAAAATTTTAACAGTTTGCGCTTTTTAGCACACTTTTTTTTTATCTATTTTGAACACCAAATTAGATTGTTTTCAATTATTTCTTATTATATATTATATGGCTACGTTTTTGCCTTTTAAAAACCTTTAAAATATGAGCTCGTAGATTGCAAATAAAAAATAAGAATAAATTTGTGTTTAGATTTAATTAAAATTCTTTATTATTCGGACAATTATGTGTGCCACTATTCACAACTTGATGTAAACAACAACAAATGCTTTGTTTGTTATTCCTCTTTGTAAACAATAACGAATCACTAGATAATTGTTCGGTAGATTTTTGTAACGGAGATTTTTAACCACGATTACTCTCTTCAAACACATCGCGTCTTCACACAAGACTGACTGTACTTTTGCTGACTCTATTGCCTGCCTTGCCTTTTATATAACACGATAAACAGTCTGATTGATGCTCCTGAGGGCGAATGACGAAATTTCTATAAATGTAAATAACATGTTTACAACATGTTTAAGAATGTAGCGTTTACTGTTGTATTTTTGTTAAAATGTATTCTTGGAGTGTTTGTTGTTGCATTTTTGTTTACTTGTTTATCACTTTTTTTAAACCAGGGTTTTTTGGTGTGTTTTTGATTAATTGTTTATCGCTTTTGTTTTTGCAGCTTCTGCTTAAAATTTTAATGTTAGAGCATTTCAATTTTCGTAACAGTTTGTTAAATAACAATTGGTCTTTGATTACATATTTACAAACAATTCTAAGAAATCTATTTTTGTTACGGTTTACCAACAAATTGTAGGCATTCAAATATCTAATAAATCTGTACTACTATTACGTATACTTAATATTGAGTTGCGCCAAATATTACTCATACGTATACCAGTGTATATGTAGAAATCCATGCAGGTGTGTACAGACAACAGCGTTGCCACGATAAAAATGAAGTTTAAAGCTAGAATTAAAGTAAAAAGTAAACCAAATAAAAAGAAATGTAGACAGAAGTTTTCTGGTTTTAATGAATTTAAATGAAAACATTTACAAATTCAATATAATATACTATAATATACTGTACTATACGCTCTACAATTCCCTTTGGAGAAGTTGAAGTAATACTTCATTGAGAACATTTTGTGCTAATGGATTACTGGAAATTCAATTTGTTTCATGTGGAATAAAAATACCAACTATGCGTCAACTATATTATTATTCTCCATACTCCATAAATCAAAGTATATTTCAGCTGGACAACGCAACAATTCATTCAGTATTTACAGCAAAATATTGATTTTTTATCAAAAAATACTAAAGTGATGGATAATTTTCGAAATATAAGAACAATTTGTGAGGAACTTTCTCCAGACGTGCTTGATAGGTTGTCTCCATTAAACATGGAAGTACTAGTAGGAACTCAGTAGGTCACGACATAATCGTGATTGTAAGAACTCCATAAAGCATTTCAACCAAATCGCTGCTGTCTCTAATGGGATCTGGAACGTAGTGATAGGTGGATTCACATTTTAAATATGGGTTGATGGTTGGTTCTAATCCTTTAATTTGCTTTTTATAGGAAAATCAGTCAGGGTTAAGAAGCAGATGTGTAGGGAGAATAAATCAGATAATCAGTACTCAGAATCTTACGCTATATTGCGAGGTCGCTGACAAGGATGTGCCATTCCAGCCCAATGGGAAATTTTAGAACACCTCATCTGTAACTGTACAATCCTTGATAACATGAGGTTGAAAACCCTAAACAGGCTATTTAACGATGATTTTAAACCATACGACGGGATCAGACATTTGGACAATCGTGGCTCAGGAATTCGTTCATCTTCGCATACCTAATCCGTTCTCTCTTTGCATTTCATTTTGTGTCCTCTTTTCACAGCCTTTGTCTATCTAAATATATATGTATTATTCCCTTTCAATTAGTAAAAACGTTTCTTCGTCTTCAAGGAAGTTGAAAACTGGTTTCCTAATTTGTTTGTTTCAAAAGGGGAGTAATTTTATTGGCATAGAATCCTGAAATTGCCTGAAATATGGAAAAATATTGACAAATACTGTGAATAAAATTCTCTTTACTCTCCCATTAAAAATAACTGTTTTACCTTCTCAAAAAATGCTCTTGTCATACCAGTACATCTGTTATATACTTATAATAGTTATTGTTGTATTTATTTGAGCTAAAACAATATATTGTTTGCGCTTGCTTTTCCATTCTACTCACGGTGTATTACGATTATACTGTAAACTAAAGAGCAAATGGAATATTAAAATAAATCGTAAGAAGAACAATTTTTATGTGAGATTGAATTGAAATAAAAGTGAAAGAATAAAATGGAAAATATTGAAGTATTTTTAAATTATTTACGAGAGGGTTTTTTATTATTGCTAGAATATTATTGCAATAAAAATAATACAAAAAAAAACTTCAATAAATTTCAAAAATGCTATGTATGTGAGTTTCATTTTAAAAGCTCTCTGCTACATATACGTTTTAAATGCATTTTTTAAGTCTCGTATTGGACATTAGCACACATACTTATTTTTGTTAAAGATTTATGTTGCAGAATGTATTGATTATTGTCGTTATGTCTTCTATTTTTGGAATCAAAAACTTAAAAAGAAATTTCAATTGCAGTATATGAAGTGTTAAATTATAGAATTTTATTTGGTGAAAGTTTCTAATTTAAATCAGGGTATAGTGCATAGAAAGCAATTACTATTGCATTTGATTTAATTCAACAGCTCCATACCCGGATATATTTCGAATATGTATAAAAAACTCTGTATATTCGAAAGTGACAACATATTCAAAAGTTTGAATAAAATTACTCAAATCCAATAATGCTGGTAGTTATTTTATAATATTGTTATGTTTTTACCTTTCAAAAACTCTTAAATTATGCAAATAAAATAAAATTTGTGTTTTGTTTTAATTAAAATTCTTTATTATTCGCACAAGTCTGTGTACCACTGTTCACAACTTTATGTAAACAGCAACAACTGCTTTCTTTATTATTCCTCTGTTTATAGCCTTTGCACGGACAATAAAAATTACTTCAACAGATCTTTGTAAAAGTGATCTTCAAACCACGATTAATCTCTTGAAACACACCGCGTCTTCAAACAATCCAGACTGAATTCCACTAACTCTGTTTGCTTTGCCTAGCCTTTTATATGACAAAGTAAAAAAATTAATGTTCTTGAAGCCGAACGTTCACGACTTCGCCATCTCGAAATCTCTATAAATTTAAACATGTTGTTTACGTTATTGTTGTTTGTGTATTTTGTTTACATTTATTTTTGAAGTTTTTGTTGTTTATTTTTGTTTACTAGTTTATCCCCTTTTTGTACTGATGTTTTTGCAATATTTTTTGTTTATATGTTGATCATGTAAACAAGTCCATTGTTTTTGTTTTTGTGGCTTTTCTTTATCATTTTAATTTTAAACGATGTAACACCATTTCCATTTTCGTAACAATATGTTTTCATAGCCCAGATATACTTACTTGCCATTGACGTAAGTGTAATTTTTTAATGTTGATTTAAGGGTTACAAAATTAATACAAATTCCACGATTTTGTAATTCCACTTTATGATATTGTAAAATACAATCCCTTTTCGTTTTCTTCTTCTGAAATCCTTAAGGTAAGGAAAAAATGTTGTATGTAAGTCGCAAAATAGTAACTCAACCGTCACTGCTCAACAAACCAGAAATTGTTTTAATAAACTTACAAACTTGCTATTCCTTGGCTTCGCCATCCTTTTCTTTTTTTGTTATATTTTTTGTCTTAAAGCAAAAGAAATAATTTTTCCTGTGTTTTTAAGGGTTTGTGGTTTATAAAGTTGTAAACGCCAACGTTATAATTTTCTCTTCTCTTTTCACTTCTTATAGTTTTCTATTCCATGTCACTTCACACATTTTGTTTCTCAGAAAGTAACTGTTAAACTCAGAAAAATATTTCTCAAAAAATGGTAAAGTTCTTAGTAACTGTACCTATCTTTTGAATAATAAGGTTCACAAATTTGCTTTCAACACTTGAATTCATAGGTTTCTATGAGTGTACTCTTAAGCACCTCCAAGGTGGCTATCAATTTTCTTCTTTTGTTGCTTATGGCGTATTTGTTGAGGACAGTAATGAAAATTCATGCTTTGGTCTTAGCGCTGATTTAGTGGGACAAACAGGATCCTCTAATTGATTAAAAATTCTTAAAGAATAAACTATTGTGTTAAAGTATAGTTAAGATAGGAAGGTAGGTTTAATGATAGCCAACCAAACAAAGAGTAAGGGTACGGTCTGCTCCACAAATATTAGGGGGAGGAAACGGAGTCGGTACAACGCTTTTATGTTAGTGTTCAGAGCAGACGTCATCGGTTTTTGGGTGACAGAACTTTAGAAGATATGGGCGTGGTGACGAACGTGCCATTAAGAGAACAGGCCGGTTTCATACAGAACTTGAGGTGGTTTAAACCCACCACTAACGGATCATGAGAAGGGAGCTTACCTCACACTTGGTAACACAATGGGCCATATCGGCCTTCAATTGAACTTGCCTAGAAATGGCAAGCAAGCCGCTAATCTAACTCTCCGATATAAGAAAGTCATAAGGATGAAAGGACATTTAACTTAACGAAATATTGAAATACAAATAAAAAAATATTATGAAGATATGACGTTCTTAGTTTCATTATAATTTCTATTTTTGATTACTTTTAAGGCCATTTTTAACAACTTCCCGTTAAAGTTGAATTTAGTTAAAGATAACTTTAGCTAAACTTAACTTTAAAATCACCTTTAAATTTTTTTCGTTATTACAACTTTACAGATAAAATAATGTTAATTTTTTCAAAAATATGGCAGTGCCGGAGCAATGTCGATAACACTGTTCAATTAAACAAATGCTTTAAAAACGCAGTGGCAACAACGTTCCTTTTTATTTTTATATAAAATTTGTGTGTTGACGTTTTAAATTGTTTATTTTTGTGTTTTTTTTTTTTTTGTTTTAAAATAAATACATATAATGAATACGCCAATATTCATTTTCATTTGAAAAACTAGTAATATATTAACGTTTATTTTTCATGTTTATATTTGAAGTTGCCATATTGAAAATAATATAAATAATATGCCAAGTTCAAAGATAAAGTGGGCTTTAAAAGTTAAAGGTAGGATGATCTTCCCTTTAGCTTAATGCTCAGTTTTATCTTATTGTGTACTGTTAACAATGCAAATCAAGTTATCTGCCCTTTAAAATCCTGTTAAGTAACATTGGAGTCTTTTATGTTGACATATTTAAATTTTAAATATTTACATACATTTGAATGATTAAATGACGTGAATCGTTCTAAGTATTGCTTTTAATACAGTATGTGTACATCTTTAATGTTTGAAAATGTACGACGTGTTTAACAACGTTTTTACTTTATGTGCTTTTTAAATGTGGCAATAACGCAGGCAAATTACGTACTGAAGTGTGTAAAGTGCAACTTTTGAAATCATTTTTTTGAGGCCTCATCTGGGTCGACAAGACACATTTTATACGTCAGAGGCGGGGCATACAATTTAAATTCGTTGTAATACGTTTGTTTGGTCCGTGTGAGTCTCCTATAGTTTCCTATAGTACTCTTATTTTTTTTTAAGAGCCTTTGAGTAGTAGTCGGCTCTATAAGATGGCAAAGTCAATTGCCGAAGTTTATGAGAATAAAAACAGTTGAAGTCTGAATTGATTCTGAATTTTATTTCAAATAACCATGGCTTATATACTATTCTTATTCTATGTTTCTTATAATAATCTTAAACTATTTCCCCTACTTATTCTATGTTTCTATATTTTTCTTTCTCCTAATTTGTTAATGATTTAGTGACCTACAACAATATAAACAGTAATATCAAATTCGTTTGTAATACATTTCTAGTGACCCATATTAATCAACACAAGCCACTTGAAATTGCATAGTCTGCATATTACGGTTATACTTTGTGAAGTCACTTTGTATTTGTTTATTTTATTTTTGTTTGTCTTTTTATTTTTACATACCTACCGTTCAAAAGAAAAAAAAATATTATATTTATATATATTTTTTTTTGTATAAAAGTATTAAATTACAAATTTTTAGAATTTTAAAGTGGAAGTACAATAATTTAACATATACATAATATCTTAAACTAATTTTAATCTATTTTTGTGTATAGTCATTGGTTTATTATCTTTTAAGATTGTGATATTTACATCTTGTGTGTTTATTACATTAAAAGGGCCAATGTATTGATTTTCGCTTTTCTTTGCGTTTTCTTTTCTTAAAAATACTTTATCTCCTATTTCTATTTGAGTATCATTAGTATTCTTATCTTTAATATGTTTTTGTTTTATTTTGTTTTCCAATAAATTTTTGTTTGCCATTTCATGGGCATGTTTTAGTTTTATTTTTAATTCTGTGACATAATCTTCATAGTTATAAAATTTTTCATTTGGCATGGGTTCGGTTGGCATTGACGCTAATCTTCCATATACGAGTTCAAATGGAGAAAAACCTGTGGATGTGTGTGGTGTTGTGTTATACGCGAATGTATAGTACGGAATCCATTCATTCCAATTGTATTGTTCCGTGAAGGAACGCATATATTCGTTTAATACCTTATGATTCCTTTCAATACTACCTAAAGTCTCATGGTGGTATGCTGTGGAAGTTACATGTTTAATTTTCATAAGAGTACATATTCTAATAAAAAGTTCGTTTACAAATTCAGTTCCTCTATCTGTTTTCAATGTGTCAAAACATCCATATCTTAATATAAATTTTTCTACTAAGATTTTTCCAATTTCAGATGCTTCTTTAGTTTCTATTGGGAATGCGTCAATGTATTTTGTTAGTTCGCATTGTGCTGTTAGTATATATCTATAACCGTTTGATACTCTTAAAGGTCCTACAGTGTCTAATTGTATAACTTGAAATGGTTTTGTAGGTGTGTTAGTAATTTGCATTGGTGCCTTAGTGTGTCTAATAATTTTATTCTTCTTACAACTTTCACAATGACTGATAAAATCTTTAATCATTTTATACATATTTTTCCATATATATTTCTGTTTTAATCTAATGACTGTTCTACGTACTCCAGCGTGGCCGCCATGTGGAGTTTCATGATATTCTTTTATAATTTCTTCTTGTCTACCCTTTTCCAGTATCCTTTCTGGTTGTTTAAATAATATAATTTCTATAGGTCTCTGCCCACATTTATCCTTATTCTGCATGCTATTATATATTTTAATTAATTTTTCCTCACGTATGAGTTTAAAAATGTTATCATCCTTTGCTAGCGTTATTGTAAATATTTGATTATCCCGTAAAATCTTAGTTAACTTCTGCAAGACTGAACCTAAATTCGAGTATGCATTTTCATTACCAGATACTATTACGCGATTTTCAAAAATCTCAATTTTTGGCATGCTTTTATTACCTTTGTTTATAATAAATTTTAATCTTGGGTAGCCTTTAATTTGTGAAAATGAAATACTATTCCACATAAAGAGGTTATTAGTCTCATAACTTTCTCTTTTCTTATTATTTTCATCTTTGTTCATTACTGTATTGTCTTGATTACTTTTCTTTTCAATTAATTTTTCAGTCATTTTCCTAGTCATTATATTTATAGATTTTGGCATCATTTCCTTTAGGTCATTGGAATCTATTTTGATTCTTGATAATGCATCGGCGTTAGTATTTATTTTTCCTTGTTTGTATATATATTAGTTTTTTTCTTTCTTATATAAAGTTTATATAAATACGGTCTTGTAATACATTTACATTACAGTCTAAAGAATTGTATGCCTAATGTATAAGTTTTATAATTATTATATATATATTTTTTTTTTTGATTGCATACCAATACTTTTAATAATATTATTAAATTTATTACATTTTAAAACATACAATAATATACATATACATATGTGGTTACCCTTTAATTGTATTTTCCTAAAATTAAACACTTAAATCGTTACTTACATTATATATCTGTTTACATTAATAATTATAACTAAAGAGAAAATTATTTCGAAAATTATTAAATCTTTTGATGTAATGTTGGTCGAAAATCCTCACCATCCTCTTGATGTGATTGCTGGTGATGGTGATTAATTAAAATCGATTCATTTGCTGTCACTAGATAGTCACGTGGTGGTGTATATGGTCTATCTAGAGGATAATAGCCGCTACGTGGTGGCCTATTACCGCTAGGTTCATATTTGGGGAGTGGTATACGTGTTTCCGTTAAATATGATTCCATTTTGTCTAGTAAATTTAACTTTTTAATATTTATTAACTTTACTTCTATTGCTACTTGAAATACGTTTATTTTTTTCTTTAAAAAAAAAATAACGATTTCTTGAGATGGCAGGATCGAGATCGCAGGATCGCCATGTAATACGTTTGTTTGGTCCGTGTGAGTCTCCTATAGTTTCCTATAGTACTCTTATTTTTTTTTAAGAGCCTTTGAGTAGTAGTCGGCTCTATAAGATGGCAAAGTCAATTGCCGAAGTTTATGAGAATAAAAACAGTTGAAGTCTGAATTGATTCTGAATTTTATTTCAAATAACCATGGCTTATATACTATTCTTATTCTATGTTTCTTATAATAATCTTAAACTATTTCCCCTACTTATTCTATGTTTCTATATTTTTCTTTCTCCTAATTTGTTAATGATTTAGTGACCTACAACAATATAAACAGTAATATCAAATTCGTTTGTAATACATTTCTAGTGACCCATATTAATCAACACAAGCCACTTGAAATTGCATAGTCTGCATATTACGGTTATACTTTGTGAAGTCACTTTGTATTTGTTTATTTTATTTTTGTTTGTCTTTTTATTTTTACATATGGGTGAATGCATACATTACATCGTCTTTGAACGTCAGATTTTTGAGAAACTTTTTCATGGCAATTATATTTACTCTCAGAGTTTTTGCCAGAAATCTGGTGAGAGGAAGTCGCCGAAGTGGCTTCTCATCTAATAAGTCAACACACTACCAACTAGACTACGGCGGCTACTACTACTAAAATTTTATTAGAAAGAAATTTAAATTAATTTATTGATTTCAGAAGGGCTGAAAAATGCAGAGCCTTATGGCGTTAGGTAGCTTTTGAATAAGTTTTTGTTTTGGGGGGTAAAATTCAAGCAATTGTATACCTCAAAACACAAACATACAAATGCGTATACCTATAATTCCTATAGACATGTGCATAAGAATGCATAATGATGCGTTGTTCATGCTGTGTTCAAAATATACAGTGAGAAAGGAAATAATTGGGACACATGAACACATCTTTTGAAAGATTCTCAATAGGTTGCATTTGAATTTGTAAAGAATGAGGATTCTCCTTATTTTGTGGAATTGAATAAAATCTTTGGGTACACACAAAATGGGTAGAGTGAGTAGCTAGGTTGTAGTCCTGGCTAAAATATTGATGACCAATTAAGTAAGTAAATATTTCTAGCACTGCAACTTACTTGCTTCCTTTATGGCACACACAGAATACAAAATCCCCTTTATTTTACACTTAGTTGAATAAGTATTTGATTCTATTATATTTCCCTACACTGTATATATGTATATGTATGTATATCCAGTGTGGTAACGTTTTGCATTGTTTTGCTACATTTGCTTTATTTTTGTTTATACACACTTGTAAGAGCGTAAGTTATATAGTTGTTGACCTCTACCTCTCCTTTAAAATAAGATCACTTTAAAATTGAATATTGCATTAACCTTGAATTTACCTCTCCTTGAAGTAAGGTCATGCTTAGAATAAACAACACTGCTTTTTAACGTTTAAAATATGTTTATTCCAATTTCTTTTGACCTTCTATTCCCCTTTAAAATTAATATCACTTAAATATAGAAAACCTGATCATGACCTTAATTTCTCCTTTCCTTTCTTTCTTTCTTTCTTTCCTTATACTTAAAAATAATTTAATTTATCTCTTAATTTGTTATTGTTTTTTATATTGTATTTTACTGCTAATGTTTTAGCTAACGGTTAGTTTTAAGATATAGATTAAGTATGAATAATTGTAATAAAGATAATTGGAGTCAGTCTTTGACTTGCTTTCGAGTAATAAAGAATTAATCTTTTATGAAAAAAAGTGAAGACAACTTTTAATTTAACTCGTATGCGTATGGTAATGTGCTGCCAATGGCATTAATCAAATGGCATTTGTCAAAATGTCATTTATTGCATGCAAACTGCAAATACGTGAAGCATTTTGTTAAAAGGAAAACAGAAGGTATGATTAAGTATCTATGCGTGTCATGTACAAAACTTCTATTCCATTTACCAAAAAATTGCAAACGTCTATTGCTGGAAATTTAAATGGTATTTAACAAAATGACAGTTAAAGGTAAAGTTAATTTTGCCAATGAACAACAACGCGATACTTTTATAGTAAGCGTAAGGTGTTAAGAATACAAAAAGAAATACAGACATTTATTTTTCGACTCAAAACATTTCAATGGAATTCAAATGTACTTACTTACTTAATTTGTTGTTTTACAACCCTTCAGTCAGGATTACGGTTTAGCTTCTCACACCACTTATGTTGAGTGTGTTAATTTTATCCATCAGTGCTGGGACCAGAGATCAGCAATGAATATTCAAAACGATGAGTAGAATTGAAGCATTCTCATAATTTCTGGTACTTCATACTTAACAACACGTATGATGTTACAAGAATCACAAAATAGGTATAAATCGTGTACGAACATTAAAATACTCTCGAAAAGGTTGTGTGTTAGCTCCGCTTGCTGCTCTTTTTTTGCTTATGTGTCCGTAAATAAGACATGAGTAGGCGTATGAATCCAACATTTTTCGAATGGTATGAGTTTGATGGCAGAGCAAACTGTACTTATGACATGAGTAGGCGTATGAATCCAACATTTTTCGAATTGTATGAGTTTGATGGCAGAGCAAACTGTACTTATAAATCACCATTGTAGTGAGTACGAATGAATCATTGTAGTTAAATTTCAATATTGTTGACTCAATCATACTCAAACTTTCATGAGTAGTTATGAGTAGCGACGGTTCATTACTATCTCTGGCCGGGACTGCAATTTAAAGTCCACTTCGAACAACAGATTTTTGAGAAACCTTTCATGGCAATTTATTTTGCTTTCAGAGGTTTTGATAGAAATTTGTTGAGCGGAAATTGCCGAAGAAATATTTTGCATATATCATTTTGTTCCAGATGTCTGGGCTGGAGTTAAAAAACCACGGCCTTACGTCTAATAAGCCAACCTTTTAGCAACCATTCTAAGGCGATTGCAAAACTATGTTTATGTAATTATACGCTACTGATGAATTCATTCGTTGAGGATGTATCAATTTTGAAGAGATAGGAGCAACGGTTCCTTGTTTAAAAATTGTTTATCTGAAGTGATATTTATTATTTTATTTAAGGTTAACTATTCACCAATATGGATCAGAGATCAACAATGAATCGTTTTTTCGCTACTCATAAGTATTCATATACGATTATGATTCATTCGTACTCACTACAACATTGATTTATAAGTTCAGGTTGCAATGAGATATGAGTATAACGTTGACATCAAACTCATAACATTCGAAATATGTTTGATTCATACGCCTACTCATTCAGATTCATAAATTTAGAAAAATACTTATAATACTCATAAATGTTTCGAGCGATTCGAATCATTCGTCAAAATTTACAGCCTTAGTTGTTGTTGCATTTACAAAAAAAGAAGAAAGAAAAAGACAGCAAGCAAAGCAAACACACAACCTTCTAGTGAGTATTGTAGTGTTCGTATGCGAATCATACTTACGTTGTACTTCGTGTATATGTTGAGGTATGGGGTATTGAAATCAGTAACATCATGTGTATTGTTAAATAAGAGTACTTCAAACTTTGAATATGAGCAGTATGAGTGTGATATTAAAATAATTATGAATGCGTTTAAGTATCAGAAATTATGAGTATGATTCAAATCTACTCAACTCTTGGAATACTCATTGCTGAGGAGTTGTTATGACGAATTATGTAGGTATGTAACCTGAAATCAGTTGTTACATCCTAAGGACATCTGAAAAACACTCCTTATTATCCTGATTTAAGCGTGGCATTTAAAAAGTTCCATTAAATTCAATGATTTTTTTCTACATGTTTAAATTAAAGAAATGAATTTAAATTAGTTCAGTTATATGTATGGATCGCCTTTTTTCCTTGTTCATTGGCGGAATATATGAAGCCTATCTGGCAATCTATTTTTATTGAAACCAAAGATTTTTCCATTGCATTAATTGCAGCAAGAGTTGAGATGTGAATTTTATTTAATTAAACTTGCTTTTTATACATTGCTAACATATGTATATATAATGTGAAATATACAGTTGAACAGAAATAATTTAATAATTAAAACACTTTAATTTGTCAGTTGACCTGTCATCATATATGGATTAAAATATCATTGATAAATAAATTGTTTTTTTAATTAAAAAAATTCTTTAATTCGTAGAATTGCAATCAGGCTCCTGCTGACTTCTAGGAATAAATAAACGTTGGATTATTAAACGTTAAAATATATTGGATTTCAAAAGGATATTGGATTTTAAAAGGATTGATAAAGATTAAAAAAGGATTATGCAGTATTCCCAGTGTATAAGCACAGATAAGCTGGGAATATTTGTATCGATATCCTACATCTGAGACGATATAGTCATATATTATTCAAGCTGATAGCATTATATTTGTCTCGTTGACAACACTGGCTCATATTCGATGAAATGCCAGCTCATCATTGATCATCTTGTTCTACTCTGTCTATGTAGGTAGGTAGGTAGTGGTGCCGTACCATTCAACAAAGTTAGATGGACACATTTAGGCCGCATAGGGCCCATTGTGTTACCACAATTCTTCGCTATCTCCTAGTCTCGAAACCACTCGGAGCTCCCGATGAAATGACTTAAACTGCCAATGTCAATCCTTGCCAGTTCTTCTAGATCATCCATATAGTAAGCACCTAAGTACTCCTTTCTCTTCGCACAAAGAGACGCGCTTGTAACCTGCAAGTGAAGGACAGCTTCCTCTCTTCCTCATCCTGCAGCTTCTGCAGAAATCATTAGTAAGATGTCCAAGAGCAATGCGCCTCGCATGTGTACCCATAATGCAATGCCCCGTATTTTTTATTTTATGCGCCGTTATACCCGTATACGAAGCCGCCCATCTGTCGTTGACAGAATCGAAGATCGCATTCACAATTATGAGCCTACATGTTCTCATAGAGAGTCGAGAATTCATCGTAGAGTTCGATGGTAGTGCCTGGCCAGTTCATCACCTCTGCAGTTACCCAGTGATGCACAGAGTTGTAATTTGTTGGGTCCCCATGTGCGAAAAAATTGCAGAAGAATATCGATCCGCTGTAGACTTTATGGGCGTAGTCAAGAGTTGTATTGTATCAGTGTAGGCTCTACCTCGAAAACAATGAAACAATAATGAACATTCTATGAAATTGCATTGTGCTGTTCAACTTTTCGTATTAGTGCTTCATTTATTTATTTCAAACAAAAATTCTTACAATTTGAAAGCATTTTTCTGGAGTTGTTCGATTAATCACAATTTACTAAAGCTGACTAAACAGAAATCTTAAACAATTTACATTCTTAGCTGTTAAACCATGATTATCTATTTTCATAATTCTTAATCATTTCACTGTCATAAGACTATGAGAGTTAAAGTTATCATAGACAAAAGACAGATTTTAAAACCAAATTACCAAAACCAATACTGGACTCTTCGTTTTTACTTGGGACATATGTGCCCTATGGTCTTCCAAAGATACAATTTTTATAAATTTTTCTGGCAGTTAAAATTAAGGCAAAACTAATTTCTTTCAGAATTTTAAGTGATAATATTGTTACGAAAATGAAAAATCTATACACTGGTGTCTTGGCTTTACATTGTTTAACATTAAAATTATAGACAAACCAATGCTGTAAACAAAACTGTTTACAAATTATCGTACTGCTTAATATAATAAGAAACACAAGCGTAAAAAAATGGTAAACAAGTAAACAAAAATTCACAAACAACACTACAATAATAAATGTAAACAAAGATCGCCTTCAAGAATATTCAATAGACTGTTTACTCTGCCATATTAAAGGCAAGCCAAAACAGGCGACTAAGTGAGAAAAGTTTATTCAGTATTGTGTGAAGACGCGGTGTATTTAAAGAAAATAATCGTAGTTTGAAGATCTCCATTGCAAAGATCTGTCGAATAATTGTCTAGTAATTGTTATTGTTTATGCAAAGGATGTAAACAGAGGAATAACAAACAAAGCAATTGTTTGTCTTTGAAAGCACTGTGAAGCCCTTTGTTGTTACAAGAATGAAGGACTCTAGGTACATCTTTAAACCAAGCTATTGGCATAGCGTTTAATGTACAAGGACCGCTATATCTATTTCTCTTAATTAATAATGTCTAAATTATGGCAAAATATGAAAAAAATTTGGAATGTATGCCTCCTTTTCTCCTTTTTTGAAACAGGTTTATCGTTACGAAACGACACAGAGACGCATTTGATTACAAAAATTGAAGGCTCGAGCGATTGATGTTAGAATATAAATAAAAAGAAATAAAAAAATATGAAGAAGCCATAGTCTAGTAGGTAGTGTGTTGGCTTATTAGACGTAAAGCCCGGATTCGTATCCCAGGTCACACATCAAAACGAAATATAAAAAAAATTTTTCTTTAGCGACTTCCTCTCAGCAGTTTTCTGGCGAAAACTCTGAGAGTAAAATAAAACCTGTCATGAAAAAGTTTCTCAAAAATCTGTCGTTCGGAGGCGTATAAAATTAACGCACACAACATGAGTGGTGTGAGAAGCTAGGCCGTAATCCTGACTGAAGAGTTGTATTTGCTAATTATGTATGTATGTATGTATGTATGTATGTATGTATGTATGTATGTATGTATGTATGTATGTATGTATGTATGTATAATAAAAAATATGATACCCACCCGGTTTTTAGTTATTAAAATTTTTAAAATTTACGGCTTGTCGCCATTAAAGGGTTAACCAGATAAAAACCACCCAATAGATTGATTGGCATTCACATGCGAGCTAGTGTATTTTTCAAAATTGAACATTTAAAAACCATTCTCAAATGCCTTTTCAGAAAATTAAAATGACTTGTTTGAGTTCCAAACATATTTTCATTCCTCATCAAATTGAACTACTTCAACTACATACATATGTATGTACAATGTACATACGTATTTGTAGACTAAAATTGCTTCTTCGTTGATGTTTTTATTTAACCACAGTTTATTTCACCGCTAGTTTTCTGCTGGGCATGTACGCATAAAATTTGTCGGATCTCCATATATTCTTTCAATTGATAAAAACAATTTCGTGGGAAATGTTGCAAAATAGCGCAAAACATATTTTAAAAACTGAGAGATGGAAAGGAAAATAAAGAAAAAAATGTCATGCGGTGTATTGAAGACCCTTATACATATGTATACCATTTCGTTTGGCTTTAAAGCTAAAGAAAAATTGTAAAAAAGTTTTAATAAAAAATAAAAAATAATTTAAACTGAAGTTTATTGAAATTGTTGTTATGATCCTATCCCGTATTGATGTAGTTTCTATAGGAGTGGAGAAAAAATTATACTTTATTTTTTAAGTTTGCAATCGTGATAACTCTCGGTTCGAAAAAGATTGACAAGAATCAATGCAGTTTATTCAAAAATTAAATTAAAATAAAAAATATCCAAATCTCCAAAATACAGGTAAGACTAGAGCTTGTGTCGCTAATATTAATGCGCTTCTCCTCCACAGGTTTAGCGATAATGACACAGTCACCATGGTCATCGATATAAGCTCGAGGATCCTCTGGATAGCGTCATCGTACCAGACAAAACTAAAATACGTTCTAAGACAACCGAAGATGGCTTCTTGGAGGAAATACTACGCGAGAGTGGAATCCTCTGCCGAAACTAGCAGTCTTCGCAAAATTCTAAGTTTCACACATAAATCTCTCTACTGCATCCTCACTTTCCAGTTAGTGTCACCCTTGGGGGTAAGCTCTCTTTCAGGTTAATGAACCAGAATCTGGAAATTACTCCCCCTTACCGGTGGATATTATTCCAGGTGACATCTAACATGGGAAAGAGTTAACTCTTCCTTGGCTGCTTGCTATCTATGTATAACGCTAGTCTCAGGTTCCTTTATATCCCTTGGAGCTGTATAATATTTAGGGTGATTTTCATCCCTAAGTCTGGGAAACCGTCCCACACTAAGGCAAATGACTATAAATCAATCAGTTTTTGTTCCTTTCTGCTGAAGAGACTGGAAAGAGTCCTTGATGTTCGTATTAGGGCCACGATTGATCCAGCACTTCTATCCTCATCCCAACATCCCTACACGAGGAGTAAATTAGTGGAGTCTAGTTGACTTATCAAACGTGAGGTCATGGTTCAAACCGCAGATGAGACATCTCGAACGAAACGAAATATGAAGAAATATTTCTTCGGTGACTGTGTCTCAACAGATTTCTGGCAAAAACTCTAAGAATAACTAAAATTGCACATGAAAAAGTTTCTCAGAAAAAATCTGTCGTTCAGAGTCGATTTTTCACTGTAGGTCCTACCACTCATGTATAAAACTAGCACATACAGTGTTGCAAGAAGATAGGTCGCAATCTTGGCTGAAGTATTATTACAAACCAATTATGTGTGTATGTATGTAGTTGTAAAATAACTTAACTTTCATTTTATGAAAATGCTATCAATCTTTTTGGATTTATGTCGCGGAATGTGAAGCGGTTAGAACACACTTGGGCCATGTTTAAGTGAAATATTTTGGACCAGTAAGAACATTTACATCTAAGTGAATTTGGAAATTTTATTAAAAAAAATGTATATCCTCTGGAGTTGTCCGTCGTAATTTTTTTAATCTTAACAAATTGAATTGTGGAAAAATACTGCTAAAGAGTAAAGCTATGGTTAGCATAGCCTATATATTATATTAAGGATTTACCAGCATCCATCACCTCTGGAGAATGGCCATCGTCCAGTACCGATTTGATCTCGCTGGACTACAAATTGCGGGCAGTTTTAGAGGACATAATTTGCCATAAATGAAGCCTCAGTATTGATTCTCTTAAGACAACTTTTCTATTGCCGAGATGCGCAAGCGGTTATAGGTGGTTTGTTAGTCCGATTAATTAATTTTAAAACATAAAAATGTTTTCGTTCCCAAAAACTTTACGCTAATTCTGTGTCACCTTGTTATTGCATATAAACAAATGCTAACTTTAATCTTTTGTTGTTGTTGTTGTTGTTGTTGCTGGTACAACAATTCATAATTTGAATGTAGAAAATGCGAGTTTGAATAATACCACTGACACGTACACATACTCATGTCACTTTCAATTCTATGGCGTTGGAATAGAAAGAAAAATTGTAGCAACAAAGGAGCAGCAAAACCTCATATTCATCACAGATATGTATTTACACACACTCGCATCCACTGTAAGTTTGCATGCCAAGAACTACAGCCTATTATGCATGTTTATGCGTTAATTCTTTGCGTTTATTTGCATATACATTCTGCGGCATACATGGTATGCATGTGCATGCATTTTACTCCTGAAAGTCAAACACTAATTCAAAAACTACCTACCGCTATAGGGCCAATTTAAAATACCGCATGTACGTACTGAAGAATGCAACGTGCTTGGCAATTTGGTAGCTTCGTGCTTACATTGTAGAGTAAGTGGAAAACAATAGGCCATCAATTGAAAAGGCCTTCTGTATTTGTTCTATAAATTAGAAGTGAAATCTCGTTTATTTTAGACGAAACAGATTTAGAGGCATTGAAAATGAAACATCCTGTTGGCATGTGGCTCAACACTGAGGCCCCCTTAAAGGATGTCCAAGACAAAATTATATACATTTCGTGTAATTGGCACATTTAAGAAAACAAACGTCCGGAACAAAAGTTACAAATGGCATGTCCTCAATTTACAGTGTCAAAGAAAAGTAAATTATCCTTTTGTGATTGTTAATTTTTTACTCTTTTAAAAACGTTTAAAATATGAGTTCATAGATTGCAAATAAAAAAAAAGAAATTTATGTTTAGTTTTAAATAAATTCTTTATTGTTCGCACAATTCCGTGTGCCACCTTTGGCAACTTGATTAACCCTTATCCTGTACTTCAAAAATATAACGCATGTGAAATTAGTGGGTCAAATTTGCCCAATGCAAAAAAATTATAATATTTATTCAGTTTTGTTATTTTTTTACATTCATTACGTACAATATTGGTGTCAGAATGCTATTTGCAAATAAATTTTAGAAATTCGGAATATTTATTTGTATATTTGGTGCTGTTAGAATGATTTGGACAAAAGTTACAACGTTTTTAAATTTTTTGCTCGCGGAACTTCAGCAGAATACTTTTAAAGGCTTTTTACGACTGCTTTAACAGGACTACTTTGTGGCATGTTCGGTCTATGAGATATTTCTCCGCTTATAAGCTCTTTCTGTCTTTTCCAGTATACACCTATAAGGACCATGAATAATTTGTTTCTACATAACACTATACGTTACGAGCTCATCCACTGTCACATATTCGCTAAGGTTAAAGATATTTCGTAAATGCTTTTCCCAATGGTTCCAAAAATCTCTTACGGGACCAAGTTTGTCACGGAATCTTCTTTCGCTCTTGTCTGACTTTTTATCAAACCGTATCACTAGAGATATTTTTTGAAATCGGCGCAAACTCATGGTGGTTTTGAATAGCGGTCGTCCCATAGAGATTATAAAGCTCTAAGTACAATGTGTGTGAAGATAGATTTTAAAATCTATCGCTCCATGTTAGCTAACAGAGATCTGTTATGTTATTAACAGAACTAACAGAGCTCTGTTATGTTATTAACGGAACTCTGTTAAATAATTAATTTAAAACTGGGAAAGAAAAACAGGACAAATTAATTAAATTCCCGGGTAAAATAAGAAAAAAAAGCAAAAGTTGATAAAATAAGTCCTACAGTTATTCACTGCTACAAAATATTGCGTAATAAGAACTACAATTAACAGATAATCACACATTTCGGAAAGCTAGATTTCAGATTTTAAAATCCACTGTAAGTCCTTTTGTGGGAAAACAGGACTGAGTGGGCGGACAAAGTAAATTGTTTTTAAAGCATTGTACGTCCTTTTAACTAATCCAATCGCCAGAATCTTTAACAGAGCGTGTTTTCATAGTAGATTGTGAAATTTTCTAAGATTTCAGATTTTAAAATCCACTGTAAGTCCTTTCGTGGGAAAACAGGACTGAGTGGGCGGACAAAGTAAATTGTTTTTAAAGCATTGTACGTCCCTTTATTAATCCAATTGCCAGAATCTTTAGCAGAGCGTGTTTTCATAGTAGATTTTGAAATTTTCCCAGATTTCAGATTTTAAAATCCACTGTAAGTCCTTTTGTGGGTAAACAGGACTGAGTGGGCGGACAAAGTAAATTGTTTTTAAATCATTGTACGTCCCTTTAACTAATCCAATCGCCAGAACCTTTAACAGAGCGTGTCTTCATAGTAGATTTTGAAATTTTCCCAGATTTCAGATTTTAAAATCCACTGTAAGTCCTTTTGTGGGACCCACACCGTTCCTCACATCGTCCCTCACACCGTCCCTCACACTGTCACTCACACCGTCCCTCACACTGTCCCTCACACTGTCACTCACACCGTCCCTCACACTGTCACTCACACCGTCCCTCACACCGTCATTCACACCGTCCCTCACACCGTCCCTCACACCGTCCCTCACACCGTCACTCACACCATTCCTCACACCGTCCCTCACACCGTCCCTCACACCGTCCCTCACACCGTCACTCACACCGTCACTCACACCGTCCCTCACACCGCCCCTCACACCATCCCTAACACCATCCCTCACACCGTCACTTACACCGTCCCTCACACCTTCACTCACACCGTCCCTCACACCGTCCCTCACACTGTCCCTCACACTGTCCCTCACACCGTCATTCACTCCGTCCCTCACACCATCCCTCACACCGTCACTCACACCGTCCCTCACGCCGTCCCTCACACCATCCCTCACACCGTCCCTCACACCGTCCCTCACACTGTCCCTCACACCGCCACTCACACCGTCCCTCACACCGCCCCTCACACCATCCCTCACACCATCCCTCACACCGTTCCTCACACCGTCCCTCACACCTTTACTCTCACCGTCCCTCACACTGTCCCTCGCACCGTCATTCACTCCGTCCCTCACACCGTCACTCACACCGTCCCTCACACCGTCCCTCATACCGTCACTCACACCATTCCTCACACCGTCCCTCACACCGTCCCTTACACCGTCACTCACACCGTCACTCACACCGTCACTCACACCGTCCCTCACACCGCCCCTCACACCATCAACACCATCCCTCACACCGTCACTCACACCGCCCCTCACACCGTCCCTCACACATTCACTCATACCGTCCCTCACACCGTCCCTCACACTGTCCCTCACACCGTCATTCACTCCGTCCCTCACACCATCCGTCACACCGTCACTCACTCCGTCCCTCACACCATCCCTCACACCGTCACTCACACCGTCCCTCACGCCGTCCCTCACACCATCCCTCACACCGTCCCTCACACCGTCCCTCACACTGTCCCTCACACCGTCCCTCACACCGTCCCTCACACCGTCCCTCACACCATCACTCACACCGTCCTTCACACCATCACTCACACCGTCCTTCACACCGTCCCTCACACCATCCCTCACACCGTCACTCACACCGTCCCTCACGCCGTCCCTCACACCATGTTACATGCGTAATTGATTTTTTTGCATTGGGCAAGTTTGACCCAAAAGTACCATTTGCGTAAGTTTTTTTACACACCCTATGTGAAACGATCTACAAAAATTATATTTTAAATTTTAATAGTATTCACTAAAAAATAATTGTACATAAGTTTCAAAAAAATCCGCTGAGTATTTAAATAATAAATGAGCAATAAAAACTGTTTGGCAATTTTGACCCATGAATACAGGATAAGGGTTACAACACAACAATTTGCTTTATTTGTTATTCTTCCTTACACTCTTCAGCGTACACGCTAACAATTGTTCGTTAGATCTTTATAACGTTGTTCTTCATACGCAACGCGTCATTACACAAGGCTGACTGAATTCTTTGTGATCTCATTGCCTGCTTTGTCTTGTCTTCTATATCGCAGGGTAAACAGTCTGATGAATGCTCTCGATGGAGAATTACTTTGCCTTCGCGAAATCTCTGTTAGTGTAAACATGTTGTCTTACGTTATTATTGATTATGTATTTTGTTGGTTTGATGTCAACAACATCATGCGTATTGTTAAGTATGAGTACGATTAGTACTCCAAACTTTGAATAAGAGTAGTATGGGTATGATATTAAAATAAGTATGTATGCGTATAAGTATTAGAAATTAAGAGTATGAATCGAATCTACTCATCTTTTTGAATACTCATTGCTGATCTCTGATAGTGGCGTAGCTCCTCACACCACAAATGTTGTGTGTGTTAATTTTTATACATGAGTGGCAGGACCTATGTTTTAAAGTCGACTTCTAACGACAAGATGTTTAGGATTTTATTTACTGGCAGAGTTTTTGTCATAAGACTGATAGGAGGAAGTTGCCAAAAGAAATATTTTTTCATATTTCGTTTTGTTACAGTTATCTGGGCTAGGGTTTGAACCACGGCCTTACGTCTAATAAGCACCTGCCTGCTGAAAGCACATATCAATTCTGAAAGTTAATCTTGCTCTATTGACTGGAAAGTTGCAGTCATCATTGAGTGTAAAGTAGGAAACATTCACCTAGCACAAATATTGATAATGAAGTTCAATGATTAGCAAGCATTGTATACTTATTACTCAATTTTCTGGCGAAATACCAAAGCTTATTCGGCATTTTTTTTACGGAAAAAAATAATTATTAAAAAAATAGTGAATCAACACAATGGTGGTTATAAAATTAAAAATTTTTTTTTTCAATTCTAGAAACCGAATGAATTTGGTTTTAATTTTACTTTTACTTTAATTACTTCATATTCACATATCAACTTAGTTGCAGTTGTTTGATTCATATTAACTACCATTACAACTACTGCTCCCATGTTTCTAAGTAAATCTCACAGCATTAGTATGAACTACTCCCAGCGTTTAATTAAAGCTGCTTTCGCCGTTGAGAATAATTAATGGGATTAAGGTTAAAAATGTCACAAACAAATTAGTGTTGTTATGGCAAGAAGTAGAAGATGCTGTTAGTATCACTGGTAGTGTAGGTGGACTGGTAATGTTGCTGGTATTATCACTAAATCAGTTGTTGCTCCATGCACAAATATATACATATGTACGTCAAGTAAGAAATTAATTGGTACTGAAATTGTTTTTAAATAAATCTTTCCCGTAGACAATATATACATATGTATTCCATTTGGATATGCATGCATATACATACGTAAGTTTATGAAATTTAAGTCAAGATTTTTTCAATACTCGTAATTTTTGTTGCAGAAATTTTATGTGAAATTTGTACAATATTAACTTGAATTTTAAACTGAAGATCAATTTTTTTTCTAATTTTCACACAAGACTTCTTTTTCATTCAATTTCAATTTCGTATGGAAATAAGGTTATTTAGTTATGATCAATATCAGGAATAAAGTTAGATTTTATATTTGATACTTTTACTAACAGCCTAAAACGAATGGTAAATAAGTAAACAAAAATACACCAAGAGTACTACAATAATAAATGTAAGCAACGATGTTTACATGTATAGAGATTTCCAGAAGCTGAAGTCAGGAACATTTGTCTTCAAGAACACTCATCAGACTGTTTACTCTGCCATATAAACATACATACATACATACATAATTGGCCATTACAACCCTTCAGTCAGGATTACGGGATTCTGGCTTGGGGCTCCTACTAGACTACGGCGACTACAACTCTGCCATATAAAAGATAAGGAAAAGCATGGGACCGCAGTTATAGAAGTTCAGTCAGTCTTGTGTGATGACGTGGTGTGTTTGACGAGAGTAATCGTGGTTTGAAGATCTCCTTAACAAAGATCTGTCGAATAATTGCCTTGTAATTGTTATTGTATATTTGCAAAAGGCATAAACAGAGGAATAAAAAACAAAGCAATTGTTATTGTGAACAGTGGAACACAAAATTGTTCGAATAATAAAGAATTTTGATATAATCTAAATAAAAAGTTTTTTATATTTTATTTGCAATCTTTACTTTTATTACTCAAAATCTCATACTGTAATATGTACATGTAACGTATGAGTGATATTCAATTCCATTAATTCCGTATACACCAATACCCCGATTTGCGTCGCTTCAGTTTGCGTCGCTTCGAAGTTGCGTCTTTTTTTAAGTTTCTGGAATTTCAATGTTGCGTTGTTTTTGTTTCAGTTTGCGTCGCATGGCTTCGAAGTTGCGTCGTAAATGCTTCGATTTGCGTCGTTGATATGAAAATGTTTTTACAAAGCTAAAGCAGAAAAAGGGGATTTCCCGTTTAGTAGAAAGCAAATTTGCAGGTGTGCGTTGTTTACATGTTAAGCGTAGTTATTAGTTTCGACTTATATGTCGCGGAGTGAAGTTCAGTCTGAAAGTTGAAATTGAAAATTCTGCTTTAGTTTGCGTCGTTTCGGTTTGCGTCTCATTTTTTCAGTCCCAATTAACGACGCAAACCGGGGTATTGGTGTATTCAACTCATTTCATTGCTTACTATTCAGGACAGTTATGGCAGTACACCCAGTATGGTCGATTAATGTATCCCATATTGAATTCATTAGCAATTATACGTATGAGGATATTAGATTCCACTAATTCGTTATACACCCAACTCTTTTTTTACACGGATTTGAAGTTACACGGTTGAAAAAAAAATTTTTTTGTAAAAAATTTTTAATCTAGTACGGTTTCAAAATCACTGTCTTGTGATTATGTTTATTTTTACACACATACCTTGGTTTTAAAGTGCTTTTGCTCATAGATAATGCGCCAAGTCACCCCGTTAGAGCATCCAAATGTCCAAGTAATATTTTTGCCACCTAATACTACTTCCTTGATTCAACCATTAGATCAGGGTATAATTGCTACGTTTAAGCTTTATTATATTCAACGAGCATTCCAGCATATTTTCGATGCAGTAGAGAAGGACAACCTTACGATCGTTGATGCATGGAAAAAATATTCTATTTTGGATTGCTTTACATATGCTTCAATGGCCAAAGAAAAGTTAAGGGTATCAACATTAAATTCCTGCTGGAAAGCACGAAATCGGAGGATTTGAGGACCTACAAATTGAAGATGTCGACGAATTAATGATAGATAAACCTCTAGATAATGATTGTCTGATTGAATTAATAATAGCCGACGGTAAAACTGAGAACCATAATAGCGATAACGACGAGGAGACCGAAATATGTCAACTAACTGCTAGCTTAATTGATGACGGTCTAACATTTGGTAAAAGTATGGTGAATCATTTCTTAAAAAATGATCGTAATATGAAATTCGAACGAGATATTAATAATTGTATTGCTGGGTATAAAGAGTTGTATAAAGAATTTAAAAAACCAAAAGTACAACTTCCTATAAAAGATTTTTTAGTAAAAAAGTCGACGGAGCAAGACCTTTCGGAAAGTAGTCCGACAGTTCAAAACTCTATTACCGGACGAAAGTCACCATTGGATAATTTGATGGATATCTCCAATGATGATACCGACCTTAGTCCAGTTCGTCGCAAACAATTGCGCTTGTTATCAAGTAGCGACGAATAATTATGTAGCTATGTAAATATTTTTTCTTTATTTCTATTCTAATTTTTCTGTTCTTAATTCTGGATAAACAGATTTCTTTTGTTTTTTGCTTGCTCTACCAATTTTTCAACTGTATGAATTATGTATTTTAAGTTTTAATGCTCAAGAAAATGCCATATGAACATACCATTTTGTATGCATTTCTGAAATTTTATAGTTTTCATAATTTTTTACACGGTTTTTCGAAATAAATATAGTTCTTTATTTCATCCTACACGGTTTTCAGATGACATGGAACGTATCCCCCATTTTACTATAGGAAACGCCTCTTTTTTTACACGTTTTTTTACACGGATTTCTGAGGAACGTATCTACCGTGTAAAAAAGAGTTGGGTGTACTACATACTTTATTGCATACTTTTCGGAGTAATTATTCCACTACTAGTAGTATGGGCATGGGTGCGTATGAGGAATATATTTTACATAGAATTAAGTATTAAGTATACTCTCAATATGAAGTTAGTCAACACAAGTGCAGTGGATATTTAAAGATAAGAAACAAAAATAAAAAAACATTTTTTGTTTAATTTTTATTGTTTCCATTTATTTTTGTAGTGTTTGTTGTTTAATTTTTGTTTACTTGTTTAGCATTTTTTTAGGCTGTGGTTTGTTGTTATATTACACTGTGCGATAATTTATAAACAAGTTCATTGTTTTGTTTTTAAAGCTTTGTTTATAATTTTCATAGATGGGCACTTTGCAGTACCAGTAAAATTTCAGTAAAAATTGATTTTTACTGATTACTGAAAAAATTTCAGTATTCAGTAAAATTTTACTGGTAATGCAATCTAAATTTCATTTAAATTTCATTTAAATGTCATTTAAATTTAGATTGAATTAACAGTAAAATTTTACTTTTTTTCATTTAAATTTTATTTAAATTTCATTCAAATTTAGATTGCATTAACAGTAAAATTTTACTGAATACTGAAATTTTTTTCAGTAATCAGTAAAAATCAATTTTTACTGAAATTTTACTGGTACTGCAAAGTGCCCATCTATGATAATTTTAATGTTAAACAATGTCCCCCCTATCCCCACTTTTTTTCTCCTATATACTATACTTCCTGTATTCCAACACAATGCCCTACATGAAAACGAGTCATCTCCTGGGTGTTGGTGAAGAACAACTTCTGTGCAATTAGTTGTCCTTTATTCAGCCTGTTTTACTAAATCACCATGGGCGACCATACAAAATGACGCGTGTTCACTGAATGGACTCTGGAACTAATTCTCATTCAAAAACAATTTCAGCGATGAGGCTTATTTCTAAACGAATTGCTATTTACATTATCAGATATAAAACATTGATTTAAAACTTATATGTTTAATTCTTTCTTTAACTGTGATTAAAATTTGATTGATTTCAAATTTACATATATTAGAGTACATAATTAATTTCAAAAACTATCATATGTATTGTTCAGATTTATTTTAATTAGAAAATTAGCGAAAGATTTGAAGATTTTTCAGTACATTTACAATATTCGAAGGTACTCATAATTTACTTTCAATTTTCGCTTTTTTAGAAACATAATGACTCTCATATTTACATTCCTTAATTAAATCGTTTATAAACTAAAAGCTCATTAAACTATTTTGAACAAAACAATTTGAATTCGAAAGTCAAGAGAATAACAACTTAATACTTGAGTGCTTAGAAAATTAAGTTTCCTGCAAGCTTTTCTATTTTTTTTGCAGCTTTGGCAAAATACCATAAAAAGGGAGGAAAAGTATACTGGGAATAGCGGCTTATTGGCATTTACGTCAGAGCTTCTCACAGCATTCATGTGGTGTGATTTTATTCATGAATAGTGAGACCTACTGTTTAATATCGACCTTGGGAGCCGTATGGATAATCTGAAAAACTTTTCACATCAATTTTGATTTACTCTCAGAGTTTTTACTTTTCACAACAATTTTGTTTTGCTCTCAGAGTTTTTACCAGAAGACTGTAATTCATTTTGTTTGAGACGTCTGAGCCATGCATTGAACCATATTTCACCTTCTCATCTTCTCACCTTAATCTCCAAACTGCTTGGCCTACCAATAAAATTATATGAATGACAAAAATTGCTGTTATTTGTCGAGGCATAGACAGGATTAGAAGTTAAAGAAAGAATATCGTTAATGACGTTTAACCTTAACTCGTCCGATGGGATTCCATCTATGACAACCGGTATAGTGCGATCCCTGAGAAAGCACAATATAAATCGGGAGAAGTAACTACCAACACCAAAAGCAATAAGTTTCGAGAGAAGTACAGCGTGTTATTCACTGTCAAATTCACCATTCAGTCAGAATTACGACCTAGCTCCTCACACCACTTATGCTGTGTGTATTAATTTTTATCTATAAGTGGGGGAACCTGGAGTTTAACGTCGATTCCAAGCGACAGAGTTTTGAGAAACTTTTCATGGCAAATTTATTGACTCGCCGAGTTTTTTCGACAAATCTGCTGAGAGGAAGTCATGTAAAAATATTTTTTCATATTTGACCTGGTATTTGAGTTACACTTTTGAATAACAATTGCATACAAATGCAAACAAGCGAACTAATAAAAAAAGCGAACCATCGCCATTGTAGCCTGTATTCATTAAATGTTGTCTGATACTGTCTTTCGTACATTTTACAGTTTCCCCCCTTTTATTTTCCTTTTTACATCTGAAAGAAAATCGCATTTAAAGAAATGTCGGTAGTAAATTTAAATATTGACGCATAAAATTTAATCCTGTTATCGTACTATAGAGAACATCCTGTGCAACTGCAACTGTTGAATATTTAATGAATTTCATTCAAATATACAATTATGCTGTATTCATAACAGTTGTTGCGGTTGTGTTTTCTGAATAGAAATAAATTACACTTCATTAAGTGTGGGATGTATTTTTTTCCGCGGTGACTGTAGAAAGTCATACTGCGAGTTGTAAATTAAAGGAAGAATAAAAAAAATTTGAGAACAAAATATTAAATTTATTTCGGTTTTTTCTCTCTTTTTTAAAGGAATATTAAAGAAGGAACATGATGTAATAAAATTTTCAAATAATTCCATTTAAAAGGACATGTAAAGGACATTGATTTGTAATTGGAAGCAAAGGAAATGTTTGTCTTTCTGTATAGTATCACATCGACGCTTTGCACACTATCATTGAAAGGGCAAAATCCTTGCACACAATTGTATTCCATCACTGGAGCAATGCCAGTGTTCATAGCAGCCAATGCATGCCAAGAGAAGTTTATAATCTGCAGCCCTTAGTACTTGCCGTTGATAGCCTTCATACAGCAAATGATTTTTCTTTGAAAATTTCGTTCAGTTGACAATTGCTATATTGTTACGAAAATGGAAACGGTGTAACATCGTTTAACATTGATAAACAAAAGCTACACAAACAAATACAATGAACTTGTTACAAGCGAACCAACAACATCAGTATGAAAGAAAAGGGGATAGACAAGTAAGCGAGAACGCAACAACAAGTAACGTGAACAAAATATATAAACAACAATGAAACCGCGATAGACTTCTTGAGAAGGTGAAACCGCGAACGTTCGACTTCAAGAACATTCCTCAGATTGTTTATGTGAGAATATAAAAAGGCAAGACAAAGCAGGCAACGAGCAATAAGAATTCAGTCAGCCTTGTGTGAAGACACGTTGCGAGTGAAGAGAACAGTAGCAGTTTGAAGATCTCAATAGTGGAAAGACGAATAGCGAACAAGCAAATTGTTGTTGGATTTATCAAGTTATATACAGTGGCACACAAAATTATGCGAACAATAAAGAATTTAATTGAAATTAAACACACATTTATTTTTATTTCGTTTGCAATCTACGAACTCAAATTTTAAACGTTTTTTAAAAGGTAAAAACATAACAAACATAACAGACTGAATATACGACATCAAATGCTATAAACAGAATAAACGCAACGCAGCAAATGTAGCATTCTCTCAAAAATAGAATACACATGTGTGGATATTTACTATCTTTGTTAATTGCACATTAGCAATCCGATTATCGGATTTCGCCCAGCTTTAGCACATCCTTCCAGGCGCCTCTGCTCCTTGCGCTCCTTTACAAGTTGGTCACACTAATCAATTCCGGGGCTTTCTCAATTTGTTTCTTCCAACGCCAACAAGTTGTCCTCTTCGCCAACTTCCGCAACTACCCGTCTCGCCAGAGCATTCTCATCCATTCGAACGGCATGGCCGAGCCAGCGCAGTCGCTGGATATTAATACACTGCACAAAACGTTTACATCGTTAAGGACTCATTGTTGAGCCGAATCTACAACTTGCACTATACCGCGGATCTTATAGTATGTTCAGAGATGGAGTTTTATTGAGTCAATATTCGGTTTATTGAGTACAATATATTAAGTGTTCAGGCATAATAATATTCAATTGATTATTCAATATTCATTTGACAGCTGATAAACAAAACAGCAGGTTGTTTCAACAACATTGTTTTTGTTTTGTTTTTTGTTTTGTTATTTTTTGTTTTGTTTTGTTGGTCGTTGTTGACATTTGAGTAGTCAAATATCAAAAGAAACTGTTCGGGCAATTGTAATATGCGCACTGAATATTATAATATTATAACAATTTGCGTATTTATTGCACAATAATTAATTGAAACTTTATATGAAATATTTAACTCAATAATGGCGTTTATTGGGATTTTCGCAATATAAGTGCATATCTGAACACCGTATTACGTAAGACTTTTTTTCTCAAATTCTCTTAAGGCTGTTACATCAGCTCTTAATAGTATAAATGGGAAGGATGAACGTCTGGTAGAGTATTAGTTTTGTCATACGAGAGAGGTCTCTCTTATTCAATTGACTATTGAGACCATAGTAGCTTCTGTTAGCAAGAGTGAACTTCCGCTTGATCTCCAGACTGATATCATTTTTGGCGATAGCGGCGAAGCCAAGATAACCAAAATCACTTACTATATCGAACGTATGGTTATCAGCCGAAGTCTGGGATCCAATCACTTTGTCTGAAACCTCGCACGGTATCAAAGGTTTCTAAAAACATGTGTGCATATTTAAATTCGTGTGCACAAACAACGAACCTGCTGCTTGACTTTAAGGCTAATTTCTATTCTTATTCACAGCAATAGGAGAATTAGTGCTCACAGTGAGAGGATTTGTGCTGGCAAAGCTGCGATTAATGCTGCCAATACAATAGCATGCGTGAAATAGTGGTTTTACGAAAACGATGTATGAAATATAATGCTAAAAAACGTTTTAGTGGCACCGTTGAAAAAGCATTAAAGAACTGTTTAGGTTTTATTTATTGTAGTTATGCTTTGCTACTGTAGCCTTTATTATAATTAACAGGGATCACAGATCAGCAATGAATCGTTTTTTCGCTACTCATAAGTACTCATAAAATTTCGAGTATGAGTGAGTCAACAAAATTGAAATTTAATTACACTGATTCATTTGTACTCAATACAATGTTGATTTAAAGGTTCAGGTTGCAATGAGTATGAGTACAACGTTGACATCAAACTCATAACATTCGAAATATGTTTGCCTCATATGCTTACTCATTCGGATTCATTAATTTAGAAAAATACTTATAATACTCATAAATGATTCGAGTGATTCGTATCATTCATAAAAATTTAGAGTCTTAGTTGTTGTTGCATTTACAAAAATAAGCAGAACGAAAAAGACAAAGACAGCAAGCAAAGAAAACACACCACCTTCTAGTGAGTATTGTAGTATTCGTAAGCGAATCATACTTATTTTGTGGTTCTTGCGAATGTTGAGTAAAGAAGAGTCGAAATCAACAACATCATGCGTATTGTTAAGTATGAGTACGATGGGTACTTGAAACTTTAAATATGAGTAGCATGAGTATCAGAAATTATTAGATTCTACTCATCTTTTTTAATACTCATTGCTAATCTCTGATACGGATGTAGCTTATCTTATACAGCAACTGCAAAATTGTTTTGCTTGTTGCATTGCATTCATTGTTTTTATAGTACAATTTGATAAATGATTTTAAATGTTCTGAAATCCCTGTTAGAAGGCCCTAAATAATGTATATTACTTCAATACGTTTCTATAGCACTGGAAACAGTTTGAGTAAGCTTCTGGCTTCTGGCTTCTGGTAGGAAAATACCATAACATACGTTTTACACTTTAAAATACATATGAAGACATATTCAGATAGCTGCACAAAATGTATGAATAATCATACATAATACCCTGCTATTTGTGGCAAACTGTGAAAGAATCTACTGTTTTAGAATGTGTATATGTGTGATAAACAGTTTACATACTATATACTTCATGGTATAAATAAAAATGCCACTCATTGTTTGCGAAAATAGAACGAAAGTAAAAATCAATATATGTATGTCATATGCAACTTTAGAATTTCATATAATATTATGGCATGTCAAAATGTCAGTTACCGCAAATTCTAATACTATTTAACAGGATGACAGTTCAAATTTACCGTAAATGTGTTGCTGAACCATAATGTTAATGACTTTAATGTTTAAGCGTAAAAAGGGTATTTCTACCTATAATTACTGGAAATATTGTTATAAAATATGTAAATGTAGATTATTAACCCATTTGACGCCTCTGTACCCAATAAGTTGCATCCAGCTTACAGTTTAGTATATAAACACACAAAAGTATTGTTAGGAATTCCACTGCACTCAGTCAGGCACAACGACGAATTCCAAGTAAAAATTGTGTGACTTTAAACTATAGGTCCTAACACTCATGTGTAAAATTAACAAAAACAGCATAACTGGTGTGAGAAGCTATGTCGTAATCTTGACTGAAGGATTATCGTAAACAATTACGTATGTTGTATGTTGTGTCTATATTGTCTTGGTCTATATTCGCTTAGTTGTGGATTTGTCGGTGTCAAGCAAGGTAATGAAATGTCTGCTGCCTCTCACTTAAGGCATACGAGAAAGTAGTGCAACTTTTCAGAAAATTGGAAGGTGATAAAGTTGGCATTGATACGATCTATTCAGAAATTATTTTTGACGAACCCTGATCCCTTTTCATGTGTCCATGATACAAAGTGGTTCGAAGGTCAGATCAAGTCAGTACAGTTTTACATTAATTGGCTTTAACAACCCGTTTAACGGATTTCGGCCTGCCGTAACACATCCTTCCAGGCGCCTCTGCTTCTTGGGCGGGCTTCCTCGGTTTGGTCCTTCCAACGGATACAAGGTCGTCCTCTTCGCTGACTTCCACAAATTGCCGCAGTTTTGTCGTACGAGAGAGGCCTCTGCTACTCAATTGCCTATTGAGACCATAGTAGCAACTGTTGGCAAGAGTGATCCTGCGCTTGATCTCCAGACTGACATCATTTTTGGTGGTAGCGACGGAGCCAAGAAAAATGAATTCCTTGACTGTTTCAAAAGTATAGTTATCGGCCGTATTCTGATAATCAATACTTGTCGATAATATATATGTCTACTTGTCGATAATATATACTTTATTTTGGCTCATTTTCTGCCAGACCCATCTAAGTAGACTCCCGCTCAATAACACTAAAGGCAGCAGTAACATCTCGCTTGGTACGCTCTATGATGTCAATGTCACCTTGTCTAAAATCTCGCACGGTATCAAAAGGCTCGTGTTTCAAAAGAATTAATTTTTTTTATAAACCGAGGTTATATTGCGTACTACTTCCTGTTTATGACAAATAATTTGGAGGTTGAAGAACTCCGTTCAATATAATGGGTGGGCCATCTATCGGTTTAAATTTGAACCATCGGTTATTTCGAATCTGGCAATACTTATGTCATTCTATTCTGTCACAAACTTTAGTATATTATCTCCACTGGACGTAATGAATCGATTTACGCTTGAGCAACGTTATGGTGTCTTAGGCCAACGAGAAACTGCACCATGATGTCGATTTTGCCAAAAAAAATCACCTTTTCGGATGAACCTCATTTTCATCTTGGTGTGTACGCATTGCATTCTATTTGGGTCTTAGAAAATCCTCACGTAGTCTTATAAAGGGTGATTTTTTAGCTATTATCTTTTTGGCAACACTGGTTTAAACAGATCACGCACGTTTCGTGTTTTGTTTCATTGTCAAACATCTTCAGGTTGGTCTATAATTTAACCATGAATCGGCATCATTGGACCGTACTTCGTCAAAGATGCTGCGAATCGTAACGTAACTGTGAATGGTGAGCGCTACCGTGAGATGATATTCAACTTTTTTTTGCCCAAAATGCAAGAGCTTGATTTGCATGACATGTGGTTCCAACATGTGCATTACGAGTGACTTTTTTGTGAGGCTTATGGAGAGGGGGCATCAGTGGCCCATATATCTTTAAAAATGAGGACACCGCAACTATTATCGGCTAAGGAGACGCCTTTTGCACCATGATAACCGATTTTATTTATTACATTTACATTATGGTTACTACCATTACATTATGGTTACAACAGGATGGTGCAACTTGCTCCATATTTCATACCACAATCTATTTATGGCGTTAAACCTTTGCTGACCTTTTAATTAGCCGAAATAGTGATGTTAATTGGCTGCCAAGAAGCTGCTATTTGACACAGTTAGACTATTTTCTGTGGGGCACCGTTAAAGAAAAGTGTATTGCCGACAAACCAGAGGAAATTGAGCATTTGAACGATTCATACGACCCTATAAACTCAAAAAAGTGCACAAAAATCGTATGAGATACTGTGAGGCTAGCCACGGCAACCACATATCGAAGTAATCTTCCATTTCTAATCGGAACAATTGTACTCCACAAAAAAATAAATAAATTTGGCAAAATTTCAAAACTTTTTTGTTCTATTGCGTTTTTAAATTTAAACTTTTTAATTTGCTAAGATGTATAGATCGTTTTAGGTTCCTACCAATACGTATGAGAAGTTCCTATAGACTAGTAGGTTGTGTGTTATCTTAATAAATATGGAACTTCTGGTTGCGAACATTTACAGAAAATCACAGAGACCAAGTGTTGTTTGATCTTCAAATTAAAATTAAGTTCAAGTTTCTAAATGAAATTAAAACACTTTGTGTTCATTTTTGCTTTAAACTTAACAAACAACCCTCTTTTAAATCTTAACCTATTAATATCATATATACCATAATAAAAACTAAGGAATTTATTTTATGCAAAAGAATTTATTGCTAGTTTAATAAGAATTCATTACAAAATTCTTTTACGTTTAACATAAACCCCAACTCTTTTCATAAACTTTATAACAATGCCTTGTGGTTTGCGAGAACATAAAATATTACTTTCATGAAATGAAATATTTTTTTTGCGTTTGTGATGAAAGATAAATGAACCACCTCAGCCACCACCTTAGCTTAGTTAAGCGGTTATAAGGAATTCTGATACGTTGTAATTCCAATAGAAAATTTTCGTCAAGAGAAATATACTCTACCGTACTTATTATGTTAACAAGTTTTATGCAAATATTTCTTCCTTTATTGTTCTTAAAAATGGAAAAGAAAAGGAAACGAATGTGAACATGAATAACGGCTTATAAAAGAAAATGAATGAAAGAAAAATTTAATCTAAAATTATAAAACACATACGAAATGAATTTTCATAATTTAATCTCTTAATTTTTTTTGACCCTTTAAGTAATTCTATTAACTTAAGAATTCTACTTATAGTTTTACTATTAAGAATGTATGAAGTTTTATCCGCGACTGCTTTATTTTCGTATTCACTGTCTGTTGCTGTTGTACATAAAACACATAAATAACTCTGCAGAATGCTAAAAAATAAGTTCAGGTTATATCGGGTTTTTCATTAAGCGCTTTAAACCTTTGAATTTAAATAAAAGAAGCTGTCTGTGAGATATTATCGATATTTTTTATCTGCATTTTTACCGTATTATTGATACCGTTATGTTATACGCATCATATTACATGTACGGGAATAGTTACTCTGAAAACTATGCAATAAAACATATCCGATTTTGTCATGTATAAAAATAATGGAATTAAATATCACTCATACGTCACATATGTAATCATCACGAATGAATTTTACATATTAAATATGAGCATAATCTGAGTAAATATAATGGGTTGGTGGGAGCCCTGGTAGTCTAGTGGGTAGTTCGCTAGACTGTTAGCGTGAGGGTCGTGGATTAGATTCCCACCAGAGGCTCTGGTCTCTTACACTACACTGAGCACATGGGCTAAGTTAATCAGCTTATATGTAATTTTAATTAGATATAATTTGTAATTGTATTATAATAAATAAATAAATAAAATAAAAATAAATAATGGGTTGATGACTTAAAAGTTTAAATTTAAAACTGCAATAAACAAAAACGAATTGAAATTTCTTCAAATTTATTATTTTGTTGTGAACAACAATAATTTTGGTTAGAAATTAAATATCATTTCATTAATGTGGCTGCCGCTGCTAGCCTCACAATTACTCATTTGATCGAACCTATTATCGTGCCCTTTTTCGAGCGCATGGTGTCGTATCTCGGCAATGACATCATGAATGCTGGTCTTCATATGCTCAATTGTCTCTGGTCTGTCGGCATAACACTTTTCTTTAACGGCACTCTACAGAAAATAATCCAACGTGTCAAATCGCAGCTTCTTTGAAGACAATTGACATCACCATATCGACTAATTAAACGACTATCAAACGTTTGAAGCAATAAATCGATTGTGTCAGGAGGTGTGTAGCAAGTTGCACCATCCTGTTGAAACCAAAAATCACATCGATTCCATGAAGAGTGGGTCGGTTAACATGCGGCAATAGGTGTCTCCATTGACCGCCATCCTCATTATCAAGTTTCCGCTATTCAATCCGTACCAACCAGTCACTCGTAATGAATGCAATTGCTTCTATAATACGACGGGCGGGTTTTCTGTGCCCAGATACTTAAATTTTGATTTTTAACGTACCCACTAAGATAAAAAGAGCTTCATTCGAAAACTTTTTTTTATTAATTTTTTCGTTGTGAAGTTTTGAAAGATACAGACTATGAAGATGCAGGCCACGATATAGTACACACTAGAATATAGCCTAGAATTGTGGTTTTTATATTTACTTTTAAGTTAGGATACAGCGAAAATTTAAAAATTTTTACAAATCCATTAGAAATGTCGTAGCATAGCTTGCAAATTTTTAATTTCAAATTATTGGTCGTCTACTTTCTATTGAATTGCATTTGCGATATATTACTCATACGCACCATATTACATTAGTTTATTTACTCTGAAAAGTATGGAATACAAATTTTTTGATTTCGTCATGTTTGTAACTAATGGAATTAAATATTACTCATACGTCACATATGTACTTGTCATGAATGAATTTTAAATATTAAAGACGAGCATAATGTGAGTGGTGAGTAAATAGAATGGGTGGGTGATTTAAAAATTTAAGTTTAAAAATGCAATAAAACAAAAATGGTTTGAAATTTTGCAATAATTAATTTTTATTTATTGTGAACTTTAATTGTTTCGTTTAGAAATGAATATTATTTCATTCATATGGCTGCCACGGTTGGCCTCACAGCACCTCATTCCATCGGACCAATTTTCGTGCTTATTTTCGAGTGCATGGGCTATTTACGAATACCTAAATGCTGAAATTTCATATCTCTGCGATGTCGATCACTTGTTCCTTTATTTTTTTTTTTTGCGAATTTCTCTCTATTATTACTAAAGGTATTTACCCTAATTACTGAATTTGTAGTTCATTCCAACACAATTCATTCACTGAATTTCAAGCGATTTGTACTTTTCGAAATATAACAGTAGTAATGTTCTGAAATGTATCAGTTGGTACATTTAAGTGCGCTTTAATACGGAATTCCTGGAATATTACGGCAGAATACTAATTCCACTGTACTTGTACGAACATTTCAATTTATTTTTGCAAAGCGCATAAATGGCGCTAGGTTTCATAACAGGTAATTACAATTTTTAAAAGTAGGCATCTAATAATGAAAGTACAACAGAACAACGAAACTAATTGGCATCTAATAATGAAGGTAGAACAGAACAACGAAACTAATTGTGTTACTATCAAAATCAATTATGCGAAAATCAAAATGTTTGTGGTAAAAAAAAAAATACTTGATTTTTTGTATAATCATTGCGATAAAATGAACATCGCGAAAACAATTCGGTAAAGTTACACATGTGTGATAATTTTTACGCCAAAACTGCGTGAGTTTCGATAGCCGTTGAAATAGAAGATATGCTAAACACAAATATGTATTTCAAAAGAATCAGTCATCCTGTACTAATAAATGACTTTAAAAAATATCAAAAATTTATCGAAATTCCCTCGTATTACAATATGTATATGAATAAAGGTTTAATGTTTTTAAATTGTACTATTCTGGCAAGATATTGTTACGAAAATGGAAATGGTGTTTTGCTTTTATATCGTTTAAATTGTAGACAGGAGCTACAAAAACAAAAATAATGAAAATTTTTACATGATAAACAAGTAAATAAAAATATACCAACAAAACACCAGTATAAAGAAAAATGATAATAGGTAAACAAAAATACAAGAACGAATATCAGCATAAAAAACAGTAATAAATAAGTAAACAAAAATGCAACAACAACACTGCAAGAACAAACGTAAACAAAATACACAAACAACAATAATGTAAACAACATGTTTACATTTATAGAGATTTCGCGAAGACGAAGCCATTTTTCGGAATGACTGTTCAGGCTATCACTCTCAATGTCAAGTAATATATGTAGATGATGACCAACTTCTTTTGACCTCAATTGGATGATCTGGACGCCCACGAGAGTTTCAACAGGACTTAACTACGTGTCACACAACTCCTACCACATTGGATATCCTGCACGAGTGATTTGTGGAGATGGCCACCTTAACTGGAAGTGATGTTAACTGGCCACGGAAATTTTCTGATTTTAACTTGTTAGACTTTTTCCTATAAGGTTTTCTTAAGTCACAGTTGTTGCGCATTACACATAACCCACAGCGGTCCACAAAGCTAAAATAACACATGCAATTGCATCAAAATGAATTTCAAACGAATACACATTTTCGACGTTTTCTAACATACACTTTGCTTTATTAAAATTTAATAATAAGAAGAGCTTATAGAGAGACCCGATATTTAATTTTTTTTTTCAACCAGGATTATCAATTGGAATAAATTTGGAAAAAATTGCTATGGAAATGTTGTAACTGGTGGATCATTTTGTAATAAATATTGAGAAATCACGCAATTAAGATCAAGAAACTTAGTTCCTAAGCAAATCCATTGTTTATTGAAAAATCACGACATTAAAATCTTTGGATGTCGTTTGTAAACAACGATGTTTACATTTATAGAGATTTCAAGAAGGCGAAGTCACGAACATTCATCAGACTGTTTACTCTGCCATATAAAGGGCAAGACAAAGCAGGTGATTGAGTCAGTGAAGATCACTCAGTCTTATGTGAAGACACGGTGCACTTGAAGACTGTAGTTTTGATTTGAAGATCTCCGTTAAAAAGATCTGTCGAATAATTGTCCAGTAATTATTGTTGTTTATGCAAAGGGTATAAACAGAGCAATAACAAAAGAGGGTAATTATTGTGGTACACAGACTTGTACGAATAATAAAGAACTGTAATTAAGACTAAACACAAATTAATTTTTATTTTTATTTGCAATCTATGAGCTCATATTTTAAACATTTTTTATAGGTAAAAAACGTAACAATACTACGTATTGTATCGATTTTTAGAATCCTAATCGACCGTAGTCGCCGTAGTGTAGTAGGTAGTATGTTGGCTTATTAGACGCCAAGCCACGGTTCAAATTCCCGGTCAGATATCAAAACGAAATATGAAAAAATATATTGGGCAACTTCTTCTCTGCAGATTTCTGGCAAAAACTCTCAGAGTAAATAAAATTGCCATGAAATTTTTCTCAAAAATCTGTCGTTCGGAATCGACTTTAAACTGTATGTCGCGCCACTAATGTATAAAATTAAAACTCACACAGCATGTGTGATGTTGAGAAGATATGCCGTAATCCTGACTGAAAGGTTGTATTGGCCAATTATGTACGTATGTAAACGACAAAAATCATGGGTTAATACAAGACTATCTCTAAAATATGTATTTATTTATTAATTTATTACAATACAATTACAAATTATATTCTAATTATATACGAGCGGAGTAACTTGACCATATGCTCGGTGTAGTGTAACAGACCAGAGCCTCTGGTGGGAATCGAACCCACGACCCTCACGCTAACAGTCTAGCACACTACTCACTAGACTACCAGGTCGCCCCCCTCTAAAATATGGATTTGTAAGTTGTTTTCAGTATTCTGCTATACGTATTCGTTTTTATGTGTCACACTCGATTAGATATGCCTATGAAGGTAACAGATAACAAGTTGAGTTGCCAGTTACCAAAAATTGTATACATTTCACATGTAAAACTAAACTTTTCGGCACCTAAAAACTCGTGGATATCATTTTGTAAGACAACTGAAGCTTGATCCCGGTGCAGTTTCTGAAACAACATTATCTTCTCTCGAAATGCTGTATTCCACAACCTAATAGTCAGACTACTGCCGTATATGGTATACTAAAAATCATTTATATTTAATATTTGTAACGTAATTTGTATTTTAGTTTGTTTGTTTAACTTTTCAGTCCATTTGTTGTATTGTATAACATGTAAAATGTTAAAAGCTTGTATGTTATTTGTAATAACAAATCTATTTAAAGTTAATGTAACTCAAAGCAAAATACAAACGTTAAAATAATTGTACTTGAATTTCTTTATATTTACATGCATTTATTTAATTAATACACATTTGTTGTTGTTATTTTAGAGTTTGTAAAATTTAGAATTATTTATATATGCAATATTTATGTATGTACAACACATTTAATAATTTACTATGCCTTTAAGCACAATTAAGAGTAAACATGTTTTTCTGGATTTGCATAAAATTGATACAAACAGTATACCATAGTTAAGGTGTGAGGAAGGTGTATGACTTGTAAGCAAGTGGCATTCAGTATAAATATTGTTACGTTTTTAGCTTTTAAAAACGTTTAAAATATGAGCTCCTAGATTGCAAATAAAAATAATAATAAATATGTGCTTAGTTTTAATTAAAATTCTTCATTATTCATACAATTCAATGTGCGATTGTTCACAACTTGATGTAAACAACAACAATTTACTTTGTTTGTTATTCTTCTTTACACTCTTTTGCGTAAACACTAACAATTGTGTTAATCACGAAATCTCTATAAATGTAATTGTTTACGTTATTGTTGTTTGTGTATTTTGTTTACATTTGTCCTTGCAGTGTTGTTGTTGCCTTCTTGTGTACTCGTTTATGCCCTTTTCATATTCGTTTTTTTTTTTTGCTTTAACGAAGTACCTTCAAACACTTTCAAACTATAACAATTTTAATGCCATTTTGTATTCACATTTGAAAAAGATATTCGTGACTGCTTCTTTATATTTTTTTAAAGTTTTCGTTACAATCACTCGCAGCAAAAAGAAAAGAAATGGGCAAAGATAGCTACTCTTTTGTCGTCTTCGCTGTGTATCTCTTGCCATATATTGAATAACACTAAATTTTGCATGCAGTAGTCATTTGGATAAATGCGTTCGTTTAAAAAGTTTGCAGATATCTGCTGTTGAAATTTATTAAATTTGCAAGGCAAGTAATTCTTTTTTATGGCATATGAACTTTTGCTTCAATATATATATACTGTTACGTTTTATATTGAAAATAAAATCATAATTGTGTTTAGGTTTAATAAAACTCTTTATTGTTCACACAATTATGTGTGCCACTGTCCACAACTTGATGTAAACAACAACAATTGCTTTGTTCGACATATTATAACGGAGATCTTCAAACTACGATTATTCTCTTCAAAAACCGCCCGTCTTCACACAAGACTAACTGAATTTTTAATGGCTCCGTTGCCTGCCTTTTATATGGCAAAGTAAAAAGTCTCATGAATGATTTTGAAGTCGAATTTTCGTGGCTTCGTTTTCTCGAGATCGCTATAAATGTGAACATTGTTTTTTAATTATTGTTGTTTCTGTATTTTTGTTTACATTTATTCTTGCAGTTTTGTTGTTGCATTCTATGTTTACTTGTTTATCACTTTTTTATCCTAGTGTTTTGTTTGGTATATTTCTGTTTACTTGTTTATCATGTAAACAAGTTCATTGTTTTAGTTTTTGTAGCTTTAGTTTACAATTTAAACGATGTGAAAGCAAAACACCGTTTCCGTGTTCGTAACAAAATATTTTCTGGGTACTCATTAATTTTTCATGTAGCAACCAATTTTTTACGTTTGTAGAGAGAATGTAATATTTAAAAATTAGAACGTAAACATCAATTTATTTGATATAAAGAACTATATAACTTTTTCTTTTCTTTTCATTTTATACGGATTTTACTTTCTTTATTGGTTAAAACGAACAATTTAATTAAATATTTTATGGTAAAAAATGCCCTTTAGAATCGTTATTAAATAAAACAAAAGGGTTTTATTCTTTTGCGTGATTTTGACAGATTTTGTATTATTCTTTAAAATCCCCTTCTTTGTTGTAAAACCTTAAATTAATTAATTTTTAAATCCTTCTGTCAAAAAGTATACAATAAACAGCAGGTAATATAAATGTTTTGTAATGGCACGGTAAACAGTTTTAATTCAAATTTCTAATTCCTAACAGAATGGCGTGCCTTTGTTACTTCACCTTATCGTTGGCTCTAATATTGACTTGATATGACCACCATCCATTCAGCACTTGAATTCATTGTAGGCTTTAAAACATTCGTAAAATAACCAAAGCCATCCAAGTAAAGCAATTTACTCGAAATTAATATCAAAATTTCAAAAAAAAAAAAATTGATTGTTCTGGAGTAGGATGCTTTCATCTCGAATGCGAACGATTGTAAGGTTAGCACGTGCTAAAATAAAATTTTATTTTTATGTTGTTGTTAATGTAAAATTAAAGCATTTAATAAAATCAATAATTGTAAAATTCCAAGTAAACATTGAGGAACTTGATTGTATGAAGTTCCTTTTTTTAATTTTTTTATATTTACGACCACCAATCAGAGAATGGCTTCCACTCATGCTGCGCATTGTATTGGAATCAAGAAAAGATTTTTTAGAGAGAGCAAAGAGGATGTTTTAGTATTTATCCATATACGATTTTAATCTATTTATAATATAAGTGACAGGAAAGGCTTCTGCAGAAAAGAGTTCAACATACGAATTGTAGGACTACAGAACATGCAGTAGGACAGTAAATATTTAGGTACCCCAATATATTGTTACAAAAATGGAAATGGTGTTACATCGTTTAACATTAAAATGATAATAAAAAGCTAGAAAAACAAAAAACAATGAACTTGTTTACATGATAAGCAAGTAAACAAAAATATACCAACAATATCAGTAAAAAAAGGGGATAAACAATTAAACAAAAATGCAACAACAAATCTTGTAAACAAAAAAAACAAACAACAGTGAAACAACGATGTTATACATTTATGGATATCTCGAGAAGGCGAAGCCACGAACATTCGCCTTCAATATAATTTATCAGACTGTTTACGTTGGCATATAAAAGGCCAGACAAAGCAGGCAATGGACTCAATATAAATTTAGTCAGTTTTGTGTGAAGACGCGTTTCGTGTGAAGAAAATAATCGTGGTTTGAAAATTTAGTTCAAATTGTGAATAGTGGCACTCAGAATTGTGTGTTTCCTCCACATTATGGCAGCTTCTACAGTAATACTGACGGCGCAAACCAGTAAGCTAAACTACCAACAGCTCAGCGTACCACTAGACTGTTAGAATGCTAACCGTTTCCCTTGAGCATATTTAGTTAAAGTAGCAATAATACAGCGGAATTCAAACCACACTTGCCCTCTCCTGTACACTGTCGAGTAGCCTTAAAATAGACCTGGAGACACCGAAAAATGATTCAAAAATCAAAAGATAGAATGAAGTATCATTTACACTGGCTTAAGAAAACGAGGGTCCTTAATGCTCCTATTGATACTTGAAAAATATTGTTACCAAAATGAAAATATCTAGATATTGATGCTTTGCTTTTACATCACTTAACATTGAAATTATAAGCAAAAGCTACAAAAACAAAACAATACAGTAAACAAATCTCTTTACAAATTATTGTACTGCTTAATATACCAACTAACAGCAGCATAGAAAATGGTAAACAAGTACACAAAAATACACAAACAACACTACAAGACTAAACGTAAACAACGTTTTTTACATTTATAGAGATTGCAAGAAGGCTATGAACATTCGCATTCAAGGACATTGATCAGACTGTTTATTCTGCCATGTAAAAGGCAAGGCAAAGCAGGCAAGTGAGTGTGTGAAGATCAGTCAGTCTTGTGAGAAGACGTGGTGTGTTTTAAGTTCTGCGTTACAAAGATCTGTCGAACAATTGATTAGTAATTGTTATTGTTTATGCAAAATAGTGCAAAGAGGAATAACAAACAAAGCAATTATTGTTGTTTACATCAAGTTGTGAAGAGTGGCACATACATATAATTGGGCAAATAATAAAGACTTTTAATTAAAAATAAACCCGAATTTATTTACATTTTATTTGCAATCTCCGAGCTATTATTTGAAACGTTTTTAAAAGGTAAAAACGTACAATATTATTTATTTATATACGGACGAAAAATTTCATTCGACGTTCATGGCATTGTTTTGTTGTTAGTCCATACATGGATGAGTAATATTTAATTCAACATTGTTTAGCGGGTATCACTTATGCGCCTATAGCACACCCTTTACTCACATGGAGATTATTTTATCTTCTTTTGTGATAGAATATTGCTTTTCATTATTTGTGTAATTTAATATATTGGCTTTTAAGACTATTTGTTTTCATTTAAAACTTTATAAGTAAATTTTAAGTTAAGATTTATTGAATACTTGTCTAGTAATTGTTACTATCTAAGGGTGAAATAACAAAAAAATGCAATTGTTGTTGTTTACATAAAGTTGTGAACAGTGGCACGCAGAATTGAGCAAATAATAAAGAATATTAATTAAAACTAAACACAAATCTAATTTTATTTTATTTGCAATCTACAAGAAACAGTAGCTATAATGCTATAAACACAATGAACGCAACATAGCAAATACAGCAATTTTGCAACAACAATTTGCTTGTTGTAGCGTTGACTTTAAAGCAGTCATTTCCATATACACCCATGTATTCTATTTTTGACAGATTGTTGTGTTTGCTGAGTTGCGTTCATTGTGTTTATAGTATTACAGCTACGAATTCTCTCACTGTGTAGAAAGTGATTTATGACTTCAACATTTTTATGTTTGGGAGATACGCTCCTATTCATAAAAACTGCATACATTTTCTTTTTTTTTACATTGAATCACCACAATTATGTTTCGCATATAAAGAAAACTGTATTGTTTTTCGACACATACTAGTAGGCCTCTCAGCTTTTTGTACTGCGTCCACAGTTTAAACCATTAGGCAGTCTTTTTGGTAAACAATACCAACCAGTCCTCTAAGAGGAACAATGAAAGCAACAGCATCAGCATCAGCAACAAAAAAATTGGAATAAAAATGTAACACTCTACTGCCATCGTATGAACAACAATAACAAACAGAACAAAAGAGACGCAACATACGAGTATACGAAAAAAGTATCCAAAAAAACTGTGTACAAAACAATCACAGTTAAGTGTACAAAAACAACATTCAAGCATACAATAAAATATAAACTTTTGTTTTACATGCATATGTACATACATACACAGCGTAACATACATATGTATTTTTTGTCTCTATGCAAACGTATAAGGGTGTGTATGGCAAGTATGTCACCGTGTTGAGCATGAGTAGTGTAAACATTGTGGTATACGAGTATTGCATATATATTTGCTACGAAGGTCTGCATTCCTTTCTTATTTTTTCTTTCTATTGTTTATTTTTGTATTCAGTGACAGCATTTACTGTCATAATTTATGGTTTTAAAGTGTTGCCTATATTAAAGGCAAATTTAAAAGTTTTTCAACAATTACTTTTTAAAATATTTAAAGAGCATTTTGAGCAATAACTGCCATTATGTTGAAGCTACATCTGGAAAATGTTTCCATTTATACAGTGAAATCACCATGGGCTGATATAGCATGCATCAACCTAAAATGGGTGTTCTGTTCGGACAAATAACCGAATGCTTCGCTCATTTTATCGGCAGTGTAATTATCCTACCGAGAGGTATATACGCAATTTGCTAGATAAATCCGTAATCACTCGACCAAAACTCATATGTAGAAAAAAATGCAATATCTGCTAAAAACATCGCCGTAATCGGTGAGAGTGTACAATAGTTTGTGGCAGATAATTAGACTTTCATCGTAACATTTTGAATTTTCGCACACCAGAAATTGTCGAATTTTGCGTAGTGACTTAAACCTGAGCCCGAATGAAATTCAACTGTCCATCATAGACAACGATATTGTTACGTTTTTACCTTTTAAAAACGTATAAAATATAAGATCGTATATTGCAAATAAAATAAAAATAATTTTGTATTTAGTTTTAATTAAAATTCTTTATCATTCGTACAATTCTGTGTGCCAGTGTTCGCAACTTGATGTAAACAACAACAAATTGTAATGCGTCGCCACGTCACATATGCAATGCATTCCTATTTATGTAACGTGTCACCTACATATTTAATATAAGACCCATGTAGGCCGATATACCATATGTACAAATTTCAAATACAGAAGTTAAGAGACATGAATTTATGTTTACCCGCTAGCTCTACACTAAGTTTGCTGGTTCTCAACCCGATTTGACGCATTAACATATAACACACTCCACATGTCACCAGAGTGTGCAAAAATAAAGCAAGGATATAAATAAATAAAACAATACAATATATTATCAAAAGAAGTATTTTACCAAATGAAAAGTTAGCGAGATGAATATGCCAACATAGGGTACACTTTTCCCATCCCTTTATCATCTAAACGCCAATGACAGATAGAATACCCATAGTTTCTTAAATCTGTCCCATAAAGAAAAATACAAAGGTCACCTATACGCTCACATCCTGATCGAAAATATCCCTCCCCACTAAATAATTTAATCTTTCATATTCATTAAAAATATACAAATAATTTTATTATAATAGAATAGAAAATAAAAGGAATTAACAATAATCATATAAGTTCCGCACTTGGCAAGTGTAAAGAACAAACTAAAGTGATTAATTCAAAATGCATTATAAAATAAAGAGCGTAAGAGAACAAAAAGAATTCGGACAGAGGAACAAAACTGAAACGGACCGACTATATTATGTTACTGAATGAAATAATAAAGCAAAGAAATATGAATGAAATTATTTCAATCATCACTTACAGATTATATTTATCCACAGCAATTGAGATGATGGGCCCAGCAGTCAATGTGTGTTGTTGTTGTCTCTAAATTCTGTTTAGGGATAGTAAGTAAGATCACTCATATATCTTGCAAATATAAAGATTAATATTAAAGATAAAATAAAAAGAAATACACTTAAAGAAAAATGTTAGTTAAACAAAATTAATAAAATTCAAATTTAATAAAAATAATTATGAAACTAATTTAGGAAATTTAAAGAACTTTAAAATTAAATTTAATTCATTATAAACATTTATGATCGAACATATTTAGTTAACATTTCTGGTTACAATTTCAAAATTTTAATATAAATTTAAGTAATTACACACAAGAGAAATTATAAATATACAATACATTTAATGTAATCATTTTTAGGTTACATATTTTTTTTATGTCATAATTGATTTATAATTTACAGATTTTGGTTTTAGGTTATGGTTGAACAATTAATAATTTTAGCACAGTTTAATTAGACTTTAAACTCTTTTTAATAATTAAAGATTTAAATTAATTTTAGATTTAAATAAAATATATAATTGAGAAATTCTTTGAAAATGAAGAAAACATATTTCAAATCTTTATAAATGAAATAAAAATATATATATATATAAAAAAAAAAGACAGGATCACGTGATGATTAGGAACCGAGGTGTTTCTGGAAACTTCTTTGCACGTCAATTTGAATCCAGTATGTCGGCTTATGGTTTGTGGAAGGCGTAACCCATATATTTTTGCCAGTGCAGATAATTTGGTGAATCTTTTTTTTTATTTTAATAATTCCAATTAAATTACTCCTTATGGACTTCTAACTCCTTTTGCTTTGTACTAACTAGTCACTTTTTCACTTTTCACTTATAATTACATACAATTAATCATTATTTAAAATTTTTCTTTAAACCCTTCTTTGCAGACTTCTGCACTCTCTGAATTCTATTTCGTAAGTGATTCTTTCCGCCAGAAATCATAATTTAGTAAGCTTACATTTTTACACTAATTCCAATGTAAAGCATCATTTCATTGGAATATGCATTTAGATATTCAAGATAGAGAAGGATAGATATAGGTCTATAGCTAAGAATTGTAATCTATATATAGAAATCACAAGATAATCACATGATAATCACACGATACTCACTGATTTTGTTATAAGTAACGGGATAAGACAAAAGTCTATCATGATACAAAAAAGTATATAATAATGCAATGTAAAGATTACATGTAACAAAAGTTGTGCAATGGGAAGAAAACAACTAGAAGTTGATAGTACACAGGAAAAAAAATATTGTTTCAGTAAAATCGTAACAAAATGCTTTTCATTCTTTTGTTTAAACAATAACAATTACTAGACAATCATGCAACAGATTTTTGTATCGGACATCTTCAAACCACGATTACTCTCTTTAACATAAGGCTGGCTGAACTTCACTTTTCTACCACAAGAACAAGTAAAAGAGCTCTATTCAAATAGTCGAATATAAGAATGAAACAAACACCAGAAATTTAAAGCGCCTAAAATGGACAATTATGGCGTTAAAATAGTATGTTATGTAAAATAGAAGAATATTAAGTAAAAAGTAGGAAAATAGAGAAATCTCTGTTGAACCTGGCGCAGTTAGTTCTAATCCACACAACTAATCAGAGAGTTGCTGTTGATGGCTTCGACTTCTAGTTTATCGTTAGATTTATAGTTAGAAGACTAACAGTAGTCATAAACTGATAAACATAAAATACATACTGTCTGGGTTAAACGCTCTTAAGGTTTGGATGCGATGAAGTTCTATATATTGTTACGAAATTGAAAAATCAAGATACTGGTGTTGTACTTTTACATCGCTTAACATTAAAATGATAAACAAAAGCTACAAAAACAAAACAATGCAGCGAACAAACTTGTTTAAAATTACCGTACTGCTTAATATAACGACAAACACCAGAATAAAAAAATAACAAACAGCAGCATAAAAAAGGTAAACAAGTAAACAAAAATATAACAACAACAATACAATAATAAACGTAAACAACGATGTTTACATTTATAAAGAGTTCGTAAAGTCAAGAACGTTCGTTTCTTATGTAAAGGATATAAACAGAGGAATAACAAAGAAAAGCAATTATTGTTGTTTACATCAAGTTGTGAACAGTGGCACACAGAATTATGTGAATAATAAAGAATTTTAATTAAAATTAAACACAAATTTATTTTCATTTTATTTCTAATATACAAGCTCATACTTTAAACGTTTTTAAAAGGGTAAAAACGCAAAAATATTAAACCGTAAAACGAAAGTGAAAAGATATTTCTTCGGTGGCTTCCTCTTCAGTTTGCTTCCAAAAATTTTAAGAGTAAAATAAAATTGTTGAAAAGTTTCTGAAAAATATGATGTTCGGATCAGAGATCAGCAATGTGTATTCAAAAAGATGAGTAGAATCTTAGTCATTATTATAATTTCTGATACTTATGCGCATTCATACTTATTTTAATATTATACTCATACTACTCATATTTGAAGTATTCATAATACTCATACTAAACAGAACGTATGATGTTGTTGATTTCAATTCTCCGTGATTCAACATTTACAAGAATTACAAAATAAGTGTAGTGTACAATACTCACTAGAAGGTTGTATGTTTGCTTTGCTTGCTGTCTTTGTCTTTTTCTTTATTCTTTTCTTATAAATGCAACAACAACAAAATTTTGATGAATGATTCCAATGACTCGAATCATTTATGAGTATTATAAGCATTTTTCTAAATTTATGAATCTGAATGATGAGTAAGCGTATGAGTCAAACATATTTCGTATGGTATGAGTTTGATGTGAACGTTGTCCTCATACTAATTACATCCTGTGCTAATAATTCAATGTTGTAGTGAGTACGAATGAATTAGAGTACATAGTTGATTTTCAATACTATCGGTATCGACAAAACTATTCATTGCCGATCTCTGGTTCGGAACCAACATTAAACTGTAGCTTCAGCCACTTATGAATAAAATCAATACGCACATAATAAGTGGTTTGAGAAGCTGGTCATAATCCTGACTGAATGGTTGTAATTATTGTGATTGCCCGCGGTGCTCATTTCGCCTTGTTTAAACTTAGCAAACTGCTTCATAACGGATTATTTTCTTGATAATGGTAATGCATATCAAACTAATCACTATTTTCTCCCAAAACGAGTACACTCCATAATTCTTTTCATTAAATTCTTTTCAAAATTGCCTCACTCAAAATGCTCTATCCCACAGGCTAATAGTCTGGCAGCTGTGAAATTTATACGTCTATCGTTTGAAAGCCAGTATTAACGTAGTCTATCTGTATGTTTGCCTACGAATTTTCCTTCACAATTATTAGCTGTTAGACTCTACCCAATCATCAGTTTAAGTTAGAAACATGTTTCACTGGAAATGTCTTACCTTTCAGCGGGCAAATGCTCAAATAAAATACAAGTATTTCTTGTTAAATTTTTGCTTAATAAAAACATACCTTAATCGAGATTTAAATTCTCTTCAAGCATTCCCTACCTTTTGGTATTTTACTAAAGCAATCTATGAAACTGCAGGAGACTTGTATCTGCCATACATTAGGAGCTCAACATCAGGTGTTATATGCATGCTCTATAATATGATAATGAATGCAGCTAAATGTCCAACATATTTGCGTCCTTAAGTCTAATGGTGTTGAAGAGAAATTTTTATTTCCCTTTAAAATAATGTCATTCACAGTCAGAATAAGCGTAGTAAAGAAATGCCATTGAAATTTAACTTAAAGACTCTGTTGTTTGCTAAGATATGGCTGCTGAAACAGATTGTGGCTGCACATCATAGTCTACTGTGTTAAACAAGAAATCAAAATCTGGGGTTGTGCTTACGACTGCAAAATAAATATTTAAACTTAAACTTGCCATCAGAAGAAAGAAAGAAAGAAAACCTCAACAACTTTTTTGTTGTTTGTTCGCATTTACCAGGCTGCACATTTCCTTACACAATTGCTTTGTGTTGGCGAAGAAGTTTTTCTTTTTTTCGCAATCTTCAGTTGAAGGATATTTTCTTAAAGAAAATGTCAACAGCAATGCAAAGCTGAACATTAAAAAAAAAGAAAGAAATGAAAGTGCATCCTGTGACAAATACAATTACAAAATGTGTGAAAATCTATGCCTTGAAGTGATTTTTGTTGTTAACCAAAGCAAACAAAAGTGTATCGTCCTAATTCAAAACTTTTTAATATAGTGTTACAAAAATGGAAATGGTGTTACATCGTTTAACATTAAAATGATAAACAAAAGCTACAAAAACAAAAACTATGGACTTGTTTACATGATCAACAAATAAACAAAAATATAGCAACGACATCAGTTAAAAAGAAAGGATAAACAAGTAAACAAACAGGCAACAACAACACTGCAAGGACAAAAGAAAACAAAATACACAAACAACAATAACGTAAACAACATGTTTACATTTATAGAGATTTCACTAAGGCTAAGTCATTCTCCTTCAATAGCATCCATCAGACTATTTACCCTGCGAAAAAGTAGGCAGTGCAGTCAGTAAAAATACAGTCAGTCTTGAGTGAAGACGCGTTGCGTGTGAAGAGAATAATCGTGGTTTGAAGATCTCCGTTGTAAAGATCTATCGAACAATTGTTAGTGTTTACGCAGAAGAGTGTAAAGCAGAATAAGAAACAAACCAAATTGTTGTTGTTTACATCAAGTTGTGAACAGTGGCACACAAAACTGTGCCAACAACAAACTAAACATAAATTTATTTCTATTTTATTTGCAATCCACGAACACATATTTTAAATGTTTTTAAAAAGGTAAAAACATTACGATATATGAACAGCATAAGTATGGTAGATAATAATGAAAGAGGACATCGAAAGGATGGTAAACTTTTTATATCATTGCCCAGACTTTGTTAGCTCATGCTCAGAATATCTTAAAGGAGTTAGTTAATAACAGCTAAGGAAGTTTCTTCGGAATACACTTTTCCTATAGAAAGCTTTATAGTGAGAGTAAGAAAGGACGACCAAAGCGACGGCTTTGGTATGTGTGATGCCTTCAAACTTTGAAACCTTCGGCCATCAGCCCATCCATCTGCCTATCTGAAGGCATAACAAAAGTTAGTTTAGTTAGTACAAGTACAATACCCTGTAATCAAAAGAACCCATTTTAAATGCGTTCTAGCAGAGCGAGAGAGATCATAGTGAAGGAGATGGGGAAAAGAGGACAATTGAAATACAAAGGAAAAATGGTGAACCTTAAATACACTAAAGAGCGCTACTATAATCTTGATGCAATATTTCCTTTTGTTATATCTGAATATGGCTGTATTTTCCAAAGGTGGGAAAATAATTGGAAGCTAGAAATTTCCTCCTTTGTATTTCTGGTGCAAGAATAAGTGTCATACATGTAATGTCCTCCGTTCGGACTTTTCTAACTTCGTTTCTCAATGGTTCCATAGAATTCTTTATATCACAATTTTTATTTTTATTGTTCCTTAATTACGTGAGTTGGCTTAAATTCACTGTCAGATGGTACAACATTTTCTTGATGGTCTCTATTTTCTGAACGGACGAAGAAGAAGTCCGTTTTTAAGCATAAATTCCGTTTAACGTCGGTTCAAAAGTGAAAACATACTGTTACGTTTTCACCTTTTAAAAACGTTTAAAGTATGAGCTCTTATATTGCAAATAAAAGAAAAATAAATTTGTGTTAAGTTTTAATTAAAATTCTCTATTATTCCCACAATTCTGTGTGCCGTTGTTCACGACACACAATTGCTTTGTTTGTTATTCCTCTGTTTACACCTTTCGCTTAAATAATAACAATTACTAGACAATTGTTCGACAGATCTTTGTAACAGAGTTTTTCAGACCACGATTCCTTTTTTCGAACACCCCGCGCCTTCACACAAGACTGACTGAACTTTTACTGACTCAGTCGCCTGCTTTGCGTTGCCGTTTTTATAGCAAAGTCTGATGAATGTTCGTTTTATGATTTCGCCTTCACGCAACTTATATATATAAAAATAAAATTGTTATTGCAGTGCTGTTCATATATTTTTGTTTACTTGTTTACCATTTTATTTATGCTGGTGTTTGTAGTTATATTACGCAATGCGATAATTTGTAAACAAGTGCATTGTATTGTTTTTGTAGTTTTTGTTTATATTTTTAATGTTAAACGATGTAAGAGCAAAACACCAGAATCTATTTTTTACCATTTTCGTAACAATACTTTAAAACACTCACTTTCAGAAAAAAAATAACTTTTCTTCAAAAATGGGTCAAAATTGAATCAAAGACCCTCTGAAGGTTAAGCGTACTTTATTGCCGTACTTTATTAATTATTCTACATCGATGATTGCAATTTAATTTTTAAATAATTGTTGTTCTTTTTACCCTTTTTTTATTAATAAATACCAATTTAATAGTATGTCGTCAGTTTTTAAAACCATACGCTACGTAAATCGAGGGATCAGTGCACTATGTAGTCTCTCACATCAATAATTTAAAGCATTTTCTCTTTACCTCCCAGACAGTTTTATACGATTTTCTCAGAAAAAAAATTAATAAATGTAGTGTGCATGTTCTCACCGGAGGCTCTCTTAACAAACAGCCTGATTAAATAATTATTTTCTGTATATTTTTATGCTTAATTTGTTTATATATATTTTTTTATAGATTTGTGCATTAAATGCAAATGATTGAATATATTTTACTTGTACATATGTATGGTATGTTGTTATTTTCTTGTTTTCCCCAGACGAATTACATTATTCTCATTAAGTGTAGGGGATGGTTATATTCCTTTCCATGCCATGCTTATGTTGTGCACTTACATATCTTGTTTTACATAAAAAAAAAGATATAAACTGATGGAGGAAATTGTCATTATTCTGTTGTTTTTTTCCTTTTAAACTGTTGTTATTTTAATTCCTTCATTTGAATGATAATGAAATATGATTAATCGTAATGTTAAATGCATGTGTGTGCCGTACTTGTAACGAGAAAAACCTGAATTAAAATTTCTAAAAACGGATTTAAGATAACAATAACAATAGTTTTAATTAAATTATACGTACATGCGTACATAATTAGTCATTAAAAGCTTTTAGTTAGGATTACTACCTAACTTTTCACATCACTTATGTTTTGAATGTTATTTTCATAAAGTCCATTCCGAGCAACAGATTTTTTGAGAAACTTTTCACGGAAATTTTCTATTTACTCTCAGATTTTTTGCCATAAATCTGTTGAGCTGAAGTCCTTAGAGAAATTTATTTTTCATATTTCGTTTTGTGGAGCTGTCTGACCTGGGGTTAGAACCATGGCTTAAGTCTAAAAAGCCAACTCATTACCTATTATATTAGGATGCTTTGGCAAGTGTTTTTAATAGCCTATTTATGAAAACTTTGAGTTGGATAATACTTCCGAGATTGTGATCCAATCTTTATATCAGAAAACCAACATTTATTTGAACACCTCCCTACAGAATAGTAAACAAGGGTCTTGATTTTCGTTTTTGTAGTTCAGTAAAAGGTAGCGTGTGAAAAGCTAAGTCGTAATCCTGTCTGATGTGTTGTAGTGATTAATTTTAAGTAAGTAAAGTATAGACTGGGCCATTTAAAAGTTTAAATTTAAAAATGTAATAAAACAAAAAACATTTTGAAGTTTTGCAAAATTTAATTTTTTGTTTTGAAGCACAATTGATCCTCTTAGATATGGAAGAATACTTCATTCATATGGCTGCTGGCCTCACACTACCTCATTCGATCGGACTAATTTTCGTACTCTTTTTCGAGTCTATGGTATCGTATCTCAGTATTGGCATCACGAATGTTAGCTTGCAAATGCTCAATTGTTTAAATTTAAACCGATGGTTCAAATTTAAACGTATATCTATCTACACATCTGTGTAGACCCAAGTCTAAACGCAGTCATATATATTGTTACGAAAATGGAAATGGTGTTTTGCTTTTACATGGTTTAAATTGTAAACAAAAGCTATAAAAAAAAAATAATGACCTTGTTTACATTATAAACAAGTAAACAGAAATATACCAACAAAACACCAGTATAAAAATGGTAATAAGTAAACAAAATCACAACAACAAGAACACTGCAAAAACAAATGTAAAAAAATACACAAACAACCATAATGTAAACAACTTCAAGAACATTCATCAGACTGTTTAGTCTGCCATATCAAAAGCAAAGTAAAGCAGGCGACGGAGTTAGTAACAGTTCAGTCAGTCTTGTGTGAAGACGGTGTGTGTTTGAAGAGAGTAATCGTGGTTTGAAGATCTCTGTTATAAAGATCTGTCGAACAATTGTTTTTGCTTACGCAAAAGAGTGTAAAGAAGCATAACAAACAAAGCCATTTATGTTGTTTACCTTAAGTTGTGAACAGTGACATACAGAATTGTGCGAATAATAAAGAGGCTTAATTAAAACTAAATTTTATCTTTATCTTTATTTTATTTGCAATCTATGAGCTCATATTTTAAAAGTCTTTAAAAGGTAGAAACGTAACAATATTATAATCTCAAGTGTCAAAAACTGTCAACTTCAAGTGACCATATAACAGAAATTACTGTGCGAATACCCTTTGCTATAGATATGATATATAAATATCCATCTTTAGAAAATAAATAAAATTAATATAACACTCATACGGTTTTTAGTTATTCGGATTTGTGGCATATGTGTCCCTGTGGTCGTTAAAGGGTTAAGGCAATAAACTTCGGATAATATCATGGAGAAGAGTTTTTAATGCCAAAATATGATTATTTGATAGCGTTTGATTTATATCTACGAAATTATATTCTTTCACATAGACAAAGTGTATCAAATTTTTTTCATTTCCACTCGGCCAATATACACACTTTTGGAGAGTATCTCTCAAACTCTGTAATGTTTCCATTTCTACTATAACTTTATATTTCCTGCAGTTTTAAAATCTAATTCTTGACAAAAGTTTTTTCCCACTTGTAGATTTTATTCTCTAAACTAGTTGAGGTTACGGCACCCAACCGGCCAATATTGGCTTACGACTGGAAGATTATAACAATACTAAGGCTATTATGAAAGCTTGAATTGTTGTAAATTATCATTCATTTGATAATACAGACTAAAGGCTAATAAACATATGCTGCAAATAATAAGTATTACAATGCATGCTTGTAATCAGTATAAATTAGCATAAATATTCCTCTCTCTCTCTTACTCTGAGCTACTTAATATTCAGTTGTAAGTGTTATTGTCATATAAGTGTATAGGTTTTCTTGCCATCCATTCATTTTTAAGCCGTTATTAAAGTAACAATATACACGTATACAAGCAGTTAGCTTATAAAAACATTAATACACGGATACTTGTATTGTAAATGTGTAAGTTTATGAAGGTGTTTTATGTTTATTTGTGTCTATATAAGCATGTCTGGTATATAATTAAGCAATGTAAGCGTTTTTATGAGAGTATATTTCAGTGAAATGGTGTCATATATAGTGGCATCATTATTTTCTTATATACGTAATCCTTACACAATGCTGCGTAAATTATTGTGTTGAGTTTTATGCATATAAGCTTGCGAGGGCAGTTCGAAAATGTAATGAAATTTTGTGAAATTTTTTTTGTTAAAAAATTATTGGAAAATCTAAAACACAAGAAAATTCCCTCTAAAAGTATAATATCTAATCACAATATACATACATACCTAATTGGTCATTATAATCCCTCAGTCAGGATTACGAAATAGCTTTGCACACCACTTATGTTGTGTTTATTAATTTAATCATGAGCATCCGGTCTTACAGTTTAAGATCGACTTAGAGCGACAGATTTTTGAGAAATTTTTAATGAAAATTTTGTATTACTTTCAGAGTTTTTGCCAGAAATCTCCTGAGAGGAAGTCGTCGAAGAAATATTTGCTTCACATTTCGTTTCGTTTAAGCTGTTTTTGCTGGTATACTCTGGGCTACAATAGTAACATTTGCAGGGGAGAGAAGGCTTTCTAAATGAAGAATATGATTGACATGGAGGGGTTATATAGAGAGCATCTCAGGACAGGTCAGATAATGGCATTCAGAAGAATTTCGCGGTACCAGTGGAGATGCAACACAGGAATTGGGAACGGGATGAATACCATGCTGGTCCGATAGTGACTATTTAGGCAGGCAGCTTAAGTCAGCTCAGAAACCGCTCAAATGGAGTTAGACAACAAACGGGACGATAGAAGCTGTCATACAGCAGTGCTAGAAGTTTTTTTTTATTTTAACCCGCTGCATATAATGTGAAGTTTAACAAGAAATTCATTAGTAGATCTCATGACCAAATCGGTTCGCTTACAGCTCCCTCTTTAACTATCTTTTGTACTGAACCACTGGATTCTATGATTTTGGTAACTGCTGGGAAACAAGGCTTAGTAATAGGAATGAATGGCGTGCCCTGGCAAGTTCACACTCATTTTATAGGTCAAGAACGTTTTTCATACCAGAAAGGAATAATCCGTTTAGAAACTCGCAGCTAAGCTTCAAGTTGAAATCTATGTTTTCAAAAGATGTACTCAATTAAGCTTTAGTATGGAGTACAAAAGACTAGAGACACTATCTGATTGTAGGCCACCACTCAAGCAATCTGTTTCTATGAAGTTCGATCAAGGATGGTACTGTCTTGGGAAGCTGAGTAAGCTACATAGGGTAAATAAGGGTCTCAGCGCAAGTGGGTCCTAGCGCAAGTGGGCATTCTACACATGAGCAAGTGGATGAGCGGTAGGTAGGATAAAGACAGGTAAAGGCTCTTCTCACACCAAGTGGGCTTAAGGAAATCAAAACTACTCGTAAGAAATTACAATAAGAGGAGATTTGAATTTTTCATTTGACTATTCAATTATAAACTAAGATTGGCAAGCGTACCTCATATAGGACACTGTGGACGCAAAGCGCACTTATTCTGAATAGGGGTTGCCTATACAAAAACTCCCGAAGCACTCCTTATAAAGAAGTGAATTAAAGGAAACAGGAACGAATAGTTTCTCAAAAATCTGTCGTTCGGAGTCGACGTTAAACTGTAGGTCCCGCCACTTACGTATAAAAATTCACGCAACATGAGTGGTGTGAGAATCTAGGCCGTAATCCTGACTGAAGGGTTGTAATGGCCAATTATTATGTTATATTATGGAACGAAAGAAAAAGGATAGAAAACAGAAAAGTTTCGCGAAGATGAATGTATATCTTTTATAATAATTCACTCATACTATAAACCTCAGCAAAGTCTGAATGTGGGCTTCCGACAAAGAGTTTAAACCTCCTACCAGCTTAATCAATCTTTTCCTACAAAGTACAAGCATGTCATAAAGCTGGCAATGCCAAAAAGCTCCTGTGGGGACCTCATGCCCTTAGCGCCACATCACTGAAAAATATTCGCATAATTTTACATCGACCACGTAGACCTTTCATATCACATCAGCGTCATAATATGACATTTACCTACACACTCTGATGGTATGCCGTACTACACTCTCATTTGAGTGGTGTATACTGTTTTGACTTTTTTGTGTTTGTCATTTGCGTTTTCCGCAATAATTAAAATGCCACAACTCTTCATAACTACAATGTATTTTCCTTTAAAGTTTTTTGTTTAGTTTGTTTATAACTGTACGTACATATGTACATAACGTTAGTATTTTTACAACTTACATATACATTTTACATTCTTGTACTGTTTACCAGTGTCTGTTGTTGTTTTACATCCAAGAGTGCTACTGCCAACTGCTGCTGTTCTTGTACAACTCTTACATGGCAAGTGCGATGGCAATTCATTCATGCTTAATAACCCAATAAAGTCATGGCATGTCGATAAAAAAGATGAATTACATGAAAGCATTAAAATAATTTCACGCTGTTGCCAAGAAAAATTCTTATTTGCTTTTGAAAATAATGTGTGTCTTTTAAAACTTAACTTTTATTGCTCTTAAGGGTTTATTTGTAAAATTAAACATACTTATGAGACCGTAAAATTAGTATAACAGCGGCAGAATGACTTTTTCAATGTTTTAAAATAATTACTTTACTCTGTTATTGAGTAAAATTTTTACACGAGCGATTTTTAACCTTCCACACTGGTTCTTTTAGTTTAGAATAACGATTTTCTTTTGTCAGACATCTGGACAGATTTGATAAACTTTTCATGGCAATTCTATTTACTTTCAGATTTTGTAACAGAAAATATTTTTTCATTCTCATTTTGTTCAAGGAATCTGAGTCGGTTTTTGACGTTATAAAACTATCTGCCTAAACCATATCATTGTATTTATATATGCAATTTTTATTTACCCACTTTGATAGACGCAATGATGTTACCAGAGATTAGTAATAAGTATTCAAAAAGATGAGTAGATTCGAATCATACTCATTATTTCTCATACTTATACGCATTCACACTTATTTCAATATAATACTCATACTACTCATATTCAAAGTTTGTAGTACTCATTGTACTCATACTTAACAATACGCATAATGTTATTGATTTCGAATCTAAAATTTAAAAGAATCAAAATAAGTATGATTAGCGTACGAACACTACAATTCTCACTAGAAGGTTGTGTGTTTGCTTTGCTTGCTGTCTTTGTCTCTTTTTTTTCTTCTTATTTTTGTAAATGGAACAACAACTAAGACTGTAAATTTGATGAATGATTCGAATCACTCGAATCGTTTATGAGTATAATAAGTATTTTTCTAAATTTATAAATCTGAATGGGCAGGCGTATGTATCAAACATATTTCGAATGTAATGAGTGTGATGTCAACGTTGTACTCATACTCATTGCAACCTGTACTTATAAATCAATGTTGTATTGAGTACAAGTGAATCAGAGTAGTTGAATTTCAATACTGTTGACTCACTCATACTCAAAATTTCACGAGTATTTGAGTCGTGGTTTGAAGATCTCCGTTAAAAAGTTCTGAGTTGTAAGCAAAGAAGAATAGCAAACAAGCAATTGTTATTGTTACATCAAGTTGTGACCAGTGGCATAAAATTGTGCGAACAATAAAGAGTTTAATTGAAACTAAACACAATTTTATTTTAATTTTATTTAAACGTTTTTAAAAGTTAAAAACGTAACAATATCAGTATTAAATGGGTGTCTAGCAGTAATTGCCAAGCAATTAGTGGCCCTTGATGAGAATTAAACCAATGTAGTGTCCTTTGTAGTGTCTATAATTTTTTCATAGGAAAACATGCACAGCTACTGGTCGCAAAATATTTCAACTACCGCTATAACTGTGGAGACGAGAGTGAAAAGGAGGATATAAAACACCGTCTTTATCCTGTTACCGTTAAAAGACTCCAAGGGAAAATAGGATCTATTTCTTTTGAGGACTTTTTTAAAACAGGATAAAATGTTGGGTGTTGTGTAAAGCCCAGGGTAATATAATCGCTGACACTCTGTCTAAATATACCGAATATGCTAAGTTGAATAGGACATTTAAAGTATTCGGAAAACGTTAAGAGACAAACAATTTTCTAGCCCCTATTGCATCATTCTTCCATTCATGGAATGTATGTTTTTCCAGGTGTCTCAATTTTTTTTTTTTGGGTTTTCTTTTATTATGCATGTGTGGTTAGTTGTTTATCTATCGAAGACATTTGCCATGGATTGATCTACAGTTGATATGGATGGTTGCTCACAGCTTAATTTGTTGTTTTATTTTCGGTTTTTCTTTTACGGCCATCTGTAACTGAATGTGAACTCTTAAGGTTTATGTAGTGAAGGTAATGTAGTGAAAATAAATGAAAACAGTACAAGTATGAAAAAAAAAACAAAATTAAGATGTGCAAAGCATTGGAAAAATTGCCACACATGTGGAGGATGTGAGAAATTTTTTGTTTGTTTTTTACACTATTTTTGGATTTTGTATCGCTGTACGTTGTATGCATTGGGGTTATAAAAAAGGATTTAAAAATTTAAAATTTTTTACTCTGAATTTTTCAGAGTGAATTTGCTTCTGTGAAATTTTTGAGAGCGGGAATACGAATCATTTGTAAAAAACTTCGTGGCTCTGTTTTAAGAAATTCAGTATTTGTAATGACTGTTAATGTTGTTTAAACAAGTCGGCTATAAAGTCTATCCGGAAGCGAGTTGTTATTACATTTTGGGACAAATATTCGTTTTTTTCTTACGTCAACTTACAACTTTTTCTCATTAGTTTTGTCGAATAGTTGTGGAATTTATATTGTATATACATTGTATAAAAAGCTGTGCAGAATCCAGAATACTCAGTAGAATTATTAGACTATTATAATTCTACTGATAAGTCTTCCATCTCCCCTATACATGTGGTAAAAGAAATTCCTAATCCATCACATACTAAATACCTTGGCATACACGTTGATAAATAAAAATATATTTTTGCTAATCTTCGGCGACTTCCTCTCAGCAGATTTCTGGCAAAAACTCTGAGGGTGTAAATAAATCTGTCATGGAAAAGTTTCTCAAAATCTGGCGTTCGGAGTCGACGTTAAACTGTAGATCCCACCACTCAAGTACAAAGTTAAGGCACACAACAGGAGTGGTGTGAAAAGCTAGGCCGTAATCCTGACTGAAGGATTGTATTGGCCAATTGTGTATGATGTATGTCCCCTTTGAGATTGAATCTTATTGTATAATTCACTTCTAGAATCAATACAGTCTCAGCTCAACACATGTTTACAGCAGAGTTCAGCTATTATTCGTTTTTTCACTACTCATAATTACTCATGAAATTTCGAGTATGATAAGTCCTCAGTATTGAAATTGAACTATGTACTCTGATTCATTCGTACTCAATTTTATTCACATTCAGACTTTTTGCCAGAAATCTGTCGGAGAAATATTGTTTTATATTTCGTTTTGTTCGAGATGTCTGACGTGTGGTTTAAGCCGTGGTCTAACGGCATGACACTATCTACTACACTACGGCGACTTTGATAGAACAACTTTATTATTTAGACGAGATGGCCTTTATCAGCTTTTAAAGTTCGAAAGTTATGCTAAAAAAGATTTTTTGTTGTCTTTAAAATAATCACTTCTATATACACCCATGTATTCTATTTTTGAGAGATTGTTCTGTGTGATGTCATCAGTTTTGGCAGTCTCAATATTAATATGATCTCAGTTTCTTCTTAAACTTTCAATTATTATTATAATTTATAGACTTGACATATTGAACGGATATACATATACATTGACTATGTGCCTAATATGGGTCAAAGTTGCGTATACGTAATATTGAATAGTGATAAAACGGTTAAATGGCATTCATACGTACTTAGCGAAAAATTATTTTCAAATTTTAAATTATTAAAATTTAAGGAGAGAAAGCGCTTACTGACAGCTAAAGTATTTAACTGAAAGATTTTCTTATTACGTTGTATAAATTTTCCTGTTGGAAGGAGGAAAAACCTTTCATTACCCAAATATCAGTTCGTCTATGCTACAGTATTCAAAATAATATTTTGGCGTTTCAACTTTCCACAATTACCACCAGATAAAAATTTGTTTTTACTTTCTGGTTTAAATGTTATGTTTCCTATCCTCTACTGTTGGGGTAACCGAAAAATTAATATTTTACGCTCAGTATTGGTATTTTATTTTTGTTGTTATTACAAAACAAAACTAAATACAAAGAAAAGAGGCAAGAAATGATGGTGATGGTTGGAAATACTAAAATAAGTGTAAAATTTTGATTCTCCATTGAATGCCGTTCTTTGTCCTGTTACCAAAACCAAATTATTGTAATTTTGTTTGTAAAAAAAATTAAATTTCTCTTGTATTATATTACAAGAAAACTTTTAACAAAAAGTTATGACAAGTAAAGCTATACAATAAGAGTGTGAAGAAAATATACTCCCATCAAATTTTGTATTGTTTTTATGTAATTTAATGTGATACAGGCTGTTCGAAGGCTTCTAAATCAGAAATTTATTTTATTACAATTGTTTTGTTGGTAATTGAATTAAATAATATTTAATTTCATTCAATATTAACATTTAAATTCGAGGATTAACAGAAAATGTTGATCGTTGATTACGACATTTAGTATTAAAAGTTTTAAATTGAAATTAATTTTATGATTTTTAACTGTTTTAATTTTTGCTAGAATAATACCAATTGAAAACAGATTAGTGTTTATATTTATTGCTTAATAATACGCCATTGCATTGTTTAAAGTAAAATTATTATCATAAAATTTTATGCAATACATATATAGCTGCCAGATAAATAAAATGAAGCATCAAATCGTCAAATATTAGAAAACACTTTCATTGAAATCGTAAAGAAATCGTCAGTAAAAATAAATAAATAAATTGAAAGGTTTTTAAAAAAACTATTTTTGTTGTAGTAAAACATACATATGTATAAAACATAAACATACATATGTACAGTATACGTATTTTAGTTCAAAAATAAAACATTTTCTAACGCATTAATTTAAAAATAAACTTACTAAACGAGTGTTTTATATAATATATTTGTATGCTAAAAACTGATAGGTACATATGTAGTTTAAATACATGTTTAAGATTTAAAAATATATTCCAGTGTTGTCAGAAGCTCTTCACCTTCTGGGCATGACAATTCAGTGTGATGTTCTCTAGAACCGACACATTTTTTAGTACATTGGCCTCCTAAAACGGCAGACAGATTTTGCTCGAGCGAAATAAAGGGTCGCCGTAGTCTAATAGCTAGGGTGTTGGCTTATTAGACGTAAAAGCCCGGGTTCGTATCCCAGGCCAGGCATCAAAACGAAATATGAAAAAAATATTTCTTGGCGACTGCCTCTCAGCAGATTTCTGGCAATAATTCTGAGAGTAAATAAAATTGCCATGAAGGGTTTCTCAAAAATCTGCCGTTCGGAGTCGACTTTAAACTGTAGGTCCCGTCACTCATGTATAAAATTAATAAACACAACATGAGTGTTGTTGAGAAGCTAGGCTGTAATCCTGACTGAAGGGTTGTTATGGCCCTTTCTCCTCTATACATGTGGGAAAAGAAATTTCTTATCCATCACATTCTAAATACCTTAGCATACACGTCGATAGAACCAGTACTTCAGCTCAACACATGTTTACAGCAGAGATCAACAATGAATAGTATTTCGCTACTCATAAGTACTCATGAAATTATGAGTATGGGTGAGTAAACAGTATTGAAATTCAACTACTCTGTTTCACTCGTACTCACTATAACATAATAATATATAATAATATTAATATATAAGAACAGGTTGCAATGAGTATGAGTACCACGTTGACATCAAACTCATAACATTCGAAATATGTTTGATTCGTACTCCTACTCATTACATTATGAGGCATTTTAGAAACTAACGCTGTAGAATGTGATGGTTTTAATAGAGTGGTTGCTTAGAGCTTTAACGGATATTTTTAGGAATAACGTTGACACTTGAATTTATAACGCCTTGATGCTTACTTTGTGTTAAGCTTTTAAAGCTGAAGTGAAGGTTAGGTAAGGTTAGGTTCACAACTTGATGTAAACAACAATAATTGCTTTGTTTGTTAAAGCTCTTTCCACTCTTTTGCATAAACAATAACAAATTCTTAAACAATTCTTCAAACCACGATTACTCTCTTCAAACGCACCGAGCCTACTTTGTCTTGCATGTTATATGCCAGTCTGATGAATGTTCCTGAAGATGAATGTTCGTGGCTTCGTCTTCTTGTGATATCTATAAACGAAAACAGCGTTGTTTCATTTTTGTTGTTTGTGTATTTCGTTTACATTTATTCTTATAGTGTTTGTTGTTCTATTTTTGTTTACTTGTTTATCATGTAAACAAGTTCATTGTTTTTGTTTTTGTAGCTTTTGTTTATAATTTTAATGTTAAACGATGTAAAAAATTTCCATTTTCATAACAATGTATGTATGTAACAATTATGTATGTATTGTTGTCCATTGACCTTTAAATACATTCATTAAAAAGTTTGCAATACAGCCGTCGAGGGAATACTGCTTAGTTTTGTGTTGACCACAAAATTCTTCCTTCACTTATTGACTTTACAGTTGCTTGGTAGATTGGTTTTTCTACGTTTTCTGTTCAGGTACAGTATACTTCTTTTGTATTCTTCTTTACCCCTCCCTTACTTTTGAGTCTTTTACACTGGTTTATTTAATACTCTCAAGGGTTCAAGTGTTAATTTCTTTGCATATAAATCCAATATCTTTCGCAAATTTTAGTCTTTTTTGCCACAAACTTTTCAAATTATTTTACTTTCTTCCATGACTATTATTGGCCAAGATATCGAGCAGTCCTTTAAATTTCATTTCTAAATGTCCCTTAAGACATTGCTAACGGTGCTAATTGCTATTTTTTTTTTCGTTTTCTTGTAAATATTTTTTCCGTTTCTTATATGCAAGGAATTATTAGAAAGTTTGTGAAGGTAAACTGATTTACAGATTGTTTGTATTTTAAGGCAAAAGTAAGTTAATAACTTAAATTAAAAATCTACTTTTGCTTTAAAAAAATAATAAAAAATTAATTCAAAATTAAAAGCAAATGGTTGCAGACGCTTTGGATGCTGTTATACATACTGCTTAGTTTGGTCACATTATTTTTAGCTTCTACGTACACGAAAACATCTTTGTAATGGTTGCCAATGACAAAATTGTATTGCTGATAATTGACTCTTCAGTAATGAACCATGATGACAATTTTTTATGCACTTAAGATGCACAGACCGGAAAATTAAGTGGTTGTCTCAATTGCATCATTTATTTTTGTTGCTGTTTTTTTGTATACCCTATGTCGGATGTAGACAATATTCATTTTCCCTTTTTTTTTTGTTTTTACATAAACAACTTACAGTTTTACAAACATACGCCGCAGTTTGTCCTTTGATTGGCAATCAAATTCATGACAGAAGTTATTCTGTTTAGTAGTCGTAGTTTAGTAGGTAGAGTGTTAGCTTATTAGACGTGAGACCACTTTTCAAACCCCAGATCAGAAATCTCAGAAAAAAATATTCTTCGGTGTCTTTCTGTTAACATTTGTCTGACACAAACTTCGTTCACAGGTGACTTTAAAGCGTAGGGTCTTAATCATGCTGAAACACGCATCTTAGAGGCATACTTATATTCGAGGCTATGAATCATGAAATTCGAATCATTACAATGTAGTTTATTGCTTTCTAAACGCCTTTTACACGATACTCAGACCCAACAACTTAGTAAGGAAATACCCTCAAAACAACAATACTGCCGCCGCCATATTTTACCGTCTTAAGAGTGGGTGGTGGAAGTTCTTAAAGTATTGTTACGTTTTTTTACCTATTAAAAACGTTTTAAATATGAGCTCGTTGATTGCAAACAAAATAAAAATAAATTTGTGTTTAGTTTCAATTACATTCTTTATTGTTCGCGCAATTTTTGTGTGCAACTGTTTACAACTTGATTTATCAACAATAATTTGCTTTGTTCGTTATTCTTCTTTCCACCATTGCGTAGACACTAACAACGTATCTAGATCTTTACAATGCCGATCGTGAAACCACGACTGTTCTCTTCACACGCAACGCGTCTTCACACAAGACTAACTGAATTCTTACTACTCGTTGCCCGCTTTGTCTTGCCTTTTTATATACCCACGTAAACAGTCTGATGAATGTCCTTGAAGTCGAATATTCGTGGCTTCGCCTCCTCGAGACCTCTATCGTGGTTTCATTGTTGTTTGTGCATTTTGTTTACGTTGTTTGTTCTTGCCTTCTGGTTCAGTTGCTTATCTACTATTCTTTCATACACATGGTTTTTGTAGTTTTTATTAATCGTTTTAATGTTAAACGATGTGATGATGACCATTTCCATGTTTGTAACAGTATGAAGACAGCATTCAAAAAATCATCTTTGCCAACAACTACACTGCAGATCTTAGTATTTGTACAGTTTAAAAGCAATTATGATTTAGGGAATCATAGGGGTTTCCAGCAGGGAATTTCAAACTTTGACGGCTGAAAACATCCACGTTATACCATTCAACAACACATGGAAATAATAAAATTTTTTCCTCAAAATAGGTGTTCTGTTATCTCATCTTTCATACATTTTACCATTGTCTTAATTGTTTTACCAAGAGGAATATTTGCAATAAGGTTGATAAATTCATTCATGATTCCATTTGTCCAGTACACTCTCTTATAATATACGTACGTTGACAAAATGCAATATCTGCCGAAAACATTATCGCTGTACCCAACAGAGAGCAAAATAATCTGGAGCAGTCGATTTTACATCGTTCATAGAAACTTCTCATTTCGTATATCTCAGCTTGAGAAACTTGCGTTGTGACTTTGGGCCTGTGTACGTAAAAAGTTCAACTGTCGCAAGAACTAAATGCTAATGATCATAGGCAACGACATGTATTCTATATCATACTTCGAAAAATCATTTATTTCACGAATTGTTAAATTTTTGGACGATGCTAATCCAAATGAGATACAAGTGCGTCATGTTAAAGTCACTTTTGGTCTGAATTGGATGAACTAGACACCACTGCTCGCCACATTGTGCCACATTGGTTATTCTGGCCGATTGAAATTAGGGCATGGTCATCTCACGTGAAAACCGATATCGGACAATATGATCCAGTTAGACTATTACTTTTGGGTTTTCGGTGCTAAAAGCTAACATAATCCATGTTATTTGTGAAATTTTGACATTTCGAAAGCGAAGTCATAACATTTGATCAATTTTATTTTCCACACATTCCATTCCATTCTTTAAGTTAATAAAAAATATCGATTACATATTACACACATTTTCCTTCTATTTTTTGGTAGGAAGAATTTATTGAAAGACCCGATTTGTTGACAGTATAATCAGCAAAGGTAGTGTCTGTATGAGTAAAGCAAGTATAGAATGAGTACCGCTGGAGAGCACTCTCAATGTTACCTTGAATAATAGTATACTTTGCGCTGACTATGCAAATTTTCAACAACTTCACTATATTTGGAAAGAATGTATTCAATTTCAGTACTAGACATTGTCAAACGCTTGAGAAAGGTTAATAATGAGCAAAGAAAATACGTGCGGTAATCACTATAATGATTTGGTTAAACTTTTAAATTTGGCAAATGTATGTATGTATACATTTGAGTAGTTTGCAAATATAGCAAGTGATGCTCACTTTCATAACTTTAAAACGAAAACAAACAAGCTCTTATGAGCCACATGATTAAAAATGCTGCTAAAATGTTAATTTAATTGTTAGTTGGTTAGTTTTTAACTAATTACGTGGCAACATATGCGCTTGAAAGAGTGTATTTTTTTTATTAAACTATGGCTACTGTGTGAGAAGAAAAAGTTTAACGTGTACGTTTTTAATAATAAATATAAACTTTTGTTTTTACACTTTTCGTTAAAAACTTGTTTTTAATATTGTTTTCTGTATTCTATGGTATATAAAGAGTTTCGAATTCACAGTTTTATAATTGTTTGTTTTTTTTAGAAATATTTTCTTTTTTTTTAATTTAACTTTAGTTTTTTTAATATACCGATATATTAATTATTTTGCATAGAATAAAATTAATAAGAGATTTTATTTGTTTGCGGAAAATCCTCTTTTCGTTGTGAAATGACAGTTGCGAGTACTAAAAATACAAAGTGGTATTTAACTACGTTTCTTTTGATACGATAAGATAAGATAATTGGTAATTAAAAAAGTAAATAAATTAAAGGAGTAATGAAAGTTTGACACCATAAGACACAGATCTGAAGAGTAATACGCACATCAGTGAAATCCTTTAAAAGTAAAGTTTTAAAACATCGCTAAGTTCAAAGACTTTAAACTGTACCTTTCTACTGATTACTAAATATACAAAAATTAGTGCTCATTGAGATATTCTAAAAAAATTCCTTACGTATTAACAACCTCTGCTCACTCGGCGAACTTTAGTACAGTTTCCACAACGTCGTGACCCTTAACCCGCCAATGGTGACGCAAATTTGACTTTGATTAATGGTGATGCCGGTCTCATGCACCGGGGTTTTCAACTGAAGATATTTCGAAACGTGTTACTAATAGATAATGTTTTTTTTTTTTTATTTATGCACTTTGACAATAAAACAAAGATATTTAATCATTTTAAGCTCTTTTATTTCAATACTAAAATTCACAAATGTTTTTAAATAGAGCATTAAAAATAACAATGTTTTAACAACACATTTTTTAAAATTAAGAAAAAAATAAAAAAATCACATATTCATTAAGGAAAATAATGTTCATTAGTCTTTCGACAATAGGAACTTTAATAAAAGAACAAAAAAACAAATAAAATAAGCGAATAATAAAAAATTCATACTTAATAATTTCACTTACATACACGGTGACTCACGGTCTCATACACCAGTTTAGAAGAAAAAATACAGAAGTTGTACTCACGAAGAAGTTTTGTCATGAACTGATGGTGGGGGATGTGGAATGTTGCAGCTACTCGAAATCGCAACAAAAAACAATGACGGACAATAAAGTTACACGAATTTTTTAACACAACCGGTCTCACAGACCAACACGTCACCATTGGCGGGTTAATATGTAAAGAAATTACTCTCTAAACTCTCTAATTAGAAAACATATGTATGTTGTAAATTCTATTATTTTCGGATTTATTTTGTCACGACATTAAATTTTTTATAAAAACGTTGATTAAAGAGAAAGAGTACACTTAAGAACACACAGGAAAGCTCGCATTTTAACATTAATACCATTTTGTTAACGCTTCGCAGATTTATCAAATGTCATATTGTAAAGGGTGATATTTTTGCCTTTTTGTTTCATCGGTGAAAAGAAAAATTTGTGGCCAGTGACAAAGCCCAAAATGCATATGTGAGTTTTACATCACTCTCGCTGTTGCCAATACCAGCGTTTTCTAACTACCATTTGTTTCATTGAAATGCTATTCCCTTCAGGTCAGGGTATTCATAATATTCTATATTCATTCTTGGTTTCAAAACACGTGTGGTTTTTAGGACGGAATCATGGACGGAATGACATGTTTTTTTGAAAACATTATCTTAACGTATTGTTATCCATTAAAAATCATAGTTATTCAAGAAATACTGCCAATATTGGCAAATTGTGTTCTCTCAACGAATATAACTCCAGTGAAAATTTATTGTGAACACAATGCTTCTTGCAGTTTGTGGGCCGACGGAATTATATTTCTGACAAAAACTCTGAGAGTACGGAGTCGACTGGGTCGCCACTCATGTATGAAATAAACACGCTCAACGTAAGTGGTGTGAGGAGCTAGATCGTAGCACTAACTAAAGAGTTGTAATGAGCAATGATGTATATTTACTGAGAAATTTTTCCCATAATGAAGAAGTGCCACGTGCAACACAGCAATCCACTCAATGGAATTATTCAGAAGCGAATTTGGTGTGGCGGTCAGTCCCACGTTTTGTAGAGGTTCATTAACCGGAAAGATCATGTGATTTTACACCGAGAGTTTTTATTTCTTCGTGAAGATATGGGAAGTCCCTCGTATAAAACGACAAGTCAACCATAATTATTGCCCTGGAAGACAGTATTACAGCTGTTATTGGAAAAAAAACGACAGAAACTTAAAAAAATTGACAAAATTTAATGAACCATTATGGCGTAATCACTTGCAACATATACATAAAAAGTCATATTTTTTCCACTAAATAAGTATTTTATTTACATTTGCAAATTTCGTGAGTTGTTTTTCACTTTAAAAGCCCAGATGTCAAAAAAATCTCCTGTTACATTTATGTTGGGGAAAACGATTCAGGTGTTGTTAATGTCAAACAAGTTTAAGCGAAACAAAATGAAAAATTGTTGAAATATATTACATGTGAGTGCGTATTTAAATTTTTAAAATTTTTCTCACATTTTGAATTCTTAAAACAATATTTCATACATATTTACAATTTTACTTTCTTCCCGTTTTGTTGCTTTAAAAATTGGATATTTTTATCCTTAAGGTGCCAGGAGTGTTCCTTAGTTTGGGTTTTTTTATGTAAAAGTAGAATGGAGAAGTGTTTTTTGTTACTTATAAAACTCAGATCATTGAAACTTTAAATTGACTTACATATCCATATGTAAATAAGTATGTACATAGGTTATGTCGTTAAATGCACATGGTAACGTTTGTGACAACTTAGTTGTAGCCAATGATTCTATATATTGTTACGAAAATGATACTGGTATTTTGCTTTTAGACCGCTTAAGATTAAAATTATAATTAAAAGCTAAAAAACAAAATAATGCAGTAAACAAACCTGTTTACAAATTATCGTACTGCTTAATATAACAACTAACACCAGAATAAAAAATTGGTAAGCAAGTAAACAAAAATACAACAACAAATACCAGCATAAAAAATTGGTAAACAAGTAAACAAAAATACAACAACAATCACTACAATAATAAACATAAACAACAATGTATACATTTGTAGACATTTCGAGAAGGCGAAGTCATGAACGTTCGTCTTCATGAACATTCATCAGACGGTTTACTTTGCCATATAAAAGGCAAGGCAAAGTATTCGAGTTAGTGAAGTTCAGTCAGTCTTGTGCGAAGACGCTGTGCGTTTGAAGAGAGTAATCGTGGTTACAAAGGTCTGCCGAATAATTGTATTCTTTATGCAAAGGGTATAAACAAAGAAAAGCAATTGTTGCTGTTTACATCAAGTTGTGAACAGTGGCACACAGAATTGTGCTAATAATAAAGAATTAAATTAAAACTAAGCACAAATTTGTTTTCATTTCCAACCTACGAGCTCATATTTTAAACATTTTTAAAAGATGAAAACCTAACAATATTCCACAATAACAATTAAAAAACTGTATATTATTGGCAATTAAAACAACTGATTTTGAAAGGCCTATAAATGCCATGGCCTTTATTTGGTGTTCCACATGATCATCATCATATAAACGAAAGTATAAACAAGAAAGTATCAAATTGTTGTTCACTTTACATTTTAAGTTGTGTTATTTTCAATTGGCCCTATTGCGATGAGTAACATATGAATGAGTTTTTGTTTTTGGGTGTAAAATTCATGCACATGAATACCTCAAAACAAAATGCGTATTCCAGACAATTCACATAGCCATGTGCATAAACATGCATAATGTTTCCGTAATTTGTGGCATGCATACTTTCAATGAATGCATTCTTGTAAGTATGAATGTGCATGAAGTATGCTAGCTTATGGTAGTTGCTGCTAGCTTTTTTCAATTTTTAGTTTCCATTTTAGTTTCTATTCTTATACGAGAATTGCATTTGCATATGTGTCAGTGCGAGTGGTATAATTTGAAATGTAATTTATTGCATGAGAATTATAAATACGTGAGGCAGGAACAGAAAAATAGTAGAAGGTTTGATAAGGCATCATCATTGCGAATCATGTGTGTTCTGTTTATTTCATATACCAAAATGGCACAATTTTGTTACCACAAATTGAAATGGCATTTAAAATTTAAGGTAAATTTATTCTAGAATACCGCTCCAATGACAAATCACATTACTGTTCAATACAGAAGCTCGAAAGGCATTGTTCTACTGTTTTAATACAATGTAAACGTTCTTAGACAGACAGACTTGATGACTTAATTAAAAGTAGTTAAAATTTTTTAGAGTATAAAAAAATAAAAAAAACATCGCATTTTTATTTAAAAAAGTCTACCGAAAGTTAAACAAAAGGTCTATATTTATTCATTTAAATATAAATATAAAAATAATAATTTTCCATAAGCCTACAGTTTGAAGTCTACTCCGAAAGTCGAATTTATGAGAAACTTTTTCATGGAAATTTTATTTGCTCTTAGAGTTTTTGCATGAAAACTGCCTAGACGCAACCATACACCATGTTTTATATATTGCCACACTTATGATGGAACCGCTTCAAAAACTGTCCAGAAGCACCCACCATAAACCGTTCTTTCGCAAACTCACATACTCTTGCACAATGTGTCAATATTGTTACGTTTTTACCTTTTAAAAACGTTCAAAACATGAGTTCGTAGATTGCCAATAAAATAAAAATAGATTTGTGTTTAGTTTTAAGATCGTCAAACCACGATTACACTCTTCAAACACACGTTCCTTTCACACCTACTCATTACATTTCAATTATATATATACATATATATATATATGTAAAGGAACGCCTAAAAAAAGTATAAAAATTTGCTACAAATACGACAGATTTTTATATTTCAATTATTGTGCTATGAACACAATACGTGCAACGCAGCCATTAATATAAACTCTGAGAGTAAACAAAATCGCTATGACATAGTTTCTCAAAAATCTGTCGTTCAGAATTGACTTTAAAATGAAGGTCCAGTTGCTCATGTATAAATATACGTATGCAGCTGCAGACGTAAGGGAAGATATGAGAAAATGACCACAAGCATTATGTGAAAAATTTTACTCAAATACCAGATTACGTTAGAAAACACTTGTTGTTAGGATATCAGTAAATGAGAGAGATATGAAAGCCACTTTTAGAGATACAGAGCTTTCAGAATTCAAAATATAATCGGGTATGTAGCTGTTGTTATAATGTCAGGCAAATTCAAATTTTAATAAAACAAAGAGTGTTTGAGATATTATTGAAATTTTGTATACGTTTGGAAGTCGCGTGGTCTGGTAGGTAGTGTGTTGGCTTATTAGACGAAAGGTCTGTCCCAGATCAGACATTAAAACGAAAATATGAAAATATTTCTTCGGCGACTTCCTCTCGGCAGATTTCTGGCAAAAACTCTGAGAGTAAAAATTGCCATGAAAAGCTTCTCAAAAATCTTTCTTTCAGAGTCGACTTTAAACTGTAGGTCCCGCTACTCATGTATAAAAAACGCACACAACACGAGTGGTGTGAGAAGCTAGGACGTTGTACAATGTGTCAATTGGACCTCCGGGTACTGTACTTGTCACAGTTGACAAGTACACGTCCTCTAACCTAACCTAACCTAAGACCTATTGATGTTATTATGTGTGCAATATATAACATCGTTCAAATCTTCGCCATTGCTTTGCTACTGTTATAATAAATTTTCCGGGGCTCTTGCACATAAATGAGGCTAAATTTAATGTTCATATTGTTCCGTTTTTACCTTTTACAAACGTTTAAAATATGAGCCTGTAGATTGCAAATAAAATCAAAATAAATTTGTGTTCAGTTTTAATTAATTTCTTTATTGTTCGCACATTCTGTGTGTCGTGCTCACAACTTGATGTAAATTGCTTTGTTTGATATTCCTCTTTGCAATCTTTTGCACAAACAATAACAATTACTCCGTTTCAATTGTTCGGGAGATCTTTGAAACGGAGATCTTCAAACCACGATTACTCTCTTCAAACACACTGCGTCTTCACACAAGACTGACTGATCTTTTACTGACTCCGTTGTCTGATTTGTCTTGCCTTTTATATGGCAACATAAACAGTCGGATGAATGTTCTTGAAAGCGTATGTTAGTGGCTTCCCCTTCTCGAGATCTCTGTAAATGTAAACATCTTTGTTTCATAATTGTTGTCTGTATTTTGTTTAAATTTGTTCTTGCGGCGTTTGTTGGTAAATTTTTGTTTACTTGTTCTTCACTTTTTTATACTGGTGGTTATTGGTATATTAGCAAGTGCAATAATTTGTAAACAAGTTTATTATGTTTTTGTTTTTGTAGCTTTACAATTTTAAACCATGTAAATGCAAAACACCAGTATCTAGATTTATCCATTTTCGTGACAATATGTAAAGAAATCATTATTTACTGTACGTCGTAAACCTTCGAAATACAATGAAAAAATAAAATGGTTTTATTTTTAGAATTAGTTTTTTAACATTTAATTTTTCCGGTCTAAGAATTAATTTCTTTTAACAAATTGTCACCTTAAAATTCTCTGCCTTAATGCTGATTTGTTTTGCACAAAACTGAAAACTTAAGTTAATGGCAGAGAAAAATAATTTTTGTTTCTTCCTTTTCTTTATTTTATACAAAATTAATGCTGACATCATGGTAGTTTAAAAGAAACTTCTGTTAAATTTTCCAAAAATTCTTGAGGAAAACATTAAAAAGTTATTTCTTTAGTTTGCTCAACAACTTAAAATGTCTGTCAACAGATTCGGTCTTTCTCTGTCACTCAGTTGTTAAATTGTTCCGTTCTAGTGGAAAGAAAAACTTTAACAATAATGATGATGATGAAGCCGAAAATTAATTTGAGGGGGAAATTTTAAAAGAATTTTCATTTGCACAAATGGGGAAGAAAAAAGTAATTAAGCTGTCTGATTTGCGGGTTGCTAAAAGTGATTGTAGAGTTGTTATTTCTGTCACAGGTTTAATATTTTCTTTTTTAATTAACCCAGTGACATTTCAGTGGATTCCCAAAACTCATCTCGATAATCCGATATGAAAACTGAGAAAATGGCACGTGTAGTTCCATGTCATGAACATATCTGACTATGTTTTGTAAGCCACCTTTAGTCGGTTGAAATCATTCTTAAAGCATTTCACATTAACCTCTTTAGAAGGTAAAGTATGCTCTTCGGGATGCATTACTTAACAATCTACAGTCGATGTATTACAAATCCATGGAAGCATATTGTTGAGCACAATCCCTAAGTTTTCGCAGTGACTCATTAGCATGATCACTAGCTTTATCGCTGTTGTTAACAAAAATGGACTTTGACTAGGTTGCAACCCACCACATCCACGTTCATATGATCGGCGAAGAGATGAATATCGACTTCCATGCAACTTGTACAAATATGAACGTCATCGGCGTACATGTGTATTCTATTATTTACTTACATACTGTAGTCCATTGCTCTTGGCCCAAATTGCCCCTCGGTTCCAGCCTGTCTGTTGGTGCGTCCCACACTGTCGCGATTTCATATAACGAGTGGCCAAAAATAGAAGGAGTAATAGTAGAGTAATGAAATTTGGCACACCTATATTAATTGCTAAAATATAATCATACTTAAAATTTGGTCATTTAAACTCAAAGGATTCGTGTCCTTCCCATATATCCTGAAATTAAAAATTGCTATAACTTCGAGGACAAAAAAAAGATATGTTAATAAAATTTGGTAAACTTATTAGTTTTAACATGCTTAATACATGCTCCAAATTTCGTTCAATTTGGAGCAAGGATACGCCCACCTTAAAAATGTCCTTTTTCAAAAAAGTATCAAAAAAATTTAATATACATATATTTTTTCGAATCGCAAATTATGATTTAAATGTTTTACTAACTCATTAAAATCTAATTTTCTCACATTCCGTATATCCTTAGACAATTTTAAGGCTAAATTTTTACCATAGCTGAAATACTAATTAAACAATATTTTATTAAACAATTTAAAATTTGTTTATATATATTAAAATAATTAAATTTATACATATAAGTGAAAAGACACTTGTACTTGGTTCCTAATTGAATTTATTTATGTTTAAATATAAAAAATCGATGATCTAGAAAAATTCATCATCACTTCCTCAACTCAGTTTCAAACCTACTTTTCCACGTCTGCATTTTGTCCAATTATTACTAATTTTTAAAAGAATGAATTTTAGTTAGTTCTTCTCTATATCTGCTAGAAATCTTTGGATACGACTTTCCACAAATTGTACAATATGATGCAACACATTTGTTGTATCATTTTTCTTAAGCTGCACCCATTGCTCAAAAATATCACGAATCGGCAATGATGTTGACACTAAAAACATTTATAACGCCCACAAAAGCAGTCAGAAGCAGCTGAAATTTATATATGTTAAAGTACATACTTGTGGCAATAAAATATCAAAAAATTTCAAAAGTGATATTGGGTGTTTTTTTTTTAATTCACTACTGAAGTTAAAAAATTTATGAAAATCTTAATTTTTTGAAGACCTGTACTTTGGGTAACGATATTTCACATATGGTTAATATTTGTAAACAATTATAGCATTGTAATTACAATCACATACCTGGCTTACAATTCTATTACAAATAATTTAGTCATTACCAAAAGAATTTTTGAATTTTAACTATGACAAAAATATGTCGTATTTGAAGTTTTCGAACAAATTTTCTATATGCATAGGAATTCTTAACTTTGAGATACAAGAACTAAAAAACTACTCAAAAGTTTTTAAAAAAATTTTACATATCAACTGATAGAAGTGTTTTCTATAAGATAAAGGTAAAAAAATATTAAATTTCCCACATTGACTTTAACCATTTTTGGCCACGCTCGCGACAGTGTGGGTCGCTTCAAATACAGCAATTTTGCTAAACAAAAATAAAAAATACTAATCGCCCTGTTTCGGAAGAGTCCAATCAGCGCAAATGCAAACAATGCTTAATTCGCATACTAAGTATGTTTTATGGACACTTAAGCCAAGACCCTTATATAAAATTTACCAGGTAGCTGAATTACATTTGTTGCGAAGGACAATAAATCTATATTACATTTTCAGAACTAAGTGGTACATTTCTTGAATGAATGAAATTAATAACTATGGAGTCTACCAACATGGAAGCTACATTTGTTCAATGAGTTGTCACCTTTTCAGACTGTTTTTTTCAACTCATCAAGGACAACCATAGACAAGAACGAGTGTTCCCGAAATTAGTTCTAGAGCAGTAGCCAAATGACGAAAATTTTCACCGAAAAATTATCTTCAGCGATGAAGACCATTTTTGGATGAATGGATAGGGGAGCAAACAAAATTGTCGAATTTGGGACGATACCAATTCAGGGTCCATTGCATCTCGAAAAAGTCACTAACGGTGTCATTAATTCGTACTTTTTTTTTTGTTTTTTGATAACGAACTTGGTAATCCATCACTACCTACGGTTAACCCTACAGGCTGATGATAAACAATTTTATTTTGAGTGCATAGCCAGGATTAAGACCTAGCTCCTTACTTAAAAACCACTCTACTGTTTAAAGTCGACTCCGAACGACAAATTTTTGAGAAACTTTTTCATGGCAATTTTCTGGCAATATGCTAGGATGCAGTCGCTTACGAAATACTTTTTCACATATCGTTTTGTTAGAGATGCCTGACCTAGGGTTTGAGCCGTAGCTTCACTCCTTATAAGACAACACATTAATTACCTACACCCTAGAAAGAGATTACCATGGCCTTATTAACTCACAAATCCCCCCTGGTTTTCTTTACCGACGATTCAGTTCCAGAAATCCACAGTGTTCGGCTTATTATGGGGGGTCCACGTTTCGCTGATGATTACAAAATTTGGCCATAATACTATTGAATAACGCCTAATGCTCCAGTGACATTGTCATGCGATTGTGTTTATGATTGGTTATGATTAATTGTGAGCAATCTCCTGAAGTTCAGGACCTGAACCCTTGTAGAACGAAACATTTAAAATTAAACCACTCTCAAATGAACGCCCAATACATGCGGCATCTTCCAAAGCCACAAATGAATTCTTATAGACACCTTAACCTCAATCTTGATTTAAGAGATCGTTTATTGATGCATAAAAATGTATAAGAAGACGAAAGTCGTCCTTTTTCCCCAGTTTCCCCTTGCGCAGTACCCTACCCTCACAGTATGTTAAACATGAAAAAATGATGGAACTTTTTCAATTGTTGATAGGAGTCAACTGACAGGTGGTTGTTAACAGGAGCCGTATTAAGGTTTCGGGTAAGAGAGATACAAAACAATTTTTTTTTTTTCCATCGCTCATACCGCCACATTGCTACATATGATATAAATTTAGCCTGAATGGAATCATTTTAACTTTATCAACTAATGCGTAGCAATTGATTTCCTAAACTGTAATAATGTAAAGTAAAAATCCGGTTAATATAAATCATTTGCCAACACGGGCTATTTTAAACAAAACAAAAAAACATGGCTAATTTGTTATTTTGTTTCCCTTTTGCTTGCTGTTCTCAAATTACAACGAACAGGAATAAGCAGAGAATAAACAAAAATATTGAGCAACTGGTCTCTGTGCCAATACCAAAAGGCAACATCAAACATGTTGCAAATCACCAAAAGTTTGATAAAACTTTCTGAACTGTTGACAAATTCAGCTCAAACTTATAAAACAAACGGGAATGGAGAGTAAAATTACCACCACATGGATACAAGCACATAAACTAATGCTTGTTCTCATGTTGAGGCAACCAGAAACCCACACATAATTATAATGGCTGCTCAATTACTCTGTTAGCAGTGCGGTAGAATAAAAAGGAGGAAAACATTTATGCAAAGCAAAACAAAACAAAAACATGAAACGGTATTACAAACTGGCAACAACAGCTTTAGTTGCTCTCCGAGCGTTAACGTGGACAGTTTTTGTATACATGAGTTTTACGCGAACATTTTTTTTGCGAAGAAAACTTTTCGAATTTTCTTGTTTAAATAAATAAAGTCGAGGAATTAAACGCTTTAAATGAAAGAGAGTAAAGAGTGTGTGTCACAAACCTGTATGTGCAATGAAAATAAAGAGAAAAAAAATTGAATTGAATAAAAGGAAGAGTATTGAACGAAAAAGGAAGTTTTAAAGCAAGTGTCCAGTAGAGGCGTTTAAATGGAAACGATTATATGGACGTTTTCAAATGGTTGCTGTTTGCCAGTTTTTCTTGCATTTGAGTCGCAATTTATTCCGGAGTTTCTTTGTTTTTCTCTGTTTAACGTTTTTTAAAAGTGAATGAACCGTTTGGAAATAGATGGTGAGGTGGCCCATCTGAAAAAAATTTTTGACTACAACCACCGACACCACAATAACCAACAGTCGTTCGAAACAGGACGTCGTATTTAAAGAAAAAATTAAATTAAATTGAGTGTTAAATTAAACAAAAATTCATAAGTGTGAGTGAAAGTTTTTAAAAATTGGGTGACCCGATGGCCTAGTTGATAGCGTGCTAAACTTCAAGCGCCGAGGCCGTAGGTTTGATTCCCACCAGAGACTCTGTTTGTTTATGAGTGTTTATGTTATAAGTTTGCCTGTGATTACTACTCACAACAGAAAAAAGAATGAGAGAATTATTAATAAAAAGGAATTCTCAACAAAAAAAAAGGAAGTGACGAAAAAAATTTTCGCACACTACTATTCTCTTTCCTGTATTCCAGGTCATCTCTTGACAGTTGGTTTCAAAAAAAAAAAAAAAATTAAATCCCTAAGAAAACAAAAATGGATAATAAAATCACGTAGAGATTAAGTAAAGTTTTGTGCTGCTAAAAAAAAAGAAATGTGTGCTGATGTCTTGGCCTTATTTCTTACTTGCAGAAATACTTAAAGGATCATAAGGATAATGTCTTTTCAAACAAAAGAAAAGCAAAAAAAAATACAAAACAAATAAAAGCAATACAATGACAAAAACAAAGGAAAACGTACCAACTAAACTAAGACACAACAAACAACTGAAAACTTTAAGGAAGGAAATGATTTGTAAACCAGTTTTAATGTCTCTTTGCTTTCTAGCTCAACTACAGCAGAAAAACTCTAACAAGCAAATGAAAGAATAAAAAATCTTGAAATAAATAAGAAATTATATAATAAGAAACGGGAAAATATTAAAAAAAAGAAAACCTTTTTCAAATGAGGTTACCATCCACGCGTACACTGCTCTTTAGGTATGGATTATGAAATGCATTATACACTGAAACCTAGTTCAATTACAAATCTGGATTAAAGCTATTGCCTCATACTTTCTTAATTGGTCATTACAATCCTCTAGTCAGAACTATGACCTAGTTTATCACATTACTTATTTTGTGTGTTTTAATTTTATACATGAGTAGCGCGACCGAAAGATTAAAGTGGATTCCGAAGGGCAAATTTTTAAATTTTTTTTCAATTTCATTTACTGTTAGAGTAGTAGTCGCCGTAGTCTAGTAGGTAGTGTGTTCGCTTATTAGACGTAAAGCCTGGGTTCGAGCCCCAGGCCAGACAACAAAACGAAATATGAAAAAAAAAAATATTTCTTCGGCAACTTCCTCTCAGCAGATTTCTGGTCAAAACTCTGAGAGTAAATAAAATTGTCATGAAAAAGTTTCTCAAAAATCTGTAGGTCAGTCACTAGTTTGTCAGCATAAACCAGTGACTTAATACAGCCCCACAAAAAGACGTCCATAGGCGTAAATGCGTACGAACTAGAGCACCAGTGAACAGGGCAACATCTGTAAAAAAAAGATGATTTTGTAACAAATCGATCGTTAGGCGCATTGTATGAAAAGTTGCGGAAATGAAATGTCGTTGATGTTTATTTGATGTATGTATGTTTGGAAATTTAAATCCAGACAGCATGGCTCGGTATTCACAGTAATAGGAGCTCTTTACCCATTTCGAAGGAAGTAAGCGTGTAAATAGCACCAAACAGTTTGTTTTAAGGGGTATAATGGTGATTGGTTAACAAGTATTACCTTCGATCTTATTGTTGCACTTATTTAATCAGAACTAAGCTGTATCACTAAACAGATTTCTTTGATAGAAATGTAATTTTTTCAGAAAATTTCAAATAAGTCTAACCACAAACATACAAGGACAAAGGCTAACGAGTGGAGAATGTTGTTGAATCGAAATTTTAGCATTTCTTTCTAGATTTCCCGCTGCAGCAATAGTACACATCTCGCCGAACTGTAGTAGATAGAGTGTTGGCTTATAGGCAAGAGTCTATGGTTCACACCATAGCTCAGACATCGCCAGACAAACAAAATACGAAAACAATATTTCTTCGGCGACTTCCTCTCAGCAGATTTCTGGCAAAAACTCTGAGAGTAAAATTGCCATGAAAAAGCTTCTCAAAAAATCTGTCGTTCGAAGTCGACTTTAAACTGTGGCTCCTTCCACTCATGTATAAAATTAACGCATACAACATAAGTGGTATGGTAAACTATGTGTGAAGGTCTGACTGAAGGGTTGTAATGTATGCACGAACGCTTGTAGTGCTTGGTCAGCTGGATCTTATAAACCTTTAGATGGAGATCTCGAGGCAAAATGTTGAATAATGTAGATCGTTTGATTTTTAACAGTTGTAGCGAAGACAAAGGGATGTTTTTGTATCTTCCCCAATACTTCTGCTCATAACTGCTATTTTCTCGGTTAAACAATCAATACATTAATAACTTCTGTTTCTGTTATCATGAACGAATGAATGTCAGCTTGAAGACACGATTTGTTGGAGCATTTTTGCTATCGAATTTTGTTCTAAATTTCCTAATTACCTCTTGAAAGCTTTTGCCATTTTCAATACGTTGTTTTTGTAATAAAGACACATTGTTTCGCCGTTCAACATTCTTTATAAACTAACAAAAATGTGTTTAGAATCTGAAAATAAAAGTTTTGAATGAGAACTACAAGCAGAAAATTAACAGCAAAATTAAAATGAGGCCTCAATTTTGCACAGCCTTTATATATTTATATGTACGTATATATTTAAGTTTGACTAACATTCTCTAGATAAATAAATTCGTGAAGTTAAATTCGCTTCCTATTTGTTTTGAAAGTCAGTAGTGTTATTAAGAAAAATTGAGAGAATCCTTCTAAAAGATATCCTTTGAAATACATTTCAGTCAGTTTAGTTTGTCTTTTGTTTCCTCTGCCTTATATTAAAGCAGATATGCTTCATAATCAGTATACACTTACCATGATGTTTCATTAGAAGAAGAGTTAGAAATGAAAGTTACCATTGGCTGTTGTCCCTGTAAATACGCACACGTCCACTCTCACATTTAAGCCACAATTTATGGTTTAAAAATTGTTAGAAATCTACTGTCAGTATTTAGACGGACAGACAGAAACAGGCAGTTGAAATGATAATACTTTTAGAACACAAAAACCCTAACCGGCTACGGTATGGTAATACTTTACTGAAAAGGAACTCGTAGAGAAACTATTACATACACTTGTACAACATTTATGAAATTCTTGAAAGTCTTTCTGACATATATTGCGAGCAAAATATTAAATTTATCTCTAGAACTCTTCCATAATACAATATGAGCATAGCATTGAATCAGTAAGCAAGTGTTAGAGTTGTAACACCAACTATTTTTAAATTTAAATTTAGTAGTTGACCTAAAAACGATAAAGGATAGAAAAATATTACAGACACATAAAAGTCATTACACATACACTATTAACACAGTGTAACTTAGCAATGGTCAGCAACAGTTTAAAATTTTAATCGATTTTAATACTACCAACTAAAGCACTTGTGAGTCAGTCATTGTCAGTTGTCGTACACATATTATTTTCCAGTGTTTGTTTAACAATTCAAAAGATGAGCGTTTTAAATAAATTTGTATATTTAAAATTACACGAGAAAGAGATCTAATGAAGTATAACACTTCCTGGTCAATTTGGAACAAATAATTACCAATAATGGCATTATCGTGTAATACTATGTTCAGATATGCACTTTTATTGAGTCAATATTCAGTTAATTGAACACAATATTTTACGTGTATAGGCATAATAATACATGCAGTTTAGCCGCTTATTTAATATTCATTTAAGAGTTGGTAAACAAAACAGCTGGTTGCTTCAACAGCATTGCTTTTATTTTTGTTTATCGTTGTTGACATTTGAGTTGCCAAATATCAACAGAAAGTGTTTTGTAATATGCGCACTGACAGTGCTGCATTTTAAGTTATAACAATTTGCGTATTTATTGCACAATTCTGAATTTGTAACTTTATATCAAATATTGAGCTCAATAATGGCGTTATTGCGATGTACGCAATAAAGTGCATACTCAACAGCGTATAATCCACATCAATCACTTAGATCAACAGATCAACAGGATTTTCTGCGCTCCAAATACAGTAATTTTTTTAATAGCGTAGCCATTTAACCGGCAATAAACTTCATCACATAACACAAAAATTTTCATCTTCAGCCAATTTCAAATGAGGTGAATTAACAAAAATGGAATGCCAAAAAAACATTGGTGCTTCGCTTCAGGCTGTATTTTAAAAGGCTGTAATTCCCTAGGTAGTCGTATGACAAAGGCAAATATGCTGAGAACGACCACGAAGCGACATTTCGACGAGTATTCAAGAACTCGAGATACAGCCGCAATATTTGTCTCAGTTCATACACTCCGTTGTCTTGCTGATAGCTTTTAAGAGCAAAATTAGTTTGAAAATGATCGATAATTCCATGTATTGCTTGCTCATTGTCATTACAACACTTCTCTTAGAATTACGTATTACAGTACATATTGTTTCATTTTTACCTTTTTAAAAACATTTAGAATATGAGCTCGTTGATTGCAAACAAAAATAAAAACAAATATGTGTTTCGTTTCAATTAAACTCTTCATTGTTAATACTACCTTTATGTCACCGTATACAACGTCACAATACAACAACAACTTGGTTGTTTGTTATTTTTCTCTGCTCACACTCATTGCGTAAATAACAACACTTGTACGTTAGATCTGTATAGCGGAGATCTTCACAACAGCGATCTTCAAACTACGACTGTTTACTTCGCACGCAACGCGTCTTCACACAAGACTGACTGAGTTCTTACTACTCGCTGCCTGCTTTGTCTTGCCTTTTTATATGCTCACGCAATCAGTCCGACGATGGCTCCGAAGTAGAATGTTCGTGGTTTCGCCTTCTCGAGAACTCTATCGCGACTTCATTGTTGTTTGTGTTCTTTGCTTACGTTGTTTGCTGTTGCGTTCTCGCTTAGTTGTCTGTCTCCTTTTCTTCATGCTTATGTTGTTGGTAACAACAAGTTCGTTGTATGTGTTGGTGTAACTTTTGTTTCTCATGTTAATGTTAAACGATGCTTCCATTTTCGTACAACATTTTATGTTGCGTGTGGCGACAGCTACAGTTTAATGTCAATTTTTTGAGAAACTTTTCATGCCAATTTTATTTACTCTCAAAGTTTTTGTTTGAGATCTGCTGATTGGATGTATCCGAAAGAGATATTTTTTATATTCCATTTTGTTCGAGAGGTTTGAATAGTGGCCTCATATCTAATAAGATAATAGACTACCTACTAGACCACGGCGACATCTCTACGCTGATTATTTTGAACGTAAAAATTATTTTTATCAAGCAAAATTTGTCGATGAAGGCAGTTTTAGTACAGCTAAAGGAGAAACATCAGGTTTTTAATAGTTGAGTTGATTTAGTATAACTAAGATATTTTTGCTTATTCCCTCAACATGATCTTTTACAGTATTTTTATTTTTGGTATCGAGAAGTTGTTGCACATTATGTAGTTTAGTGTGAGAGTATAATAAATGCAATTTAGCAATCTCTAAAAAATAGCACACATGTTTGTATATGGAAGTGATTATTTCAAAGGCAGCGCGACAATAAGCAAAGATTCTGCTGCTTTGCTTTCAGACTAATTTCTATTTGTAAACACGACACAGTAAGCACAAAAAAATCGCGCAATAAACTGTTTATTTTTTGTTTGTTTTATTTAAGCTTTGCTGCTACTGCCTTTATTGGAATTCATGAGCTGTTGTGCTTGCTGTGTTGCCTTTATGTTTATAGCATAAGATATCTTTTCATGTAATATGACTAAATTTAAACTTAAGTTTAACTAAATGATTATTATTAAAATAAAATTATAAGGAAAAACAGGAAATAAATCTTTCTCTCTCTCTCTCTACTTATAATTAGTATACTAAGTATGCACAGTACCGAGCTCCCAGCTAATCCAACGTTGTTTTAAATAAGTTGGTATGAAGACGTGGTTATAACACGTCAACGTTCCGAATTTTAAAACGCTTTTAACGATTACCGATTGAATAAGTTTTCTCACAATACAAAAAAGAAAAAGCATCGTAAAATTTTCAAGAGTTCTTTGAAAATATATTAATAAAAACGCAGTGATTTTTTTGCCCTGTTTTCAAGGAAATTGTAAGAATATAAATAGAATGTAAAATATAAAAAAGCAAAGATTTATTTAAATCTTTTGATTTTTTATTAAAAGCCATATTTTCAAAAAGTTAAATTAAAAGAAAAGGAGTCCAAAAGGAAAAAATATCCAGCTCAGGATTATATGCAAATGTTTAAAATGAAAGAAATGAAATTGGAGGGAGAAATAAAAAATAAATGATACTAAAGTGGATTTTTTCTTCTTCGCTGGTTTTGCTAGAAATAAAGTAAACGCGGTTTAGAGTTGGCAGATGGCCAGATTTTTTTATTCTTATTTTTTATTTTTCTTAATAACAATAAGAAATGGAATAAAAAGCAGAAGGAATTCATTTAAATATTTAAAATTAAAAAATAATAATATTAAAAATTCTATAGAAAATAAAATAAAAAATAAAAATTCTATACAAATAAAACCTAAACGCTTTGTAAAAATAATTTTTTTTAGAAGCAGCAAGTTAAGAATTTTAAAAAATTCCCAGTTTTTCAATTATAAAAATCACACTTGATGCTAGAATGATGGGGTTGCCAGCAGTATATACTTAGAGACTACTTTCTTTGTAAAGGTGAATTGGTTTGTTATATTGGTATAGAGTTGAGCCACTGTACTGACTGTGTACTACTGTTTTCCAGAAATGGCTCTGCCAAAGTTCTGTGTACAAATCCGATGAAATTTCTCCACTTGAGTCTCAGTTAAGTTATCAAAATTTGTGAAAATTAGCTTAATTTCTCTTGATATGCCGAGGATCAAGGAAAATTGAAAATCATTTACTAGCTTTTAGCTGGTTTCCATGAACAACGACGTTGTGGTCCACTACGTAATCTGCAATGCATCTGATGAAATGTTACTCTTCAGTCATTCATTTAAGCTGTTTGCTGTCTATTATTTAGTATGGAATATATGGCTATAGGGGCTTTTGATGTGTCTGTGTGTGTGAATGGCAAAATGAGAGCTTTGCTGTTCGCAATTTTTCTTTTGAAGTTGTTTCAAAATTTAGATTCTTTCAAACGAAGTATTTATTCCTATGAGGTTTTTCGAACCACTTCATACCATCATTCCATAAAATCACTCAAAGCAGTATGTGCGTGTGGCAACGTTATTGCTGGAATTTTCTTCATTTCATACTTAGCAAGTAACATGAATACGGGTATGTAGAAGCGTATACGAGTATATGCAAGCATAACAATATAAATTACTTGGTAGCATGGAAACGCATCTTGTTTTCGCTTCATTACAGAAAAGTACAAGTGGCGAAGGAAGATAATGAAATACGTTGGTTTATTTGCCATTTACCTATTGGCTGTCACTTTACTGTTTCAATATGCTTGTTACCCAGTTTAACTTGGCAATGGAGATGAAGATGTTATTCATTACGATATTGATTATTAATTTCTCACTGCTCTTCTTTAGTTTAAAAGCTGCCCCCAGTGCTTTTAAACATTTATTTTCATCTTATCCCAAATTTCTGATTTCAAAATTTAATTGGTCTTCAATTTATGTGCCCTAAACTATCAGTAGAGTTATTGGAAGCATCTTGGCTTATTAGACGTGACGCTACGGTTAAAACCCCAGGTCAGACATCTCCAACACAATGAAATATGGAAAAATATTTCTTCGGGCCCGCCACAACACAAGTGGTTATAGAAGCTAGATCCTAATCCAGGCGAAAGAGTTGTAATGACCAGTTATGTATGCATATATGTATCCATTTCAAATCTGATATATGATTAGGAAAGGTGGCAGATCGTCTGGAGGAGGTTCCACTTATCTTTATATCATGGAGATCGGTCAAGGATTTCAGAAAATTAAAGGTCAGAAACTTTTGCCTTTTTATGACAAGAGGCAAGTCTCTTCCTTCAATACACACCAGAGATCAGCAATGAATCGATTTTTCGCCACTCATAAGTACTCATGAAATTTTGAATATAAGTGAGTCAAGAATATTGAAATTCACCTACTCTGATTCATTAGTACTCACTACAACATTGAGTTATAAGTAGAGGTTTCAATGAGTATGAGTACAACGTTGACACCAAACTCATAACATTCGAAATATGTTTGATTCATACGCCTAATCATTCACATTCACAAATTTAAAAATATAAATATAAATACTTATAAATTATTCCTGTGATTCGAATTATTCATCAAAAGTTACAGTCTTAGTTGTTGTTGTATTTACAAAAAAGGAAGAAAGAAAAGGACAAGGACAAAGACAGCAAGCAAAGCAAACACACAACTTTCTAGTGAGTATTGTAGTGTTCATACCATACGAATCATACTTATTTTGTGATTCTGGTAAATGTTGAATAAAGGAGAGTCGAAATCATCAACATAATGCGTATTGTTAAGTATGAGTACGATGAGTACTTCAAATTTTGAATATGAGTAGTATGAGTATGATATTAAAATAAGTATGAATGCGTATAATTATCAGAAATTATGAGTGTGATTGGAATCTACTCATCTTTTTGAATACTCATTGCTCCTGCAGTTTTCATTTGACGCAAAAACAAAGTCTTTCGTAATGGCTATCAAAAAGGCAGTGGTCCGTGGGAATAGGTATTGTTCGGTGGATAACCATGCGCTTTACGGATAGAAGTGAGGCGGACCACTTTTTACACATATATGCAGAGTCCAGCAGAGTCTACAAATGCTACAAGTAGTCTTCCTCTGCCAACGAGATTGCTTTTCTCTGTAATCGGGTGAATAATATTCGTTTTAATTGAGGCTGCTGGCATACACAGTCGGCTGTGGCATTGGTGTTTGCATACCATTCACGAAATCTGGTTTTATTCAATTTGATTTTTAATTGCCACAATCGTACAAGAAAAATCTTGTCATTAAACTTCAGCCAGACTTACAATCTGATTGTATAGTAGTGTATCAAATAGTCGGCCATTACTACAGTCGAAAGAGTGTTGTATTGTTCTATTGTTTTCATTGTTAATTTTATGCATTGTTTACTAAAAATAATTTAGTTGTTATGGGTCTTCACCTTTTCATTACATTGTTACTCGTCTCGAGATAATTAAGTTCTTTCGCATTTTAACGTTGTCGATGTAGATTTCGATTTCCTTTCGTCTATTTTTCTCTTTTCTTCCTGCATAATTTTTCTAAAAACAACATTCTTCTATTAAATTGCGTTTTCTTGTTAACGTTTTTTAGATTAGAAGTGATGTCTGTCTATCTGTCTGGCTCTTAGAGATGTTCAATTCATTTCATTTGTTGTTATAAGTTTTGTGTGCTTTTTGTTTTAAGTAGGATAGGGTGATAAAAATGTACGGAAAAAAGTTCGAGCCAATTTTTTATTTTACAAGGTATTTTAACTTAAAGTTTTCTTTTTAAATTTAAATTAAACGTTAAAATAGACATTTACTTGGTGTTTACAATACACGAAATACTCAGTGGATTTTGATTTTGTCAATATGAATGGGATTTTATTTCAAATTTTGCTTAACTGAGACCAACATTCAGGAGATGACCTCCATTCTTGACGAACCTTATTCTTGTTGGATTTACCGAAAATACAAGGGGAGTAGTGTGAGGAGTAGTGAAGGGAGAAGTGTAGCCACCGTAGTCTAGTAAGTAGTGTGTTGGTTGTAAGTAGGCATGAGGGTACGGTTCAAACCACAAGTCAAGACATCTCCAACAAATTCGAAAAAATATTTTTTCGGTGACTGTCTCGCACCAGATTTGTGGCAAAAATTCTTCAACCCACAACCCCAACACTGGTCAATTACCAAATTACTAGACTACTACTACTTCCGCAAATTGTAATTCATGGGCGTTACTACCATGAGAAAACAATTTACAATTTAATTTAATCAGAATTCCAACTGTGTGGCATGTGGCATAGTCTTGTTGATGTTGAAGTTGGATATCATCTCACGGTACCGCTCACCATTCACAGTTACGTTACGATTCGCAGCAAGTACGGTCCAATGATGCCACCAGCCCATAAACCGCACCAAACTGTGACTTTTTCTGGATGTATTGGTAGCTTTTGCAATGCTTGTGGCTGATCTTCACTCCAAAAAGGACAATTCTGCTTATTTACGTATCCATTTCGTCGCTGAACACAATTTTTCGATAAAGAAATGGATCTTCGCAGCACTCATTTTGATAATAAAATTCAATGATTTGCAAGCGTTGTTCGTTTGTAAGACGATTCACGGTTAAATTATAGACCAAACTGAAGATACTTGACAGTAAAACACAGCACGAAACGTGCGTGAGCTGTTTAAACCAGTGTTGCCAAAAAGATAATAGCTAAAAAATCACCCTTTAGTAGATGCAGAGGCTCACGACATAATGAGTAATATAGCCAGAAAAATGCGAACAGAATGGTTCTCCTATAATATTGCGAAACACGATTTTCAGAAACTTACAGAATAATGCAGGAATACTATGTGAATTTTCTAACAAAGTACATCTCAAATTGCATAATAAATGCAACATAAAATTTTATGTTTCACATTTTGAATGTGGAATATATTGAAAATCATGAACCTTTTCGAAGTTTTGATAGCTTGCAGCCTACTCGTTACGTTGTACTACAGTGACTATTCTGTTCATCACTTTAAAAACTTCGGTATAGAGGAGTGATTATGTTAAATAGCTGGGCGCCCTGGTAGTCTAGTGGGTAGTGTGCTAGACTGTTGGCGTGAGGGTTGTAGGTTCGATTCCCACCAGAGGCTCTGGTCTGTTACACTACACCGAGCATATGGACAAGTTACTCCGCTTGTATATAATTAGAATATAATTTGTAATTGTATTGTAATTAATAAATAAATAAATATGTTAAGTAGCTTGTTAGTTTATAATGCTTTTATGCACACTACAATGCTGAAAATTTATAAATTTATGATTTCTTTAACTGATGATATTTGACATAAACATTGATTTCATTAAATTTAAGCAAGTACAGTCATTCAAATGCACTTTTTAATTAATGATGATTTCTCCAGTGCATAAAAGTGTAATAAAAATTCAATTAACCTTCATCTTGATAATGCCAACCTGCAAGAAACAAAAAAAAAAAACAAAAATACAACCACAAATAGCTGGCATGTATGGTAGGCATGATTGTAATAATTATTTAATATTTTCAACCGCATAAGCAAAAAAACGCATCATTATCATTGTTAGCATCCCAGAAATCGAATTTAAAGCAGCAGCTGCAAGAATTTCTATAATTGTTTCAAAGCTATATACGTTTAATATTCGGTATATAGGGTGGGTAATTTAAAAGTTTATGTTTAAAATTAAAATAAAATTAAAATGGTTTGAAATTTTGCCAAATTTATTACTTTGTTGTGAAGATGTGGAATATACAGACTATGAAGATACATACATATACATAATTGGTCATTAGAACCCTTCAGTCGGGATTACGGCCTAGGTTCTTAACACCACTCATGTTGTGTGCGTTACTTTTATACATGAGTGGCGGGACCTACAGTTTAAAGTCGACTCCGAACGACAGATTTTTTGAAAAGCTTTTTCATGGCAATTTTTACTCTCAGAGTTTTTTGCCACAAATCTGCTGAGAGGAAGTCGCCGAAGAAATATTTTTTCATATTTCATTTTGATGTCTGACCTGGGCAAGAAATTAAACATTTGTAAAAATCCATTAGATTTGTCATATCATAGCTTAATTCCTAATTAATTTCAAATGAATGGTGTATACTTTCTTTATAATTGAATTTGTAATATATTACTCATACGCATCATATTACATGTACTGATACTAGTTACATTAAAAAGTATGCAATAAAAAATATTCAATTTTGTCATATATGAAACTAATGGAATTGAATATCAGGCTGCTTTCCTAAACGTCTGAATGCAAAGTCAAAGTTGTGTTAAAATCAAGCAGTATTACTTTGCAACACTGAAAAGCAAATTGCATTGTCATACTAAACTATGCAACACTATTGACGTTTAGGAACATATGTTTGCTTTGCATTATTTTTTTATTTTTCAATATCCAAATTTTATTTATTAAAAAATAAAAGGCACAATTCAGTAAGTATTAAATTATAAAGTAATAAAGTTAAAGTAAATAATAAAGATATCAAAAATAATATTATCAAATCTTGCAACTTTTCCCGTTCCAACGACATTTTTTCTTCTTCGCATTTTTATACATCTTCCAATATTTTTTTATCGGACTCACTTTCAGCACGTAAAAATTCGAGAATATCTACTCGATCGCGCTTACGTGAGGTAGGCTTTGGTTCTAAAGGAGCATTTTCACCCGCATCCGCACTGTCATTTGTTAAATCAGAGAATAATGAGTTTAGTGAACCATCCAAATTAGTTACTGGTACTACAACATCATGCCTAGAACCATAAACTTTATCGAATTGCTCGAAGAAATCCCACTTCGTTGAAGACTCCCCTGTTGTCATCATATTTAAATATTTGCGTGCTATGTCATCTCGAGAAAATAAGACATTATCATCTTTCGGAGCACCTCCCCCACTAAACAGTACGTTTTTTATTTTTGGAAGAAAATTCTGGCTCCATTGAAAGCCTGCAATCCATTAGCAGCTTTTTGTATTCATATGTCCATTTAACACTGTAAAAAATATATAATTAAATAATTTTATTACAAATTTAATTTTTCAATTAAAATTATTTATTTACCTTTCTGTTTCCGCCATTGTTTATAAAAAGCATAACCAACTTAAATGATGCACTAGTTGCGTTTATTTGCTTTGCAGCTGAAAAATTTATGGCTTTAGGAATTCAATGCATTGTCAACATTTGCACAGTTACGTTTAGGAATATGTTACGTTGTCGCACTGCAAAGCAACCTGCGTTTAGGAAAGCAGCCTCACTCATACGTCACATATGTATGTACTTTTCATGAATGAATTTTACAAATTAACACTAGATTTACCAAGAAATTTTTATACCTATTTATACCAACAAACCAAAAATAACATTTTGAGTGTGTAAATTTTGTATGTGCTATAATGTTTATAGAATTAATAAACAGTATTGGCAAAATATAAAATTTATAAGAAGTCCAGAGTTGTAATTTAGTTTTCATTCAAAATAGTTATGGCTTGTCACATTTTTTACAAATATAAACCTTTTTTTCTGTGCATTTTCCGCAAACATATTTCTTGCAGACGTCGCCATTATTGGAACTATTTTTGTTATTGCAAAATCCTATTTGGCACCATTTACGTACTGGGCGGGGTGTTTTTTGGAAGAGGAGTTGTTGGACAGTCAGCTTCACTTGCTATCTCTTGACCTGATGACTGATAATCAAAAGTGAGTTCTTTAGCCAAACGAAACAAAAAATCTTTTCTTGAAATATTCTTTCCGGTTGTAATTTTATCCAAAATTCAGGAATTTATTCCGATAAAAGCTAAAATATTAAAAAATACTTGAAGTGGCCATTTTTTGATTCTAATTTCGCACTATATGCCATTAACCATGTCGTGCCATTTGATATGTGACGTTTACACCAAATTTGGTTTTATTAAAACAAGACACAGTTTCAGGTAGTTTCTTGCTGTCGGTATCAATTTTGTGTTTAGTACTCAATAAAACAACTTTCTTGTTGGGCTTACTCGTAAGTAAACTGTAAGTGTACATTCATTTGTTGCATATAGTAATGTTGAAAAACGAGCCATACTATGCTTCTTTTCTTTGCAAATTTTTGGAAGGTCCCGTTTGTTCGAACGTACGGTACCAACCACCGTAGTGTTTTTGGCTAATAATTTAGAAGCTAAAGAAATGCTGGTGAAAAAGTTGTCGGTTATTACAGTCCTACCTTTCATGATATAAGGCTCCAGTAGTCTCATTACTACAAATTCACTATGAGTTTTTGCCAAATTTCGTGTTTCATCTTTTCCTAGATAAGGAAAGCCGTTTACGACGTACTTCGTTTCAACGTCTGAAGCCAGACTGAATTTTATTCCAAACATATTTGGTTTGCTTGGCATATACTGTGTAAACCTACATCTGGCTTTCGTTGGAAATAATTGTTCCTTTACCGTAATATTTGCTCCTGGTTTGAAACAGTTTTGGCTCTTGACAATAACTTTGTTCTAAACAGTTGACACTAACGCAAATTTATCAGTTTGCAAGCGTTGACTCCTTTCATTTCTTTTATCGAAACGAATGAAATGTAAAATTTCTGTTAAGTCATATCTTGGCGGCCAATTGACATCAACATTTCGGCTAATTAAACATGAGATAAGCGTCAAGTGGCACCATACTATTGAAACCAAACATTATTCACATCAATACCAAGGAGAGCAGGTACAACTAATATCGATCATCATTGGTGCAATAGGTGTCTCCATTGACCGTAATGGTTGCGTCGTCCTAATTTTTTAAGAAATATGGGCCAATGATGGCTCCGTTTTCACAAGCCGCACCAAACAGTCACTCGTAATGGGTGCATTCGCTTCTGTAAGACCACGTGTGGGTTTTCTAAACCCCAAATACGGTAATTTTGTTTTTAACGTACCCATCATGACGAAAAGGAACTTCATTTGAGGTGATAATGTTTTTTTGTTTTCTGGAAAAATCGACATCATCATCATGCTCAACCCATTATGTTCAGTAGAGATAATATACGGAATTTTGTGATAGTATAGAATGACATAAGTATTGTCTGATCCGAAATAACCGATGGTTCAAATTTAAACCGATAGATCGCCCACACTATAAATATAAATAACATTCATTGCTGCAATGTGTTTAAATTATTTTATTAATCTCCAATCTTTTTTCGTGCTCTCTTTTTTCGGTCGCATGGTTATTGTTGTTATCATTTTATTAATAATATTGAGAAAAACTGGGAATCATTTCGAAGAGTTTTTTTCAATTTTGTTTAACAATATTAGCATTTTAAAAATATTTCAAACTGTTTTTTGTTCTTTTTCCTTTTTTATAATAAAAGCAATTATAAACATGCAAATATAATTAATTTGTACACAACAAAACGAGTTTATATATTTATTTAATTTTCAAATGACATTTTGGGCGATATGGGTTAAAAATTTTTGTTTTTTGGTAATGAAAATATGTCATAAAAATGTACTGTATGTGATTTTTAAATAGCATGTGCTGCACTTAATGGCTTTTTAATCAATCTGGAATGCTTTTTATAATTCTTCGCCTTTGCAAATAGGTTTTTCTCAAATTAGTCAATTTGTGAAAGGAGTTTTAGAAACAAAAAACCTCTTTAAAAAATTTAATAAAATATGCGGCACATGCATGCTTTCAGACATAAATCACGAACATAAAAATTGTTAAACAATGAAAACAGAATACGGGTGCTTCTAAGACTACAGCTATCAAAAGACATGTTGGTGAAACAAGTGGTTGCAAAAGCGGCATTGAGAACATGGAATTCCAGAAGCTATGGTCATGCTAAAATTTGTGTATGGTTGATCAGAATAGTCCTACCGTATACACGATCCTGTTGATCCTGGTATTGCGACGCGTATACCGGATACTAGTTTATACCTCCCAGAAAACGCCATTTAAGATTTCACTGATGAATTCAGATCGCGCAACAAAGTCGGATGTGCAATCTTTTCAGAACAACTGAACTGGAATTCGGTATCAGAGTATATCGTATGGTGATAAACGCATATTTGTCGAGAGTAAAGCGATCTTTAAATGCCATGAGACCACATCACTGGATTGTCCACGAATGGCAAATGGCTTTGGAGGCGGATAGCGAACCTTGGCTCACAAATAATACGAAAAATCATCAAAAACTTTAATGAAAGAATACACATGTGAAACTAATTATAGAAGTTTTTTAGTTTATATTTTGACCCACAACAACCCATTGCATGTTTCAACTATTAAAGTTTATTTGTTTACATTATTTTACATTCAAGTGTACGTTGGTGAAATTTTTATTACTCAAAGTCCAGAAGATTATTTTTTCAAACGTTTCGACAAAAAAAAACATTCGCTTTGTGTAAAAAGTCAAGAAAGAAACAATTTAAACCACAAGTTTAAAAGTTTAAGATTCGTGTGTACCAGCATGTATGATGAGCAGCAGTTTGTTGTTAAATTTAACAGCTTTTGCACAAGGGGTCAGAATTACTTTTTTAAGATCCCTTTTTTTTAAACAAATTATATAAACGTGTTTAGAATTCGTAATTTTATCTGTAAATAATAAGGCGACACACATATTTGGGCAAGATGAAGACCAAAAGATGTTTTATGGCCACAACACCAACAAAAAAAAATATTGTTAGAAAAATTAAAAATCTAGATACTGGTGTTTTGGTTTTACAACCTTTAACATTAAAATTATAACGAAAGCTACAAAAACGAAGAATAAGTAAACAAAAATGCAACAACGAACACTGCAAAAATAAATGTAAACAAAAATACACAAACAACAATAATGAAACAACGATGTTTACGTTTATAGAGATCGCCTTCAAGAACATTCATTAGACTGTTTACGTTGCCATATAAAGGGCAAGGCAATGCAAACAACGGGTCAGTAAAAGCTTAGTCAGTCTTATGTGAAGACACATTGCGTATGAAGAGAATAATCGTTGTTTGAATATCTCCGTTACAAAGATGTGCCAAACAGTTGACTAATAATTGTTATTGTTTACGTAAAAGAGTGCAAAGAGGAATAACAAAGAAAGCATTTGTTGTTGTTTACATCGAATAGTGCCATTATTTGAATTTCTGCTACAATAGGTACTTCCCTATTGTTCTAAAACTAAAAATTATATGCTCAGTAAACAAAACAGCGCATGTATTATACAAGTTAAGATACTACATGTTTTCAATTTTCTAATTTTTAATATTTAAATTATATAGTTTTAAGGATTAGGTTTAAATTAATATTATACTAAGCCTACATAGTAGGTAGTTGTTAAATAATTTATAATAATAATAATTGTAATAATAATGATAATTAAGCCTACATAGTAGGTAGTTGTTAAATAATTTGTAATAATAATAATTGTAATAATAATGATAATTATCATGATAATGATAATGATTAATGATAATTAAGTTAGATTAAGATTAACATTTTTTCCCAATGATCATTTATTTACTACCGTTAAAAAGTTCTTTACATTTTTTTAATTTTAATCACAAAGTAAGAAAATAATATAAATAATACCAACAACTGATTTCAAAGTCATTTAAAGTCATTCCACTGATGACTTTTAATTGATCTTTACATTTATATTGTTGGTATCCTTTGACATTGAATTGCTATTTTTAAATTTTGTTTTCTAAATTCTTTCTTTTTGTGTTTTTGTAAATTACGGTTTTAAAATTCTGCTACTGCAAATAATTGATCAGGGTTGAAGAAGTAATTAGAATTAAGATATTGATTTTTAATAAAATTGACTTTAACAAAAACAGAACATAGTTCGCAAAATAATTAAACAATAAAATTAAAATAAGAATAAAATAAATAGTGTGAAAATTAAAATATTAATAAATTAAATTTAAGTATTAAATAAATAAAGAATAAAAAAATATTAAAAACAATTAATGTGAAAATTAAAATAATAAATAAAAACAGAAAAACAAAAACCAATAGTGAAAAAATAATAAAATAACTTACATAAGCAAAAATATACTTTTGAAAATGTTTGAAATGTTTGTTTTGTAGAAAAGTGTAGTTTGCATATGTGTATGTGTGTTCTAAAATTGCATAAATTTTATTTATTCTCTCTTTTTTCTAATCCTTGTTTTGTAAGAAATTTGCTTCTGTTTATTGAATAACAATTTAGCAGGGGTTCTTAGAGTATTTTCATTTGGATTATTAAAAGTTTAGAGAGGCCTTAAAAGTATTAAAACAAAATATGAAAATTGTCATAGAATAGAGTCCAAGATATGTGTCACAGTAGCTTAACATAATAATTGATAGTTTCACTGTAAAATCTTTTGATTGGAAAATATTTTCAGGCACTTAATTTGTTGTCCGCTTATATTCAATTTATGCCAGTGCTACACAGTGATTAAACTTTTGTTAGGGATATTGAAAAAGAAAAAACGCCTAATAGGATTTAGTTTAGTTCCGAAATATAAATGAAATATTAAATATAATTATAAATATTTTCTATATTATATTCCCAATATTTTCAGTCATAAATTTGAACTCCATAAAAAGGATTATTAAATTTTGTTTGTTACTTATTATTTTATGATTGAAAAAGAAAGCTGGCAACTCTGTTCGATTAAAGTCAAACATTTTTTGTGCTCCTAAAGTTTTATTTTTAAATTGATTAAATTGAGCTAATATTATCTTTTCTAATCTATTGGATCATACTGTTTAATACAGAAGACTGTAAGTTGTTAGAATAACATCAAATATGTATGGGAAAAGAAATAAAAGTACAAATAATAATAAGAAAATTATTTGTGGTCAATGCAAATTGCAAGTAAAAGAAGATGATGGAAGAATACAGTGCGATAATTGTAAAAAAACATTTCATGATATTTGTTCAACTTTAGACAAACGTCAATTTGATGAACTAGTATGCAATATGAAAGATGAATACATTTGTCATTTCTGTAGCGAAAGTGGTGGGGACGTTAAACAAGATTTAAATGTAATCAAAACACAACTTGCTAAATTAAATCAGCTGGATGAATTACAAGCAACAATACAGTTTATGTCAACGAAGTTTGATGACATACTGAAAGGCATTGATGACAATAAGAAAAAGATTGAAGAAGTACAAAAGGAGAATAAAAACTTAAAAAAAGAAATAGCTGAATTAAAAACATCTGTGAAAATGCTTAACGATCAAAGAGTTATAAATGATTGTATAATAAATGGTTTAGAATGTGAAGAAGATGCTGATGCTGTTGAAACCGTAATGAAATTTTTGAAGGATTTTGATGTGAATATAGAAGCAACTAATATAGATGAAGCTTTCTTCCTGAAAAATAAAAAAGGTTACAACAACACTGCTAATACAGAAACGAAGAAGAAGAAGACTTTGATCGTTAAATTTAACAACAAAGCAACAAAACAAGTAGTAATGTCTATAAAACCAAAACTCAAGGAAAAAGGAAATAAATCTGTATATATAAATGATATTTTAAGCAGAGAAACACTTTCTTTGCTTAATCATGCCAAGAGTTTGCAAAAAGTTGGATATCGCAGTGTGTATAGTCTAGCTGGTCATATTTATGTTAAAAGAAGTGAAATTTCGAAACCGATACTCATTAAACCTTTTGAAGAAGTAGACAACTTACTGGTAGAAACAACAACAAATGGTACTCGAAGGTCGTTACGTCGCGGGAATAATATCGAAGAGGTTTATGATGTTAATAGTGATGAATAGCTATGTCACCTGCCTAATAACTTTTTTTTCTTTTATTATTAATATATTAAGTAGATAGATAAAACATAATAAATACAATGAATTTAAATAAATACTTTTTTTCAATATCGTCTTATGTTACGTTTTTAAAAGCCCAAAATAATTCTTATTTCTGAATTATTTCTGTAAATGTTAGAAGCATTTCCTCCATTACAAAATTTAATCAATTTAAATCCAAAATTGCTGTATTACCTAAACTACCAGATATTATTTGTATTCAAGAGACATGGTTTGATAGCAAAGTAGTACAACTTTACAAAATTCCGGGATATAATGCAGTTCACTGCTGCAGAACTGATTGTTATGGTGGTACATCAATATATGTTCGCGAAGGCATATTATTTTCAGTTGTTACCTGTGAAAGTAAGGATTTTATAGATTCAGTTGTTCTTAATGAAGTGGGTCAAAACTTAACTAAAAAACCTATAAAGCTAATATCATTTTATAGATCGCAAAAATGTAAAATTGAAACACTCTTGGCATATATTGAAAGTTGTCTTACAAGTCTAGCTACAAACCCTTGTATATTTGTTGGCGACACTAATGTTAATTTTATGGATAATTCTCAAGCTCAGGATTTAAAAGATATTTTTCAATGCTACGATTTCAAAAACTGTCATACTCTTATTACACGGCCTAGCAGTGGAACTTCAATAGATAATGTATTTTGCAATATTGAAACGCATGTCAAAATTAATTCAGTTGAATGGACGCTATCGGACCACAACTTACTAAATATAATGATTGACTCGGCTACTAATACAACAGATTTCAGAGATGTTGTTCGCTATCATTGCAATTATGAACTTGTCAAAGAAAATTTAAGTCGGACACTATCTACTGCAAGTTTTATGGATAGTCCCAATGGCGACACTACTTATTTAGTAGAGTCTATAACTAACGCTGTTACCAACTCAACAACTGTTTCTAGAAAGATAAAAGATTTTAAACTCGAACTAACACCGTGGGTTAACTCCAATTTACAATCTCTTATGGAATACAAAAAAGAATTGTTACAAAAAAGAAGAAAAGTGAAAAATAATATTGATTTAAATATTGAAAATAGCATTTAAAAAGTGTATGACAAATTATTACTATGACAGTTTGAATAAAATCGGTGACAATCCACGCAAATGTTGGCAATTTATAAATAAAACGCTTGGAAGAAGTTCCAAATCTGCCATTACTGTAAAGGATGATGCGAATCAGATAATTGATAACGATTTCGACAAAGCTGAATTTTTAAATCAACAGTTCTTGAATTCAGTGGAGAGTTAAGTAACGGAATTTCATATAACTCGACGGATCATTGCAATATGTTTCGATCTTTAAGATACAATCGTAATCAATTTGTCTTTAGTCATATTAATGAAAATGAAGTTTATCATTTACTTATGCATTTAGATATTAATAAAAGTCCAGGAAGTGATGGAATAACATCGAAGTGTATTTTTGAATGCAAAGAAATTATAACACCGCTATTAACTAAAATTTTTAACTCGTGTATTAATCACTCAACATATCCTGATGATCTAAAAATTCACAAAATTATCCCTATCCCTAAAGAAGTTCATGGAAATACACCAGTTCAATTTAGGCCTGTTGCAGTTTTATCAGTTATTGATAAAATATTTGAAAAGATTTTATACAATCAATTAGCAACTTTTTTGTATAATGAAGATTTGATATATCCCAATCAATATGGCTTTCGAAAGGGTTGTGGTACAGATGAAGCAGTGGTAAATGTGGTCAATTATATATGTGATGGTTTGGACATTGGCTTCAATGCTGTTGGTGATATTTTTTATGATTTTTCAAAAGCATTTGATCTCGTAAATCATTCAATTCTGATTGAAAAACTAAAATTTTATGGTATAAGGGGAAGAGAGTTTTTCAGAAATTATTTAGATAATCGCAAGCAGTATGTGCAGATTAACGAAGGTATAAGTTCGATGGTTGCTGTCAGACACGAAGTTCTACAGGGAAGTGTGTTGGGTCCTTTACTATTTAATATTTATGTTAATGATATCAACAACTTGGGATTGTATGGAAAGATTGTAATGTATGCTGATGACTTATGTCTACTTTATCCCTATAAGGAAAATTTAGTTTTTAAAACATTTGGAGAAAGAGATGCATCACTAATAGCTGAATTTTCAAGAGTAAATAAATTAGTGTTGAATCACAATAAAACAAAACTAGTACGTTTTAGACCTCAACCTAGCCGATTTTATGGAGAGAATCCATTGTTTATAGATGGTGAAGAAATTAAAGAAGAAGATTCAATAAAATACTTAGGAATTATTTTGCAAAATAACTTAACCTGGCAAAATCACATCAAATTTGTCCGGTCAAAAGTATCTCCTGCACTCGGTATTTGATTCAAACTGAAATATAAACTGGATGAAAAAACTAAATATTTAATTTTTCAGGCTCTTATTCAGAGCCACCTCAATTATCTTACGCTTATATATGGATTTAAAAGAAATGCTGATCTCAAAAGTCTACAAGTTATACAAAACAAATCACTTAAAGCTGTGTTTAATTTACCGCCATTATTCCCTACTTTGCTGCTTTATAAGGATATTGCCAAACATGTTTTACCAATATATGGTATTTATAAACTACAATTATTGATATATATTTACAAAACCATACATAAAATTGGACATCACACGATCAGTTTCTCTATCAACCAAATGAACTATAATACAAGAAACAATACCAATTTAAGGGTTCCTAGATGTCTTCTAGAAATCACAAAACAAAGAATAGAGTACGTTGGTAGTTTAGAATACAATAATTTGCCTGAACTTCTAAAAAATTGCACATCAATATCGCTGTTTAAAAAAAAATTAAAAGAATTTTATCTAAATAATATTGAAATGCTTCTAATATAGCACAATTTGTTATTTTATTTTATTAATACATACGTATATCTTTTTATAACATATATGTATATCTTTCTTTTTATATATCTATTTTTATACTTAATTTATAAAATATGTTAAAAAACATAACTAATCTGTAGTATGTTGCCAGCGTAGTCTCAACAATGCTCTAGAGGCGCTGAGGCCATATTCTAATGCATGTTTGTAATTTTGAATATAATAAATAAAAAAATAAATACACAAATTATGCTATAATAATAAAATTGGAACACTTAATATAATAAAAATAGCAATGAACTTTTATTTGATGCAACTATTAACATTATTAACTACACTGTTGTATATTTATCTAAGCGTAAAAACTTTTTAATGGACAGTCTTTCTTTTTCAATTTTCTTTTGATTTACCAAAATAAGTTCAAACGACGATTTATTTGTGGAATTTGTTCATTAAGAACTTTTTATAAAGTGGCCATATAAAAAAGGGCAAGACAAAGCGTGTAACGAGTAGTCAGGCAGTCTTGTGTGAAGACGCGCTGTGTGTTAAGAAAACAGTAGTGGTTTGAAGATCTCCGCTGTAAAGGTCTGCGCTGTAAGCAAAGAAAAGTAGCGAACAAGCAATTATTGTTGCATACGTCAAGTTGTAAATCGTGGCACACAAAAGTAGTGAGAAGAACAGAGAAAATAAACACATATTTGCTTTTATTTTTTGTTTGCAATCAATATGTTGTTACAATGAAGTCACTGTAGTCTAGAAGGTAGTGTGTTCGTTTATTAGACGTAAAGCCCGGGTTTGAGCACCAGGCCAGACATCAAAATGAAATATTAAAAAAAAAATATTTCTTCGGCAACTTCCTCTCAGCAGATTTCTGGAAAAAACTCGGAGAGTAAATAAACCTGCCATGAAAAATTTTCTTAAAAGCTGTCCTTCGGAGTCGACATTAAACTATAGGTCCCGCCACTCAAGTATAAAATTAAGGCACACAACATGAGTGGTGTGAGAAGCCAAGCCGTAATCCTGACTGAAGGGTTGTAATGGCCAATGTATATATGTATGTGTTTTGTTACTTCTGTTTATTTATAAGATATCATTAATCCAAAAAAGTGTAATCATCTATAATCGTAAAATTCAAACTGATACCTTCTCAATTGTCACTGTCATCAAATGTTCAGTTGCTAATGACATGGTTTATCACTTTTTTGTATACCAAAGGCCCTTTTTAAGGCCATAAATATTTTAAAAAAGATATTTTAATTTGTATTCAAATTTTATAATATATTGTTACGTTTTTACCTTATTAAAAAATTTTAAAATATGAGTTCGTTGATTACAAACAAAATAAAAATAAGTATGCGTTTAGTTTCAATTAAACTTGTTCGCACAACTTCGTGTGCCACTATTTACAATTTGATGTATCCAACAATAATTTGCTTGTTCATTATCCTTCTCTGCTCACACCCTTTGCCTAATCAACAACGCTTGTACGTTAGATCCATATAGCGGAGATCTTCAAACCACGACTTTTCTCTTCATACGCAACGCGTCTTCACACACGCTACTCGTTGCCTGCCTTGTGTTGCCTTTTTGAAGTCTAATGTAAGTGGTTTCACATTGTCAAGAACTCTATCGCGACTTCATTGTTGTTTGAGTATTTTGTTCACGTTGCTTGTTGTTGTGTTCTCGTTTACTTGTTTATCCCTTTTTCTTTCATACTGATGTTGTTGGTTTACTTGTAACAAGCTCCTTGTATTTGTTAGTGTAGCTTTTGTTAATCATTGTTAATGTTAAACGATGTACACCGTTTCAATTTTCGTAATAATATCGTACGAACGGATTACGTACTATCTTCTCACACCATTTAGGCTGTGTATGTTAATTTTTTACATCAGTGGCGGGACCTACAGATTAAGGTCGACTCCGAACGACAAATTTTTGAGTAACTTTTCATGGCAATGTTAGAGTTTTTGCTAGAAATCTGATGAGGGAAAGTCGTGGAAGAAATATTTTCTTATATTTCGTTTTGTTTGGTGATGTCTGACCTGGGTACCGAACCCTGGCCTCACTTCTAATAAGTCAACACACTGCCTACAAGATTACGGCGACTTTATTTAAATTACCAATAAAAGTACTAAAGAGACAAAACAGAGACCTTAGAGAGAACAATTAAATCAACAATTTCATGGGAGTAAGTGATATGATGTGTCATTAGTTTTCAAACTTTCCAAAATTGTTTATTAAAGTTTTCTTGATAAAGAAAGCAAAAGAAAAATACCCATACAAATAATTTAATTCTGTCTTCTTTTACACAAAAGAATTATAATAAATTTGTATAGACTTTTTGTTTACTTTTTGCCAAACAAAATTTTGTTGATCTGCAACATATTGTTTGGCAACAACAGTCAGTAGAAGGCGTAGAATTAAATATTGAAGGAAAAACTTGTTACAATAATTTTGTTATTCAACAACAACATCATCATATCTTTCCCTCTTCTATTTAACTTGTATTCAATTTCAACTCTTTGTTGGAACTTTGTATCAGTTGTTGAAATGATAACACAGCAACAATAACAAAATAAAGGATACAGAGCCCAGCAGAGTATCATTTTTTGGGTTTTTTTCCCATTAACAATGAAAGTTAAGAAGCAAAACATTTTTAACAGAAAAATAATATTTTTCTATCTCTGGCAGTTATTGAAAACTGAAACGAAAACAAAAAAACTAATGAAAAAACTGTTCACAAAAATATCTTTATCATATACCAACTGAAATTTTGGGTTACGAAACTGTTTTTCCCTCCTTCAAAAAGAGAATAAAAAATTGTAATTTTTTATTAAAAAAAAGGCTGCAAATGGAATTGTGTTCAGATGTCAACTGTTGTGCAAAAAAAGAGGCCTAAAGCTATAAAAACTAAGTTTTATAAAGCCCGGAGGCAACAAATATTGTTGTTAGTGCCAGCAGTAAAATGTTACAATTATGGATGTTATTTGCAATCACATAAAATTTATTGGTATTCATAGGCAAACAACAAGATTGTAGAGTTCAAATTTAAAAAATTTTAAGCAAAAAATATTGGGTAACCAAAAAAGATATGGAAGCCATTGAGGTATTCATTTCATTCTAAAAGCATATACAGTCAAAGTCAAGTAATTCAATTTTAAATTGTTTCTTATAAATTAGCTTGAGCTTCAGTATATTCGAGTGGTTCGAATCATTCATCATAATTTACAGTCTTAGTTGTTTATGCATTTACAAAAGAAAAAAAAAGAAGAAACAAAAAGACAAAGACTGCAACCAAAGACTTTGCTTTGCTTCTAGTGAGTATTGTAGTGTTTGTACGCGAATCATACTTATTTTGTGATTCGTGTAAATGTTGAGTAAAGGAGAATCAAAATCAACAGCATCACGCGTATTGTTAAGTATTTATAGGTACGACGAGTACTTCAAACTTTAAATATGAATAGTATGAGTATGGTATTTAAATAAGTATGTATCAGAAATTATGAGTATGATTCGAATCTATTCAACTTTTTGAATACTCATTGCTGATCTCTGATCCATACATACATATTGGGTCATTACAATTCTTCAGTCTGGATTACGACCTAGCTTTTCACACCACTTATGTTGTGGGTGTTAATTTTATAAATGAGCCGTTTATTTTGAAAGTGACTTAAGTCCATTTATCTTTAATTTGAAATACTTACGGTTTTGCGTTTTTACAAAATTAAAAATATACGTAAGATATAGGGTTGACTTGCAATGTTAAATCACATTTAAGGGATTTAATTTTATACATCCTATTCAAAAGTCGCTATTATTAAGTGTATAATATGACATTTCTTGCCTTAAAAGGACTTAGGTCACTTTCAAAATAAAAATTTGTTTTGTTACAAAAAGTGAAAGAGCTTAAGTCCGTTACATATAGGTTAAAAAATAGGAAAAAAACATTTAAATTATATTTTTAGATAATAGAAATAAATTTAGTAACAATTTATTCGTTAACATTCTCAGTATGCAGGAGTGATTTGAAGTAGTTATGGTGTATACCGCAATAAGTCCATCATGTGTCGGTATTTTAGTGATGTGATGCTTCTTATACTTTCATATAACGATGGCAACACAATATTCCCAAATTTTTTAGGTCTACCCCGACGTGGCAATAAATCAAGAATTTTAAATTCTGCGTTCTCATCCATGGTTGTTTTGTATAAAATTGTATATGGTTCATTTCTTAAAAATCGCATCCAGCATATTTGAAGCCAGTTTATGTTTTCTCCGTTGGTATTTTTGGACCTTTTGTAAACAGCTTCTTCCAAGAGTCTTGTTGATATAAAATCCTCTTGTTTCATTTCATTTAGTATGAAAGTATTACCTTTTCTACATTAAATTAAATTACCTTCATCATTGCTTTCAACATTTTGGGCCGTACTTTTTGACATCGTCAACAAAACGTGGACTTAGGTCACTTTCAAAATTAGGATTTTCAGTATTTATATTATTTTGAAAATGTAGTTGATATAAAATGTCCAAGTATACTAAGTATATTTCAATACCGATTTATTTTTTTGACAGTTCAGCATAAATTATAAATGTCACATGTGCCAACTTGATAAAAGATGAAAATGGACTTAAGCCACTTTCAAAATAAACGGCTCAAATAAGGGGTGGGAGCTAAAATTGAAAGCCAAAAACAGACTTTATTAATGGCAACTAATTTGACACACTTAGCTTCAACATGATAGTCTTGTGCGTTATCAAAGGCCAAAACTTTTATTTACCCTTGTGAACCTATTTAAACCATGAAGAATATCATCTTTCTTTTGGTCGGTATATTCCATTACATTCTTAATTTTCGCTGGAAGAAACCCCAATTTCGACCATATTGGTCATGTTTTTTCTGGTATACAATTTCCATTATTTTTTGAATTTTCGCCGTATAAATAGAAATATTATTCTCATGTTAGCTAGTCATTCCAGTGCCCTACAATAGTTCCAAGCTTCTCACAGCACATATTTTGTAGGCATTAATTTTATACATAAGTGGTGGGACCAACAGTTTAAAGTTGACTTCGAACAACAGATTTTTAAGCAACTTTTTCACTGCAGTTTTATTTACTTCCAAAGTTTTTGCCAGAATTCTGCTGAGAGGGATTTTTTTTTTCATATTCCATTTTGTTGCGGATGTCTGACCTTAGTTTGAACTGAGGTCTCACGTTTAATAAGCCAACACACTACCTACTACACTACTGCGACTACCATAATACCTCGAGTATATGTGCCGCCTTCGATGCCTATTAATGCAATTGGTTTGTCCTAGAACTTTTTTGGACTATGATTCACAGAAACCACTTAGGTTTTTGCTTAGATTTTTGCCTCTAATAAGGATTATAAAATCGTCCCCATACGTTACAAATGTCATAATCTTATTAAACTGGTTGAATAGCATTCCGTTGACGATAAGTCACTATAGCAGTACTGACTTCGCCCTGAGGAAGGTCATTTGTAAGTTCTTTCTGTATATTGTCGTTATCTGGATTAGGATTTGATTATCCTATTGTAGATCAATTTCTTATCAGTTCTTCAGTTTCAATGCTACTTTATTTTATTAAAAAAACTGTTTATCAATATAACTTCACTTGCACACTGGTTTATTACATTGTCACAAAAATGGAAATGGAAAAGCTGCTAAAACAAAAACAATGATAAATAAGTAAACAAAAATATACCAGCGGCATCAGTATAAAAAATTTGAATAATTATTGTTAGTTCATTATTAATGGAGATTCAATAAATAACAATTAATGAAAAAAAACGGAAAAAAGGGGATAAACAAGTAAACAAAATTGCAACAACAAACACTGCCAGAATAAATGTAAACAAAATACGCGAACAAGAACAATGAAACAACTATATTTACATTTATAGAGATCTCGAGAAGGCAAAGCCACTAACATTAGACGTCAAGATCAGTGATCAGAATGTTTACGTTGGCATATAAAAGGCAAGACAAAGCAGGCAACGGAATCAGTAAAAATTCAGTCAGTCTTGTGTGAAGATGCGCTATGTTTGAAGATAATAATCGGGGTTTGAAGATATCCGTTATATAGATCTGTAGAACAGTTGTTATTGTTCATGCAAAAGAGTGTAAAGAAGCATAACAACCAAAGCAATTGTAGATGTTTACATCAAGTTGTAAACAGTGGCACACAAAATAGTGCGAACAATAAAGAATTCATTTAAAAGTCAACACAAACTAACTTTTGTTTTTATTTGCAATCTACGAGCTCATATTTTAAATGTTTTTAAAAGGTATAAACGTAACAAAATTAAAAATTGGTGGAAAGTGAGTATCAAATCGCTCTGCTTCACCAATACAAAAAAATGGAATGTCTTTAAAGCACCGGCAGTTTTATTTAATTCCAAAAGTTTTGGGACCTTTGAAGATCTCCTTCTATTTTTAACATCGAAAACTCACACATAAAGGGATACATTGCCTATCTTAAACCCACTGACTCACGTTACGTTTACCAAAAATGTGAACGCAAACAAGTGGCACAAAGGAACCTGAAAACATGTGTAGCATATCGTTTCTGCTATTGTCTATTTTTGTTGTTTGGCAGTGTGCAATTCACATTTTAATTTCTTACAGAAACTGTTACAACAACTGTAACAGTGAAAAATCTCTTTTAAGCGATACAATATTTTTAGGGTTTTCTGAGGTTTATGTTTCACGTTGAACAATTTTTCCCTTTCATTCGATTTCTTTTGTACTGCAACAAAAATTCTTTAAACAAGTGTACACTAATATACCAACATTGCTAGCATTGTTTTTTTTGTCGAATTGTTTGCTATTTGTAGCAACAACATATTTTACCTGTCTTTTAGAGAAGATTTCCCAAGTGATAGTTTTATATCCCGTTAAGCGAAAGCAATGATTGAATTACTCTCGATAGCATAGAGCAAAAAGAAGGAACCTTTAAGTTAATGAAATTAAAATCAAAATTCAATTTCAAAATGTTTTCAAAATATAAAGTGCTTCAAATGATTTTGAAACGACAATTTGTCTACATCATTCGACAAATAAAATCGTTTTTAAAACGGCACTGTAAACGTGGCATTTTTATTTAAAATGACAGCGAAAATAGTAATTTACACATCTTTAAATACAAATCACTTTTCAAGTATGCTGTCAAATCAAGAATGACATCAATACCGTAGTTGTAACACGTAACGCAACTTTAACAAATCTTCTTCTGGGAATACAATGTGGATTCCAGCGCTGGTCCTAAGGCAGTATTTTTAGATGCTCACTCGTCCATTAGCTAAATTTTTCAGTGCTCAATATCGAGCCGGTATTTTTTCACGCCAATCCCTAAAAAGGTTAAGGCTAATAAACCAAAAAACTGCCGACCAATAGAAATATAATCCGCGGTTTTCAAGGCGATGGAAAGTATGATACGCCATCATGTTATGAACTATCTAGAGACTAAAAATTTGATCAGCAACCGAGTACGGTTTCCATGTGGCCTGTTCTACATAAGACCTGTTGACATTACTCTCAGTAGGGTGGATCCAGTCTTTTCAAATTTTAGATGACATCGAGGTTGTGGCTCTCAATATTTCCAAAGCATTTGATATTCTGTGGCCCGGAATCTTTGGTGTTGATATATCGAAAGTGAGTTTATCATCTACTTCGTACGACAGATTTAAGAAGCCAATTTACTATCTACTATACTGCGGCGACTACTAAATTCACTAATAGTTTCACAATAAATAACGGAGCTGACACAAGTAACTAACGATGGTTTTGGTATGATCTTGTATAGATGAAAAAACTTAACAGTCACAGTCAATTTGCTTTGAGACTACGTAAGATGAGATTAACGGAGAGGAAAGTTTTGTTTTGAGTTTGATGCAATCGAAGGACAACTGTGTGTTTTGTTGCCAATTTATTGTCCAATTCTTGATATTGCCAAATACTGTCAACAAATTTATATTTATACTTCTAACAAGTACTTCTGAACTTTGACAGTTGATAACGACCATCTTGTTTAAGTTACATCTGTCATAATAGTTGTAATTTATTCAATCTGTTTTGGAAACCATCATAGCTGACCCTACACAGAGCGAAAACTGCCTAATAAAATCAAGAAGATTTTCTCTACGAAACGTTTTTGGAGTGAGGGGTATTACAGCAGAAAGAAACGAAGATTTTTTCGTAGAGATTTCTTATTATTTTTATGTGATAAATCTTTTTAATTTTTTCAAAAAGTAATACACATACATTTAAGAAGAACACTTGTTATTTACCATTTTTTTACTCAAATTCCGTCACTTTTGCCACAAAAAATACAATCCATAGAGAAAAACTTATTGATTCTATTGTGTTTTCTTCTAAATTGTATAAAACAAGAATTTCTTATTAATTTCATTGGGCTACCTAATCAATTTTTTCAAAAAGGTTTTTCTTATAGACTTCATTAGGCTACTTAATAATTTTTTTAAGGAGTATGCCTTATTGATTTCATTAGGTTTCTATTTGATCATGTGTAAATTATCTTATTAATGTTTTAATAAGTGACAAGTAAAGAAGTGGAAAAAAGTAATAAAAATATTTCTTCTTAAAAAAACAAAGTAACAAAGTAAACAGAGTTCAAATGAAAATATTGAATTGTTTTAATTTCAACAAAAAAAAGTGTTATAAAAGACGGGAAGGAAAGTTATTTTCTCGTTGGACTAATGTTGAAAAAGAAAAATCGATGATTATCCTGTCACTGCGGACGAATCTTTTAAAGATTTGCATAATGGTAAAACTCCTTAAATTAATATATGTACATCTTTATACGTCTATCTTTCTCTTTCAAAGATAAAAATTTCGAGCAAAAGTGCTGGTTGCAGTACAATTGCAGTTCATGGGAACAGGTGCTTTCTTTCTGGAGGAAAACAAAGAAAAATAGAATTGATGAGATACAAAATGCCAAATCTTTGACGAATATTTTTCAAGAGTGGCCACGATATAATGATTTCTTAGGTTATGTAAAAAGCAAAATCAATAAGTATTATTTGAAAAAATAAAGAGATAGTCTTATAAAATTAAGAAGATAATCTTTTTGAAAAAAACAAAAAGAGGGCCTAATAAAATCAAGAAGAAAATCCTTTTGAAAAAAACAAAAAGAAAGCCTAATAAAATTAAGGAGAAAACCTTTTTAAAAAAATCAAGAAGACTATCTAGTAAAATCCCTAAGTTTTCTTCTTGATTTTTTCAAAAAGGTTTTCCTTATAAAAACAATAAGAATCTCTTCTTGAAAAAAAACCATAGAGAAATCTTATAAACTTTGTTCTAATTTACTATGTATTTATTAGGTTCAGTTTTCTCTGTGTAATTTGGAAAAATCTTAGAAAAATGATCTTCAGTGGTTTGACACATTTTTTGGACGAATGGGTGCGTAAACAAACAAAATTGTTTAATTTGGGATGATACCCACCCACTTCTGTTACTGTTCGTTGTTAATTTTGGTCTATCGGGGTCATCGGCATTTACGAGGGTTGCCTTTTATATTTCGGGATTAGAGAACAGAAACAAATATTAATCATCGAAAATCGCTTTATTGTTTTTCAAAATATTCCCCATTAAGGTCTCTACCCTTTTACATGCGTTTTAACCAATTGTCGAAGCCTTTTTTTGAGCGATTGACAAATTGTGTGGGATCCAACGCGAACAAATTTTTTTGACACTCAAATGTTCATGCTATATTGAATGTATGCTACTCCCACTAACGTCTATGGTTGTATCATTCTCACGGTAGGACACATGACGATCTTGCAATATCAGTTGGCGCACAGCATCAATGGTTTCCGGAACAACAACTGATTTTTTACGACTTTCACGAAATTTGTCTTGGAGTGAACTACGACCTCGGTTGAATTCACAATACCATCGATAAACACTGGTCCTTGATGGAGCTTCATCGCCAAATATTGAATTAAGTTCATCGATGCACTGTTATTGAGTTAATCCACGTCGAAAGTTGTAAAAAATAATTGCACGAAAATGTTCACAATTTAATTCCATTTTTTGGGCGAGATGAATCTTTTAAGTTACTGTAAACACAAATAGCGCTCGTATGTCAAAACGTTCTGAGCACGTATAACCTCAAAAATGTCAAGCTTTACGATAGAACTGTCAGTTGGCAGATTACAATACTAGGGTTGCCAAATCCCGAAATATAAAAGGCAACCCTCGTATTCATTGCGAACGTTTTTGCTCAGATTATCCTTGTCAACAACTAGCACTGTAAGTCAGTGATTACCAACTTCTTTTGCCCTGAATTTAATGATATGAACTCTATTAAGATGTGGTTTCAACAAGACAGGCAACAATCCACCTTTCATTGTGCAGGTGGATGTAAACTGGGCGCATAACTCGTGTGGTTTTACTTATTCTTGTAGGGTTTTCTTAAATCGCAGATATATAACACTATCCAAAGCTGTTCTAAAAGCCAATTTGTATTATTTGATCACGTTAGACTTATTCTTGTGGGTTTTTCTTAAGTCGCAGATATATGCCAATTGGCAACATACTATAGCAGTCCTCAGAGCTAACATAAACCAAGACATCCGTCGAATTCAGCCCGATTTATGCGCCAGTACTCTACCCATAAAAGCCGCGAGAGACATACATATTTCGTTTGTCACATGATTGAACCGATGTGTCTTTAACATTATTCTTATTGACAAAAAAATTTAACAAATCTTACTGACATGAACCTCTAAGATACGATATTAAAACTACGGATTTCTTAAGAAAACACGTTTTCCCATAATTTTGCAACACACAATTCCACTCCTCACAAAATCTAAATGGAAATAATGTTTTCAACTATTGTATTTAGATATACGAATAATTTAATTTTTATTTCAAGCATACCAGTTAAGTAATGATTAGTAATTTAATTTTTTTTTTTTTAATGGTGAAATAATGATTACAATTACAATTATTTTTGGTTAAAATAGTTGATTACGATTAGAAAATAATCAAAAATTACTCTGGATTACTGGCGATTATTCTAATAATCAAAAAGAATCAAAAGTAATCCCAAATTAATCAAATTATTTTCAATAATTACTTTCAATTCTTTGTTGATTATTACACTAATCGCTTAGTAATCCTGATTATTGCATGAAATGTTTGATGGCCGCTTAATTAGCCGAAATTTTAATGTCAATTGGCAGCAAAGAAGCTGCTATTTGAAATTGCTGGACTATTTTCTGTGGGACGCCATTAAAGAAAAGTGTTATGGCGATTAACCAGAGACAATTGAAACTTTGAAGGCCAATTTTCGTGATGCCACGAAAATTGTTCCGAATTGTGAGACTAACCGCGGCAGCTATACAAATCAAATAATAATCCATTTCCAATAGGAACAGTTGTAGTTCACAGCAAAACGATAAACTTATCAATATTTCCAACCGCTTTTGTTTTATTGCATTTTTAAATTTAAAATTTAAATCACCAACTCGTTGTATTTATTCACATTATGCTCATATTTAATATGTAAAATTCATTCATGACAATTACATATGTGACGTATGAGTGATATTTAATTCCATTAGTTTCGTATGTGACAACATCGAAGATTTTTTATTGCATACTTTTTAGAGTAACTAGTACCAGTGCATGTAATATGATGCGTATGAGTAATATATTTCAAATTCAATTAAAAAGAAAGTATACACCATAAATTTGGAATTAATTTGGAATTACAGTGGACGTTCACTAGTACGAATTATATATTGTCAGGCCCTTTCGTAATACCGAAAAATTCGTATTATTGAACAACGCATTTTTATGTCCCAATTCAAATAATTCACATAAAATATTTAGATTTTTTTAATATATACATACATATATATTTTTTTATATTTTTGAATTCATTTTTTGTACTTAAACAGGCATGAAAGAACATACTAATGTATGTACATATAAAATATAATATATACATAATGAAGTATTATCCTCATCGACATCATCGTCCAATTCAATTTCTTCATTTGGATCATCAAGATTCCATTCAAATGAATCAAGAAAACCAAATTGTGAATTTGGAAAATTTACATGTAGTAAATTGTACATTTTGGAAATTGTTCTTATCTCCTCGCTGTCAGGCACTACTAATAGTGGAATATCATCCTAGTCCTCAAAATTGTCATCGCCCAAAATTTTCTTTCAACATTTCTTTATGGAATCACTGCATACTTGTTCCAGGCTAAGGCAACCAATGAAACGGTTTCAAATAAAGTGGTTTGTTTGAGGGACGTTTCTAAATTTTCGTTGGAACATACAATTTTTGACAGTAAACTGTTACGGTAATTTTAAGGGCCTAATTGCATTCTGGTCCATGGGCTGTATCAGCGGAGTTACATTGGGGGCATATACATTACCCAAATCTGTCCATCTTTAGTATCATGAACCAGTTCATCTGCCGGTGGATGACTAGGAGCGTTGTCTAATATTAGAAGAGCCTTAAAAGTTTTTTTTCTTTTAAAAATGTCTCTACATACATACATACATAGATACATAATTGGCCATAACAACCCTTCAGTCAGGATTACGGCCTAGCTTCTCACAAAAAATGTCTCTACTTCTTATAATTCTCTCTAATTCTTATAACAAACCACCATTCATACTATCGAATAGAAAAAATGCCCATCTTTCGTACTATAGAGTAGTCAATGCAAAAATTTTGCCATTCGTATTATTGGAAATTCGTAACAAAGAGCGTTCATACTACTGGACGTCCACTGTAATTTGGAATTAAGCTATGTATTATATGACAATTCTGATGTACATATTTTTAAAAATGTTTATTTTTTCGAGATATCGTAACTTAAAAAGTATATACAAAAACCACAATTCTAGGCTATATTCAATAGGTACTACATCATGGCCTGCATCTTAATAGCCTGTATCTTCCACATCTTCACAACAAAAAAATATATTGCTGTGTAGCATTATCGACCCGATTTTGAAGGCCTTCATTATTCCTCTTTGTTTTCAAATGCTTCTTTTCATTGCAACATAAGCAAATCATAGGATTTTGGAATAAACAATATCAATAAAAATTTAAATAAATATATGGCTTTGGTTTTAGTTGCCTTAAAAAACACAAATAATAAAAAAAAACTCAAAAGTATAAAAAATTTTATTTCAATTTGAAAACAAGCACATACCCCCACACAATTTATACAACACAATCAAATGCTTGTTCAATTGTTGAGGGGAAAGGTTTAGCACATTGAAAACTCGAAATCCAAATCAAATAATCTTTTCACATTTGAGACACACTCTTTCCTTTCAACATTTGCATAAAATTGTTTTGTTTCATTAGACCAATTGTTGTGAGTCTGTTGTTAGATGTGTGTGCGTGGCAAGTATGTGATTGCGTGGAGAACACACACACAATGACAACAAAATAACGTTTTAATAAGAGGAGAAACTCTAAATAAATTTCCGAACTCTCTGTGATTCCATGTGTGGTAGCAGTATTAGGGGTTGTTGTACAAAATTTAATTTAAAAGAAAATTATCAATGTGTTGGGGGGCGGAGAAAGAGAGAAATTTTGATTAGAACTCTGAAAAAAGCATTATTGAGTGGGAGAGAAAAATAATTTAAGAAATAAATTAATGCTGTTGACAAATAAATCCTACATACCATATGCATGTGAAGTTAAAGTCCTTATTTAATGTAGAAGGTCGCCGTAGTCACAGATATGCTCTAACCTTTATGAAGTCCTGATGAGTATCTAAATCATGTCAACGTCTATATAAGTCTGCCTTATCCATTATGTAGTGTACAGACGAATTTTGATTATATTTAAACAATGTTGGACCGAATGATAGTCTCATTTTGGCTCTCCTAAAGTATAAGAACATACGTACGCTCGGTAACAGAATCGTTTTTCGCTACTCATAAGTATTCATAAAATTTTGAGTATGAGTGAGTCAACAGTATTGAAATTCATTAATGTGATTCATTCGTACAACCAGCAAAACAAACACAAAACCTTCTAATGAGTATTGTAGTGTTCGTACGCGAATCATAATTATTTTGCGATTCTTGTAAATGTTGAGTAAAGGAGAATCGAAATCAACAACATCATGCGTATTGTTAAGTATGAATATGATGAGTACTTTAAACTTTGAATATGAGTTAAAATAAGTATGAATGCTTATAAGTATCAAAAATTATGAGTATGATTCGAATCTACTCATCTTTTTGAATACTCATTGCTGATGTCTGCTCAGCAATAATTTACGCAACAATTGTGCAGAATAGCCCTCTAAAAATTTCATTCTACCAATAGTCTCTTTTTTAATTTGTGTTTTTTTCCATTATGTACAGTGAGCGTCGAAAGAAACTACATATATAGAAAAAAATATACATTCACATATTAGCGTTATTTTTATTTTAAAATTTTTTTATTCTCAGTTTTTTAAATTAAAAAAAATTCGAAATATTGTCAGATTTTTTCGGTGATTGTTAGAATTTTATCCATAGTGTACAGCTTCTATTGACTCTCACTGTATGTTTGTTTCTACGTTGCAAACTAACAATTATTATGTTATTATGCCTGTGGTTAATGTTGGTCTAAATAATTGTGTATTTATCTTTCTGACAGTTTTTCTCTTTGTACTTTGCACCTCTTATCTCTCAATATCTCATTCCTTTTTATTTGTTTTAAAGAAAATTTCCCTCATTTATTATTTCCTATGGTATCTGTTAGAAATTGTTTGAGAGAATATGAAAGCTAATGTGTTTCTGTAGTAGAAGATGATTACGATGGTATCTGTTGTATAGTGTTAGTGGTAAATAGGATGCCATGAATTTATTATAGCCTATCTTTTGCTGTTCTTGCAGCCATTTCTAGTCTTCGGTGGCAACCGCAACATGGTCTTAAAGAACAAATTTTATTATGGTTTTATAAGCGAAAAAAGGCAGAAAATTATAAGAAAATATATTCGAAATAGAGAGCCAGAAAAGTAAAATAATGTATTCTAATACACAAGGGAACACTATCATTTATAATTTCTGAAATTATTCTTTTAAAGCTTAGGTTGTTAGATTACAATTGTGTTTAATTGTTGAAAAAATTTTTTTGTTATTGTCTTTAATATTTAACAAGAGCAAAAAAGTGTGATTTGGTTTGGATGTTCTTCCAGCCAGCTATAAACTTTAATACGTTTTTCTTTAAAGCAGTAGTTTAAAACGGCAAAAAAAGGAAGTCAATTCTATTGAAAAGATAGTTAGGTTTACTATCAATTTCTTTTTTTGAAAACATCAATTTTTTGATAACAAGAGCAGGGCATTGATATGGGTTAAAGTATGATATCCTCTTTCGTCCTAAACCTAAAACTAAAGCAGAAACCATTTGCCTGAATGACACTACTTTCCGAGAATCCCTGTTGTGTAATAGGTGGCCATGCAATTTAAAGACTCGTCACGCAGAGACTTGCATAATTATATACGTACCCTCTTGCTGTCATGAAATTGAGCCTCCCTGTAAAACGGGTGTATAATAAACAATTTAACTGAGACAATCCGAATACCTAGCGTTGTAATGACGAATTATGTTATGTTATGTAATCCCAGTACCTATGGCAGAAATTGCGAGCTCCGTGCGGGCTCTGGCCAGCTCATCATGCAATTTCTAACCTTAGAGTTACATTTGGATGATCGGAAGTTTCCCTAAGAAACTCTCTGCACTCATGGTCAAGGATGAACGTTGAAATAATTGTAAGAATTTTATATGCAGTGTTGTAGTTTCTGGAACCATTTTAAATATTTCTACAAATAATTTCATATGGAGAACACTGATAATAAAGGGGTATACATTTCGTGGTTTTTTTTTTACACAATTATATTAAAATAATATTACTAATAGCATTTAATTTTTTTTAACTTTTAAATTCGAGTAAAGTTTTTAAATGCAAAATAAACACAAATTTTTAATGTATATGTTTACTATTTGTTGTGTTTGAATCTACAGCTTATGACTTTGTCTTGATTGGTTGATAAACACCAGAAATGCATTTTATTCAATCCTTTTTTTCCAAAATAAATGTTAACGGTAAATAGATTCTATTATTGACCCAAAATTATATTTTCGATAACATCTGTGAAATCTATTTCATTCGAATTCTCTACATTTTGTGACGAACGTCTTGCTCTTGTAATTTTGCTTGAGCCATAGCCAACATACGTTTCTTCCATTTCTCATAGTCTTCTAACTCTGTGCGTACTTTATCGCCGCTATTTAGTTTTTTTGAGCAGTTATCATCATTTTGTAGTGCTTGGGGTTCAGTATTAGATATTTTTAATTTGTTATCCATGGCATCATTATAATGTTTAGCAATAAATTTCTCCCATCTTTGTTCCAAATGCTGCCATTGTGCAGGTCTTAGATTACTGAATGGAATTAATTTTGATTTGGACACCTTTTGCTTGCACAATTTACAAGCCATAAATACTGCCATGGCTGCACAGTCAGTCGATGTAGATATCCTGTGGATGACTGACTGTCATTGACTGCGATCTTTTTGTAAAGCTCTAGAAGGTCTTCAGCTTTTTTGGCTACTTGACTAAGACTCAATTGTATGCAGATATCGTTAATGCCCACTAATTTATTAAGATCTAACAACTTTTCAAACATTCTTTTGTTATTGGCATAATGGGATTTACGCAAACTGAATAGTTTAAGTGCTTGTTCCTTATCAAATGAGATTCCCATTAGATTAGCTGCAATATCCGCACATAATACAATTTTGCCATATTCATTTATTTCAAAAGTATGGGACTGGAATTCGACATCTGTCAAACTAGTCTGACTAGTTGAAAGTCTGACATTGGCGAAAATGGATCGCTTAACTATCACACAACGCATAAAAATGATCAAAACCTACTACAAAAATGGTGATTCTGCCACAGCCACGTATCGTGCTTTAGGAGGAGATTATGGTTTACGCAAGCATTTGGCAAAATTGTAAAGAAATTTGAACAGACTGGAGTGGTTACAAATATAGAAGGGCCTGTGCATCATCGTTTCGCTCGTACACCTACATCCATCGTTTCGTTCCGCTGAAAATATCGCTACTGTAAGTGAAAGTGTTGCCGAAGACTCGAATGTGTCGATTCCTCGTCGTTCTCAGGAATTATGACTGTCTTACGACACATTATGGCGTATTTTGCATTTAGATCTACACCTACATCCATATACAGTCCAGCTCACGCAACAACTGAAGCCAGCTGACCATTCACACCGTCGTAGATACGTGGAATGGGTGCTTCAACAACAGGCGGTGGACGGCAATTTTTCAAACAAAATTTTCTTCAGCGATGAAGCACATTTCACACTCGGTGGGTATGTTAATAAACAAAATTGTCGTATTTGGGATACTGAGAATCCTCAAGTAATTGAAGAGAGGCCATTACATCCAGAAAAAGTCACTGTTTGGTGCGCTCTTTGGTCCGAAGGTGTGATTGGACCTTACTTCTTCGAAAACCACGATAGAACGACTGTCACCGTCAATTCGGAGCGTTATTGTCATATGAAAACCGACTTTTTTTTGCCTGCTATTGAAGAAAACGACTTGGAGAATAGGTGGTTTCAACAAGACGGTGCCACATGCCAAACAACTCGAGCGAATATGGCTTTATTGTAAGAGACATTTTCTGGCCGCGTATTTTCCCGTCGTGGCGATAACAACTGGCCACCAAGATCATGCGATTTGATAGACTTTTTTGTGGGGCTACGCGAAAGACCATGTTTATGCAGATAAACCTTCAACTCTTGAGCACTTAATAACCAACATTCGTCAAGTTAAGGCTGAGATACCGTCCAATATGTGTCAAAAAGTGGTCGAAAATTACCTCAAAAGAAACCAACACTTCGCGTGAAGGTCATTTAAACGATGTAATGTTTCACACATAATGTCAACGTTCAAGCTTTACAATAAAAAAGAAATATCATGAAAAAAATATTTTATATGTGTTTTATATACGTTTACTTTTGAACCCACGAAATGGATAACCCGATACTATTTCGAAAGGTTTTCATGAAAGGAAATTTACGTTTGTTTGTCAGCACATTTAAGAACATTCTTCAATAAATCTTAAAAAGTCTCTCCGTTTATTGATCCCTCTAAATTAAATTCTATACAAATTCGATTTTATTCTCTTAAATTATTATCACCAATAAAAATATGAGTTCAAATTTCAATGTAAAGCAAGGGCAAGCCATGCCAATATTTCCTCATGGGTATATCGTTAAGGAAATTTTATTACAGTTTAAGAATTTTCCTGAAAATTTTATCTTTATGTCCGGCACAGAAACGTCTGTATTTAAATTGGCTGTTGCACAGTCTGGCTTGTTACTTTTTAAAAAATAAAAATATGAAAACATTTTCTGTTTGGAACACCCCTTTTCAATGCTGACACATTAAAACACTTTCAACAAAAATGTCCTTTCGCTTGGTTTATCAATGTTAAAAGCGCCATTAAAATATAAAAAGAATAGAAATTATTTTTAACGTTTGCTAACGAATTTTATGCTTAAAATGTGTAAAATTCCTATAAAAATAAAAACAAATGGATTCATCAAAACACGTGCTCATACATGGGTACATAAGTGCTCATGATGGTTCTACCATCAACCGCTTTTAATGTAAATAAATACAGACATCTGACACGCTGTGATGGTCATAGAAAAGGAAATAAATTTTATGGCATAAAATACAGAAGAATATATCGCATAAAACAAAGGTCGTTTAATGCATAAATGGGTGAGGGACAGTTCAACAAAAAAATAAAAAAATATATATTAAAAATATAAAAGAATGGAAAACATAAACTTGTTTGTAAATTTTAAAAATACTATACATACATAACATACGTACACAATTGGTCATTACAATCCTTCAGTCAGGAATACGACCTAGCTTCTCGCAACACATACTAATTTTATGCATGAGTGACGGACCTGCAGATTGAAGTCTATTCGTAACGAAAGGTTTTTGAGAATTCCTGGCAATTGAATTTAATCTCAGAATTTTTGCCAGAAGTTTGCTAAGAGGAAATATATTTTTATATTTCGTTTTGTTGGACATGTCTGGCCTGTAGTTTGAACCGTGGCTTCTCGTCTAATAAGCCACCAACTTAGTCTTGTATTTTTCATTTCAACACAACACAACAATTTCAACTAGATCCAACTATTGTCGTGCTGTGTCTTACTGCACCTTACATATTACAAAACCGACTAAGCTTTCTCGCTGCACTTCCTCGGATATTAAAGAAATTGCCTCTTATACTGCTATCCTGCACGCGTATGAGACTTTTATCGCAAAACATCAATGAACTTGTATAATACAGAATTTTCGTATTTGCCCGTATTGGTGCTATATAAAGGGTGATTTTTTAGCTATTACCTTTTTGGCAACAGCTCATGCACGTTTCGTATTTTGTTTCACTGTCAAACATCTTCAGTTTGGTCTATAATTTAACCACAAATCGTCTTACAAACGAACATCGCTTGCAAATCATTGAATTTTATTATCAAAATGCGTGCTCCGAAGATCCACTTCTTTATCGAAAAGCTAATTTTTGGCTCAATGGATACGTAAATAAGCAGAGTTATCGATTATGGAGTGAAGATCAGCCAGAACCATTGCAAAAGCTACCAATGCATCCAGAAAAAGTCACAGTTTGGTGCGGTTTATGGGCTGGTGGCATCATTGGACCGTACTTCTTCAAAGATGCTACGAATCCTAACGTAACTGTGAATGGAGAGCGCTACCGTGAGATGATATCCAACTTTTTTTTGCCCAAAATGCAAGAGCTTGACTTGCATGACATGTGGTTTCAACAAGACGGTGCCACATGCCACACAGCACGCGTAACAATGGACTTATTGAGAGGCGAGTTCGGTGAACATTTTATTTCACATTCGGGGCCGGTCAATTAGCCGCATAGATCGTGCGATTTAACGCCTTTAGACTATTTTTTGTGGGGCTATGTTAAAGCTCATGTCTATACAGACAAGCCCGCTTCAATTGACGCATTGGAAGACAACATTGAAGCATTTATTCGTGAGATACTGGCTGAAATGTTGGAAAGAGTATATAAAAATTGGACTAAGCGGATGGACCATTTGATGCGCAGTCGCGGTCAACATTTGCATGAAATAATCTTCAAACATTAAATTATATGGACCGTACTATCGATTCAAATAAAGATTCCATGCATTTTTCTGAATTTTATGTGTTCTTTTTTTTTAATTTTCCTATAGCTCTTAAAAAATCACCCCTTTTTAGAGTGCTGTAGAATCCACAACAATTGACATGATATACTTTGTTAACCTCAAGGCCGTTGGCCCACCAGTATTGCGCATTTACTCAAGTCCACGGAATGGCTTCTTCATTTTCTTTCAGTTTTTCTATAAATTGCGGGACCTTCAACTTTCATATTATAAAACTGACTCAACTTTTTTACGGCTTATTCTCCAATATTAAAACAAAACGACAAAATATTTCCACTGAAGACTCTTGGTAGCTCAAAAATCTGTCGTTCTAAGTCGATTAGGTCCCGCCACTTAAAGTTAACATACAACATAAGTGGTGTGAGAAACTAGGTCGTAATCATGACAAAAGGGTTGTAATGACCAGTTAAGTAAGTGAGTAAGCCTGCTGTCGAATCAAACAGGAATAATGCTGTTGCATGCTAAAGAAGAATCCTTTCGCTGATTATTATTCTATTGCTGTTCAATTAATTTTCAGCTCTATATTGTCTCTCCCATGCTCCTTTTTAGAATTTTAATTATAAACTATTTAATTTGAAATGCTTCACATTGCTTCACACTGCAATAATGTTCTAGTTCTGTTTTTAGTTTTCAATTAACGTTTTTCTATTAAAATGAAGAGAAATAGCAGAATAGTTTCCATTTGAATATTTTTATTACCTTTTTCCCACATTTTGAAAAAATAATTTCTTTTAATGGCATTAAAATACGAGTGCTTTTGTATTGTCTGTACTTTACTGCCACTGCAGGTTTAAGTACTGCAACAATAGCATCAAGTTAATTAAATGCTACAGGTGATAATAACGTGTTCATAAAAGTGCAATATTAAATTATACATTAAATGAATAGAATACCCCACACTATCTAAATAGTTGGAGAGTAAAGAGGATTTGTATAGAGTTTCTCGATGGCATGTCATAATGTCCATGGACATTAGGACACTTTCACGATGGACATTACGATACTTTATAGAGTGTCATAACGTCCATGGACATTATGTCACTTTTAGGCACGTCATAACGTCCACGGACATTATGACATTGGACATTATGACATGCCACCGAGTTTCACTATTTGTTTTTCCAACAGAGACTTCCGAACTTTGACAGTAGTAGTAGGTTTTTATAAAATGGGTTTTCTGTCTGACCCTAAAATAAGTCGGAAATCTATCTTAAGATGGTTCATGACTTCCTTATCTGGAGGAATTGTTCGAGAGTAGACAAATATCATCCGCATAATCCAAATCCTCGAGTTGGAGGGCTGGACTCCTTTTTATTCCTCTTATCACCGAACAGAATTCGCTCATGACATCATCCACCACGATGGTGAATAGCTGAGATGATAACGGGTATTCTTGTTTTACTCCAGCATATGTGTGAATTTATTTATATTGCCGTTGTAAAGAACTGACAGCTCTGAATTCTCCTATGTCTCTGACTATTCGTATTATCTTCTATCGGGGGTACTCCTTTTCTTCTTAATACTTTCCATATGGCAAATTGTCTTAAGGGTTCCAAGGCTACTTTTGAAATCCACACACAGTAGGTAAAATACGTAAAATGCGCACAGTGTTGGATTGGTTTCAGCAGCTTCTATTTGGTCGGAAACCTGCCTGTTTATCTCGTAAATTTTTCTCCTTCTTACTTTATTCTGTTAAGCAGAGTAAATCCTCTCCAGTTCTTTCAATCTCTCAATTCGCATCCACTTTTCGATAATTTAACAATGATGCCTTTCTTTTAGGTTGGAGATAGCCTTTATTTCCCCTAGATTGATGTTAATTTAGCCCGTAGAAGTTCATCTGTGAACTGAGAAATTCCGCTGCTATTCCAATTTTTCATAATGATAATGCAGTCTGTCGAATAGTAAATAGAATGAGTGAACGAAAGAATGGTTGTTCTCCAATACTCTGACGAACAATCTTTAGTTTCATAACAACTGAAAGTAGAACACTTTCCAAATCATTTGTGCCACATTTACAACAACAATTCGTTTGTAAAAAATAATAGTAAAAAAGCAAAAACTACTGTTCTTTACAGTGATATTCTAAAAAATGCTTCATGCCAGTGATGTTGTTATACAGTCCTTACAATCTTGATTAAGTCAATGCAAAATGCTACTACTATCGTTACTAATAATTGCTGCTTATTTAGTAGTTTAGTATGACAAGAAAAACACACATATACAAACACATGATACAGACACAGATACATATAAAGGGCTATCCATTTCGTGGTTTCAAAAGTATGGGACTGGAATTCGACATCTGTCAAACTAAGTTGTGAAACCAATTTTTTTCTTTTCTTTCACAACTTTTCAGTTGAAAGTCTGACATTGACCAAAATAGATCGCTTAACTATCACACAACGCATTTAAATTAGCAAAACCTACTACAAAAATGGTGATTCTGCCACACCCACGTATCGTGCAAATTTTCTTCAGCGATGAAGCACATTTCACACTCGGTGGGTATGTTAATAAACAAAATTGTCGTATTTGGGGTTCTGAGGATCCTCAAGTAATTGAAGAGAGGCCATTACATCCAGAAAACTGTTTGGTGCGCTCTTTGGTCCGAAGGTGTGATTGGACCTTACTGGCTGAGATACCGCCCAATATGAGTCAAAAGAATCAATGCTTGCAACACTTCGCGTGGAGGTAATTTAAATGATGTAGTGTTTCACACATAAATGTAAACGTTTAAACTTTGCAATAAAAAGAAATATCATGAAAAAAATATTTTATATGTGTTTTATTTACGTTTACTTTTGAAACTACAAAATGGATAACCCTATATATGTAAAATATAAGAAATGATATGTAAAAATAAAAGAAAGTGGAACGAAGAAAAAAGACTGTAATTCTGTAACTCTGTCAGCCAAGTGCAAAAACTCATAAATTCTTATTTAGCAGACACAAATTTTAATGAGCACATAAAGAATATTATTTACTTTTGTTGGTGCTGTTTTGTTGTCCTAGTGTCGCTACTGTTGGTGGTGCGTGTTGTTCGTACATACATATGTATATAGAAGTTTTCTCTTCTCTTCATGTTTTACTGTTGGTAGCTGATATCTGGAAGAATATCTGTGCTCAGGCTGTCTTCTAATATATTTTATCCCATCAGATCCAGAAAGATTAAATTTACTTTCACTACTATTGGTGTGGGGTAAGTTACTTTTGTTTTTCACCGAAATTCTTTATTTTATGGAATTTATTGGTAGGTTCGTTTTCTTATGACGGAGTTGATCCGTTGGTGAAAATCGATGGTATTTTGAATGCCACTAAATACTGTGAGATCCTAGAAGAAAATATGCCCCCACATCTTCTGGAAAAAATACCCCCAAACAGCATATTCCAACAAGACAATGACCTGAAGCACTCTAGTCGCTTGGTTCGTAACTACCTAAGCGACCATGATGTGCAAATTTTGGATTAGCCGTCACCATCTCCCCTTAGAAAACCTATGGGAGACTTTATATCGGGAAGCTAAGAAGAAAAATCCTTCAAATTTGGCGGAATTTGAAAAAATTTTGAAGTCAGAATGGGGAAAAAATAACCCTACACACCATCGTGTCCCTAGTGGATTCTATGCCCTCCAGACTGCAAGCGGTAATAGAAAATAAAGGCTACGCAACCAGTTATTAGTTTTAAGTATATTTTTAACCAACATTTTGTAAGAATTTACATTTAATTTGAATAAAGTTCCATTTTTTTTGCTCGCTGAAATTTGGCACTCTTTTTCTTAAATCTTAAAATAAAAATAAGTGGATAGAAAAGTTTTGATATTGTAACCTGTATTTGTTAACTAAGTTTGTGGAACATAAAAATAAAAAAAAAGTTTTTAATTTCCGTACTTTTTTTTTGAAAGAGGCGCACATAAAAATCAATCGGCTTAGCGTTGCATTTTTTATGCTCGCTACTGTATATACTACTTGACCATCGCGGTGTTTTCTAAGCAGACGTCAATGTTTGATGAATGGCGGGGTTTTTCCTACAAATATTTTTATTTACTTTTACAGCCATGCAGCAGTTAAGTCCGAACATAATGTCAACGCCACTCTATGTTTATGAATGCTGAAGATATCTTAGAATAATGTGGGATCATTCAAGGGTATCTACACACAAAAAAAAGACTGTAATGCCAAGATAATTTGACTTTGATTCAAATAGAATTTACATTCGGATTGTGCCCAACAACATTTTGCATTTGTGTCAACAATTATGTTTCTGTTGTCCCAAAGTGTAAATTCATTGTAGACAAAGTTAAAAATGTTGCCTAAAATGTCATATTTGTTGCCACAACGGTTCAGTTTCTGTTGTCGCAAATGCAGAAATAGTTGCCTCAACAGTTCAATATACTTTTGTCGCAAATGCAGAAATTGTTGCCCCAACAGTTTAATATAATTTTGTCGCAAATGCATATATTGGTAAGGTATATAATATAAATGAAAACATTATTTTTAGTTTGAGAATATTTATTTAAAATTCTTGCAATTTTAAGTTTATTGTTTAAAATATTAAATATAAGCTTTTCTTTCTCAGCAAGTGATCTGGCATCATCTTCCCACTGAACCAAATTGTTTATATTTATTATATGGCCAATCATATCCTTTTGTGCATCAGGTATAGATGGTTGATCCGTGGAGGAGTTATAACTGCATGTAGTAAATAAAAGAAATAAAGATGTCGCGAATCTGTTAAAACATTTTTTCATTCAATAAATTAAAGAGAAGAATATGTCTCATGAACTTACCAAGATTTTCTGCCGATTTATATATTTCAAAATTCCATCAATTCCACATCAATAAGTTCAAATCTGTTAGGGTCTTTGTATCTGGGTCAAGCTTTTAATAATTCGTCCAGTGATATTTTATTTTCTTTTAGCCGATTTTCAGATGTTTGCTGCCATATTTGTTTCAAATTGTGTACTAGCCAATTTTTATTAGACATGAAGTTATTTTAAACATATAAAAAATAAAATAATTATAATAATTTTTTCATAATTGTACAATAGTATGTATTAGCATTTATTGTCTATTCTTATAACAGCACGGTAACACTATTTTGTAGCAAAAGCGTTTAAAGATTTTAAATATACATAGTTTATGTATAGTAACTTTTGTTACAAGCGTGCAAAAAGTTCATAAGAATGTACAAGTAAATGAACAAAATAACCTTACGTACCTTATTCTGATTCCGCCACTTTTGCAATTCATGGTGAAAAATGATAAACCCCCTTCCTAATTTTGAAAATATTTCGTCGATGTCTTTTGAATGCATTATTTTCAAAATATCGACTTTGTTGATGCCGCATTCTATGAATGTAGAAATTGTTTCTATTATATATTATATTCATTGTTGAAAGCAATGCAACCACTTCATTGGATAAATCCACCATACAAACTGTTTCCTGAAAAATGTCTTCCGACATTGTTGTTTGTTTATTTGAAACACTTTAATTTTTATTTTAATTATTTTAAAACTAAAAAGCTCATTTTTAACTTGTTTCACACCGACAAACTACTCAATACTGGTCCGCACAACTCTACCAATCATGTCATTTCCAAATGCACATTTTTTACGACAACAGTAATATTATTTGATTAAAAAAAATAAATATTTTATGGTAACAAAAATTATTATTTACTGCAAATGCAAATCATTTACGTCAACAGCAATTTTCAATGTGCCGTTATTTCAGAGGAAAACCTTTAACGACAAATGTTATTCTATTTGCAATAAATAATTTTACTGTTAAAAAAACTCAAATACTTTCATGTTGTTGCGGTAAAAAAAATTTTGTTGGAAAATTTCTTGCGACAAAAGGTTTTCATTTACTCCAACAAGTTTTTATTCACCCCAATAGCAAAATCATCAAATGCTGAAATTATTTGCCGTCACAATATTTATTTTTTTGTGTGTATTATAAGAGTTCCGGGACGATAACCCTATATCGCTAGAAATTCCATTGTAGATAAGCTGGCCACAGACGGTACAGAGCCTGAAAACTCCGATATATTACAGGGTATAGGTTTTTCAATTACTTCAGTTAAGTTGGATATTATCCGCTCCTTTTTCACGGAAGATCAATCTCATGAGCAGAAAGAGGATATTTGCAATATTCCAAAAACAGTAACCTGTAGGCACAGACATCTCGAACGAAACGAAATATAAAAAATTATTTGTTTAGCGACTTTGAGGCTCTGAGAGTGAAATTAAATTGTCAATAAAATGTCTCTCAAAGATCTGTTGTTCGGAGTCGATTTTAAACTGTAGGTCACGCAACTGATGTATAAAATTCACACACACTAGATGTATGGTGTAAGAAGCTAGATTGGAATCCTGACTAAAAGTGTTCTGATGACCATTAAATTTAAATAAAAGTTTCTCTTTATTGTAATAGATCGAAACAGAACATTGAAACAAAAGCCACGATATACCAGTGCACATATATACTGTTAATAAGCATCCTTTCCATTTTTGTATGGAGAAGAATCGAAGCAAAATTGTAGGCAAAGGCTCTTACATGAGCCTTGAGGGAGGAACGAGAGTTTTTAAAGAAATACTTCGAACTCATTGGAAGAATGCCATCAAAAGACTTGTTGTTCTTAGTTTATTGCAACAATGTAACATCTTTCATAGTACAAACAATTTTTGAAGTAATTATATGTAGTTATTCCCCTGGGATAATCTCCACAACTGCTATGTTGTCCATAATCGTATCTTACAATATCGATGAAATACCAAGAGTCACAATAAAACCAGAAGCTTATTTATCTTGTTGTACCACGTCATAAGCAATCATTTCATTGCTCTGCTGTTGGTTTGTTAATAACGCAAGAAAAGAGTGATGAATTGTCTTCTTTTGTGATGAAGACTAACATTGTGTTTCAACGCAAATGCTTCAATTGAGGTTTTGGTCAATCACACTTTCTTTTCATTCCAAGGCTACTGCCAAAGTAAACGTTTTTCTGTTTTCTTGGTTTTTGGGTAAAACAAAGTTTTTATTACTCATAAGCAAACAATAGTGTGTGCATTGCTTGGCATTGTTTTTTCTTTTAAAATAATTTCTTTTCCATTTTTGTTTTCTGTTTCTTTCATCTAATTAATGAAACTCTTAAGAAAATGTCTGTTTATCTTTCCTTTTGTAGAAATGTTCGTTTAACTGATTTTTTTTATTTGTTTGTATTTTTCATGAGTTGGTCCCTTGATTATTCAAGTTAAACATTCATGAACTCATGAACATTCACTGTGGCGCAAGTTCATCTGTCACCTACAATAATTTCGTCATTTGTTTTTTTATGTGTGTGAGATTTTACTCTCTTGTGTACGCTTAGCACTTGTTTGCTTTATATGTACTGTTAAAATTTAAGGCCTTTCTTAGTTCATTTTCTTTTGCTTTTCCAGTTTCTTTTGTATTTTAACACATGCCAGTCTTAAAGAAGAAAGTTCATATTTTCTTGTGTTAAAAATTTAAAAAATGTTCATATTTTCCTGTGTCTAGCTCTTGTGCCTTTTGTGTCTGCCACAATATTTGCTTTTTCTTGGTAGTAAGACGTGTTGCAACAAAGTACAATATTTCGGATTTTTAGCATTCAGTTGATGATGTGTTTGTGGTATTTCTCTTCTCGTGCAATGCCAACATTTGGTGGCTTTTCTTTTTATTTGTTATTATTTGTTTTTTCTCTCTGATATTCACACAATTTTATTCGTGTTTGTTTTTCAAAATCCAACTGCGACAACAAGGCAAAAATGTAAAGTTCTGGTTACAATCATTAAAGTAGCAAAAATTACAATTAAAAACAATCTAATCATATTCAAAAATGGAAAAACAACAACTTTATTAGGGCAATCAAGGTTACCAAGCATGGCAACTTAACAGTGATTAAATGGTTACAAGTCTGTTACATGTTCTTTCAAGTTTAAATTTATTTTGATGATGCGACTGTATTTTACTGGTGATGTAGTGGATCACGTATATTTATTCGCATAAGTCCCAGATATTACAAGAATCTAAAGAAACAAATCTCATAACATTAAATCGCAGATACCCAGTTCACATCAGAATTTCTTGATAATCTGCCTTAGAAATCGTTGCTTCCGCGCTCCAGATGAAACCGTGCAGTTCCCTTAGTGTACATTCGACACCATGTAAACGTTCTGTCACCCAAAAATCGATGACGTCTGTTCTGAAGTGCAAGCCACTAGCATAAAACGCGTTGTACCAATTCTTTTTCCTCTAGATCATGGCAGCTGCTGAGGTAATCCTGGTGGGACACAGTGCCCCGTTAAAATTTTAGTCAAAATGAGAACCGTTCTCTTGTCGAACTCAAGTTGTTCCCTGGTTCCCCTGCTGTCCACTGCTGGACGCAATAGTTTTGAAATTTGTTATTGGACCACCAACGGATTGTTGAATTCCATGCTGCATTTCCAATTTAAAAAATATTCTTGTAGAGGCGCTTATATATCTCCGATCCCTTCCGTGCCAGTTCAAAATCTTTGATTGCTGATTGCCTTCCCACACATATGATCAAGTTCGGACGAGGTAGTACTCCGGTTTCAGCCATGCGTGCAGCTTGGAATACGCTGACTTGTTAGATTATCTATATGACTCGTTCAGTGCCAATTTATCGGAATAGACCGACAGACCCAGCTCCATATTTCATTTTTGTGTCATCGGTTAATATTGTTATATCACTGTCTCCGATGACAACTTCAGCAACCCATTCTTCCTATATCGAAATGTGAGTTTTCTATGTTTATTCGAAAATAGTCTCTGGTAGCATGTAGTCACACCTAAAATGTGGGTGATCTGATTTGCATTTGTATTGAAAGTAAGCCGAATACCATAAGGGTTGGTCGCGTATAATTAAAAACAAATATTTTTTATAGGTTTTTTCTTTTGTGTCTCTGTTGATTCAAAGCGAAAGCTTTTAAAATTTTTTATTACCAATATTTTCTTTCCATCCTCTAATCTGTTGGAGAAAAGCCATGACGTTAATAAGCTGCTACGTTTTTCCAACCCTTAGTTTGTTTGATAAAAGTTTTCTTTCACAATGTGTTTAGACAATCAGTGTTTTTACAATCAGTTTAGAAGAATGAAAATAATGTAAAAAGCTGGTTAGTATGACGATGACAAAGAATAAAAAACGTTTAAAAATCAAAAATTTGCAAATAACGATGGCAATATTTTCCAGTTAGATTAGTTAATTAGACCGTAATCGTTGCTCCGTCTTCATTTTTAAAGAATTGTGGGACAATAATCCCTCTACTACACAAGCCGCACCAAACGGTCGCTCATAATGGGTGCATTGGCATATGTAAGACCATGTGTGGGTTTTCTGAGCCTCAAATACGGCAATTTTCTTATTAACGAACCCACCAACATGAAAATGATTTTATCCGAAAAGATAATTTTTTTTGTCTAAATCGACAGCACCGTGTAGTTTCTTGTTTGCCCATCTCTTTCAATAAGTCCCAACGTTGATCAAGTATAAATCGAATCATTACATTCAGTGGAGATAATATACAGAATTTTGCAACAGAGTATTATTACGTTTTTATCTTTTTAAAAACGTTTAAAATATGAGAATCGGCGTTTAGGTTTAATTAAGCTCTTTATTGTTCGCACTACTTTTGTGTGCCACTGTTTACAACTTGACGTATACAACAATTATTGCTCTTCGTTATTCTTTTTTACTTACAGCGGAGCCTTTATAACGGAGATCTTCAAACCACAACTCTTCACACCCAACGCCTCTTCACAAAAGACTGACTGAATTCGTATTACTCATTGCCTGCTTTGTCTTCCTTTTTTTATGCCCACGTAAACAGTCTGATGAAGGTTCTTGAAATCGAACGTTCTTGATTTTGCCTTCTCGAGAACTCCATCGTGGTTTCATTGTTGTTCGTGTATTTTGTTGACGTTGCTTGTTGTTGCGTTTTCGCTTACTTGTCTATTCCCTTTTCTTTCATACTCATGGTTTTTGTTTTTATAGCTTTTGTTTATCATTTTAATGTTAAACGATGTTACACCGTTTCCATTTTCGTAACAATATAATGACATAAGTATTGCCAGATTCGAAATAACCGATGGTTCAAATTTAAGCTGATAGATGGACCACCCTACCTTTCCTCTTACCAAACCTTTATATTTGCAATAACAGTCAATAAAATTTAAAGACTTACACATACTTTGCTTTAGAATTGTTAATCAATGCTTCAAGTAATTGCGATAATTTCCTTCCTTACTGTTTTAAAGAGTAGGTTTTCATAGTTTTTGTTTAATTGTATAAGAAAATTTAATTTTTCCCTTAAATGATTTCTTTGATATTTTTATAACCTTTTGCTTGCAATGATGATTTAATGTTAGCAATTATTTATTGTGCTGCATAAAATGGACACATCAGAGAATACCTTGGTCCGTTCCTCCCAGACAATCAATTGTAGCAATTTTCAGCCAAAGAAAGAAACATCTCTGACACCTACGTTTAAGAGAAGAAAGTAACCAATGCCACTTACAAAACCTACTTTTGTTAAGTATTTGAAAAGATAAATGGATTCTTGTATGCTTAAATGCACTTAAAAGTACTTAAATGCAGTAACACATGAAAGAGACCAAAACGTTGTGTATACGGTAGATGTAAATACAGGGTGTATGAGAGCAATCTTAAAAGAAAAGCTAGCCCCTACACTTAGTAGTACAAACACAACCACTAATACCATAGTGTTACATACACATTAAACCCCTAATTGTAGTGTATACTAACACTAGAACAATATTGTGACACAAGTACCTACAGAGGTACAACAATATTGTACAAATAACAATTTAGAGAGTTTTCTTGAGAGTCCTCTTGTTTTTTTTTTTTCTTGTTGAAACACAAACAAAGTAAATCATGCTCATGGAGGTAAATATGGACTCTACATACACGCACATGCATGCTTAAGGCTTTGTAACCTTTAAAACAGAAAACCAAATATATTTATAGTATGTAAGGAACACATACATACAAAAGCAAATTTTGTGTCACCACAGTTTCGGTTTGTTTTTGCTTCACGTTTTTTTAAATGCTTTTATAAAATTTAAAATACTGTCATGCAAGTGAGAGCAGTTTAAGGGTATGGCAGAAAGTAAAACGATTAAAATTTCTAATAAATTTAAAGTAAAACTACAGATGTAAATAGCACTGTATTACTATATGAGATTAATCTAAAATCTAGAGGTGTTAACTTAAATACATGACTGAAATCAAAAACAAAAACTAAGAAAGACTAGTGGAAAATATGTAATAGAAATGCTTTAAAGCAACGAATGAATTTACGTGTGCGGTGTAGAAGTGTCATACTACGTCGACCATAAGATCTATTACACTACTTTCAATCTACACAGGATATCTCATCAATGTCTTCTCTCAAATTATTGCTCTGATAAACTTCAGAACGTTACTTAGTGTCACCAAGAACAATTTACAGTCCAGCACTCGATATGTAACCAGAAGTTTCATTCTGCTTCACAGCTACAGTTATTTCTTCTGAAGATTCATTTACATCATCACACAAAACGAATACTGGATTAGATACAAAACTGAACAAGTTTTGTTCGAGTCCACAGTGCCCTCCCAAAAAGCAGGTTATTACTCTCGGCTGTTCCCTGTTAGTCTTATACGAGACTCAAGTCTTCTGGAGGTTATACTATAAATACAGTAACCTTCTAGCGGGAACTCTCGAATTTGACGGTTGATAACTACCATAGACGAAGACATACGTTCGCTAAATGGATTCTGGAGCAGTTGCCAGCTGACCAACTACACTCTGTCAAATTTTGTTTTTTTTTTGCTAATTTACTAGTTGATTCTATACACATACATATATCCGTTTGACGGATATTATATTAAATTTATATTGTTACGAAAATGAAACATCTAGATACTGGTGTCCTGTTTTTACATCGCTTAACATTAAATTTATAAACAAAAGTTACAAAAACAAAACAATGCAGTGAATAAACCCGTTTACAAATTATCGTACTGCTTAATATAATAACAAACAGCAGCATAAAAAATGGTAAACAAGTAAACAAAAATACACAAACAACACTACAAGAATAAATGTAAACAAAATACACAAACACTTCAATAATAAATGTAAACACGGTAATTACATTTATAGAGATTTCGAGAAGGCGAAGCCACCATGAACATTCATTAGAATATTTATCTGCCATATAAAGACGAGATAATCCAGGCGACGGAGTTAGTGAAATTCAGTCAGTCTTGTGTGAAGATGCGGTGTGTTTGAAGAGAGTAATTGTGGTTACTCTATATGTACAGATATGTGTACTTAGATCACATGAGTGGTGTGTGATTTTAGATTGTATTTCTAACCAAAATATGGTAAGAGGTGCAAAAGCACAGTAACCATATATAGAATTAGCCTTGAGCAACCAAGAAATTTTAACTGGGCGAATAAAGAACTTTAGTTTTTCTGTATCAATTAATTTTGAAATTATCAAAATAAACTTTAAATCCAATTAAGCAATTTTAATACAAAATGATTTTCAATAAATCCTCAATCCACATTACATTGTTTGCCTTATTGACATTCAAATAAACGCCCTTCATTTTTGATTCATTTTTTGCATTCAATTTGAAAAAAAAATTATTCATTCATCCCTCCTTATTAATGATCCCAATTTTCATAAGTTTGACTCCCTTCCATCTCTCTTAAGCAATGATGCCGATGTCTGTTAAGCATGTATCGAAGCAATGATGCCGATGTCTGTTAAGCATGTATCGAAGCAAACAAATTTTCTGTTTGTTTAAATTGCTGCATCTATCGACTGAGGCAGCTTTCAATCAATCTTTGTTTTTATTTGTTTATTTAATGGTTAATTAAAAATTCTGTTTTCCTTACTGTCTAATGCATCCTACATATTTTGACGTAAACAGCTAAAAATGAATTCAAAGTTTTGTTATACAAACGATTTTAATAAGTATGACATGATTTGAAAACTTGAATTCAAAGAAATGTAAATGAGAGAAATAAAAAGGACTTTTGCATTTAAAGATTTAAAAACATTACTTAGAAGATGTTATTGATTGTCAAGCGTTTGGTCTAAATTTTATTTTTACACTGAAAAAAAGCTTCGTTGACAGTTTTGAAACATAAAAACTTTTAAATACCATTCGAATGTTAGGTTAGGTTATGTTGAAGTGGTAGCTTTGATTACCAAATTACCGAATTTCACCAAACTCATCGCTTTTCTTAATTTAAATTTCCTTTTTTTGCCCAATCATCATATATTTCCTCTATAGGGTCGTAGCGAAGTCAACTTTGCTCAATGGGGTACATGTTTGGGGCACAGAGTACAAACAATAACGCAATTTTCGACTAATATTCAGAATACGCAAGCGGTCTGATGTTCTGATCGGCAGTGCACTCAATGTCCATCCTTGTGTATGAATGTCGAAGATTACTCTGAGAAATTTCGGCCCTTTCAAAAGTAACTCTTACACGTATTCCAGGACATAGGAACATCGTTGGAAATTGCATTGCTAAGGAGTCGACCAGAGCCGGCAAACTCGGCAAAGGTCTAGGGCATAGGTATTCCGATTGATTTTGTTAACTTGGATATATTATAGGAAGGCCTAATTACCAAAACACCGACTCCCGCCAAACTCATCGAGGAATTCGGTCAGAGCAGTGGCTGCACATTAATAGCACGACTACCCTATGACGGAAATCAGTCTGAAAGTTTAATTAACGAAGTTAACTTTGTTAAGCTGACAAGAAATGGAGAGCCAAATACGCTATATATGTACTTCGCAAGAGACAGGCATCGACAAAAAAGGGGAAAACAGTTTCCTCTTCTTCAACAAACCTAAAACCATGTCGAAAGTTGTTTTATGGGTGCCGCAGTCTTTTCGTGAGTTTTCCCAAAGACAATAAGCACGGCCACTGGGATCGATAAAGCATTGTGATTAAGTGTGAGTAGTTGCTTGGTGCAGTTTCTATCCACCGATGGCCAAGATTAAGATTTGTCATTGACATAGAACAGGTTGGCGTCTCTGAAAGAATTTTTGTTTAATGGCCAATTTAAGCGAGATAAGTGGCATGCCCAATTCGATTGACGAGAGTTCCGAAAAGAGTGAACCTACTTCTGGCTAGCTCATCGGATCTACAGTTGTCTGGAATGTCCATGTGCACAGGAACCCAGACAAGTACGGCACTGAAGCGCCCAGAGAGAACGTCGAGACAGCGGCGACACCCCCTGATGCTCAATACGGATCTTTAAGCGACTTGGATATCCCGTCTAATAAGCCAACACACTACCTACTAGACTACAGCGACTATAATGTGTACATCAGAGATCAGCAATGAATCGTTTTTTCGCTACTCACAAGCACTCATGAAATTTTGAGTATTAGTTAGTCAACAGTATTGAAATTCAACTACTTTGAGTCATTTGTACTCACTACAACATTGATTTATAAGTGCAGGTTGCAATGAGTATTAGTACAACGTTGATATCAAACGCATAACATTCGAAATATGTTTGATTCATACGCCAAATCATTCAGATTCATAAATTTAGAAAAATACTTATAATACTCATAAATGATTCGAGTGATTCAAATCATTCATTAAAATTTACAGTCTTAGTTGTTGTTGCATTTACAAAAAAAGAAGAAAGAAAAAGACAAAAACAGCAAGCAAAGTAAACACACAACCTTCTAGTGAGTATTGTAGTATTTGTAAGCGAATCAAATTTATTTTGTGATTCTTGTAAATGTTGAGTAAAGGAGAGTCGAAATCAATAACATTGTGCGTATTGTTAAGTATGAGTAAGATGAGCACTTCAAACTTTGAATATGAGTAGTTTGAGCATGATATTAAAATAAGTGTGAATGCGTATAAGTATCAGATATTATGAGTATGATTCGAATCTACTCATCTTTTTGAATACTCTTTGCTAATCTCTGGTGTTCATTATAGCAACATTGTTCCAATTATATGGTCCAAAATAAAATTCTAAATTTTATCATTTCTTATGACAATCATTCTCGTTTTCTAATCTTATCTACTACATCCAGTATTTCACTGTACATTTAGGAAAATTTTGTATGTCTTGATTTTTATTGTTTCTCTCTGTAAGGAAATAGTAAGAAATAAATTTTTTCTTTGTTAAATATTGCACAATTTGTTATTGTTGATGTTGATAATTTATTGCCAAATGTTGTGTCAAATGCACAATGAAGTGAAGAAATCAAAACAAGAAATACATTTAAACAAAATGACATGCATGAGAATAATGGAAGTGAAACTAAAATTGCATGAACAAAGGATGAACATGCAAATGAGTTAAAAATATATGACTTACAAAAATTTCATAAATAAAGTTGTTTTTTTTTAATTTTAAGGAAAGGAAAATATTTAAAATTAAAGAAAAAATTCCCAAATTGAAGTGTTCTTGCAGCAAGCATGTTATGAAATGTAAAAAATACTTTTGAAATCAAAATGTATAACTTCGGGCTCATTCGCATACATCTGCGACTTAAGAAAACCCCACCAGAAAAAGTATAACGGGGTCTAATCGGACGATTGCGTTGGCCAGTTTACATAAGATTACGTTTTCAAATCGTACCTGCAGGATATACAATGAGGCGAGAGCTGTGCGAAACAAAGCGCACCATATATCTTTGGTGTCTAGATCATCCAAAACAGGCCAAATGAAGTTAATAACCATCGACTTATAACGCTCGTCGATGACAGTGATGGCCAAAAATACACAAAAAAAATATGGACCGAGGACAATGCCAGCCCAAAATTCAAAATCCAATGGGGATGTGTGTCTTGGGGTTTGAACCGATTGATTTAACTTGGATATGTTATAGGGAGGCTCAATTTCGTTTTCAGCAAGGGCGTACGTGCAATATTATTAAATTATTTTGGATTCGTATAGAAAAGAAGAGGACCAACTCAATTCTGTCCTTAAATCGCACAGCCATCTGATAGATTTGGCATTTAAGCAAATGATTCCGCAGGAATTGTGGGTCTAAGGAGGATCAAGAGACTGCCTTTCACCTCATGGACGCTACTAGGTTTTTCTAGGGAATGTTTGACAACCGAGTAGAAGTGGTTGTGGTGAATGGATCTAGATGCTGGCCTAGATGGACTTTTTTCTTTAGGGGGTGTTCGCCTTCTTATCAAACTTACGCCTCCTTTATAATTTTTGAATTATTTCTGTTCTACTAAAATTTATTATAAACTGTTAGCATAACCAATTAATCCTTTTTACAACTTTTCTCATTCCTCATAGACGTCATTAGTAAAGCTAAAAATATTTTTTAATTAATATTCGTCACAGAAAAATTGACGTGCTATTGATGTTTACAAAACCCTTGTCAAAAGCCTTATTACAGCATGAGTTTGTTGAAAACTTTGTATTTAAATTGTTTTACGAAACCCTTTTCTATGATGCTTATTTTATTAATAAAAATTGATACAAATGACTTTTAAATTTAAATTAAATACAAATTTATTAAAATTAAATGTTCTAAGATATTCAAATTATTAAAGTCATCACCAGAATATATACGCTTGGTATAAGAAAAATATGAATGAATATATTTTGGTTCTATATAAACTATTCTGTAAGAATAAAATTGTATTTATGAATTCTAAACAGCATAATTAAATATATTCTGAGTAGTCACTTTATATACATTTAACACAACTTGGAATTATTTTATATTTGCAATATAAAAAATACTTTCTCCATTACTTTGTAGCCACAATACGTCATTTGCTCCTTTTAATGCTAGTTTTTGTTCAAATATTTATGAATGTTAATTAAAATATATGTAATATTTATGTTGGGTAATGGCTACCATTAAAATATATTAAATTTTTTTTAGAGAAATGTTGAAAAAAGCTAAAACAATGAAAGAAAATAATTTCTAAGACTTAGCAGCTGCAATGTGCATGACGACATAAAGTGTTGGTAATAAAAAAGTTTTTAAAGATTTGGTATATTCCTTTGCAAGCTGATGTCTAATTTTCGCTTTAAAAAAACGTAATGAGTTGGCGTAAGTCTCTGTGGCTGCAGTAATAATTGTTCAACAGCTTTCCCTTCAACGATGATTATATTTTGGAAGTTTTTGTTTGTATTACTTATCACCAAGGATCAATAAATCGAATAACAATGCATAGACGAAAACTACAAAAATTACACGGAATAGTTAAGACGTTTGGCAGTGAGCATAAGTTATTTTGGTATTTTAATTTAGAAAGATAAATATTTATTTTTTTGCTATTATTATAGTAATATTATCCTACAGCATAACAACCTAACTTGTCACACCACTTACGTTATATATGTTAACGTCATCCATAAACGGCGGGACCTAAAGCTTAAAGTCGACTCTAAAAAGATTTTTGAGGAATTTTTCATAGCAATTTTAAAGAGTCAATTACCAAACGTTTTTAAAGTTTAAATATTAAAATTATTTGCAACTGTAGCATATTGTTTTTGTTTTCTTTCCAAACCGAGTGCTATTTCCAAGAATATTAGATATTAGCTGTGATACCTCATTCTTGCCTACGGTACGTATAAGTAACGTGTACTATTCTTCTAACAATTATTTAACACGTATACCAACGATGGCCTAAATATTGTAAATAATTTGTATGATCTGAATACAACAATAAATTATGAAAAAACGAAAATATTTTGGCTTCTCTATTCGTTTGCAGGTATAGAATCGATAAAATTTTGATTGTAACACAGAATAAAAACTGAAAATAAATTGGGTAACAAAGGCAAACAGACGCATTGAACTGTTACAATTTGCGGCACATATTGAAAGCAAATATTGAATTTTTCACATTCTACAATGACCTCTTCATAAAATGAAGATATTAAGAAGAAATTAATTATTGATACCAAACGTCGTATCCATATTTCGTAAATAATGTGGTTTAAGTTAAATAATTTTAATTTTATGTACAAATTTTGGACGTCATTAAATATATTGTTACGTTTTTACCTTTTTAAAAAAGGTCAGATTATGATTATTTATACATCTTAAAGATACAACAATAATTGCTTGTTTACTATTCTATTTCACACTTATGTCCTCGCCAACACTAACAACTCTTCAAACCACGACTTTTTGTTTACACGCAACTTCACACAAGGCTGACTGAATTATTACTGACTCGTTGGTCGCTCTGTCTGGCCTTTTTATATGTCCGCATATTTAGTCTGTTGAACATTCTTGAAGAAGAACGTTCGCAGTCTCGCATTCTCGAGGATTCTATAGCGACTGCATTGTTGTTTGTGTATTTGGTTCATATTGCTTGTTGTTGCATCCTCGCTTATTTGTCTATTCCTTTCTGTTTCATACCGATGTTGTTGCTTTGCTTGCAACATGTTCGTTGTATTTGTTAGTGTAGCTATAGTTAATCAACATGTTCATTGTATTGTTAGTGTTATTGTGTTTGTTAGCATTTTATTTATCGTTAATGCTAAACGATATTAGGCCGTTTCGTAACAATATCTTCAAAAAGAAATCCACATACATTCATACATACATAAGTAATCATTCGGTAAGGATTAGGACCTAACGACCTGACAACACTTGTGTTGTGTGTTTCACATTTTTGAGAAACTTTTTGATAGCAATTTTTATTTGCTATTTTTTATTTATTTTAATTTGAAAAAAAAATTTGTTGCAACTTCCTCTCAGCAGATTTATGACAAAAGCTCTAAGAGAAAATAAAACTGCCATGAGAAGTTTCACAAAAATCCATCGTTCTTAGTCGAGCTTTAAACTGAAAGTCCCGCTCTTCATGTATTAAATAAACAGACACAACATAAGTGGTCTGAGAAGCAGTAAGTCGCTACAGGCATCAACCAATTTGTTGCAGCAAATATATCCAAAACAAATTATTTCAAGAAATTCTGATGTCAATGGCCACAAATGTTGTGTGCTTAACGCCATGCGATTCTTGTCTTTGGAGTGTTGTGAAATCTTATCCGAATAAATCAGAAAAAAGGTTCTGAATTCAATTGTGATATAAAACGCGACATCGTTCAGATACGAGCACATCTCTGTGGAAAAGTCATTGAAAATTTCACGAAAAGAGCAACGACTTATCATTATTCTCTTGTCAGCCATTTAAAGTATATTTAATTCCTTTATTAATAATTTAATATTTTCATAATTATGTTGATCAGATGCCCACATACATATAAACTATAAACTATAATTAATTTACGCAAAGGACTTTAATATAGGAAGACAATAAAGGAAGTACTCAAATGATAGGATAATGACGGCATAATCATAACCTTCTTTAAATGGCCAATTTAAAAAAATGAGTTAAACTTTGCATTTAAATGGAAGAGAGAAATAAAAGAGTGATAGAAAGCATAGAGGAAAGAATAATAAAACATGTCACGTTGTTTTAAATGCCATTATTGCACATGACCACATAGAGAACGTACATTTGGACTAGATATACAATTGAAAAGGCTGTAACATAAAGGGCCCTTATTACGTTTCTAATCTTTCTGGTAATTTAGGTGTTGAAGTTAACACACCAAATGACTGTATGTTCTGATATTATGATCAGTAATGTTTATATTCATGTCAATATGAACAGAATTTATGCCAACTATTTTAAGGCCTTTTGAAGGGTGTGTGGCTTTGTCCTTGAAAATCTGAGTGCGCATAACCATAGATTCTATACATACTTAGGAAAACTTTAGAAAAAGCAAACAATAATAACGGAATATAATACAACTGTGTGTACAAAAACTACATACAATACATACCGCATACAAACCACCTACAAAAATAATACTTCAATATGATAGTAGAAGTAGGATAAGTAGGTAGGGTATATCCCTGTTAGAGTTTCTTTCATAAACACTTTATTAAAATGCACAACGGAAAAAAGGAGTGAGGAGGAAAAAAAACTAAAAGAATTTAACTGACAAGCATGTGAAATGTTTTCCTTAATGTCAATCACTTGGTTTGTCTCTATAACGCTCTGCCACTCACTTCGTCATCATACATTTTGCAAGCACAATATGATGCATGTATGTTACGTAAATGTGTCTGTGTAATATGTATGTAAATAGTTATGTAAGCTTCTTTAGTGTATAAGTAAACTGCACACGAGTGTGTAACTATAAAGTACATGTAAATATATGTATATGTAAAACTCTCATATACATATACTACAAGAAAAAGTTGTTGTGTTGCGGGTTTTTGAACGTTGTCTGTTTAGTTACTTTCTTATTTTACTACGTATTTAACATCCAGTTTTATTTTTTGCAAATCCATACAAATGTTTATGTGCATAATATACGTATGTTTCCCTTTGTTAATCAAAATATTAATATAAAAAGTAAGCCATTAATTACATGCTTGAATCTACTAATACAAACACACATACAATTTAAGAAGTTTTTCTTCAACAACTATACAAACAAACATATTGGGTGGGCCATCTGTTGATTTAGATTCGGATCATCGGTTATTTCTAGTCTGACAAAACTCAGTATATTCTCTCCACTGAACGAAATGAATTGATATACGCTTGAACAACTTTGGGATTTATTGCAAATTTATTTCCTAATCAAAGACAATTCGTCGGAAATTGTATGAAAATGTCCTTCAAAATTTGGTCGCAGGGAACGATCAAACAGTTCCCATTATACTCAAGCTTATTGCTAAACTTCATGAAACTGAAATTGTTGATGCGCCAAGAAACCCCTCACGTGGTATTTCAGGAGTAAATGCTCTCATTACGAGCGACTATTTGGTGCTACTTACCGAGGGGAGTCATAATTGGCCCATATTTCTTTGAAAATGAGGTCGGCGCAACAATTACGGTCAATGGAGACACATTGTTACCATGATACGTTATTTTTTTTTTTTTTTTTTTTTTTTGTAGCCACTCTTCATGGTAGTTGTTTGGTTTCAACAGGATGGTAAAACTTACCACACATCTCATGCGACAATCAATTTATTGCATTAAACGTTTGATGACCGTTTAATTAGCCCCAAATTATGATATACATAAATGGACGGCCAAGCAGCTGCGATTTCACACGGTTGGACTATTTTCTGTGTGGCACCAATAAAGAAATGTGTTATGCCGATAAATCAGATACAAATGTTCAAAGGTTACCATTCGTGATGCCATTGCCGAGATACGACCACATACACTCGAGAAAATGCACGACAATTGGTCCTATCGAATGAGGTACTGTAAAGCTATTTTTCATTCATTTAAAAACTCAATTACCAAACGTTGTAAAAGCTTAAAGATTAAAATATACTGTTACAAAACGACCTAATATCGTTTCCCAAGAAAACATCGTTTAACATAAACAATAAACAAAAGCCACACAGATACATACAACGATCAACATATGCATATACCAACAACGTCAGACAAATATGAAAGCAACAACAACATGAACGTAGAACAACAAACATGAGAGAAAAAGTGATAGACAGGTGTACAGAATGCACAAACAACAATGTGGTCGCAATAGAGCTCTCTAAAACGCGAGAACACGAACCTTCCACGTCGAGAATGTTCATCATACTGATTACGTAATAATCCAGTCAGCCTTGTGTGAAGTTGCGTGTGAAGTAAACAAGTCGTGTTTGAAGAGTTGTTAGTGTTGGCGCGGACATAAGTGTAGAATAGTGAATAAGCATTTATTGTTGTATAGAGAAGTTGTATACGGTGACAGACAAAACTACTTTGAATAATAAAGAGTTTGATTGAGACAAAACACATATTTGTTTTTATTTTGGTTTGCAATTAACGAACCCACAACCTAAACGTTTTTAAAAAGGTACAAACATAACAATACATAAATTATAAATAAAATGTACAACTGCAGCATGTTATTTTTGTTTTCTTTTCTAACCGACTGCTAATTACAAAAATATTTCATATTAGCTGTGATACCTCATTTTTGCCTACGGCGCGTATAAGTAACATGCACTTGTCGTCTAATAATTATTTAACAAGTATACGTAACGATGACCCAGAAATTGTAAATATGTACATACAATATTTTGTATGATCTAAATTAGAGGTTACCAAAAATGTTAGTAATATACGCTATTTTGATTTTCATTTCATCAACTTACATAAAACTATTTATCTTTGGCTTAATAATTTTAGATAAATAAAAATAAAAAAATCAATTTTTTATTAAAAGAACATAAAGCTATCCATCTTTAGCTTAGAAATTAGTTCATGTTTTTTAGATAAATAAAAATAAAAAAAAACCCATTTTGTATTAAAAGAAAAAAAGGCGAACATTCCAAAGCATTTAAAAAAATTATACTATGCGACAAAAAAAAAAATAAATACGCCCAGCTAATGACATAGTGTAAGTTGTGAGTTTTGTTGAATAGAACCAAAAAAAAAAATATTTCTAGAACCCTCCAAAGATCTTTTATTTAACATATATATAGACAAGATTAAAAATACTTTTCCCTTTCCTTATTATTTCAATTATTAATATGATAACATGCAAAATGTCTTTTAAGAACATATTTTCTACATTCTTTAAATGTTTTGTAACATATAAGGCATTGAATGTTATCAAAAGCATTTTTTAACATAAAATATTTTTTGAGTGTCATTCTGAAAATAAAATGACAAAGCATCCGCCGCACATGTGTTCTTGTCGCAGTCTGATCGACAACTAAATAAAAAAGCACAAGAATGCGTGTGAGTTCTCTCTGCACAACTGTGCTATGAAATATTAAACTATGATCTAAATACAACTATAAATCATTAAAAAATTAAAATATTGTGTTTATCTCTACCAGAGATCAGCAATGAGTATTCAAAAAAATGAATAATTTCGAATCATACTCATATTTCTGACACTTATGTATACGCATTCGTACTTATTTTAATATTATACTCATACTACTCATCGTACTCATACTTAACAATACACATGATGTTGTTGATTTCGACTCTCTTTTACTCAACACGAATCACAAATAAGATTCGCTTACGAACACTACAATAGTCACTAGAAGGTTGTGTGTTTGCTTTGCTTGCTGTCTTTTTCCTTCTTCTTCTTTTTTTAGTAAATGCAACAACAACTAAGATTGTTAATTGTGTAAATGTGTAAATGTGTATTATTAGTATTTTTCTAAATTTATGAATCTGAATGAGTAGGCGTATGAATCAAACATATTACGAATGTTATGAGTTTGATGTCAACGTTGTACTAATACTCATTGCAACCTGTACTTATAAATCAATGTTATAGTGAGTACGAATGAGTAAGATTAGTTGAATTTCAATTCAGTTGACTCACTCATACCCAACATTTCATGAGTACTTATGAGTATCGAAAAAACGATTCATTGCTGATCTCTGATCTGAATACATCAATAAATCAGGAAAAAAACAAAAATATTGTGTTTGTCTATAACTTTGCAGGGCAAATGTGAGAAGATTTTCAGGGCACTATAAAGGTAATTTAGGAGTAAATAGTCTTAGCGTTTCTACTAGAAGAGGAAGGTTTGTACCACAGGCTCTTTTTTACTAAGCTAATACACTACGTACTTAACTTACTGTGTTAATTTTCTACATAAATGGCAGGACCTACAGCTTAAAGTCGACTCCGAAGGACAAGATTTTTGAGAAACTTTTTCATGGCTATATTACTCTCAAAGTTTTTGAAAAAAAAACTATATAATAAATTGGTTTAATTTTAAATAGATTTTCGTTATCTGTTTAAAAATATTCACCTACTCTGCATGTACGTTTAAACAAGACACGCTTACATACATTTTATTTTTTAAAATTTCTCAAAATAAACTGTTCTGATGTATGTGGGTATAATGAAGCGTATGTAATTAGCCATGTATATGTAGTCTACCTTCTCTCTATTCCTAGCAGATTTAACCAACACTTAGAAAATTTTTGTTTAGCCTTGATAAATTTTGTTATAAGCGACAAAATTTTGAACACATATACATGTATGTATATCCATATATACATACGTAAAGATGTATGCATACATTGTATATTGCATAATATATTTATGTCAGCTGTTGTTGATTGTTTTTTTATAATAAATGTGGTAAATCTAGTTGTATTTCCTCCTTCATGAGCAAAAAAGCATGGAGGAAAATATATAGAAAAGGAACACTGTTTCCCTTCGTTGTTTTTAACTCAAGAATAATTTTTCACATTTTGTTGGCAATACAAATTATTGTTACGGTTTATCTTTTAAAAACGTTTAAAATATGAGCTCGTACACTGCAAATAAAAATAAAAATAAATTTGTATTTAGTTTTGACGCAATTCTGTGTAAACAACAATTGTTTGTTATTCCTCTGTTTATACCCTTGCATAAACATTAACAATTACTAGCCAATTATTCGACAGATATTTGTAACGGAGATCTTCAAACCACGATTATTCAAACGCACCGCGTCTTCACACAAGACTGACTGAACTTCACTAACTACGTCGCGTACTTTGCCTTGCATTTTATATGGCAAAGTAAACAGTCTGATGAATGTTGTTGAAGGCGCACGATCTTGACTTAGCCTTCACGAAATCTCAATAAATGTAAACATCGTTGTTTACGTTTATTAATGTAGTGTTGTTGGTACTTGTTTACAATTTTTTTGCATGTTTTTGTTGTTGTATTTTTTTACTTTTTTTACCATTTTTTATGCTGATAGTTGTTGCTATATTAAGCAGTACGATAATTTGTAAACAGGCTTGTTGCTGCATTGTTTTGTTTTTGTAGCTTTTGTTTATAATTTTAATGTTAAGCGATGTAAAAGCAAAACACCAATATCTAGTTTTTTTATTTTCGTAACAGTATAAAAATGACTGTGTATTTAACATTTTAAATGCTCTAGCAAAAGAAATTGCTGCTAAAGATAGACTGAAATTAAGGAAACCAATAACGAAAATCTGTTTGTGTTGATAAGCAATTAACAAATGTACTGTGAGAAAAGTTGAGTCAATTACAAATCAACTAACTTCGTAGTACATTACGACCAACATAAAAAAGACAGCCATTACTCTATGCAGTATTTTGCATTAGAAACAGGCAAATAGGTTATGGGAGGGAAAAAGATGGAATTGTATTAATGGATATTAGTTTTATTTGCGTTTTAAGTGACAGGAAAACCTTGTGCAGATATAGAATTCTACATACGGATAATTCGATTAAGGAACAAATTCTCTTAGTAATACATTGTGAGATCCACTAGCTTATGCGGATGTGCTTTACGTGACAGTTTAACATTATGCAAAAATATGCGATTTTTGAGACCAAATTCTTTTTATTTTCCTTAATTATATTACTCTTAAGTAGTGGCAAAACTGTTCTAAGGAGCCAGTTGAGTTAGATACCTACTATCGCTAGTACTACCTTCATCTTCTCCTATAGCTATTTGAAAGCCTCAACACAGGTTTTGAGTCACGGACCCATTTATGAGAGTTGTATTTCATCTTCGGACGAAGGAAAACAGATGAAAAAAAGTATTTCTTAAATTGGTACGTCTTACATCTTAAGCAACGGAGGCACTCGAATGCTTCTTTAAAAACCTGAAAAATATGCTGTTGAACATCGAGAACTTGTGACTCCCCAATATATAAATCTCTGATAGTTACAGATGAATTACTAAATTCAATTATTTGCACGATCTCATTCGGAAATTGACTGCAGACATGAATGAGTCTTTCATATTAATCCTATTATTTATTATATATATTATATTATTCAAACGGCATGGTCCGTGACTAGAAGAGTATGAATGACAAGGGTTGGTATATTGTCAATAACTTTGGAACCTCCTTCAGATTATGCTATTGACAAGTAATTTTAATTCTCTTTATGGATTGGCGTTACATTGGCAACTTTCCAGCAATATCGAAAAATACCGACTGAATTCAGTCATGCAATGCGTCGAAGAACTCTGCTGTATGACTAGTCAAAAGACGGCCCAGAAGATATCTGAAAGAATCAGTGACTCAAAAGAATATACTAAGCATAGTTTGTCATACTCTTCCGAATTCGAATACAAGTTAATTGCTTTCTGGCTGATTGGAATTAGTCTTATCAACTTGGACATAGGCAGACAATCATCATAGGAGTGGGAAGCATTACTTTCCTTTAAAAGAAAAAGCTTTAGTATGAAACTCTGCTCAGTTCTCCGACACACGAAGTTCTCTTTTGCTCACTGAAAATTTGTTCGTCTGAATAAATAAATGAGATTTTTGTTTTGATTTAATTGAAAAAGCGTAGGTACTGGTATGGAAGGGCTCGAGATGCATGAGGAGGAGACGGTAGAGGGTATATATGCGCCTCTACAAGAATATTTTCCAAACTGGAAATAGCAGTATGGAAACACACCGTGGGTGGTCCAGCATACCTGTCGAAATGTTAAATTTTCCATGACTAGTATATAAATCAGACTGAAATTGATCGATGACATTAATTATGTTGACCTTGAGGACTGCTGTTATTTGTGCTGCTAATTCCCGACTGTAAAAAGCATAGTAGGGTCGGGCAAATCGCAAACTCGCGTGGCCAGTCTACTTCACCTCTTCGTAGATGACCTCAAAGCGCTCATGCAGAATATTTAATGTGGCGTACGCCACATTCAATTCAGTAGCAGAGACTAATACTGTTCACGTGGCTTCTCTAGGGCGCAGAAAGACGCTGTTAAGCACCGACGCAGATAATTTGAGTGTATGACATGTTTTTTCGGAGATATCTGCTCCGACAGCTTCACATCAACTTTCAATTTAAAGTAATTCATTTAAAATCTTAAAAGTTTCCTACCTCTCCATTATGTTCTTGGTTATGAACCACATTTTATCCTAGTTTGATGATTAGTAACCTATTTCAAAGGGAGTTCTTTATTTTAAAAGTTACCCAAATGGTTCACTTACAAAATTTACCACCAGTTTACAGACAACATCTGCTAAAACATTTAAGTGCAGTTTGATGAGTGTTGGTTGCTTTATGGAAGTGAAATATAAAACAGTGATTAAACTACTTGCTATTGTACGAGAGTAATATTATTAGCACTTACAGCTGGGGTAAAATTGTGTTAGTAGTAGTGCTGCAACGTCACTTGCTTCATGTTGCAACATGACATTTTTGACCTTAATAACATTAATTACTGTCAGCATAAAAACAGACATTTAAGGCAGACTTAGCAAAGTTTCAGCAGATAGTCAGTTTTGTTTTGTTATTGGACAACATAGTTTGAAATAAGGGTGTTGAAGTGGTACAGTTAATGCGACACAGATTAGTAATTAAATTTGAAATAAATTAACGAAATGAAAAATTATAAGATTAAATTTAACTTAAAAGCAGAATTTAAAAACAGTTTAATTCACTTTACTTCTCTCTGTCAGAAGCAATAGGGACAATTGTAATACAGAGTCCTACAAGATTCCAATAATTTTTCGTTTCTTTAAACAAATTTTCCAGGATTTCTTTGCTGAAATTGGTATAAACTGTGAAAATCCATTTTATAAAATTTAGAACATTTCTAGTAGTAATAATCGTCCAACTTGAGAATATTGACACGAAAATGGTGTTACATCGTCTAACATTAAAATGATAAACAAAAGCTACACAAACAAAAACAATGAACTTGGTTACATAATAAACAAGTAAACAAAATATACCAATAACATCAGTATAAAAAAATGGTAAAACATGTAAACAAAAATTGCAACAACAAAGAATATGCACAAGCAACAGTGAAACAACGATGATTACATTTAGGGAGATCTCGAGGTGGCTAAGGCACGAATTTTAAGATCATTCATCAGACTGTTTACGTTGACATATATAAAGCAACACAAATCAGGCAACACAAACCAAGCAACAGAGTCAATAAAAATTCAGTCAGTCTTGTGTGAAGACGCGTTGCATGTGAAGAGAATAATAGTAGTTAGAAGATATCCATTATAAAGATTTGCCGAACAACCGTTAGTGTTTAAGCAAAGGAGTGTAATAAAGAATAACAAGCAAAGTAAATTGTTGTCGTTGTTGTGAACAGTGACACACAGAACACACTAAACCTAGATGTACCGGTTTGAAGTAAACGCCAACTTTTAAATTTACTTTAAAAAATTCACTTCAAAAATAATACTAATTTGCACTCACATTCAATCGATTGCAATTACCATGCTACCATATGCTCCATTCGAAACATCTGAAACTGTCACCATAATTAATGGTTACGTGTCTGTTTGTGTGTCTTATTGTTAGCCTTTAGGTTAAATCATTCAACTGGAAAACTATAAATAACATGACCAAAATAAACAAATAATTCTTGTTGAGTGCAACGACAAGAATATCTGCAACTTGTGTACTGTGCGTGAAAAGAAGAAAGCAATCGGTGCTGCTGAAGTAATAATAATGACCTAAAGTCTAGACTTATAATCGTATAAGTGGAATGAAATTGCATTGAATTCTGATACCATAATCATGTTGTCTGTGGCAGTAATACATTTTGTTTTCCTTTGTGAAGTTTTAAAGACATTTTTAATTTTTTCTTCAATTTATTTGAAGCATAAGCTATAATTTCTCAATTTGTTTCGTATTTTATAGTCGACAGCCTTTCTTTTGGCATAATGTATTTCAAACATTATCAACCTAATATAAACAATCTTATTAAAGCTTAACAAAATATCGGGTGAGCCATCTATCTCATTATTTGTCCATATTTCTTTGAAAATGAGGACACTTATACACCATGATAACCGATTGTTTTGTACCCGCTCTTCACGACATTGAAGTGAATGTTGTTTGGTTTCAACAGGTTGGTGCAACTTGTCACATTTCTCAAGCCACAATCGATTTATTGCGTCAAACTTTGGATGACAGTTTAATTAGCCGGAATTTTGATGTCAATTGCCACGCAAAAAACCTATTTTCTGTGGTGCGCAGTTAAAGAAAAGTGTTATGCGGACATACCAGAGACAATTGAGCATTTGAAGGCTCTTCATGGTATTGATGTCATGCCATAGTCGATATATTGCGTCAAACGTTTGATGGCCGATTAATTAGACGAAATGGTTACTTCAATTGGACCCCAAGAATTTGCGATTTGACACCGTTGGACTATTTTATGTGGGGCGCCATTAAAGAGAAGTGTTATGTCGACACACCAGAGATGGAGCGTTTGAAGTGAAGTGAAAGTGCACGAGAATTTCTCCGATCGAATGAGTTACTATGAGGCCAGCCGCGTCAGCGTATGAATGAAATAATATTCCATTTCTAACCGAAACAATTATAATTCACAACAAAAACTTTATCGAAAATATGTCGTAAAGGGTATACATAACGCTCGGTAGTAAGAAAGTGCTATTTAATCATTGCAATGATGGCGTTAGAAGCATTTCGTACTTCTTGTGAAGTTTGGTCCAGGCAGTTTGGACATTAAAAAAACAACATATAAATAGAGCAACAGCCACTTACGTTTATAAGTTTTCCGAATCCATTTCGCTTCATTTGAAATTACATAAACAACACTCTAGTAGTCCTGTAATCCTAATCATCTTGTCAAGTGAACCAAATGAAGTTTGATGTATGGCTTCTGCACAAGTTAGCGCAAAAACAAACCCCACTGGAACCATATCCTTAAGGAATGAGGACTAGTAAAAATAACACAGACAATTTTGGGTTGATATAAATTGTAGTTGTTGCAGTAGGTATTTTATTGGCTTTTAGACACAAGGGCACGATTCAAACCCCGGCAACTTTCTCTCAGTAGATTTCTTGCAAAAACTCTGAGAGTAAATAACAATAACTGAAAAGGTTTCTCAAAAATCTGCCGTTCGGTGTCTATTTTAAATTATAGGCCCCTCTATTCATGTATAAAATTAACATACATAACATAAGTGTTGTGAGAAGCTAGGTCATAATGATTGGGTTGTAATGACCATTTATATAGGTATGTATGTAATTGGTTTGCTTCAAAAGACAAACAGTTTAATAGCGGAATCCTCATATTGCCCGAAAATTGGAAAGAAAGTGTAACCAGTAACGGTCAATGCTAAGGCTAAATAGTTTTTTCCTGCACTCACTTATACCGACACATGATATATAATTTGTATTTTCCTAGTTGGCTTCTTAAAGTTCAAGAGGCTAGTATCTTACCTAACTATTCACGCAAAATTGAATTCAAGAATGTTAAAAAGAATTAAAAAAATTTGCCTTTCATTAAAAGGAAACGAAAAACAATCTTGACATCTTAAGGAGACTAATGAGAAAATGTCTTTAGTAATGCCGAACATAAAACGGATTGACAAATTAAAGTTGAAAAGAAAGACATACAAAAAATGAATTGAGATACAAATTAATTGGATTACAAAATACGAATGAATGTTAAACTACATTCGAAAAGCACGAGATGAAGTGAAATGAAGTAAAATGAAAGGAATTTGAAGGATTTCTAAAGAGGATTTTATGTCGACAAATGCTCTGTAGTCGCATCAGTATTTGAAAAACAATTGGAAAGATTGAGTGAGAAGAGCTTCTAGGAGAAAGCCTTAGGAGAATTAAAATTTGAACTATGCAAACTTTATGGTAATTCTAGTGTAATGTTCTAAACCAAATAGCAATACTTCCATCAAATTTGACACTGTAGAACAGAATGATGAGCAAATATTTAAAACACATTTCACATTTAAATACTTCTGGACTTACTTTATAACTGATCATCTTCCCGGAATATTTGGATGTATACACCAATGGTTCCATACTCGATACCGACGGATCACTGTAGCGTGTTTCAGGCTATTCACCAAAGCGCTCAATGGATCATCACCAACGCTGCTCTATTCACCTGTATTTCAACTTTTCTAATAGCTCAGCTGCTACTAGATCTCTCTCGAGCATTACGGTCAACTCTAAGCTCGTCGCCGTTGTCTCGATGTTCTCTCTGGGAGCTTCAGTGTCTCACTTGTCTGACTCCCTAGCCACAGAGAACTTCCAGGCGACCGTAAGGCCTATTAAAATGCTGGAGCAGGTACACCCCATCCGGAATCTTCGCCAATCGAAATGGGTATGTCACTTACATACATACGTACATAATTGGTTTGCATTACAACCCTTTAGGTTACAACCCAGTTTCTCACACCACTTATTTCGTTTATTTTAATTTCCTACAAGAATTGCCGAACCTACAATTTAAAATCGACTCCGAGCGACAGATTTTAAAGAAACTTTTAATGGCAATTTTATTTACTCTCAAAGGTTTCGCTAAAAATCATACCCGTTATGTCATACAAACATACCCGTTATGTCACTTATCTCGGTTAAATTGTTAAATTTGCCAAAAATTCTGCAGGGACGTCAAACCTCTCCTGGGTCAATGAGTAATTCTGCTCCATTGTCATACTCACTTGGCTCACCATGTACAGAAGGCGTACTACCCAAACTCGATTACAATGGCCATGCTTGCGGGTCAGCGCATTGTGGGAAAATAAACGGAAAAACTGCAGCTCCCATCAAACAACTTTTGCCGAGGTTTGCCAAGTCTGCTGAAGAGAAGAAAACTGTTAACCACTCTCTTTGTCAATGCCCATCTCTTGCGAGATACGGATTTATATAATTTGGATCTCCATTCCTTGTCAGCTTAACAGAGTTATCATGCAATTATGTCAAGTAAGTTTATAAAACTTACAAGCTAGTTTTCAGCATTGGGGAGTCGTGCTTTAGTGCACCGGCCCTACGCCGACCATCTTCTTTGATGAGTTTGGTGGATTTCCGTCAGGGTACAGAGACTATGCTTACTTGTGGCATCATAGCGACCCGCTCTGCGAGCTCAAGAGAGCTCTGTTACAAAGCTTACACACCAATCTACCTTCCAAACTTATAATATATACTCTGGTATGTTGTTTTTTTTTCATAAATTAATTTGTATCTATTGTCCCAATCCTTTACAAATTCTTACAAATAGGATTAAAAACAAAATTAAATTTTGTTTTTCAATGCATAACAGAATGAATTGCTTTTATTTATTTGGAATATTACTATCAATTAGCTTTAAATTGAATTATTTTCAATTTATTTCTAAAATTGAAAAATACTTTGCTTCTTGCCCATTTACCGTCAGTTTTCATTTTATAAAGCAATAATTGTTTTATTGACTACATGTATGTTTACTTAGACGTACATATAAAGTATTTGAAAAAAATGTTTTATTGATAAATTTATACAATTTGTATATTGTAAAAATAAAAAATAAAAATTCTATAGAAATATGAAATATGGGTCACCATTACGTATACGTAATATTGTAGTTGATTGTAGTGAAATGCTACTATGTTACTCATACTTACAGTATAACAAATTTAATGGGCATGCGAGAGTGGACGTAAATGAGAGACTCAGTGCAACTGATATTGTATGATTTTACCTTCGTACACGCACACACATTATACAATACAGTTGTTTATTGTTTTGAGTAGAGTAATCATGAGTATTTTTAAATATTGTTGGTGAAGCAGCTATACCAGTAAATATTGGTGTTGTACGTGCGTCTAGTCAACAATATACAAAAACTACCATACCTCAGGAACACTTTCATAAATTCTTCTCGGGTAAGTTGACAAAGATAGGATGACGCAAGACTTATTACTGAACGTCAACTGACCCGAAGATGCCCTAAGGGGGAAAACGCTTTCCCTTCAACCTAGGCAAACTAAATGCACTTCACTATATCCCCAGGCCTTAATTATTTTACTCTCTAATACTTAACTTGATAACAAGCACTGAAATAATGTTCCTTTTATTTGATTTTTTTATTTTAAAAAATTTATGATTTTCGCATTTCATTGCAAAATTACTTGTCGAAATTAGGTGAATTGAATTACGAAATAAAGTTTAACGGCGATAACTTGATATTTTGGACGACTGTCCATTTTATTTTACTGTTGCATGAAAAAAATTGCGAAGACCCATGATATAATTGGATTCGTCTTATTCTAAAAAAAAAAACATTATTCTTACAAAACAGTTCGCATTGTCAACTGTAGATTGTTATTTTGCTATCTTCAGTGCAAAATTAGATTCCAGAATACACTTAATTTGCTTAGCTTTTTAGACAGCACACTATACTTTTGTTTAATCGACCGCTTTTGATTTTCCACTCAAAAAATGTCATCTTCATATAATAGACTTTGAATTTCTAGTCATTCATCAATCAGTGAATTATTTCGTAACGTACGAATGTATTGCAAAAGATAATATCCGTCATGTTCTATCTAAAAATGTGAATATCGAAAGAGGGATTGACCTTAATTTGAGTATTACAATGGAGTTTCTGGCCTCTGAATAAAGCTGCTAATAGCTGAATTGCCTTACTTAACCAACAAAGAAAAATATTTATTTCTGCAATAAGTATGTCCCTTCTTTCTCTTACGCACGTATTTTTTTGAGCGTACTTATGCAGTTATGAGATATATTTTTTGCATATTTATACACAAAGATATAAAAATAACAATAATCATTGTGGATAAAATTACAAAATAAATGACAAGTGGAAATTAATTAATAAATTTAATATATTGTAACAATTTTGCTATTTTATCTTACCTACACCCTACGCAAAGGTAATTGGAAAACATTTGTTAAACGAAATTTAAAATCAAAACTTTTTATAAGACAACGGAATAGGAAGAGAAAGAAATACGTTCCAAAGATATCGTCACCATTTAAACTAGAGCAAATAATCAAATTTTAATGAATTTAATAGTTATTCGTTATGGGCTTGAGAATTATCTTGGCTTCAAATATGCCAATTTTGTTCATTAACGTATCAATTTAACTAGAAATGTGCTTCATCACTAAATGTAATTGTGTGATAAAAATTTTTGCTTTCGACCACTTAGCAAAATTTCAATACAAGCGATGACTTCAACTTTTTATGAGCTTTATTTTATGGGCATGTAAGCCAAGATCTTTACGTGAAATGTTCCACATTGTCGAAGGGCAACTTCCAAGAAATTGAGAATGATGACGAATCGACATTTTCGGGTCTTCTCACTACACAGTACTATAGCTTTCATTATTTTGTCTTCTAAATAGAGAAGAACAAAATTAGTACGAAAATGAACCATGACTACACGAATTTTTTTGCTCTATAAGCCGATTATAAAATAGAAAAAAATTTCTGCGAACTTCACTAATAGACTCGTATTCTTTTTAAGTAAGCATTCTTAATTTTAACTTGTAGTTTTGGTTTTTTAAATTCATGATGAATTTTCAAGCCTTACTGAGCAGAACTTAGCACAGACCAAACTACCAATATCAATTTCGATAATTCCCTACTAAAAACACAGCACATGCCTGGCGACAATACCAGAGAGCGTCTTACCCTTAACCACCCTTTTTCCATATAAGATATTTAGTATAAGCAATTACTAGGTACTTAAAATGATCTCCTACAAACGTGATCAGACGTTCCAATATCAAAATGCTCTTGAGATACAATAATGCAGGTCTGTTAACTATCATGTGATCAATGAATATAACGACAACCGTTGAATCCATCAACTTTATTTCCCAAGTTATAGCATAAACTCAGACAAATTTCAGACATGACTCGAAAATAACATCGTTCACATCAATACCTTGAGTAACGACAACATAAAAATAGCTTATCATGGTGCAATAGGTGTCTCTATTGGCCATAATGGTTATGCCAACAGTTACTCGTCATCGCTGCATTTTCTTCTGTAAGTCCACGTGTGGGTTTTCTGAGACCAAAATACTGCAAGTTTGCATATTGACCTACCCGCCAAGATAAAAATGAACTTCATCCGAAAAGATGATTTTAGCGAAACAGCTTCAACTCATGAACCTATTAAACCTTGTAAGGCGTTTTAACGTGATCTTTTCAGAAAATTCGACGTGAACTGGGGCATGAAAGTTTTGATTCTTGAGAACGATTACGAGTTAATATTGATGAGCCACAGCTTCGATATTTTTGGGTGTATGCATTGTACAAGCACGCTTACGTCTTGGCTCGTCAGCAATGAAAACCGTTTCAGTCCTTCTATGCGACCGAATTTTGTACAACATTTTCGTGCATTTTCCAACCAGTTGTGTTTGTTTTGGAAAGAAAGTTCCAATAAATCCCAAATCCTGAATTTTGTGACAGAATAGAATGACATAAGTATTGCCAGATTCATAATAACCGATGGTTCAAATTTAAATCGATAGATGGCCTACCCAATACTTTAGAAATCTTATCTGTATCTGCTTTGGATACATACATAGAGTACTAGAAAGTATACATTTCTAAAACCACGTCCATGACATATTAATGCGTGGAAGACAAAAATGGATCAAATAGCTTATAAGATACCCATTCATTCAGATCTAGTAGATAGTGTATCGACAAATCGGATAAAATGGTGTATGAAAAAATATTTCTTAATCTGACTACCGTTGCGCAATCTTTAGGCAAAAGCTCCGAGATTAAATAAAATTATATTGTCACGCATGTATAAAATGAGCACTCGCAACTAGGTTGTAATCCGAACTATAAGGTTGTAATGACCAAATAATTAAGTAAGTAAGTACTTTCGGAAGGCAATTGACAACCCAAAGAATGTTAAAGGCAGTGATATGGTAGGGTTGGTATAAAACTTCAATGGAAAATACATCTGAAACTCCACTGTGTCTGCACAAAATGTTTTTTTTTTTGTTTTTGTTTTTATTATTATTGAATCTTTCTTAATGAAATTTACAATAGTTTTCAAATCTTGAAGCTAGTTTTGAAGGTTAATAGTTAGTGCCATATGTTAACTATAGATTTTATTAAAATCTTGTAATATTACTACATTAGAAATTAGGGCCAGTACAGCCGTCTAGCAAGGCTCAATGTGTCATTTCGTTTTAACCTCTGCTGGCCGTCGAATTAAAGCAGGTCCCTTGCCAATGCGTTGGGGTAAATCGTTAGTTGTCGAAGTATTTTATGGCGAATTTTTTAATTTCTTCTGAATTGTAGGAAAGTTGAGACCTCTATGAATATTGTCGTTACGAATATACCATGAAGCGCAGGCAAATTGTCGTAAAAGCTTGGACTGTCTGCTTTGCAATTTCAAAACGTTAGACGCGCAAGCACTGTCCAAAGCTGAATGCCAGAGGTCCATATTGGCTTCACATTATGTTTATAAATATATATTGTGCATTTTTTCATCTACTTTTGTTTATGTGGTAGAAGTCTATCCAAATACTTTCTTGACAATAAATGTTTAAATTTTATTTCTTTCTGGCTAAACATTGTTTAAGAGTCTGATTGACTGTTTTGGGCGTAGGGTATCCATATGATCTGCTTTGGCGAACTATTAATATCCGTTTTATTATTTTAATTAAAATATTTATATTTAATTTAATACAAATTGCTACAGTTATTCATATCAACTTTTATTGTTTCATTTATTGACACAAAGTGTTTTCATTTGTTTAAATAAATTTTTTATCCGCCATTTTAATATCGGAAAGTGTTGATGTGAATTTTATTTAATAACACATGATACCGGACCACAAATAAACAAATGCGAAAAAGTACCGTTAAGCTACGATAATTAAATTTTAAGGCATTTATGATAACAATTGAGTTGTTTATTGTTGATGTTACACGATGAAAACAATGTTATTATAATCGAGGTGTTGTTGTGATGTGGCTTAAAAATATTAATATTTATGTAGTCAACAAAGAGTTTCCTTCGTTATTTATTATTCTCATATAACTTTAAAAATGAAAAATAAAGAAAAAGCGCACAAATAAGTTCGGTTAAGTTAATCTGGCAGCCGCCTCACCGGACATTGCCAATTTGCGTCCAGTAAGGTCCTGTTGTAACACCAATATTACCCATTCCGCCATGTAATTATTGCTCCTGGTTAATATCTCTCAACCATTCCGAGAGTCCTGGGTGTCCAAGAATTCTTCCTCAAAGGTTCCAAGTACCGGATAATGACAGAGAAAATGTTCTGTGGTGTATTACTCTTCTTCTTCGTTGTGCAGCTACTGCAATAACCGTTATTTTTGTGTATTTCAAACTAAATTTTTATTATTTTCATTAACTTCTCTGACTTCTTCGATGATATTGGTGGAATTCGATCAGTACAGGGACTATGCTTACCTGTGGCCTCACAACAAGCCGCCATACGTTCCCAGGTATGCTTTGGTAATCAAAACTATTACCTCGACCTAACCTAAACTAACCCAACCTAAATTTTCTGACTGACTCTTAATTAAAAATATTTAAAGGGTCTTCTAGCAAAGTCTTCGGAACTTCAATAGTTTATAACGGATATTTTATTGAAGTTACATCTGTAAAATTAATTTTCATTTTTTCAGACTGTTATACCACATTACCATGGGCAACCATATAATGGTCTCTGGAGTAGTTAGCAACTGATTCTATGAGGATCATTTGTGGATGACTATGTACGCGAACAAACAAAATTTGGTAAATTTGTGATGAAAGCAATCCACATGAAAATCAAGAGCGTCTAATATTTCTCAAACAAATAAATGATTGATATGGCTAAGTCATCACTGGCAGCGGCGAGCACTATAGGTGGACGATGGCCAATTTATTTTTTCCTGAATTGGATGATCTGTATATCAATAGCATGAGGTTTCCCCAGGGCGACACTACGTGCCATATAACTCATGCCTCACTTCGATATCTGAAGTTTCTCTTTCAGCAAGCAATTCATTGCTTGCATTATCAGCTGTAAGACCAGTTGTATTACGATTATTGCCCTTAATATTTCTGACTTTAAAAACATTGCTCATGTTGATCGAATTGACTGAGCAGGTTAGAGTAATTTCCTGACAAAAGTTATTTTTAAAGCAATCGTTAAATTACTTGAAAATAATTCAAACTTTAGATTCAACATCTAAACGTTAGGCAGTTTGTATTTAAAAACGTTCTTCATAGCCTACTACAATGCATACATACATAATTGGCCATTACAACCCTTCAGTCAGGATTACGGCCTATCTTCTTAACACCACTCATGTTGTGTGCATTAATTTTTATACATGAGTGGCGGGACCTACAGTTTAAAGTCGACTGCGAACGACAGATTTTTTGAGAAGCTTTTCATAGCAATTTTTACTCTCAGAGTTTTAGCCAGAAATCTGCTGAGAGGAAGTCGCCGAAAAAATATTTCCATATTTTCGTTTTGATGTCTGACCTGGGATTCGAACTCGAGCCGTTCGTCTAATAAGCAAACACACTACCTACTAGACCACGGCGACTTCAGCCTACTACAATGAGTTAATCTTAAAAGCTCCTGCAACATTTTTACCACGCATTGTTGAAATCATTGATACCTTCTTCCCTGATGTAAATATCCTTGTGGACACTCGTTTACAACATAATCCAGTTAAGTTGACATTAAAATCATACTGATATATCCACCCTGGGCAATTATTTATTTTATTTTTTTTTTTTGGTATATAGTATCTTCACTGCCTGCAATGCAGATTTTCGTACAACTGTTGTGTTTTTTCCAATCCCTACTCCATTTTCGTTAATGCAAGTCAGCAACAAATTTACTTAAGAAAATTCAAGTCATCGACAAAAATATAAGACGACGTTTATCGAACGAAGTCTTAAATCGATGTGAGATGGAACAAAAGTTTTGATAATGAATATCATACAATACATGAATCGTAACGCCGTAAACCGAGGGATTTTTGTACTGTAATAAATTTTTAATATTTTGAGGTTGTGTAGTGTGTTTGACTAGTCGAAGTTGCCATACCCTTTGTATGTAACTTAATATCAACACATTTTTGTTGATATTGTCTAGACTGCATACACATTGGGACAGCGCGTATTATGCTGTCTCAGCATACACCGCATACATAGTGTGCTAGAATTAAGAATTTAGCATACAGTTAGTTTTAAGAAAAACAGAAATAAAACTAAAGTAGAAATGAACAGTCGCACAAGCGGTCATGTTGTTTCTCTTTTAAAATTTCAACTTAAAGAAATATGACTTTAAATTTTTGTTTTTCCTTATTTTGTAATAAAAAACTTATCGATTTGTATTGGCAATCAAATAAAACGTTTCTACTGAAAATTTCGTAAATAAAAGAAAATAAAATAACATGTCATAAATGAAATTTCCTGCTGAAAAGCAAACATTTTATTTATTGGCAATAGGAAATGGAATTTGTAAAGAATACCGTACAGTTCTGTTTTACTTTTTCTGGTAAGTAATAGTGAAGTCATAAGTTTTCTATTGAAATTGTAAACATTTGAGATGCCATTGATAACAATGTTGTACAATTTATATTTAGGAATACATTTGAAAATTTAGTTAAAAAGAAAACTTTAAAATGTTAAAGAGATTTTGCCAAAGTTTCCAATAGAATTCCTCTAATATCGGGTATTTATTTTTCCAATATCATTAGATGCCAAACGAAATTTGTTTCCTTCTAGTCTTTTAAACTGGCTGAAGATGATCATTCCTTTCAAAGTGACTACCAATAAGCAAAATTGGCTCATTTGGAGTGAAAACAATCTTCAAGCTGTTCATTAAAATAATCTGTTTCGAAATAAACAGAAGATGAAGTTACCGACAGAACTTTTGTTTCCAAGAAACGACGTTTGTTTTTAATACAACAGCACGACTTGCGATACAGTGCACTTGACACATTGTAATCGAGCTATTTCCACTAATACTTCCTTATAAATCGTCTAGTTTGCCACGATACTAATCGAGTACATCCTAAAAATGTCACTGTTTAGAGTGAATTCTTTGCTAGCGATGTCATCGTTCGACGTTGGCCAGGCAATCACTGTGGACGCTGAGCATTATAGGTCGATGATTACAAACTTCTTTTTGTCTGCAATGGATTATCTGGGTACCAACGAAATGTGGCTTCAATAAGACAATGCTTGCGATACTTTGGATATTCCGCACGAGCGATTTGGAAAAATGGTCATGATATGTTCATCAAAAAAATGTGGTTTCCATAAGACAGCGTTACATGCACACAGCTCATATCACCTTGGATATTCTGCAGTAGTGATTTAAGAGCATGGTGAACTATTGTAAAGTAGAAGTGAATTGGTGGTGAATTGGAGAAATTCTAGAATTTGACGTCCTTAAAGTTTTTCTTGTAGGGTTTTCTTAAGTTGCAGGTGTATTCGAATAGGCAAAAACCATAGCAGTCCTCAAAACCAACATAAACCATTACATCGGTCCAATTCAGTCTGATTTATGCACCACCGCCAAAGAAATTTGGACATTTCGAATGTGTCGCACTTAGAGAAATCGTTGTGGACATTTGAAGGATGTTAAATTTCAATAGGCCCATCTAACGAGTAATAAATTTCGATGATATATCACACACATACTTTTTTATTTAAATTTAAATGAAAGACTCATTACAAAAGTGTTGATTCAAACATGACCACTTTTGGAGCATTATTGGGCGGTATACAAGTAAAGACCAAGCATTGTAATGAAAGTGAATTTTCAGAAAAATTTAAGATTTTTGTGTGTTTTATTTAAAATCTAAGTCTAGTGTGTAGTGCGTTGGCTTATTAAACATGAGACCATGGTTCAAACCTCAGGCCAGACATCTCCAATAAAACGAAATATGAAAAAATATTTCTACGGCGACTGCCATTTAGCAGACTTCTGGCAATAACTCTGAGAGTACTTAAAATTTCCATTAAAGGTTTCTGAAAAATCTTTTGTTTTGTTATTTAGGTATGCAAAATGAGCGTCAAAAGAAACTGTACACTAAGTATAAAATTCTAACCATTACCAAATTCAACTTTTACCACTTAAGGAGAGTGCCCGAAAAAATTTTACAAAATTTGGAATTTTTTTTAAACATTTTTAATTTTTTAGTTGTTTCTGACATTCTGATAATGAAACAATTTTAAAATTAAAATAACGTTATCTTATTAATGTATATTTTTTATGTACAGTTTCTATTGACGCTCACTATATATGTGGTAAATGAACATAATTTATCAATTCAGTTAAAAACGTTTCTATCTACAGTCAACATACGGTTGTGGATTTTGTTTTTTTTATTTAATAAGATAAAAAATGTAATAAAAAATTTTTCTCTTAAAATATTTCAGATAAGCTTGTGCAAATTGCTTGCACATACAATTTTAAATTAATTTTTATGATATTAAAGCAGTTCACAAATAGGTTAAGATATTATTTATAAGCACCATTATGGAATAATTAAACAACTTTGTACTATTTTATAGCCTTTTATGTTATTACTGTATATCCTGTTGATTAAAAAAATAAAAAATTAAATAAAGCTTTATGGCCTATAAAAATTTATTTAATATTTCAAATATTTTTTTTCATGTGGTAGTTTTATATTTTAATACGATTGCATACAGAACAAAATTAATTTCTTTTAAATTTATAAACAACAATTTTATATGAGGTCATTACACAATTCATTTAAGCAAATAATGGTATTCATTATTGAAAAATATTTAAAACATTATAATTTTATGTATATTGTGTTAGTAGAGGAAGAAAAAGGCATCTTATCTCCTTACGTTAATTTCATGTTATTAAACTAACAGCAGGCACTTTAAGAACTTTATCACACAATAATTGCGTACCTCATTAATTACTACAAAATTTAATTGAATCATAAATGCAGAAAACATCCTAAGCCATATGACATGTATGTATGTATGTATGTGGTCTCTAAATGATAATTGATGTTAATCGGAAACTAAATATTTTGCATCCGTTTGGCTAGCATGGTGCATATGAGTAAACAGAATGGTTCAATTGTTAAGACCAACATCTTACGGTAAATGACCAATAATACCAACCAACAACTCATTAATTTGGAATTTTTGCACAAACAAGAATAGAAATGCAATTGGAAATGAGTGGAGATGTTTGAAAACTCTGTGGTAGTCTTCATATTCCATATAATTTTTTAACGATTTTAATTTTTGTGAAACTGAAATAAATTGAATTAATTATTAAATTAAGGGCAACTCATATCACAATATTATCTTACATTATCTACAGTGGTAGATAATTAAATTAATTAAAACATTGATCATATTATAGTAAATTGTTCGTTTTACGTTCAAACTTAAAAATGATAGCAACATTTATTTTTCAGTTCTTCAATCTTAGCCTTAAACAGCTTCCAACACAATTTTGTAAGTAAAAAATATTTAAAACATGTTTTATTGTTTAAAACATTTCATTTTTATTGCAATATTTATTGATCTTTTGCTTCCAATAAGTTTTAAAACAGCCTTTACTACTAATAACATTTACAACCGGTTTGGCAAATTTTGAACTGAACGCCTACAGATCGATCAAGTTGAAGCCCTGCAACTCATTCCAACGTTTTGCCACAAACCATCAATTTTTTGGTTTTCAATTTTTTGATTTCCAATGGGTTGAGATCAGGGTATTGAGCTGACCATTTTAAAATATTTACGTAAGCAGCTTTTCACAAGCCGTAAAGTATATGTGCGTAAAATGTTGGTAAATTTTTCTACGTGTATAGTAGCATTATATTTTTCATAACATTTCTGCAAACTGACCCCCAAAAGTGGTCCAATACCATGCAAAGAATTAATTAATTAATTGGTTTGATGATATTAAAATATTATCAGATTTATTACATGTTCATGTTTCGTTTTTGTTGTAGATGTTTGACATGGGGTTTGAACCCTGGCCACTACACCATCGAGTAGACTATATTTATGCTTGGAGATGTCTGCAGTAATAGGACAGTGTTGTGTTTTCGTAATTTACCATTAGTTATTTCCAGAGTATTTTTCCCCTTTCTTTTATTTATTATACAATCAAAATCGATTATTATATAATCAAGTTGAGTTCCTGGTAGGTAACATTCAAAACGAGTGCAAAGAGTTAGAGTGTTCCTTGAAAAGATTAAATACTGAATTCTACTTTTTTCGCCTAAGTGGGGAACAATATAGTCGCTGTAGTATAATGAGTAGCGCTACAAGCTGTCAAAAGTTAAAAACGGCAACTCCAATTGGTGCCAACAGAATACGTAGTTATAGTAGTATAGCTGTAGTAGAAGCTGAAGCTCTAAATTTGAATTTGTAAAAATTATCGCGCGTCAAATACAAATTGCAAAGAGAACTTCCCTGCTCTTCAATATATTCAAAATTCATAATGTGAATCATAATACTTAATGGTTAAACATGGTTATGGTTAAGTAAATATGTAGTAATAAAATTACACAAAATTTAGTTGTTTCCATGTACAACCAACCAGTCACTTACCAGTTGCGTACCAGCCTCAAACTCTCCCTGACTACCTTCATACTACATTGGTATGATATTAATGTATGTGTTCTTTATATTTAACATTTTTGAAACGCTTTGAATATTGTTTCGTCAGAAGTGACATGAATACGTGCTTGTGCCATAGCATTAATCAAAATGTCAGTAACTGCATGCGTATTATAAATACTAAAAACATTATCCCACATACATACATAAATATAATAAAAATGACTTAAATTAGTATCTATTGTGATGATATTATATGCAGCAATTGAGTTTCATATCTCAAAATGCCAAAATGTCAGTTACCGCAAATTTTAATAAATGTTCAACAGGATGACAGCAGCTTAATTTTAACGTAAATTTGGTGATGAGCAATTGCATGATGCTGACGTGAAATAAGGCAAGGTAAGGTATGTATGTATATTGTATACAAAAATGTTTTTTTTAAATCAAAAAATGTTAAGTGAATTTTATAAGGTACTAGCTAATACCCGGTGTGCTTCGCTACCCCCATCGGAATTAAATACATATCTCGTAATGCAACTGGATCGCCCACCATCAAAATTGTTACGCCATTGTTGGGGCATTGTATCGTCCTTGGTGTTGTCCAGCTGGAGTTCTATCAGCATGAATTGCGATTATGTGGTCTTCTGAACTTAATCGTGAACTTAAAGATCCTTACCAATTCGTTGATTTCATGAAACATCACTTGTAAATCGGCAACAATCCATTGTTTTGTGTCAGGGTTATAATGCTGGCGGTGGTGCACTTGGTCATTGTTATCCGCTTCTCCTATGAATAAATTTGTAAGAACTTAGGATCTTCATTTGGAATTGGCAACAATGATCCCATTTTATGATAAATTTGACCTTGAACACGAAACGTTGGCATTAAGTTGTCTCGAAATACTTTGGTATCACCAAAAGAGGTAATTTTGAAGGACGAATTATATTTTCTTATATTTTGAAGAAAATGTTGTGAATCCACATTAGTTCCTAAATGAAAAAAATATTTTTTATTAATATTTTGTTAAATTAAAAAAGTATATATTTCGAAAAACTTACGTGAAATCAGCGATTGCTATGGTTCTGGAGGTGGAAGTAAATCAGACAAAACGATTTTACCATTAGAGCAACACATGCCAGGTGTTTCATTTTTGTACCTCAGTGCATTGCAATATTGGTAAACTTCATTCATGTCACCAATTGCCACTAATTCGTCTTCGGTATAATCTATATCAGATCTATAGTTAAATGCAATAACTGAGTATCCATGAAAAACATTACGTCGATTCACCACCATTCGATTACGATTTTGTTCTCGACGCAAATAATATTGCTCTATCCTCTCTGCTGCTCTTCTTGTTGATGTTCGAATCCGCTGACTTTCTACTCGTGATTCATGTTGGACTTCTGTTTCATTAGTTCGTGATGTTATGGTACGATTTCACTGGCTTTGTAGGCGACCTTCATGTTCCAACGGTGTCTCGGTAGCTCGTGCGATTGTCGCATGTTGTCGAAGACCTTCAAGACGTGTTTCACGCTCTAAAGGCGTTTCTGTGCCTCGTGATGTTTGGTACGATTTCGCTGGCTTTGTAGCCGACCTTCATGCTCCAACGGTGTCTCAGTAGCTCGTGCGGTTGTCGCATGTTGTCGAAGACCTTCAAGACGTCTTTCACGCTCTGAAGGCATTTCTGTGCCTCGTGATGTTTCGATACGATTTCGCTGGCTTTGTAGCCGACCTTCATGTTCCAACGGTGTCTCGGTACCTCGTGCGGTTGTCGCATGTTGTCGAAGACCTTCAAGACGTCGTTCGTGTTCTGACAGCGTTTCAGAAGCTCGTGCTAAAGAGGTAAGATTTCGTAGACTTTCAAGGCGCTCTTGGTTTTCTGAAAGCGTTTCAGTAGCTCTTGCTGTTGTGGCGCGTTGTCGTAGGCCTTCGACAGGTTGTGTATTTAAATAGTATGAATTTCAGTACTTACTATGTATATGAGTTGACAATTTCAAACTCAACCATTTAAGGGTCATATGTTTGAGCAGCTCAAACATTCTAGAATTCAAATGTATGTTGATGATATTCAACTCTACATTGATAGCTCTATAGCTTCCATCAACACTGGAGTTATAGATCTTAACACTGACCTTAATAATATTTCTCTTTGGGCGACTGCAAATGGTTTAAGGATTAACTCTAAAAAGTCAAAATGTATTGTAATTGGCAAAAAATCCGCAAAGATTGAATCTAGTAATGATGTTGCCTTTTTTGGTTATTTCTGAAATAATAAATAAAACAAAAGTCTACGAATTTAATTTTGGTTATATTTTTTCTTATTTGGTGATTTTTTTCACAAATGTTGTTTACAAAATTTTTTTCCTTCCCTTCTATCTTTCCCCCGCGTCGTGAAATATTTTTGAAAAATATTCCAAATATGCCAAAATGCACATTCTTTATACTTTATTTTCTTTGGTTTTATACATCAAGAATCATAGATAGCATACTTGTTGGGGTAACTACTATGCGTATGAGTAATATATTTCAAATGCAATTAAACATTAAGTATGTCGTATGTAGTATATGTGGGCATGGCACCTCGCTCATTTGGAATATCAACATAAAAAGTAGCCTATAACTTCTTCCAGACATACAGGAAGATACTGTGAAAATTTCAAGAAATTCGGTTCAGCCGTTTAATCGTCTATAAACTTCAAACATACAAACATACAAACATACAAACAAACACACATTCATTTGTATATATAAGATTATGTTTTCTCATTGCAATTAGTTACTCTCAGAATTTTTTATGTATTTTTTCAATGTCAGAGATGCGGTTTGAACTTTGAACTCTCGTCTAGTAAACGAACGTTCTACAGGATAGTACATGACAACCGCTGAATGCAGTCTAAAGAGATGCCTTTTATTAAATTCAAAGCTTTATTTAGTGTGTGTTGTCGCCATAGTATAGTGCGTAGATCTGAGACCATAGTTCAATCATGCCTGGCTCAGAAAAAACAAATCGGGGGCGACTTCCTCTCACTAGCCTTCTGGTAAAAACTCTGAGAGTAAAATAAAATTGCTATGGAAAAGTTCTCAAAAAGACTGCCATTCGAAGTCGACTAACAAACTATATTGCTGGTGTGATAATATGGGCTCTGATCCTTGTAATGTCCAACTAAATAAGGAAGTAAGGAGGGTACACGTTTTACCCAAGTAAGTATTTTTGTTCAAAAATTCTCTTTTAAAACTCTTATTGAAACCATTGTTCCTATTAGCAGAAAACTGATAAATAAATGGCAACGGTTAGATTCAAGATCCAAACCATTAAGTGTATGTATAAGAACCTTCATTGTTTTCATAGCTATTGGTAAGTAATTATTGTGTAATTTGTACACAATTTCTTTTAAGTTATTTAGATCTGAACAATTGTGGACGATGACATAACAATTGCCTGGCTAGAGAAGGTAGGTCGTAATCCTCACTAAAGGGTTATAATCGAAACCAATTACGTAAGATGTTCTAATTGTTGATAGATTTTATACTTATTATTTCTGATTTAGTAACCTAAGGCTAAGCCAAAGTGGATGCCTTCGAACTTCAATATATTGATCGGCAATACTCCTATTCGTAGCCGTAGTCTAGTTGGTAGTGTGTTGGCAACATTTGTAGTGTGAGAAGCTAGGTCGTAATCATGACTGAAAGGTTGTAATGACCAATTTTCTATAGATGTAATGATAAGACCACCATTGGTTACATATGTATATAAAATAATTAATAGTTTTATTGACGGATTGAGGCATAATAATAATAGTTTGGGAATTTAATAAAAATAATTTCAAAATTAATTAAATTATAAGTCAACCTTAATGTTGTGTAGGAATAGTGAAACTAAATTATTAAATTTAATTAAATTTAGCATAATTAATTCAAATTAATATCATATCAATTAAAGCATAAATTTTATTCATATTGCTGCGATAGAAGAATTGAAAATCATTTGAACTTCCATCTTGAGTGCAAAAAGCCAATGCTTTTCAATACTCAATAATTGCCATGATTTGTAAAACCTTAAGTTTAATTTCTCACATTTAATGCTGTTCTGTATTGTTTCCTAAATCTCATATAAATTGTAAATTATAAATGCAATGTAAGCAAAAACTAATAATTACGAAGCTATCCATACTAAATACTGTGATTGTGAATTGTAAAACTTAATTTACGATTTGAAAATGGACACATAAAGAGAATTTAAAGTTAATCTACTACAATCTACTATCAAATGCACTCAAGTATAATTAAACACATATGTATGTACATATGTGATGTAATATAATTTAAACTAAATTCATGCAGAAAATCCATACACTAAAATCATTAATTATCCCATTGGGTGTGAAATAATTTTAAAATAAAAGCCGTGTTAATAATGAATTTAAAATTTTCTTTTTCAATATTTTACGAACGGATCGTTAATAGATGTGTGAACACTTATTTTGTAAACCTAGAAAATTGAAATAGCAGAAATATCAGCTCTGCTACGAATCTTTAAAATGTTTAGAATCTCCAAAAGATAGAATTTCTATCAAAATTTACAAACGCAGCTTAATTCTATTATTAACATACCGACAATTCTTTAAATGAACACACACAACACATAAAAATCAATTAAACTCATACCAGAGATGAGCAATGAGTATTCAACAATATGAGTAGAATCGAATCATACTCATAATTTCTGATACTTATACGCATATATACTATCGAGGAATTGAAGTCGCCGTCGTCTAGTAGGTAGTGTGTTGGCTTATTAGACGAAAGGCCCGAGTTCGAATCCCAGGCCAGACATCAAAAACAAAATACAAAAAGTATTTCTTCGGCGACTTCCTCTCAGCAGATTTCTGGCAAAAACTCTGAGAGTAAAAATTGCCATGAAAAGCTTCTCAAAAAATCTGTCGTTCGGAGTCGACTTTAAACTGTAGGTCCCGCTACTCATGTATAAAATTAACGCACACAACATGAGTGGTGTTGAGAAGCTAGGCCGTAATCCTGACGAAGGGTTGTAAATGGCCAATTATGTATGTATGTATGTATACGCATATATACTTATTTTAATATCATGGAACTTCTGCTCATATTCAAAGTTCGAAGTATCTATCATATTCACACTTAACAACACGTATGATGTAGTGTGCAAACTCATTAGATTTGGGTCTCGATTCAAACCCCAGCTCAGAGATTTCCAACAAAACAAGATATGAGAAAATATTTCTTCATCAACGTCGTCTCAGCAGATTTCTGGCTAGACCGCTAAGAGTAAACAAAATTGCCATGAACAAGTTTCTTAAAAATATGCCGTCCGGAGTCTATTTTAAAATGTAGGTTCTGCCACTCATGTATAAAATTAACACATAGTGGTGTAGGAAGCTAGGTCTTAATCCTAACTGAATGTAATGACAAATTATGAATGTATGTATCAGTGTGTGTAAAACCTTTCTATACTGGTCTTTATTATTTCTGTAAATGAAAACAGATGCTAACTTCAGACTTGCAGGAATTTTTCCTCGTTTTTGACTTTCCCTACAAGAAATTCCTTTACTTTGTGGATGAAAATTAATTCTGGAGACCTTAGTATTGGTGATGGAGCTCTTGAGAATTTTCCTTTTTTTTAACACAAATCATCTGGATAATAAAGTAGGCAGACTTTTATTGATGGCATGGATTATGTTGGCTTTGCTAAATGCTCTGGTTTGTGGTTTCATTTCAGTGACAAGTTATCATTACCTTCATTTCAAATAACCATGACCTCAAATCGCTCGAGCAGTATATCCAATTGGCATGAGTGTTTTGTCAACTTATACCAGTGATGGCCAGGTTGGCTAGCGTGTCAGACCACCAGCATAAAATTCAAAGGAAACAATGCCTTTTTTGGAATACATTGGAAGCTTTCTCCTGTAGTTTGGTATCGTCTAAAAGTCGACAATTTGGTTTGTTCCCGTACCCATTCATACAGAAATAATTGTCATTGCTGATAAAGATTTTTCAATAAAAATTAGTTTCAGTTGCCAACAGCAGCAGCACCCATTCAGCGAGCTCACTTCGTTGTCAATGGTAGTCCATGGTGATTTGGCATGACAGAATGAATATATGACAACTAATGTCTCAGATGTAGCTTCAAGAAAATTAATTACGGGTGCTAACCCAATATAGAACTCAAAACCTTATTAAAATATGGTAGCGCATCATATGAATTCTAATTTATTGATACAAGGTCTTCACTAAGGATTAATATAACACAATAGACTAATGAGTACAACTCTAACACACAAACAAACTTAACAACCATAAGAGGGAAATATGTTGAAATTAAATTTCAATTCATTTTAAATGAAAAACACATCGATCTGTTCCAATTATAAACAAGATTTTCAAATTTAATGGAAATCTCATTAAGTACACATTTAAGCATACTCCAATGAATTTATCAAATAATTTTATTGCATTTAAAGAATACAGTTTCATTTAAAATTAAATTAATTGCAACAGTATAGGTACCATAGAAACCTTTAATTTGTTCTGAAAAATGATTTTCATTCTTATTCTTTTTAGTAATTTAGAAGAAATAAAATTTGAACTTTACCATCATTGCGAGCAATTTTGCAGTCAACTTTAGTTTACATTTAATGTTTTTATGTCTTTCTATTGAGCTATACACTGGTAGGCAGAGTTCTAAACTGCCAATATTAAAGAAATCGATTTTATAGTAGAGATGCTGGTCTGTTATATACATACATACATTCATATATATACTGTTTTTCAGTCAGAATTACGAACTAGTTTCTTACTCCATATCTAATTTGTGTGTTACTTTTATCCATAAGTTTCGGCACCTATCGTTTAAAATCGACTCCAAACTATAGATTTTTGAGAGGCTTTTCCATTATGCAAACATGCTTTATAATCGGATTCAAACTTTTTTATACATAGTATGTACTGGTCCTTCCATAACACAACTACTTCATGCTTAGTTGCCTTTAAAGTGTAGCGTGGAATTAAATCTTGCTTGGGTGTATGATACAGTTTAAAGTCGATTTCGACTGACACATTTTTTGAGAAACATTTCATGGCAATTTTATGTACTCTCAGAGTTTTGAGTCAGTAATCTGCTGAGAGGCAGTCGCCTAGAAATATTTTTCGTATTTCGTTTTGTTGGAATGTCTGACCTGGGCTTTGAAATGAGGCCTCAAGCCTAATAAATCAACACTGTACCTACAAGACTATGGCGCCTAGATAGAATGCGCAACATTGACAAAATTCAGTAAATAGAAATTTACTGTTGTTTAGGTGTGGTGCCATGATAACATCAAGAACAAGAGAATTGGAAACATTACTCTTTATCCAACCGATAGAATTGGCGGTCCGGTATGAGACAGCATATCGCTTCACTTTAGTTCCAGATCGACATTCTTGATCAAACCGGACCACGTCATACATGTCCGCAGAGTTTTGTTTTCTTTGTTTGCAGCTTTTCACACCACTTTTTGTTAGTTTTATACATGAGTGGCGGCACCTACAGCTTAAAGTCGACTACGAGTTTTTTTTTCATATTGCGTTTTGTTGGAGATGTCTAACCTGGGGTTTGAACGGTGGCCTTACGTCTAATAAGCCAGCAAAACCGTACATTATTCCAATAAGAAGAACACCGTGAGTACTTTAAGACTAAATAAGGGTGGTGACTTGAGTACTGTACGAGGTATGCCAAATGGACTCAATCTCGTTGTTAGCAAGAAGGTGATACTTGCAATATTGATAGAATATTATGAATAATAAGAGAATTGACTTTTATCCTTACTTTGCATGGCCATCCATAACATAACAGCTGTTATGCCTGCACTGGGGGCACTTATGCATCTTATGTTACGTATATTTTTAATGTGCGCTTTCTCCTGGGAGAAAATATTAACAGTTTAGTTGATATCCACACGATATTTAACTTCTGGAAATATTAGCACAAATGATTTTTTAATTACACATTGAAGTATATGAAAAATTATATAAAAAACGGTGGGTTCATGTTCAGGCTAAATTTAGGTTGTGGTCTAAAGGAATGAATGAAAATAAATAAATCTTCCAATCGATAAAAAAAATAAAAAATTTTGGTTTATCCCATAGCGAATTATCACGACATAATAAAACGATTCTAGAACTAGTATTATCGAAACGAAAAATGGAAGTTCTTGATAGTATGAAGCATAGTTAGTGCGCTTGTCGCAAACAGTACTCAACAAAGAAAAAATTTGACTTCACTTTGAATTTAGCTCATTGTAAAATGTAAACGGTTCTTAGCGGAGTTGTTCAGATGCAAAAGAAGTAATAGCGCCCGTTTGGCATGAATCAATAAAGTTTCATGAGGCCCATGTTTAAAGATATACAATTTCTATACATACTGCAATTTTTGTAAAAAACATACGCCATAAACACAATAAATGCAACGCAGTCAACGTACAGCAACCAGCAAAGATTATGTTGCCTTGTTTTAAGGCTAATTTCTATTTGTCTTAGCAGCAATAAGACAATTAGTGTTCATATTGTGAGGATGTCGTCACCACAATAACATGCACGAAATAGAGGTTTTAAAAAGGCGTTGCGTGAAACATAATGCGACAAAAACCTTTTAGTGGCAACATTGATAAAAAATAAATGAAGCGTTTATTTCCTATTTGTTTAACTTATGCTTTGCTGCTGCTGTCTTTCGTTTTATTAATACGTATGGAGCATATCTTTGGCTGCAATTGCAAAATTGGTTGTTTATTGTGTTTATAGCATTAAAAGTATATATAACATATAATTGGCACAAACTGAAGTTAATTTGTTTTTCTTTGTACACTATACAAATACCCATCTCCTTCACCTAGTGTGTGAAAATAGTGTAACCAATATAATAAAATTAAATATTTAAATATGAGCAATAAATTATGTTTTTGAATAACTTTTCTAGCATAGAAATTTCATTACAAAATTCTTTTTTTTTTTTAAACATAATCAATCTTTTTTTCAGAATATTATAACCATGATGAAAGAATGAGAATCTTATGGTTTTGTAAGCATAAAATACTACGATGAGTAATGAAATATTTCATAAATTTAATATGAATGCATAATACAAACTACCTCTATAAACTGTTTTAACTCAAGAGTGCTTATAAAGAATGCCACCAAGTAATCATCTGTATGAAAGGGAAGATGAAATATCCTTGAAGGTATAATTCTATCTCAACAAGTTTTATGGAAATATTTTCCATTTTTTCATACAGATTTTGAATCCTTTTTTTCTTTTTTTTTTTTTGCTTTAACAAAACGTATGTATGTTAACATGTAGCGCAGCATAAAAGGAAGAAAGCTAAATCCAGGATAATGGCTTTAATAGAAAATAACAATAAAAAAACTTAATCTAACATTATTAAAGGAAACCACATCTGGTTTCATATGTTATGAGTTACAGTTTTTAACTGTCTAAGGAACATATTGGCGTTGAACTTTAGCTTGTTTTATAAGATATTTTTAAACATTTTTATTGGAAAACTATTATTTCCATATAGAGTAGCAAGATAACAATATGGGGTAGTTACATAAAGTAGAAGTCGCCGTAGTCTAGTAAGAAGCTAGTTCGGTAATCTGCTTAATGTAATGTTCAATTTTGTATGTAAGAGGGGATAGTGTTCTACAATTTTATTTGTTATATGCTTATATCACTTTGTTTTTCTTTTTTGGGAATTTAGTGTCTTCATTGCATGTATTTAAAGATTCCCTTGCAACTATGTCGTTCTAAAGTTAAGTTTTTCTTTTTCCATTCCATTCTCCGCTTGTGTTGAAACAATAATAACAAACGTAAATGCAAGTCATCAACAAATGTCTAAGACGACTTAAATCGAGGCAGTTGAAACTAAAAATTTTGAGGAGTAAATTGAAGGCACGCAAATCGAGACGATGGAAATCAAGGCGTTAGTGTAATAAGTTCTTGTATGTATATATTTCTTAGATCTTATATTCTATAAACTTTAAATTTGTATTCAGAAAATATAATTTAGGAAATAATGACTTTTTATTCCATAAATTAATTTAAGATTATAAACGGGAACTGAATAAAATATTACTCATAAGTCCGATATATCAAAAATATTGTTACGTTTTTTCCTCTTTAAAAATGTTTAGAATATGAGTTCGTTGATTTCAAACCAAATAAAAATAAATTTTATGTTTAATTTCAATTAAACTCTTTATTGTTCGCACTACTTTTGTGTGTCACCGTTTACAACTTGACGAATACAATAATTATTGCTTGTTCGCTATTCTTCGCACGATTGTTTTCTTCATGTGTGTTTTTATGTTGCGTTTAAAGTCGACTCCAAATGACAGATTTTTTGAGAAACTTTCCATCGCAATTTTATTTACTCTCAGAGTTTTTGCCAGAAATCTGCAGACGGGTAGTCACCGAAGAAATATTTTGTCATACTTCGCTTTGATGTCTGACCTGTGGTTTGAAGCGTGGCCTTACATCTGATAAGTTAACACACTACCTGCTAGACTGCTATGACTTCAGAGGCTACATACGCTTTTCAAATAGGGACCGAAGTGTAAAGAATAGACATACATATGTAGATAAAAATTCTGCCAAATTAATTGCCAGTTTTTTCAAATCACCATGGACGTATAAATTCGTATCATGGACAATGACGTATGTTCTCAGAATAGAATCTAGTTTTTATCCTCAGCGAGGAACATTTTTTGGAGTAATGTGTGCTTTAACCCTTTCATGACCTTAAGGCCATAAGAAGCAACGTTATTATTTTCTGTATCTGGTATCATATTCCTTAGATGAGATTTTAAAACCAAATTCCTAAAACTAGTTGAGGCTTGTTTTTTTTTTTTTTGTGGGACACATGTATGTATGTGTCTCTATGGTTGATAAAGTATACAATTTATATCATTTTTTCATTTACAAAAATTCAGAGAAAATTAATTGTTTCTAATATTATGGGAAGGAATAGCCATTTTTAGTAATCCTGACTGAAGCTTTCTTTTAAAGTTTAAATTTTATAAAAAAAACTTTCAGTTCAATTTCATTTAAAATTTAAAACTTACATTTATTAAGAAAATATTCCAACAGTTTAATATCGAGTGTACAATTTTGTTTTGAAAACATGTCTTTATTATCCCGTAACAACTGAAAATTGAAAACCGTGTTTCTTTTTATTAATTTTGTTGCTGTGGAGATAAATTACAACAGTACTACAGTATACGTAGCATTTGCTATTCAATAAATTCGTTATTAAATTATACTGTGTACATTCCATTTTTGACACTCTCAATTGCGTCATTTTATCCTTCTTACTGCAGGGCAACGATACCATCATACAGATACTAAAAAAGCGTCATCAGTTCCATGCATAACCCTTACAGTTTCGAAGGTTTTTCTATAGCCTTGCTTTCGTACGAATACATAATTTTTTTTTTCTAATTGTTGGCAATGGATGGTAAATATTGCTACTGAGCAACAAATTTTGCGCTGCTGTTTACAATTCTTTGCCCTAGCATGTGTACTTGCTGGTCTTGTTATCGTGTGTTTTGAATTCTTAATGTGTATGTAAGTTTTTTTTGAACAGTTTTATTGCCATTGGCATCCAAAATAGCTGGCCACAGCAATAAACAATACGTTAAGGACATTATTATCTTAACAATTGTCTATGTGTTGAGGTATAATTCATTACACGTAAGTTATGCAGCAGAAATACATACATATATTCAAACTTTAGCTATAGAATGATTTTTTGAGAGTCGAGAGGAGATGTTAAGCGCGAATTTTTTGCTCAAAGTGTAAATCGTTCAAGTAGATGTCTATGCTATCGAATGATGTGCGTAATTATATTGACAGCCAGTTCGATCTATGTTGGGTAGGCATTTTTTCCTATACCACAAAGTGGTTCTGGATCGAACTGCACCTTGAAAGCTGCTCTTCTTCAATGCTAGTCTGATACCATTTCTCTGTGGGCTCGAAATACTTCACAGGCAAAGGAAGATAGAGGCAATGCTGGTGCAATATAAATTTTTATTTGACAATGAGTACAGAATGATATTTCAGGAATGCATTAGCCTTACTTACTTACTTAATTGTTCATTACAAGACTTAAGTCAGAATTACGACCTAGCATATCACACCACAAATCTTTTAAATGTTAGGTAGGTAGGTAGAAGTGGCTGTCCTCTCAATAGAGTCATGAGTGGACACACTTAGGCCGCATACAGGGCCCATTGTGATACCACAGTTTCACATTCTCCCCTAGTCCAGAAACCACTAGGAGCTTCCGATGAAGTGACTCAGGCTGCCAATATCCATATATGACAGTTCATCTAGATCCTCCATGTAGTAGGCACCCAGGTGTCTTTTTCTTCTTTTAAAGGGTGTTTTTTATAGAGGTATAGAACTTTAAGTTGGCATTACTTTTTAAGATGGCGACCGATTTAACAGCTGTCAAGTGATTTATTCTTAGTTTGCTTTGGCAATTCATCATGAATAGACTCACGCCTGAACAACGCTTGCAAATAGTGCAATTTTATTTCGAAAATAATGGTTCTGTGCGGAAAACGTATCGCGCACTACGTCCATTTTATCGTCGACAAAATCGTCCATCAGAGCAGTTAATTCGATTAACCATTCGCACCACGTTTAGTCTTATTGATAACTCGCATCCTCAGAGACGCTGTACGGTGCGTACAGAAGAAGCTATTGTTGCTGTAGAGCGTAGCATTTAAGAAGAACCTTACAGTCGATGGTGATCGGTATAGAGCCATGATTACTAACTTTTTCATTCCTGAATTGAATAACCATGATGTCCAGGAGATGTGGTTTCAACATGTAACACAGCTAGTGCCACAATGGATTTATTGAATGACACGATAGGTGACCGCCTAATTTCACATTTTGGACCTGTGAATTGGCCTCCAAGATCTTGTCATTTAACACCGCTAGACTACTTTCTGTCGGGCTATGTAAAGTCATTGGTCTATGCGGAAAGCCACAAACGCTTGACCATTTTGAAAACAACATTCGCCGTGTTATTGCCGATATACGGCCACAAATGTTGGAAAAAGTCATCGAAAATTGGACGTCCAGATTGGACTACATCCGCGCCAGCCGTGGCGGTCATATGCCAGAAATCATATTTAAAATGTAATGCCACAAGATTATCTTTCGGATAAATAAAACTCATGCCAATCGAATAATCCATCGTTGTTTTATTGCAACTTAAAGTTCTATACCTCTATAAAAAACACCCTATACAAAGTGCCGGGCATGTGCATAGTAGGTGCCCTCTTTCTTATCTCCACAGCTTCTGCAGAAATCATTTGCAAGGTGTACAAGACCACCTCACATGCGTTCCTATAATACAATGCCTCGTAATAACCCCGAAAACAGTTCTGAGCACACTTCTTTGGAGTTGAAGCAAAGCCGCCGCGCACCTCTTTTTCAGCCTTGGCCAGATTTTCTCCGCCGTTTTGTCTGTGTCCGAAAGAAGTTATTAATTCTTTCTGATGGGCAGTCTTTTCTCTGTTGAGTAGGCAATTCAGTTCTAAATTTGTTTTCTTTTGCGTGTCCAGTTGCAAAACTACATTGCCGAGCTAGATTCGTATTCTGTTTGGTTTTCGACCAATGCATTGTTGAAATTGATTATTTGTTGCCAGGTACACCACACCTTTCTGGTCATGCTAGGCACACGGCATTGTCTTTCTGCTGAATTGATTTAGTTTTGCTACCGAACTGTATTTATCACCATCGTTAACAATCCAATGCAACACTGATTGCCTATCGTGCCCTTGAAATAAACTTTTTAAGTGATTTTTAGGTTTTTCATATGTCTGCCATTCAATTGACTATTCATCCATTTACCAGATTTTTTAATCATTTTAAATGGTACGAAATGTGCAACATTTAATTTTCTGACTCGAAGTGTCATCTTCATCTAGTGTTGTCGGAGCCTTTGAACTTTTTGTGGTCTTCTACATTCTTCATTTCTCACATAAATAATATTATTTCTGAACTATCGAAACAATCTTCTGCATATTGCTTCTGATAGAGCATGTCTACCGACAAGTATTGGATGTAACTCTCCAGTACTTTTCTTTAAATGAAAACAAAAAATTAATTCTCTCCAGAAATCATCAATTTCTGGTACACTTTTAGCACGATGAAACAATATGATGTTGTTTGTCGGTTGTTTTAATTGAAATCAAAATTATGGAGAGATAAAAGTACCTTTTCTGAAACCTTATAATGTGTTAGGGAGATTACTGTCACACTGTTACACACATTTTATACCATCAAATTAAATATAAAAAATACGTATTTATTAAGAATATTTCCCTATTAATCGAGAGAATGCTGACAAAGCAGTTAGACTATATGCTAATAATACTGGATGCGTATGGTAGCATCTGACTGCATTTAACCATGATTATCTAGTAAATTTACTGGTTACATTTATCAAAAACTATTTATACGGAGCAGACTAAAAGTATATGCAGAGTAAATTTATCCGTCTTTGGAATTCATATAAATTTATTTGAAAAAAATCAGTATATTGTCTCCATTGAACGTAATGAATCGATTTATGCTTCAACACATTGGGATATATTGGAATAGATGGGCCAACGAGAAAAATTAACATTTCATCTTGGTGAGTACGTTAATAAGCAAAATTGCTGTATTTGAAGCTCGGAAAACCTTCACATGGTCTTATAGAAGCCAATGCACCCATTACGAGTGACTACTTGGTGTAGTTTGTGGAAGCGGAGACATCATTGGCTCATATTTCTTTGAAAATGAGAACGGCGAAAGCATTACACTCACTAAGAACACTTATCGTACCGAGACAACCGATTTTTTGTACACACTCTGCAAATGTGTGTGATGTGAACGATGTTTGATTTCAGTAGGATGATGCAACTTACCACACAAATCGTATCACAAGCGATTTATTGCATTAAACGTGTGATGACCATTTAATTAGACGAAATGGTGATGTCAATTCAGCGCCAGGAAGCTGCGATTTGACTGTGGGGCGCCGTTAAAGAAAAGTGTTATGCCGACAAACCAGAGACAATTGAGTATTTGAGGGCAAACATTCGTGTTGCCATTGCCAAGATATAATCCCATACACTCAAAAAAGTGCACGTGCTAAATTGGTTCGATTGGATGAGGCACTGCGATGCCAGCCACGACAGCCGTAGGTATGAAATGATATTCCATTTCTAACCGGAACAATAGTGCTTCACAACAAAGAAAATATTATTTTGGCATAATTTCAAACCGTTTTTCTTTTTTTAATTTAAACTTTTAAAAGGACCACCCTATATATTTTAATGCAGTAGCAGCAGAAGCTCTCATAAATCTCCATAAAGAAATTTTTTACTTGTACTATAAATAGAGAAAACAACGTAAAATAAATGGATGTAAAGCAGTATTGGTAGTGAGTGTAGATTGTTGTTCTTACTGCATCCTTTTGCATCAGAATTATCACCACAGTCACCTTTGTGATTGCATTTGAGTGAAACAGCGATACACTTCAAACCATTGGTACAACAGAATTGATACCAAACGGCAGGCAGTACTCGTACAATCCTTTTCAAACACGACTATAGCGGTAATCTAAATAGCTATCGCAACGTTTCTCTTTAGAAACACAAGGAACCTGACAATCGACAAACGTCAGAAGGAGTACACACCACTAGATTTATTACCAAATATATGAGTCGTTTGACATATTCTATATGCTAAGGGTAGCCCAGTCAATAAAAGAAACCTATAAAATATGCAGTGAAGGCAAAAGCAACAGTGCAAACACAATATGTGTGTTGACAAGGATATATGAGGAAAGCATTTCAATATTTGTTTTTTAAAACACGCTTAAAGGTTGTATACAGTGAGGAAATATATGAGCATAAAGCAAGGGTCATATGAATAAGGATATAAAATTCAAGTGCAAAAGCAAGAGCGAAAGCAAACGAAGAGAGAAGAGAATGAAGAGGATAATATATATATATTGTTACGAAAATGGAAATGGTGTTATTAAAATAATAAACAAAAGCTCCAAAAACAAAACAACGGACTTGATCATGTATAAAGTAATAAACAAAAGCTCCAAAAACAACATAAGGCATTTGTTTACATGATCAACGAAAAAGTAAACATATAGCAACAAAACAATGGGCTTGATCGCGTGATCAAAGAACAAACGAGAATATAACAACAACGTCAGTAAACAAGGGGATAAAGTAAACAAGCAACAATAACATCAGGTATAAGAAGAGAAAAGGGACAAAGTAAACAAACAACAACAACGCTACAAGGATAGATGTAAACAAGATCCACTAACAACAATAAGGGAAGCGAGTTGTTTACATTTTTAGATTGTTCCCGAAGGCAGTCATTCTCTGCCAAGGGCATGCATTAGACTGATGATCCAGCGATATAAAAGGCAAGACAAAACGAGCAACGAGGAGTGAGTGATACTTCAGTCAGTCTTGTGTGAAGACACGGTTGCGTTCGAAGTAAGCAGTTGTTAGTGTTTACGCGAGCAGAAAGTTTGTTGCTTACAAAAAGGGTTGTAAGCAGAAGAGTGATAATTCAATCAGACACGTTGCGTTGCGTGTGAAGAGAATCGTAGTTCGAAGTGCTAACGAACGAGTGTACCAAGGAGAACAACAAAGGGAATTGTTGTTGTGTACGAGAGGAATAACAATTAAAGGAAATTGTTATTGTGTACAAGAAGAATAACAATTTAAAGGAAATTGTTATTGTGTGAATAAATTTCAACACAGGGTGCACACAGATTTGTGCAGACAATAAAGAATTGATTTTGAAATTAAACACTAATTTACTTTTATTTCATTTGCAATCCACGAACTCATATTTTTAACGTTTTTAAAGGGTAAAAACGTAACAATTGGTGTCAGAAGTGGGATTGCAAAATCCAAAAATAAAAGTAAAAGTAATAAAGAGAAATCACAACCAAAATGAAGCTCTCCGATCTGAAAGTGGAACGGCTTAAACGTGAGTTGGATAAACTCAAGCTGCCAACAACGGGCACTAAAAATGAACTACAAAGGCGGTTAAGGGAACAACTGCAGTTTGAGGGTATCGACATCGATTCCTATGAGTTCGAGGATGACGAGGAACGAGAGCTCAAGGCACCTGCATCCCCTAGCTGTATCGACATAAATTCGTTGCTAGCATCCATGATGGAAAAAATGGAACTAGCAAATCAAAAAATGCTAGAAGCTACTAGAGCCGAAAATCTAAAACTTCTGGCTGAGTTTCGAAAAGAGAGTGAACAACGGATGGAAAAAATGCAAGCAACATCTAGAGTCGAAACCCAGAAACTTCTGGCCGAAGTTCAAGCAACATCTGGAAAGCTGGATGACATACTCGAGTCATTCAGCAAAAGGGTAACTAGTGACGAAGGAAAGGTGGCAAGCTTAGAAAAGATAGAAGACACGACAGGAATCAATTTAGAAAAGTCCGGCGAGGGAAAACTCATTAGGGAGGAGGAGAAGATCAACAACCTCCAGAGCCAGCGACAGGAACCAGTGCGAATCTCATCAGAAGTAGCCAGCAGTAACGGATGGGACGACGAAGAGAAGGCTTTGGAGCCAAACTTGGCGTTAAAAGGTCCCGCAGCCGAGATTCGAGAAAACATGCCAGACAGCTGCAGAAACAACTACAACGACATAATGGTGACGCTACAGCGTAGGCTTGGCAACGAACACAAGCGCGAACGGTACAGTATGGAGTTAAGGTGCTGTGCGCAAAAGGCTAATGAGCCGCTTCCAGCCTCTGCAGTGGATGTCGGGAGGTTAGTGCAGCTCACATACCCGGGAGAAATCCATCCCCTGGTAGTAGATTTTAAAACCGAGGCCCTGGTAAATGGTATACGCTACCCTGACGTCAAACTAGCGGTATGTTCTACACAAAAGACGACCTTTGCAGTAGCCCAGGAGACCGCTCAAACGATTTCTAGACCAGAAGTAAGCGGTGTGCGAAGAATGGAAGTCGTGGGGGAAAAAGGATGCCTTGTGAGGAAATTTAAGATGTCGTTAAAGCAAGTCTTTGAAGAAACCGGACGAAAGGCCAAGCTTAGATGTTGCAGCGGTGGAAATGGTGGTCATCTTCCTAGAAAACTGGAAAGGGCCGCGAGGAAGGTCAAGTTCCGTCTCACCAAGGGAATAATACACCGGCGAGTTACCAGCACTACACCAGAGTCCCCGTTACACTAAAAAGAAAAATAAAGCGAGCTATCACTGAGGAGCAAGTGCTGGCTCCCACAAACGAGGTCCCCACAAGTCCGAGTAAGAAGACCCGAACGACGCCGCTTCACCCACAGACAGAACGGTTTAATCAAACCCTGGAAAGATACTGGCGGAAAGTAGTGAGCGAGCAGCAGAAGGATTGGGAAGAACACATTCCGAGGTTTCTACTGGCGTACCGATCCGCGGTTCATGACTCTACATCTAGATCACCCGCCAAGGTTATCTTTGGGACTGAGATAAAACTACCTGGTGACTTATAGTTTGGTTGTAAGCCCGCCACAGCGGAAGATGACACATATACTGGAAAACAGGAAAGTTTAAATGAACTTCATGAATTTGTGCGCACACGTATTAAAATGGTTAGCGACAGAATGAAAGCCAGATATGATCGTGCCGCGAATACGAAGGGCTTCCATGAGGGACAATTGGTTTATTTTTCAACCCAAAGCGGAAGAAAGGATTATCTCCCAAGCTACAAACCAGCTGGGAAGGACCTTATAAAATAATTAAAAGGTTAAATGATGTCGTATACAGGATTCAGAAATCGAACAGCCCCCGAGCCAAAATGAAGGTCGTGCACATAGAGCGACTGGCGAAATATGGAAGAGGAGATAATGAGCCTATTCGGGACGAACAGGCTTAAGTGGGCGGCAGTGTTACGAAAATGGAAATGGTGTTATTAAAATAATAAACAAAAGCTCCAAAAACAAAACAACGGACTTGATCATGTATAAAGTAATAAACAAAAGCTCCAAAAACAACATAAGGCATTTGTTTACATGATCAACGAAAAAGTAAACATATAGCAACAAAACAATGGGCTTGATCGCGTGATCAAAGAACAAACGAGAATATAACAACAACGTCAGTAAACAAGGGGATAAAGTAAACAAGCAACAATAACATCAGGTATAAGAAGAGAAAAGGGACAAAGTAAACAAACAACAACAACGCTACAAGGATAGATGTAAACAAGATCCACTAACAACAATAAGGGAAGCGAGTTGTTTACATTTTTAGATTGTTCCCGAAGGCAGTCATTCTCTGCCAAGGGCATGCATTAGACTGATGATCCAGCGATATAAAAGGCAAGACAAAACGAGCAACGAGGAGTGAGTGATACTTCAGTCAGTCTTGTGTGAAGACACGGTTGCGTTCGAAGTAAGCAGTTGTTAGTGTTTACGCGAGCAGAAAGTTTGTTGCTTACAAAAAGGGTTGTAAGCAGAAGAGTGATAATTCAATCAGACACGTTGCGTTGCGTGTGAAGAGAATCGTAGTTCGAAGTGCTAACGAACGAGTGTACCAAGGAGAACAACAAAGGGAATTGTTGTTGTGTACGAGAGGAATAACAATTAAAGGAAATTGTTATTGTGTACAAGAAGAATAACAATTTAAAGGAAATTGTTATTGTGTGAATAAATTTCAACACAGGGTGCACACAGATTTGTGCAGACAATAAAGAATTGATTTTGAAATTAAACACTAATTTACTTTTATTTCATTTGCAATCCACGAACTCATATTTTTAACGTTTTTAAAGGGTAAAAACGTAACAATATTTTTAAAATTGATATCATAGTAGGAGAGGCAAGCAATCAAAGAAGACCCGAGAAGAATGTTTGTTTATTGCAAACAATATCCACAAGAAATTATTGAGAAAACAAAGCGTTAAAAGGGAAACGGAAAGAATTACTGATATGCAAATACACACAGCCTTGGGTTGAAGAGAGCATAAGAGCAGTAGTAATAAATATTGAAATTATATCACAAAGGTTTACAATTCAGCACAACGTAATTAAATTTGAAAGCGCCATCATCACCGCTACAGAAACATTAAAAGATTTACTTATGATAGAGCGTTAAGTAATTGTAAAAGATTACTGAACCATTTAAAATGTAAATGTTTCGCAGTAGTCAAGTAGGTAGTACGTTGGCTCATAAGGCTTGTGGCCACGGTACAAACCTCAGGTCATACTTATTTTGTGATTCTTGTAAATGTTGAGTAAAGGAGAGTCGACCTCAACAACATCATGCTTGTTGTTAAGTATGAGTACGATGAGTACTTTAAACTTTGAATATGAGTATTATGAGTGTGATATTAAAATAAGTATGAATGCATATAAGTATCAGAATTATGATTCGAATCTACACAACAGGCTTCCAGAAAGCTTCGATATGATTCCAAGAGAATGTTATAAGATCATTTGGAAGAACGTTTTACGGTAGAAAATGTCAACAGAAAACGCTGAGCGCTGAACAAAACTACTACATTCAAAGCCAAATGGGTGAAATGGATTGATCTTAAGGCATATCCTACTGGATATAACGACTAATATTTTAATATATTGGGCCTTTGAATTTTAAATTTACTCTGAGTTCTTCATGGGGGTAACTACAGTATTGCGATGCAAAAATATGGATTTATCAGAAATATTTCTTTATTTTTCCTTTGGTTTTTGGAAAACATTAAAAATTATTTTGCTTTATAATCAAATGGAAATAAATTAATAAATTAATAAAATAAATGTAAAAACCATCAATTGTTTGTAAATGGTGGGCAATTTAAAAGTTTAATTTTAAAAGCTCAAGAAAACAAAATATTTTTTGTTGTTGTTTCGGTTAGTAGTGGAATATTATTTCATTCATATGGCTGTCGTGGCTGGCCTCACAGTACCTCATTCATTTACTTTTAGGTTAGGATACGACGAAAAATTTTAAATTTTTAAAAATCCATTAGAATTGTCATATCATAGCTTGCAAATGTTTAATTTCAAATTATTCTTCGTATACTTTCTATTGAATTGCATTTGCCATATTACTTAGTTACTCTTAAAAGTATGCAATAAGAATTTTTTGATTTTGTCATGTTTATAACTAATGGAATTAAATATCACTCATACGTCACATATGTGCTTGTCATGAATGAATTTGCATATTAAATATTAGTATGAGCTTAATCTGAGTGGTGAATAAAAATAATGGGCGGATTATTTTAAATTTTGCAAAAATTAATTTTTGTTCATTGTGAAATTGAATTGTTCCGTTTAGATATGGAATATTGTTTCAATCATATAGCTGCCGCGACTGGCCTCACCGTACCTTATTCGAACGGACCAATTTTCGTCTTACACTTTTTCGAGTGTATGGGGTCGTATATGGCCAATGGCGTAAGGAATGTTGGCCTTCAAATGATCAATTGTCTCTCTTTGTTGGCATAATACTTTTCTTTAATGGCGGGCTACAGAAAATAGTCCAACGGTGTCAAATCGCAGCTTCTTGGCGGCTAATTGACATCAGCATTTCGGCTATTTAAACGCTCATAAAATGTTTGAATCAACTAATCGATTGTGGCATGAGGTGTGTGGCAAGTTTCACCATACTGTTTAAACTAAATATCATTTACATCAATACCATGAACAACGGGTACAAAAAATTGGTTATCATTGTGCGATAGTTGTGCATTGGCTTCTACGTGTGGGTTTTCTGAGCAAAAAAAAACCGCAAATTTAGTTTATTAACGCACCCGCCAAGATGAGAATTAGTTTCATTTGAAAAGATTATTTCTTTTTTTTTTTTGCGAAATTGAAGTCATCATGCAGTTTCTCGTTGGCCCAATAAATCCCAAAGTTGTTCAAGCGTAGGTCGATTCATTAAGTTTCGTGGAGATAACCTTCTGACAGAATAGAATGACATAAGTATTGCCATATTCGAAATAACCGATGAGTCCAGTTTAAAATGATAGATGGCCCAGCCGATAAAACTGCCATAAAAAATTGCTCAAAAATATATCCTTCAGAGTAGACTTTAAACTGTAGGCTTAAGAAGCTAGGTCGTAATCCTGACAGAACGGTTATAATTACCAATTATGTCTGAATATATGAATATATGTATGTATGCATCGCGTTTAAAATTTCATTAGTTAAACTTCATAATCTCGATTTATCATTTCAGTTCCATTATTTTTTTATTTGTTTTCTTTTTATTTCCTTTTTTTCAACAAACAATTTCCACTTCATATTGGCCATGTCTAAAAGTAAATCTATTTCAATCACTTTCTACTACCATTTTTTTTTCAACTTTTTCCGCAATTCTTTGATTTATTTCTTTTATTTCTATCATTTATACTTGTTTGCAAAAGTTTTTGTGTGCATTTGTGAAAGTTGTTCCAAGGGCAATAAAGTAATGAAACGCATCGTTTCATATTTTGCTATGAAGTTGTTCCTTCTTAAGAATTTTTTTTTCATTGGCTTTATTTTTTTTTGTTTCCTCTTTAGCTTGTCTGATAATTGTCAAGTTGTATTAACTCTGTTTTGCTTTTCCGCATGTACAGTTTTTCTAAACGGTATAAATCAAATACTAATAACGCATTATAATTGATGCGTAGAGAAATGCTTAGATTTAGTTGAGGAAAAACACATTTGAAGTAAATGTTTAAATAAATACTAATCGCACTATAGACTGAGGATATTATGACCAATTTAATAAATGCAAAACAGGCGATCAAATTTGGCTTCGGATCGCAGCTTATCAATGCAATATCCCTTCTTTGGTCTTAAACTCGTTCTAGAAAACTTCTTTTCTCAGAGAGCTTTATACTGCTGTTTTGCTTTTACGACATACATACATACATAATTGGCCATTACAACCCTTCAGTCAGGATTACGGCCTAGCTTCTCAACACCAGTCATGTTGTGTGCGTTAATTTTATACATTAATGGCGGGACCTACAGTTTAAAGTCGACTCCGAACGACAGATTTTTTGAGAAGCTTTTCATGGCAATTTTTACTCTCAGAGTTTTTGCCAGAAATCTCCTGAGAGAAAGTCGCCGAAGAAATATTTTCATATTTTCATTTTGATGTCTGACCTGGGATTCGAACCCGGGCTTAACGTCTAATAAGCGAACACACTACCTACGTGTACCACTACGGCGACTTCACCCAAATACGACAATTTTGCTTATTAACATATTTACCAAGATGAAAATGAGCTTTATCCGAACAGATGATTTCGAAGTGAGGCAATGAAATAAGTGTACCAAATAATATATTGCTGTTATAGTGCGAAGTCTTGAATAAGCATAGGAATGTTGATTCCTCGTCATCTCTAACTTGTTGGCCTTTATCCTTCAAAAACGTGGGAACTAAGGTTTATTCTACGCGGCTATATAAATTTAAGTTAGTCGAATACCGTTTACGTCGCATTTCTATTAATTGATGGCATTTAAAACTGACCTGAGATAAGCATTTCTATTAAAGAATTGGGTTTAGTAACGAAACTTTTAAATGGCTATTTCCTTAAGAAAATTTTTCATATTTGTGGCGCACACAATCCTCACAACTTTAACGAATCACAATTACATTCATTGATTCTACACAATGGCTAAGGTGTATGTCAATAAATATGAAAAGCTTACTTCGTTTTCTCTCCTTCAACCTGCATACATGCCTACCAAAAACAAAATGAAGTAAGTGGTTTTAGATTGAAATTAAAATTAAAAGTTTACTTAAGATTGCCTTAAATAATATCCGGTATTGTATGGAATTATGCCATACAAAATAGTCTTCATTAAACGACAGGGAATAGGCCACAAATGTCTAATAATCAAAAAATATTTGTTACAAAAAGTAATGGAAGAAAACTACGAAAAGAAATATGATTTTATTTTAGAGCCACGTCTCTTTTTATTTTCTATATTTTCTCAAGTTTCCTTCCTTTCAACAGACTTATTAAAGACATCAACAAAACTATATTATGCCATACATTATATATGTATACTTATATATGTAGTATTATTATATAAGAAACCTACAACTACCATTTAAGAAGCCATTTATTATTGCAGCCGCTATAGAAAAAAGAGAAAAAGTAGGTGGAAAACTAAGAAGGAAACGGAAATTTACTCAAATGAAACAAGAAACATTTTTTAATGAAAATGCAAATGCAAAACTGCAATATATTTCCCTCTCCCGCCAGGACCCAAAATATCCGTAACCTACATACGAAAACCTTCAAACAACGTAATTGGATTATAAAAGTTTTTTAAATGGCGGAAAACGAAATTATAATAAAAACAATAAGAATAGTATTTTAAAGGTGACCAGCTTAACTTTTATTTTAAATAATATTGTTACGTTTTTACTTTTCAAATAAGCTTAAAATATGAGTTCGTAGATTGCCAATAAGAATAAAATAAATTGGTGTTCAGTTTTAATTAATTTTTTTGTTGTTCACACAATTCTGTGTGCCAGTGTTAAACTTTAAACTTGATTTAAAAAACAACAATTGCTTTGCTTGTTATTCCTCTTCGCGTAAACAATATCAATTACTAGTCAATTTGTTCGATAGATCCTTATAACGGAGATCTTCAAACCACGTCTGCTTTACTTTCTACAAACACCGCGTTTTCACACCAGTCTGAACGAATTTTTACTGAGTCCGTTGCCTGCTTTGTCTTGCCTTTTATGTCGCAGGGTAAACAGTCTGATGAATGCTCTTGAAGGAGAATGACTTCGCTTTCTCGAAATATCTATAAATGTAAACATGTTGTTTATGTTATTGTTGTTTGTGTATTTTCTTTACGTTTTTCCTTGCAGTATTGTAGTTGTTTTTTTTATTCTGGCTTTTTGTTGGTATATGTTTGTTTACATGTTTATCAACAACTTCATTGTTTATCTTTCTGTAGCTTTTGTTTACAATTTAAGCGATGTGAAAGCAAAACACCATTTCTACTTTCGTAACAATATATATATTCTTAGTTGTTTATGGTATATTTTCGCCAACATTGTTGTTATATGCATAATTTACCAAAATTTGAAACTCTTACAATGAAATTCTCTCACCATTAAAAATTTCTTTTTGTCACAGTTTTCCACTTTTTATCCTTGGGTTTAAGTTACTCAAAATATGTTTGTCTTTATATTATTTTGTTGTCAGTCGCAACAAAATAACGTTTTAATAATGAGAATAACGTGAAGCACAGAATAGTGCACCAAACAATATAAAAAAGACTAAACAGCAGAAGCGGTCTAACAGACGCCTTAATATTAAAAACAAAAACGCAGACAACTTAACGAAGTTGTAATTAACGCCAAACGCAAAGAAAATTGTAATCAAATAATACTTTAAAGCAAAAAGTTGTTGTTGTTTATTCTCTTTTCGGATATATTAAATTACAAAAATGCGTTAGGCGAACTTTCTTTCCATCATTCCATCATTCAACATAAAAATCCTAAAAGTTCTAAAGCAATGAAATATTTAATTTTTTTTCTTGGAATTTAAGTGGAGGTTTCTGGACTAATTCAAATCAGCTGCCACACCAGTAACACGCACTTGAATGCGGCGAAGAGGATGAAGACGACACTAAAAGGTGGTCGTACTCATAAAAAGTCCTTAGATGCTAAGAAAGGCTTAAAGGAAAACGATACGACGACGATGACTATGACAACGATTCAGTTAAGAATCGTTTAGGCAAACGAATCAGTGTTATAACTTATGAATTTACACGACTGGTCACCCACTGGTGTCAACGGCAGTATTCATACAACGATAATGGCCAGTGGTGTACTGGCATGCCAAACTGCTGGACCTAATATCATAAGAATGTTATCGATTGCTAGGCCACGCCACAATAGTAAATCGCCTTATGAGAGTAAAAAGAGCAAACGGAGAAAGAGTTAAAAATCTACCCCTTTCATTTCATGTTTACGTCGATAATTATCTTAATTTTGTAATATAAGTCAAGAAACTCAAGGAAGAACCCTTTAGAAAATAATTCAAACAAATGATTTTTTTTACACCTTTTCGTTCGTTTGAAAAACATAGGTTGGGTAGATAAGGGATGTTAACTAAAAAAATCTAAAACAAACACATATAAGGCCTTTGACGACACTACAGTTATTCTATTTCTCTAGTCTCGGAACTATTTGGAACCGACTAAGACCCATAATGTCCACTACCAACAGGCCACTGAAGTAATTTACACAATAGACACCACGCTGGTACTATATCTTTCTACGACATAATGGGACATAGTACAACCAAAACGTGAAGAGCAATTTCCTTCAAGTCTTTTCAGATACTGTAGATATCATTTGCCATGTATTCCAGCAAAACAGCTTCCATGAGCTACCATAATATAATATCTGATAATGACTTCAACAGCTAGCCTAAACGTACACCTTTGGAGTTGGAGTCGACGTTTCATAGCTTTTATAAGATTTATATAACTTTTATAAGATTTACTGCGACACTCTGTACGCAATCGGATTTAATAGGCTTTATAACACCATTATCAAGTATAGGTTCGCAAGTCCTCAAAAGGGCTTAACAATGTAAAGAGCTAATTAGAGAGTTCGACGGTTGTGCCACTTTTGGGTACTTCATCCGCTCTATGTATGTTTCAATATCCATATGATAGGAATGTCGTACGACTCTGCTATCTCATTGAAAGACTTGCGACAGCCATAATCTGCCTTTCGACTTCGTAACGTCATAACGCAGTATTCTGATAGCCAGTTGTGACGAAAACAATCTCACTTTTATTCTTATTTTATTACACAAGTATTGTAGCTAAGCAAACGATTAGTCGACTGGAACAGTTCTTTTATTCTTTTTTATGATGTAGTTCTCATGATGTTTGTTGTTGAGAACATGCAAACACGGAGCTTTTGGCTATCATATTAATTGTTACTCTTAGAACAATCCAACACTGTCCACCAGCAAATATGTTGGCGTAACATGTGGCTGGGAACGCGGAAATAAAACTGAGCGCCACTAGAGCTAGTAAGTATAGAAGATATAGTGATGCAAAAATCTTATGTATAGTTGATCGGAATATATATACCTACCGACTACACCATACATGAACATGCTATTGATTAATGAAGATATTGAATAAATAGTTTTTCGATAATAGTTTACGCCACGCAAGGAACGTCATCAAATTAATCATCTAAATCGAATGTGGAATATTTTTAGAATATTTTTAGAAACGTTTACTAAGAATTCATAGATTTTTGCTTGCACAACTCTTGCTGTATTTAGTCTGGAATAATGGCTATAAATATTGCTGCTGTGATAATCCGATATTAAACTATATTGTATGGAGATATACGCATATTAACTGTCAGAAAAGGCCCATTAGATCCCTAGGAATATATGTACCGCATGGAAGATTTTGCAAGGACGCCGATTGTCCCTAGTACAAACAAGAGATAGGAATCAAAAATCAGCGAGATTTCGCACTACTACAAATAAAAAAGTAAAATAAAAACTCGGAGAAAAACAAGGAAAGCAATGCTTTGTGGAAGCCATGTGTTTCCAAGAGGGGTACTGGAAAAAAAAAATTAAACACGGAAACATTGTACCGACGCGTATGCAAAGATGACATTAACATTTCTCTGCCTGAGATAAAACAATTAGTCTCCCTCAAACTCCATGTATACGTAAAAGAAAGATAAGATAATGAATACGCACGCGATTCCATTCTAGAAACCACACGTCTGTCATAACGGTTGTTGCGATTTGTTTTGTTTCATACACAACATTTTCTTACATTTGATATTTTTCTTATATTTACTATATTTTCTCGCATGCTACAAATATTTTTCTCTCAGTTAGTAACCCTTTAATTCTCCCACTCAATTAGTGCGTATGCATATGTACATATGTTTGTACCGTTGAAATTACATTACCATATATGGTAATATTTCTGATTCTTGCAAACTCGTTTTTTGTCCTTTTCTCACGCATGATCAATCAATTATATACAGAAATAAATAATTGTTCTCCCTTTTTCTTAACTACGTAATTAATATTTTAAACACGCACTAAGTGATCTTACTAAAGATTAGGAACTTATTATTACAGTGACAGTTGTGCAAAAAGGTCTTATTGTAGAGGAAAAAAAAACTTTGGTATTAACATTGGGAGATTAATAAAAAGTTAATTAGATGAGATTTATATCTCATATAATATATAAAATATACTATATTTATAATAGTTTTCAAGTGAAAGTGAAATATTACAAGAGGTAAGAAATGATTTTAACAGGAAAAGTGTGTCACATATGTATAAAAGTGATTTTTTCCCCCTTAAAGGAATTATGTATATTTTATTTTGGTCGTGGAATTTCCCCCGACCCGCAATTTTTGGGAAAGCCCAAGAGATTGGTCCCAAACTATTGGACTCAACGCGTGATGGGAAGTTTCCTCAGGAACCGCTAAGTTCCGCTTGAATCCCACACATTATTGACGCGGCAACCTCACCATGTGACGAAACCTCATTCCTTATTCATTCATTATTTTAAATATGTGCAAATATTAATAATTTTTAAAAAAAATTAATGTGAATTCAAAAGTTCTAATATCTAATACCAACAAATAATATCTAAATTTTGGAACAAATTGCAATATAATTGAAATTATCATATCTAATTTAATCTAATCTAATTATATCTAATTATTCTACATAATTACAAATATGTTATATATAATATCTACATTTTTAAATAACTAAACAATTATTATAGGATTATACAATGTACTTTACCTCATTAATTAGTTATCTAAACTAAATACCTAATTTTGAATATATACATGTAATATTCTTAAGCTTAAAATCTGAATTCTAAAGTTATAAAATTGTAAAATCATTTAAAACTATAAGAAAAACTAAATTTAAAACCTAAATAATTATACTAAAAATTTTGCTACGAAATGTAAAACATGTAAAAATATTAAAATTAAATATTAAAATATAACTATAATGTAAATTTAAATTATAAAATGAACACAATTATTTTAAAATCAAATTTATTTACAATACATTAATACTTTTACATGTTCTTAATGTTATGATTACTAATTTAATTTCTTTTTTTCCGAGTGTAACCTAAAATATCTTTATTTTACTTTATAATTCTTTTGTTAAACTTACGCACACTAATTACAAAAATAAGTTCTTTTTTAAGCAACAACAACAAAAATGTCATCAGTATGAATTGATTGCTGGGCCCTTCGATCGGAACATATTGAAATGCATCATTATTTTGGTTGTGAGTAAAGAGTGAAATTTATTTATTTTTGTAATTATTTATCAATAACTCTATCTTAAGTATTTCTCTCTTATTTTGTCCGATAGTCCGATTCCACCTTGTTTCTTCATTCATTTAACATTTTTTTTCCTCTTATTATCTTAAATTTCTTTATCATTCATATTTGTTTTTGAATTTATCAATGAATGAGTTTCTCTTTTTATTTTGTTTTGATTATGATCATTTATTTTTGTTCCAATAAATAGTACTAATAATTTGTTACTGTAAAATATAAAAATATGAAATTCTAAGTTATTTAAAAGGGGAAGGATGAACCAGACAGGGATGTCGATTTTGTAGATAATAAAATGTCATTTTTTGGGACAGAAATAGACTCAGGGTATAGGTATTCTGTCAAGGCGTCTGATACTATTAAGATCAGAAGGGTGGGAAAATTGTACCCCAATGTGCTTAACATCTCGCACAAATGGATTAGAAGTTTAAAATTTTGTTTGAAACTTTTTTTTTTTCTTTTAAATACACTCTGTGGTGATAAGGCAAGAGAGTGTATTATATGTTTGCGTCATGAAACCGGGTTAAGAACCGATAAAAAAATAATATGTTCAATTTCTATAAAGATGAATGTACAATAATTTTTATTATTTCTTCGGCGAATGCCTCTCTGCAGATTTCTGACAAAAACTCTGAGAGTAAATATAATTACCAGGAAAAAGTTTCTCAAAAATCCAACGTTCGGACTTGACTTTAAACTTTAGGTCCCGATACACACGTAAAGAAACTAACACAAAACGTTGGTGGTGTTTAAAGCTAGGTCATAATCTTGAATAAAGGGTCGCAATGAGCAAATATATATGTATGTATGCAGGTTTGTTGGGCCACAAAATGTGTTGAATTTCATGTTGATTTTTCCTAAAGTATTTTTGTAGGAACTCATATTGTCTCCTTCTCAAACATCTCCGATCCCTTTCGTGTCAGTTCGTCTACCTGTTCGTTTTCCTCTATGCAACAATGGCTGGGAATCCAGTAGGGGCGAGTGTTGCACTGACGTGTACGATGTAGAGAGCCCATGCAGCCCCTGGCCTCCTTTGATTTGACGACATAGTATCTTAGAGTTTTGATTGCTGCTTGATTGTTCTCACATATGATCAAGTGCAAAGGAGGTAGGTGCCTTGCTTGTTTAATAGAAAAAATCTATGCCTGAAATAAGCTGGCCTGGTTACGTAATCTGTACTGAACGTGTCAGTGCCAATTTATCAGAATATACCATTAAATACTCTTTGTAAGACGAATCTTATTAAGAAATGCCTGACAAAAGGCGATTTGTGTAGAAACCACGCTTTCATAAGAACAGATACCAGACTTAACACTAGATTTATTGGGCCAGTCAAAATGACTGGTTTTGGTTTTTAGTCTTAAATATTGACTTTGTGTGAATATTTTTTTCCAAAACTATTATATGATTTTTATAACGACAACTAAATACAAATAATTTGATAACTTATTTTGATCTTGCGTCCACAATAAAAAAAAATAATTCTTGTTTTTGGTACTTATACCGGTACCACTCCTTTTTACTATTGATTGACTACCATACATATATTAGAGCATATCAAAACCGAGTTAGAAGCCTATAGAGAGTTTTAGGGAAGAAATGGGAACTTTCAAAGGATTAATTAGAAAGGTTTCATTGGAATACTGTATTCGCGAGGTCATACAAAGCAAAATGTTTGAAGCTATCGTATTTATGGAACATAAAATGGAGTTCTGAATTTTTTTCTAAAACTATAAGTAGCATGACTTTACAGAAATTCTACCTTTCGTTTCGATAAAAGAAATGACAATAATTTTGTCAATTCTGCAAATTTTTCAGTTTGCAGGCGTTGAGCAAGTGGCAGGCGTTGAGCAAACTGAAAAATTTGCGTTAGGGTCAACTGTTTGTAACAAATTTATTGTCAACAGGCAAAACCGTTTCAAACCAAGAGCAAATATTACAGTAGATGAAATATTGTTTCCAACGAAAGCCAGATATAGGTTTACATAGTACTATATGCAAAACAAACCAGACAACTTTAGAATGAGACTACTGGAGCCTTATACCATGAAAGGTAGGACTGTAACAACCGACAACCTTTTCACGAGTGTTTCTTTAGCTACTAAATTATTAGCCAAAACCACTACGTTTGTTGGTACCATACATTCGAACAAACAGGACCTTCCAAAAACTTTCAAGGAAAAGAAGGATAGTATGGCTCGTTTTCCAACATGACTATATGCAAAAAATTAATGTACATATAGAGTTTATAAAGTTAAGTCCAACAAAAACAGATCAAATGGCACGAAAATATAGTGTGAAATCAGGATCTAGGAGGTGGCCACTTCAAGTATTTTTTTAGAATTTTGTCGGAATAAATTCCTGGATTTTGTATAAGAATACAACTGGAAAGAACATTTCTAGGAAGGATTTTTTGTTTCGTTTGGCTGAAGCACTCACTTTTGATTATCGTCATCAGGTCAAGAGATAGCAAGTGAAGCTGACTGTCCAACACCTCCTCTTCCAAAAACACCCCGCCCAATACGTAAATGGTGCCAAATAGGATTTTGCAATAACAACAAAAGTTCAATAAATTGCGACGTCTGCAAGAAATATGTTTGTGGAAAATACACAGGAAAAAAGGTTATTTTTGTAAAAATTTGACAAGCCATAACTATTTTGAATGAAAACTAAATTACAGCTATGGACGTTATATTAATTTCATATTTTACCAATACCGTTTATTAATTCTATAAAACATTATAGCGCATACTAAATTTACACGCTCAAAACGTTATTTTTGATTATCAGTCACTTTGGTGTTGGTATAAATAGGTATAAAAATTTCTTGATAAATCTAGTGTTAATCCAAAATAAATATTAATTTTGTTGACCCCGTTATATCTCTTGTTGTACTTTTCATCTGCAGTGAAGTATTTTAAAAATACTGTGAGAATATTGCTGTTCATTTAAAACTCATTAAATTCCTATGCTGTTGCTAAAAAAATATTAAAGAAATTTATTTACGCATCGTTATTAATCAGTTCGTTTGCGTTAAATGAAAAAGAAAAAAGCATGAATAAATTTTGCTAAAAGCAATATTTAGTAACGATTTTCTGTGTGTATTTAGAATGTGGCCTATTGAAAAGAGCAATAATAGCAAAGAAAGGCTCTACAACTGTTGTAGTAGCAATAGTAGCCACCTACAAGACCACTGCCTATAAGGCCTACACCATTACACATTGCCCTACCACTGTGCCACTTATCTCCTGCTAACAACATTTATTGTTTGCAATATTTTCTAGCCGTACTACCATTAATTATTGTCAACATAAATACAAACGGTTAAGTTATGCTCGTCTGTCCTAATGCTAGCAGCTATTCTAAGAGAGATGGGTAAACTAGTGGTTAACAATTTATCTGACGCAAATGAATAGAACTGTGACGTAATGAAAAGTTGTAAATTTTAACATGTAATTCAAAACAACAGCCGTAACCATACTTTAACTAAAGTAACCGTAGCAAATTGTTCTCTTCTATTATATAAACACCATCTCATAACAATCCTTCATAAAGAGTAAAGGGATTAAAACGATTTAATTAAATAAATTTTCTAATTAAGTTGTCTGGGTTCACTTTATTCAATTAATAACTTCCATAAGCTTTTAAATCTGTTTATAAAGGAAATAAATTTAAAATGAAAATTGTTAAAGAAGAAGGAATATTCTCCTTACAAACCTATACGTACAATATTAATAGAGTATCCTTAAAATATTATTTCCAACTCGCAACAATCATAGACGCAAGCTGTAACTGTGCTGAAAGAAATGTAAGATAATCAAGTATTGTTTTATCAAGAACGTTAGTGATAAGGCATCACGGCAAGCGGATATCCGTTTGGGCTGAGAAACAGTTATGCAATGTATATATTGACTGACTATAGCAGCAGCAACAAATGGAATGGCAAAACTAGTCATAAGTAAACGATTGCGATTACAGACAGCACTTTAACACAACTACTCTCATCATTGTATGCAGCATAGACCCTATTCCTTACATACACACACTTAGAAGCAAATACAAGGCAAAAAAAGGAAGAAAAAATAAGAAAAAAAAATGTTTTTTATTTACAACCATCTTTTAGGTCACTCTTAGAAAAATGGAATGGAAAAGGGGAAACTGACAAGAAGGACTTCTGCAAGGAAATATTTCTATATACAGATAGCGGGACTGCAACGGGTATATACAATATTAGTCAAACTATTTTATGGGGCAATTGCCTAGGTAGACAAAATAAATGTTAAAACAGCTCAAATGGAGTTTGACAGGCACTACCGTGTGTTGGCATATCAGTTTAGAACCTGGAGACTTTGTCGGATTTAAGTCGACTGCAGTACCTCTCTTAGGAGCATCTGGCTTCCACAAATCATTCTTGCCTTGTTTCCGTTTCTTTAATCTATTTTGATCAAGCTAAGCAGATGATCGGTCTGCTGTAGCAAGTCCTAGGATAATGGCACTGGTATCCATCGCTGCCTAGAAACAACCCCCTTCGAGTATTTGGTGTAGAGGCGGAGAATTGTACTGATTGTACGGCACTGCCTGATCTTCCTCTGATGATATCAATTTTTCAATTTCCATGTGGTGAGGAGGTTTTTCTGATGGATTGTGTTGGAGGGAATGAAACCACGCAATTTGAAGTACGATGATGAAGGATTTTTCTTTCCAATTCTATTAGGATTCGAACATGGACTTTTTTTGAATTTCTAAGAGTCAATTCTAGCATGCAATTTATTAGAGGATTTTGAGAACTATAAAAGGACCCTCCTTAGTTCTCTCTTTGATTTCGGGAAAGGCTTTAGAATCAAAACGAAATGCACTAAGCTGGAAGCTGTATGATCTTTTACGAGTAAAAGAGGGGCTATTTTGTGGCATACAAATGGATCAAGAGTGGATCCTGAAACAGGAGCAGGATAGGGAAATACCCCGGTATCTTCCCAGCAGAAATCTATGCCGTCGAAAGATGTGCTCAATTCAATTCAATTCATTTCATTGTTTAGCGAGTACAAAGGGCAGGACATAGCAATACTATCTGACAGCCAGGCTGTTGCTTAATCAATCGGCTGTAATAAGTTTAAATCGAAGATTGCATTGGGACTGGGAAACAAAAATAAGGTGAGCTTGCTAGGAGGGGAGCTTCCAGAACCTTTCTGTAAAAGCAAAAGCAAGTTTGAAGAGGGGTAAGAAATCTTCTTAAACCAAATGTATATGAAGCAATCGAAACTTTTGTCTGGAAATTACAAGCAGAGAGATCTGCATAAGACTATCCAATAATAAGCTAAAGTTGATAACCGATCTTTTGACAGGGCACTGTATATTTAGCGAGCACATAGTCATACTGTGGGTTGCCTCTCACCAAACATGTAGATTCTGTTGTGATGAGAATGAATCGGCATATATTCCTATAATCTGTATTGCATTAATGCTTCCCAGCAAGAAACAATTGTCTGTACATTACGTGATATGCAGTAAATTGTCATTGCCTTGTCATTGCCTTGAAATTTTTCAATGCAATAAGCTCGAAAGACATTATAGGGATAACTCAATAAAATTTTAGGGGAGTACATTAGACCGTATGCTCGCAGTACTGTGACTTTACTTACTTACTTACTTAATTGATCAAAACAATCCTTCAGTCAGGATTACTACATAGCTTCTCCACAGCATATATGTTGTTTGTGTGTTAATTTTGTTCATAAGTGATGAGACCTACAGTTTAAAGTCGACTCTGAGCGAGAAGATTTTTAAGAAACTTTCCATGGCAATTTTGTTTACTCTCAGGGTTTTCTCAAATCTGCTGAGAAAGGAAGCCACCAATGAAATATTTTTTTCATATTTCGACCCACATTATTGATATGATATTATGAACCCCGTGACAGACGTGAAAAATTATTTGATTTTCGGTAAAGTTGCAGAAAAACAACGAAACGTGATTTAGTATACAACATTGGTTCCATCTCCAAAGAACTGAGTTCAATGATCAGTCGGATTTACGAATGTATTAAATGTTGGCTTATTAGATGATAGACTGCGGTTCAAATCCCACTTTAGATGTCTCGAACGAAAGGAAATATGAAAATATATTTTTTGGGGATTCCTCTCAGCAGTATTTTGGCAGAATCTGCAATGAAAAGTTTGTTTCTCAAATCTGTCGTTGGCATGGGCCTACCTACATGATAAACTAGGTTGTAATCCTGACTAAAAGATTTTAATGACTGTTTAAGTAATTTAAATTAAGTTTAGTAATCATTAAATACCGAACAATTTAAACGTTGTATCCTTTAAACTGAATAATTAACTTCCAAAGAAAAAAGGCTTTTACTCCTCCTTTAGTTAAATTATGTTTAGCACTTCAATGAAATTATTTTCAGGCAAGTATCAGCTAGTAATTTTGCTTGCCGTTTAATAGACAATAACATCACAAATGCATTAATGAAACGGAAGCTTTTAAATTACCTTCTTTCATTCATTCCACACTAAAACACCCCAGGGATGGATATGAAAATTAATCAAGTTTGTGTTTCGTGTCAACACTATAGATGGAATGTGATATAGACAGGAAATGTACGTATATACATATACATATATATGTTTACTTTGTATATACATTGTGTTGTTATTTGAATACATGTAATTCTTATTTAATCTACACAGCTGTGTAAGAATCCATACTTCTATAATAAGAAGATACTTTCATGCTGCCACTTCTCTTACTGAATTCAGCTTTGTTAAGAGGATGTTGCAAAACGACAGACACTGTTGATGAGGGTAAAATAACTTCAAAACAAATATGGAATGTTATGAACACATTTTAAGTATTGAACATAATGAACATACAACCAAATGTGATATGTTTTGGTGTGTTTCAATGTATAAGGTGTTGTACTTTTATTTTTTCATTAGTTTTCCAATACATGGTCTTATACCATCCAAAATCCTACATGGAACCCAGGGCCATAATACGTGCCTTACAATGCAACTCTAAGAAAAGTTCGAGTCAAGTGCACTCGGTTAGAATGATAAGATTTAACGCTAAAAACATTTCGTAAACTTTTTCTATAAAAATGGAAACTCAACTCAGGTTGCTGAATGTGTAAAGAGTAAATATCGATTCTTAAAAGAGTTCAACTTTTCTTATCCAGAAGGATTAAATAATCTGGTATTATTCTTGATCACAAGCTCTCATAAAAGGATAACAAATTGAACGGGCTACAAAAGATAATAGCGCTTTACATCTGCAAAACCGTAGTTAAGATCTGGGGTCAAAGACTAACCGTCATATACTGATTCTTTCAGGGCGTGGTGAAGCCAACCTAACTCTATCGCGTACATATATTATGGATAGTGTGCAATACCTTTTATGACTGATGGATAGCGTGCGGAGGCAGCCAGCTATTTTTATCTGCATTCCCCTCCAACTAAGGCATTATTTGCTATATTCCATTCGCTCGGACTGAGTTGGTGGCAGTAAGACTCAATGCAGTTAAACACTGCTCCAACCTGGACTATAGACATGCTGCTATTGTCGAAAGATTTAGTCACATACTTCTAGTCTGAAGATCCCAAAGTTTCCCAAAGGAGCCCCTGATGCCAGTGTCAGGCTGTGGTATATTTATGAAGGTTTCTGATATTAAATTTTTTATTGTCTGCCTGACCACTGCAGTGCTTTCCTAGCAGAGGTCTTGGAAATTCTGAAAGTGGCACAATGCTAGTTGGGAGACGGCGTTTTCCCGAATATCTTTTCGTTTACTTGAACAATCAGGCTTCGATTCCTCCCCTAGCGAACGTAGTTAAAATGTCTGTCCTTGTCTCTGAATGTCGAGGATTTCATAGAAATCTCAGATCAATAAAAGGTAACTCCTAGATGTGTAGCTTCCGGGACGCAGGAATATTGCTGACGAGCTGGCCAGAGTCGGTACGATTTTGGAAATCTACGACAAGTTACAAGGTATAGGTATTCCGATTGCCTAAGTTAATATGGATATTATCCACTCGTTTCAATCTCGTTGGCATCAGACAGATGTAAGGACAAGAATTGCTTCGACTAACTTCTGTCCTTAAATCAGCCCTCATATATCGCACAATAGCGATTTTAAGGGCCACTGTTCTTTTTAAGTCGTCTTGGTCTAGTAGGTAGTGTGTTGGCTTATTAGACGAAAGGCCCGAGTTCGAATCCCAGGCCAGACATCAAAAACAAAATACAAAAAGTATTTCTTCGGCGACTTCCTCTCAGCAGATTTCTGGCAAAAACTCTGAGAGTAAAAATTGCCATGAAAAGCTTCTCAAAAAAAAAAAAAAATCTGTCGTTCGGAGTCGACTTTAAACTGTAGGTCCCGCCACTCATGTATAAAATTAACGCACACAACTTGAGTGGTGTGAGAAGCTAGGTCTATAATCCTGACTGAAGGGTTGTAATGGCCAATTACGTACGTACGTTCTTTTTAAGACTTGATTAGAAGTAAGAAACTGTCTGTCACCTCATGTGTCAATGCCCTGCTCTTGTCGTGCAAACTGAGGTATTTGATTTATCACTTCCAGACATCTTTAACTAACATCTATAATATAAGGATTGCTGAACAGCAAGATTTGGTTTGGACTCGAGTTGGTTTCCTCTAACAAATGCTTGTTTCTCGAAAAGATTTGATTGTGGTATCACAATGGGTCTAGATGGGATCTCTGGCCTATGTGGCCAGCTTTCGAGTCATTAACTTTGATGTTGAATTTCCGTGAAAAACAGGGGCACAAAAGAGGTTACCACTCTGTGATGGAAATTTTATTGCTCTCTTTCTTTAAATGGGGTCTGTAACCTAACAGAACCTAACCGAAGAAAGGTTGTATTCTGTTCTGTTTTTATGACTGACAGTCATGAACATTTTTCAATTTTCCAAACAGTCAGAAATTATGTTATATCCGGACAACGCTGAGTCACATATCTCTTGGATTCAAGTGCATTAATAATTTACTAGAATAGTCATCACAACCCCTTAGTCAGGACTACACCCTAGCTTCTCAAGCCACTTATGCTGTGTGTTGAATTTATACATGAGTGGTCGTATAATTTTATTTACTCCCAGAGTCTTTACCACTAGACTACTGAAAGGAATTCCCCGGAAGAAATATTCTCTTTAAATTTCGTTTCATTGGAGTTAAGTGTACTAGAGCCTTCATCTAATAAGCCAACATACTATTACTATGACATCCTGTCTAAGGCGAATAATTTTTTTTTGTAAAATTTGCCTCAATTTAGAAATCTGTTATGTTAGTTTATACACACACTCAAATAGGAAAAAGTTGTTGGTATACGTTTGCCATGAGTGGATATCTTTCTACTACACCTTGTATTGAATAGGCATGTGAATCATGTCCTTTTACAGTTAACATACATGATATTCAAAATATGTATGCATTTCTATGCGGCTTGTCTTTGTATAAATAAAACAGATGGTCAAATATTGAACAGAACACAAATACCCAAAAACAGCAATCACAAAAATGATAACAACAAAATCTCATGTGGAATAGTGGCAGCCATATGTCTAAATGATTATAAATTTACTTAAAATGGTCTTGTCTCTACACTTTTGGCATACCTAAAAACATTTTTCGTATGTATGAGTACCCAAAACATCCTTACGGATTTATTACATGTAGAAACATATATGATGGTACATAGAAAAGGATGTATAGTCTATGGCTGTATTAAGGAGCGTATTTTACAGAGAAAAATGTGTTTAAATTTTTACAGCTAAAAAATCAAAATCTTGTTCTTTATGCAGTACAGATTTATATACACAGTAAATATTTAAAGAATTTATATTGAAATCAATGTGCATCCCTTGGATTTATAATCAAAAATCTGTAAAATATGAGATTTATAAAGAATTTAAAGCGGTATTGGTTTTTAAAATATTTAAGCATACATAACATGCTTGTAGATGTCCCTCTCTATTTGAATGTGAGTACAAATGCATACATAAACGTAACAAATATGCTTAGAATTTACCGTGTAACAAAGCTGTAGCAATGTCCTTGTACTGCTTTAAACGATTTATGGTACACAATTATCTTTGTTGCTGTTTGTATTAAATTTCGATCCTCCATTATATGAATTTGAAATTTTGATAAAATCGTTCGCAAATATGCGTATGTTTATAAATCCATAATAATGTTAACAAAAGTTTATATATGTTTTTTGCATATACATATACAGTGCTGTAGATAAGATTACGGATGATATCTTATATTATGTTGTTGAAAGTCGCTATCTAATTGCATTAAATATATGTGGAATTTGTAGTGAGCTTGTCGTATTATTTTTTTCTTCTTCGATAAACTAATAGATCGTAGACAAAAATTAAGAAACGAAGTTAAATCGATTGAAGTCGCCATAGTCTAGATAGCTATATGAAGATACCTGATCGCTCCTTTTAAGATAATAAACGAAAGCCATCCAAGTGAAAGGGACGAGTCCAGACCAAAGTGGAATATGGAATCTCTTCAGAGTAGCTGAATTTAGATTGACCAGCTGAAATACCACTATACATACATACATAATTGGCCATTACAATCCTTCAGTCAGGATTACGGCCTAGTTTCTCACACCACCCATGTCGAGTGCGTTCATTTTATACGTGAGTGGCGAGACCTACAATTTAATGTCGATTCCGAACGACAGATTATTTGAGAAACTATTCATAGCAATTTTATTTAGTCTCAGAGTTTTTGCCAGAATTGTGCTGAGAGAAAGTCGCTGAAGAAATATATTTTTTTTCATATTTCGTTTTGATGCCTGACTTTGGGTTTGAACTCGGGCCTTACGTCTAATAAGCCAACACACTACCTACTAGACTACGGCGATTTCCGCTATACACATTCGATAAAAGAATATAAGGAATGAGACTATAGAGAAAATGAAAACATCATATCTCGAGTTGTCCAAAAATCCTGGGAGCTTCTGAAGATTATTAAAAAAAACAAAGTCGATGAAAGGCTGGCACAACGAAAAATTTCACTAACTTCATAAAAAAGCTTGGCATTCGTCTACAGAGAGCTGAACTCCACTCTTTAGAGAATAATTATTATAAGAATTATGAAACCACTTGTAGACCAGACTTATCGGACCCGATATGAAAATATGTAAAGCAAAGATTGCGTTAAAAGTGGCCTCAGTTCATCTTAAGAATATCATATCAGTTACTAAGAAATGCTGACAATATGTCCGACGTCTGGCAGTGCCTCACAACTGCTTCTGTAGAAGTTACAATGACTATGAAGAAGATGATACTAGTCAATATTTAACACTTGTGATACTAAGAAGAACAATTTTTTGGGCAACCAGAATTTAGTAACAAACCATTTTGAGTTAATGGTGATTTGAACAGAATGTCCGAAAAATGCCATGAAAAGGTTATAAGTGTATAATGAGACGGATAATACGGGGGACGGGGAATGGATATAAAAGGGGACGTGAGATGACTATATCCTTATATCGCTCGAGCGGAATATTCAATTTGTCAGAGTTGTGTGGCGCATGCCGTTGGTTTACATATCATCTAATGCAGGCAAATGAGTGCTCGCCATTAATAGTTCACAAAGAAACATGGAACAATAATGCCGCTAGCTTGAAATTCATACCAAACAATTATTTTTTTCGGAATCGATTTCATGTGAATTTGTATCGATCACGTAGCAATTCAATCAGAAATGAGCCTCATCGCTGAAGATGATTTTTCGGTGATTGCCGTAGAACTCTTTCAGGGAATACACGTCTGCTGTTTATGATCGCCCATTTTATAATTCTTCTTCAACGGCAACCCTCATTGTTTATGGCAAAAAATCTAGTCTAAGAGATTTTAATAATGTTTTTTTAAAACTCGATGAGGATAAAAGTATTTTCTACCGAATTCCGTCTTAAGGGAAATTATCGATATGTGTAGCCTGTTTCGCTTTTGGCTGATTGCTTAATTCAAAAACTCTGTTTACTTACTGTATAGTTTCAAATTAATAGTTTCACAGTAGGAGAACAGATACTCTTAGTAGATCATGATACTTTCAAGAACACAATAAAATTGTCTCTGGATTGAAAACCATTTATGATTTTGTTTGATCAAAGGATCAAATATTTCATGTCATCAAGTGCTTCGGAAATGGGTAAATTTGTTTACAATACAGCAACGATTTGTCGATATAAATTTATGTCATGTGTGAGAAAAAATCAGATCATGAGCAATCGAATCAGTTAATCACGTATAAGCTTAACGATTTTCATCACACTCAGTTGCATCTCTGACATAAAAATTACTGAAGCAGATACAAATGATGATATTGCACAGGATTGCCATATATACTTATATATATAATATGCATATGCTTAGCGTGCGACTATTTACGCTTCCTTTTTAAGCTTTCTTCTTTCTTTATTAAATGTTTTTGTATTAATAAGTGCTTTAAAGACTGTGATTATTAAAAATTTGTTATTTATTCAGCGTATTATAGTTTACAGTTTATTGTTATTAAAAAATCAGTAGAATCGCTCTAATAATCAAAATCTTGAAAGTGAAAGGAAATAGCCTGGCTTAGCGTTTTCCATTCTTACGTTTCCGTTTTATTCTTCTGACCAGGTAACTGCTAAAAATAATTTTTTGTTTTCTTTCCTTTGGCAACGATGGCCCATTATAGCCATATCGTTTATGGGTATTATTTTTGGTTATGTTGAATTGTTAACGGTTCGCGCAATTTTCTTTTGTTTGCTTTAAATCCACTGTAGGTAAACAAGAGATTTTCTTTTGATACTCATTTCATTTTCCCCTTATTCATTTGTTGGCGAAGCTCTATTCTACGTTTTTAGCTCTTATAGACGTGGTACCCATTACTTGTTACTTATGGCCATGAAAAATTGATGCTTAAAATTTTTAATTTTTTTTTAACCCTTTTAGGGTGAAGAAGATTTATTGGAAATTATTCAATTTGTTTAATTGCAAGTCGGATGTGTTATAAGTTCTTATTAATTATCTGATGCTATACTCAATAGTAACAACGAAGTTGTTTACATTACTGTAATCCAATATGATCAAGGAATAAATATAACTGGTGGTGAGGTAAAATTATCTTCTATTGAATTAAACCAAGAATGCACATGAAATGTTGTGCTGGTATTGACAACCGTAAAATCAAGCTACAGTGGTTTGGTACACATATTTCTGTTCAAATATAAAACTTCTATACATTTTTAGCCATTATAACACAGGGTTTCTGCCTAGCGTCTCACTTTAAGCATATTGTGCGATTTACAATCTAATTTCTACTCCGAGTGATGGACAGAACATGGACGAATAGCTCGGTGACCAAAGAGTATTGTCGAACTTGGGACGACATTGTAATTGTACAATTTTCATGGGTTAATGGACATACTGTGTATGAAGCTCAAAGAAGAATAGGAAAAATAGAAAATTTTTCGTTTATCATTTGCTGTCTGTAACGGTTCTTTTTGTTACAAGCAGCTTCAAATTTTTCTCTTTTTGTTTGTTTTCTTTTTGGCATTTTAAGGTCGAAAATATTTTGGCTTTTTGCAACATGATAGACGACTCGAGGTTAAAAGGAAATTAGACGTTGATTGAATTTCGTCTCTTTACTTTCCAGTATTTCCTAAGCATTGTTTTATGGTTTAAGATTATGGATTTTGCTCTACGGTGTTAAAACTATTTTTTTCTTTTTGGTTTTAGAAAAATAAATAAAACAAAATTAAGTTACAATGTAATAAATAAAATTGCATGAAAAACTAAAGAAAACAAACAAAATCAGTGGCATAAAACATGATATTTTTCAAGTTGATTGATACGTTTTCCGCCTGTTTTTTTATGTGTGTTAGGTTAGTGCAGTTCATTGCTCATTCAATTTTTATTTTTTATACGTAGATTATGTACATAAATATGCTGAGGTCTGGAATAAAACTAACACACACAACGTAAGTGGAGTGAGAAGTTAGGTCGTAATCCTGGCTGAAGAATTGTAATGACCAATTATCTATGTATGTATGTAACCTATATTACCAAAAAAAAAATTCACTATAACATGTGTGGATAGAAGACTGAATCACTTCTGTCCTTAAATCGCATGGCATTACATACATACATTACCCTATCGTTTTGAAATTACTTCTGCAGTAACTGTAAGCCTGAGGAGGAGATAAATACTATACTTTACCTTATATGCCAGTACCTTTTCTCTTGTCACAAAAAGACGCAATTTTTTTGATCTCTCGCTATCTGACATCTTTGCTCGAAGTCTCTAACAAAGAGATTGTTGCAATATTTATGTGGGACTGGCGTAGATTTGATTGTGGTATTACTTACATACATACATACATACTTTGGTAATTGGTCATTATACCAATGCCACTTATGTTGTGGGTGTTAATTTAATCCATAAGTGGCAGGTTTAAAGTCAATTCCGAATGAAAGATTTTTTAAAAGAACATATCATGGCAGTTTAACTCTCCAATTTTTTCTGCTGAGAGGAGGTCACAGATGAAATATTTTGTCATATTTCGTTTTGTTGGAGATGTCAAGGGTTTGATTTAGATTTTGCGGACTATAATGGGCCTCAATGCTGGCCTAAGTGAGACCTCTTAATGCAAGGGAAGTCCGCCACCTTACCGAACCTTATATTTGTATTTATCCCCATTAATGCACTTCCAATCTGCTTCTGCGTAATGCTTAGTTTTTGATCTAAGAAGGCAGTCACAAATTATAGAAATTCTTGAAAGGAAAGCTTCTGTATTAAAACCTGTAATTCATCTTAATAATGCCAGCTGCCATTATTTTTAAAGTAACGGATTTAAAAATATAATATATAATAATATATAATTCTTTGTACATAATTATTGATGAATAGGCTTTGCATTAAAAGTTTTTTAAAATAAGATTCTTTAAATTCTAATTTTTTTTATTTTATTTTTAATTCTCATAAAAACAAAATTTAATTTATCATTTTGGAAATTTTAATCCTTTAATTCTGTAATAAATTGGAATTTGTCTCTTAGATTTTGATAAATTTTTAAATCGTTAAACTTTATTATTTTTATAATTTCAAAATATGTAACAAAACATTACTTAATACATATACGTTAAACAAATCTTGAAAAAATGTGTGTTATCCACCATTTAAAAATTCTGCAAATATTTAGGAAAAATATTTCCTTTAAAATTCTCAATAGAAAAAGAATTAATACTGAACCCCAATTTTATCACCACTGCGTATACTCAATGTAATAATTGTAATTAAATAATACTCATACATAGAGTAATACTACAAGCAATGCTGTGTGTAATATCATATCACTCGAAGACTCTCTGCTGCTCACATTGTACAACTAAAGCAGATACAAGATTTTTTTATTTTTTCTACTCAGGTATATTTGTTTTAATTTCTCTTTCGGGTGTAATTTCATTATACTCAATTTTTTTTTGGAACTCTTAATGTATATTGCCTGTGCTATTGTTGTCTTAACCTTTTTGGTGTGTTTCTTTTTTTACTCAATCGTTTTAATTCATTCATTTTAATTCAGTGCTGAGTATATAAAAAGATGGATTCTCCTACATTTCTGTTGTTGTTTTTTTCCAGGAACTTATTGTGCGTTTACGTAAAAAATAGAACATGTTGAATATTTTATAAATGTACATTAAGTTTAATGAGTTCTGATTCCGTAAATATATTTTGGAAAAAATTTAGAAGTTCTTCAACTGACTTTTTGATCTTTATTACACGTTGTTAAATGAAAAAGGTTCGCGGTCCTAATGTACATCTTTAAGACTTCTTAAAAAATTTTACGAAATTTTTGCATATCTAAAATACGTCGTGAAATTCTTCTTGTTAAAGTTTATAAATCTTTTAATGAAGAAATTCTATTTAGGACATTTTTCAAGAATAAGTGAAGTATGAGGTGTTGTATTAAAAATTAGTAAAACATTTGACTTCATTACCTTTTTTCTCTTTAGCATGTTGATAAATTGTGTTTTAACTATGTATTCATATACATTTTAATTGTAAATAATATTAAAAGAGAATGAGAGACTGTCATTTAATACGAACTGTGAAATCACATCATCTAAAATTACTTGAGGGAAAATCATGTTTGCGACATAAAAACAAAATTCATAAACCAGCGAATATTAAGCATTAAAGGTTTTTCTTTAAATGCAAACAAAAAATTTCCGCGTGTTCCTATGCTCGTTTAAATTAAGTTACTTCGAACTTGAACACGATTTCATTCACATTTTTTTCACACAAATATTTAATATTTAAGTCAGCAGAGTTATTCAAACCTCTTAAGTAGATAGATGGCGGAAACAAGAGGGTTCAATGTCTCAGTTTTTATCACAATTAAAGCTACCAAACATATTTATTTTGTAGACAGTGTACATTTTGTACCAAGTTCAATAGGTTCTACCGGATGGCGCTGATGAAGTGTTTGGTATAGTGTCTCTTACAATATAATACGATTTCGAGCTTACGAAGACGGACGATGTCTTTACCACATGTCCTACACTTTTTTTTTCTAAAGTGGAGAGCCCTGCAAGAAGCTGTCTTGTGTACCAAAGTCGTCTTTACTCAATTAGTTATTACAACTCTTTAGATTACCTTAATTCTCACATTACCCATTTTGGGTGTTATTTTATCCATGAATAGCGTTACCCATGGTTTAACGTGACTTCGAGCGATTTGAAAAACTTTAAAACTTCTTATTCATACAGTTTTTCTAACACCAGGATATCTTTGCTATTTTTCCTCACACTCTATTTTCACTTTTCGCCTACTTTTATAGCCTGAGTTTCAATATACTAAAATCCTTTAAGTTGTCCAGGTTTATGTTCTGTAATTTGTCAAACGAAGGTTTAATGAATCTTCCTTAGGCACAACAATAACCCTAAGTACACTTCACAACTTGTTAATGCTGCTGTTTAACCCATTTCGCTCCTCTGTTCGATTTTTCGAACAGTAAAAATCTTCTTTTTTCAAAAAAATATTTATGTATGAAAAAGGTAAAATTTTAAAAAAATTTGGGTTTTGGTATTAAGTCTCAACTTTATAAAAATAAAAAAAAATACGCCCGTAAAATATCCCCCTCCCTCCCGATGCTAGGGGTAAATTTCTTCAACCCATATTTTTGGATACTTTTTAAATTAATTTTTAAAAATAGTAAACAAAATAAAATTAAAAAAATAATTATGAGGAATTACTGTCAATATATGTAACCGTTTTATAAAATATAAAAACTATGATTTACATGCACATGCGTGCCTTCACATAAGTGTAAACTTGTCTGTTCGAAATTTCGAACGGTGGCGCTTATACTATAGTTACTCACTGACGATCAAAATTCTTTGTATTCGTTGAATATGAAACTGAATTTGAAATAGCAGCGCTTGCTGTAGTTAATATTAGGAAAAAACCATATTGAAAAGGGTATAAAAGCAGTGCACTCAACGGAATCAGTCTTTTCTATTGTTGCACAGTATTCTGGTAGGTAAAGGAATCGTTATATAATAAATTTTTTGAAGAAAAGGTGAATATTTCATTTATTATGTACAATTTACCAGTGAATTTCGTATTATTTGTGTTTTTTTATTTGTGTTATTGATTTATGTTTTGGATAGGTAAGTATGAGTACACGTAAAAAGATTTTGTCTATGAAGGAGTTGGATGATATAATAGCCAACTGGAGTGATGATGACCTCGATATGAATTGTGTAAATATACTTCCGCCTGATCGAGTCGATGAATGTTCGGATGAAGAGACAATCAATGATGATGAAATAGCCTTAAACGTAGATCCAAATCCAATGAACGAGGTTTCCGGTTTTGTTGAAATTGAAACAGAAAGAAATGAAATTGAAGACAGTGGCTATCCTGAATTTGAAGATGAAATACGACCTTCAACATCGAAGAGGCCTCGATTTTAATACAAGCCTATAAGTTCTTTTGGGAAACCGAAATGGTCAAAAAGAAACCAAAACAAATACAATTTTGACATTGCTCCAAATCCAGCTCCACTGACTGAACTGAAAGAAAATATTTGCTCAAAACTGGGCAACCATTCTCCATTGCAATTGTTTCAAATATTTTACGATGATGAAGTCTTTGCCCATATTATTCAAGAAACAAATACATATGCGGGCCAAAATAATACGAAGTTTCATTTGTATGATGCAATCCAGAACTACCGAATTAATATTCGTGGAAAAAAATGGTATTGGTCTTTGTGGTGTAACACTTTGAATTCGGCAGTTGTGAATGCTTGGAAATTGCATTGCTGGATTGCAAAACACAAAGTTGAGAAGCCTTTGAGTCAAAAAGAATTCAAAATCTCGGTGACAGCAGCTCTTCTTTTGACTGAAAGGAAAGAAACTACAGATGATTATGTCGACGATAAGGAATATCGATATCCAAATCTTCCAAAAGTGCAGGGAAAACACGTTGTAATCAGAAATCCCGAGGGAAAACATCGTCGTTGTCAGTTGAAGAGTTGCGGTAAGCCCACAATATATATGTGCGAAAAATGTAATATTCATCTGCATACAAAATGTTTCAAACTAAAACATGAATAAAAGCATTTTTTTCATAGCTTCTATTTGGACTATTTCTTTTTTTCCAACTTTTTATATCAAATTATTACAACATAAATTTAGCTAAGTATAATTTTTCTCTAAATTTAATAACTTTTGTGCCTTTTGATTCAAAAATAATAAAATAAATCAATAAAACAGCAAATAAATTCAAATGTTTTACTTGCATATAAAGCAGACATATAGGATAAACGCCAGTGTTCGAAATTTCGAACACTGTTTTCTGGGAAAACGAAAAATCGGAAAATTTTTTTGAGCTGATTTTTGACATCAGTAGGTCCTAATTACCCTAAAAAAGTATTTTTCATCTTAAATAAAAAATAAAATTTTATCTCGGAGCGAAATGGGTTAACTGGGAAACTTAATCCCCTGATCTCAATCCAAATGAGGACTTATGAATTGAAGTTGGAATAAGGATGGAAGGTAAAAATCACAAAATTTTTGGAATTGTATACTTATGAAAGTAGAGTTCTTTTGTGAAAATTTGTGAAATCTGAATTTGTTGAGGTCGCTGCATAATTGATGTTTTACGGTTTACGATCATAATATAGTTTTCAGCGGCAATGTTTTCAAGCGAATGAACTGTGTAAGTCCTAAAGTCCATAATCAACACAGTTTCTGTAAATAGTTTGATCACTATTAGAGTGGTTGGCACTTTATGTACACTTTCTTGTCTGAAATTTCCTCGAAGATTGCTAGTAGTATAGATTAGGTAAGGTTCAATTGGGAGTCTCCTCAATGCGCATATCATACTTGGGCTGCATGATGTCGCATTGTAACACTAGTAAAACCTATAACGTCATATAATTATAGTTCCTGGTTAGAATCATTTAACCTTCCCAGGGGTCTTATGAGAGTATGATTATTTTTAATTGCCTTCGTCAATAAATTCTGAGGCCCAAGAATTCTACCTTTTTTGGGTTCTCAGGCGCCAGACAATGAAGTAGTATATGTTCTGTATTTTCCTCCTGTTCCTCGTCTATGCAGTTACTAGTGACTACTGAAGTCGTTTTGAGATATACCCATGCTCCTTGCATGAACACCCAGGCGGCAGTGTGTCGTTATAACTGCTATGATGTTCTTAATATATTTAATGCAAATTCTATAAGCTAACACACCATCTACTATATTACGTCGACTCATAGTCCCATAGACAGGTAAGAAATTAGATTAAATTAATAATAATTAAACGGTCCGCCAAATAACTTTTTTTTTTTAAATGCTGTAAAAAAAACTACTGAATATTTTCTCAAATTTCTTCTTTTATTTGAAAGTACAATCCTTCCGGTTAATAATGGAAAATAATTTCATTCAAATGGCTGCCTCGGCTGGCCATGCAGTAGCCTACACGATCGGTTTAATTTTTAAGCACATTATCGATTGTGTGCAGCTGTATTTCATCAATGGCTTCACGAATATTGTCCTTTAAAGCGCCACTTGCCTCTGGCTTGTTGGCGTAACGCTTATCTTTGACGGCACCCCACAAATAATAGTCCAACGGTATCAAATCGCAGCTCCGAGGTGGCCAAACGATATCAGCTCTGCGGCTGATAATGCGATCTTCAAAAACAGGGCGCAAAACATCGAGTGTAACTTCGGCTGTGTGGCACGTAGCGCTGTCCTGTTGAAACCAAATGTTGCCAATATCCTCCTCTTCAATTTTTGTGAACAAAAATTCATTCAACATGGCCCGATAACGATCGCCATTGACTGTAATGGCCACTCCTTGCTCATTTTCGAAGAAAAATGACCCAATTATGCCTCTGGGCCAAAATCCCCACCAAGCAGTGACTCGTTTTGGGTGCGTCGGCTTTTCAATGTATGCGTGCGGGTTTTCTGTTCCCCAAATGCGACAATTTTGCTTGTTTACATACCCGCCAAGATCAAAATGAGCTTCATTTGAAAAGATAATTTTTATTGCCAAAATCGGCATCTTCTGTCGATCGCAGGCCCACTTAGCGAAGCAAAAACGCATTGGATGGTCAATTGGCTTCAACTCCTGAACCAATTGGACTTTGTATGGCGTCATACCAAGGTCTTTATGCAAAATTCGCCTCAATGGTGTCTCCGAAATTTCAATTGTTGAGAACGACGGTGAATTGCTGTTGATGGCGCTTCACGCAATATTCTCGGGTGTGCGCACTGCTTTTGGCTTTTCACGCTTTGGTTAATCGAAGAGGATGCCAGTTTTTTTCACTTTTTTCACAAGATAACGAACATATGGAGCTGACGGTGCTTCCCTTCTTCCAAAATTCGTACGCAATTTTTGCACAAATTCTGCAACATTACCATGATTTTCAAAGTAATATCGCAATATTTCCCAGCGTTGTTCAAGCGTATACACAACCATATTCGTTCAGCCGAAGGATAAAACTAATTATCTGTCAAATCAGTCGTGAACTAAGTGTTACCATTCACGAAATAGGCACTAGTTGAAAAAAAAAAGTTAGATGGCCGACCTTTTAAAAGAAAAAGAATTTGTTAACAAATTTACAGTCTCCGTCTTATGAGCGTTTGAAGAATAAGCAGCGTATTTATCTAAGATTTGTTACAAATATATTATGGATTTTTTTTTCATTTAAAATTGATTTCCTTGAATTTTTGTTTTGTCTCCATTCTGAATATTTAATCACTGTGTGATTAAGGATTTCTTTACTTCTAATTCCCAATGCACAGGTTTTAGTTAAAAAATAATTTTTCCTCGTTTTGCTTTGTTTTTATGTTGTGATATTAAATTTTACGCTTCCCTTTTGTATTGACAATGTACTTCTGTGAGTAAACAGTACTTTTGCCTTAGAACAGCGTCCTTATCATTCAATTCTAAGCAAAAATCACAAACAACAAAAACGTACGTGATGAGAATTGATATTAAAATTGAACAAGTGATGATTGAAGGCATTAAAGTTAATCGTAATAAAAAATTGAAAGAAAGCGAGAGTGAAAGAAAGTGAGGGTGGGTGAAAGTTTGCCAGATACGAACAAAAAGTAACTTATTTGCTTACGTGTAAATAATTAACCTTTTTTTAATTTTCTGTATTTTATTCCGCAATCTTAAGCCTCAGACTCCATTCTCTCAACTGAATTCTACCATCATGCTTTGCGAAATGGCCAAAATAAAGGCAATATATCTTCTAGTGGTGATTCTAAGCCAATAATCTACTTTGAGCTGATCACATTAATAATACTTTATTGCTAGTACACTATAACTGTTGAAAGATTTTTTATTATTTTGTTGACGTCAGCATATTTGTGCGTATAAAAAACCGTTTTTACTTCCATCAAATAGTTAAATTTTTACAACACGTTTCAATCAAATAAATTCTAACCATGAAGATTAATCAATAAAAGGCAATAGTAGATTATATTCACATCATTTGAAGTGATTTATTTTAGAGAAAGAGAAAAAAGTCATAGCTTGAGTAAAATTTTTGGCAATTCAAAGACTATCGTTAATCATTGAAACGTACGTTCATTCATTAAAATTACAAGTTTAAACATGGAACAGTTCCAATCTTTTAGCAAAGTTATCGAATTTAAAATTGACAACTTCTACATGTCTCTGGATACTCCCATACACCAGCAATGCTTACAAGTTCTGTTCTGTCTGGGCATTAAATGCAAAAAATCGATAAAGTTGATATCTGATGAGACAACATGGGTAAATATCGAAGATGGAAGAAATGCCTAAGTCCCCGCTAACAAGAAAACCCTTATGTTAACCTCAAGCGTAGATGATTTGAGTCCATTGCTGGAGAAGCTGAAAGAGTATATACAATTGGAAATTCAAAGCATGTATTTGACTGTACATGCCTCATTGTAAGCGGTATATCAAAAGAAACTACCTCTGAATTGGAACTGCTAAACGATCTAAATGAGCAGCTGCAGAGATGGAACAACCAAGAGTCTCAAGGGTCTTTCAAACGTCCATAGACTACAGAACTAATAACGAGCCCTCAGTGACAAACACAAATATACCGAAGATTTCGGGTGTGTAAAGTCAATGCCATAACCTGGCGAAAATAACTTCCGCAATAAGGAAGATCAAAGGAATACACAAGACTGCTCTGAAGATGTTCACAAGACTGTTCCGAAAATGACTGTTCCTTTATTTAGCGGAACAAATCCTTTCCAATTAAGTGCATACAAGGATCTTTCGTTAAGATTTGAAAAAAAAATCGAGAGAAAGGAATGAGGGAGAATAATGCTGATGTGTATGACACTACAGGTTCTATCATATGAAACTAAAAGGCGGAGAAGGATCTAGAAAATTGATTTCCGGTTGATATTTTGTTATATTAAGGGCAGAAGCTGAACAAAGTGCAGAGATTGGCATGCTTGGGCAGCATGGGTGCTTTGAAGTCCACGCATCAGGTTGGCCTCGAAATTATCATGTTCATAATTTTCGTCCAAAATACGGCTGCTACATACATACATATCAAGAACTAGACTGGAAATAATTCAAATGTAGATGGAGAAGATACAGAGACCAACGTATGTTGGCATAAGAGAGACAATGGCTATGCCCCTATGATGATACTGGGGGCTCTGTTGCATTTAAGATCTAATCTTTGAGTACTATGGTTAGGTTGATAAGATACCAATCTAACACGGAATTCATATTTGCGATCTAAGGAAACGATTGATTTGTTCAATTCAAATTGGGCAGGAGGTATAAAACACACATAACAATGATATCTAACAGTCAGACCGCCATTCGGTGTTTTTCTCTACCACGCAGACAGTTTTAAAATATTTATTCAGTACAATTATACAAACATTGTCTGTATATTCTTTGTATAGATTCTACGAACAACAGATTAAATAAAGATTTTCTGTCGGTTCTTACGTGAAATTACTGTTGTTGTTATTCTTTTTTCTATTATTCTGTCAAATAAAAGACGAATTGTATTATTCTGATTACGTGTGCTGGTTTTATTCTTCTCATGCTCATTTCTATTTTACTTAATTTCTTTTATTTTATTTTTTTGTGAATGCCCCAAAAGTATGTCACGTTTTTATTGTTTACTTTATTACGAATGTTTTCCTTTATTGTACAGTTATCCTGTAAAAAAAAAATAAAATAAAAGAAAAGAATGAGAGAAAATGTCGTTGCTCTGATTTCGTTTAATTTTAACCCATTGTTACGTATTTTCTCATTTTTAATTTGTTAAGATAATGCATCGCTATTATCACAATTAATTGCTCATAGAATTTTGGGTGATAAGAACATGTTTCAAGAGGAATTATTAAAGTCTTATAATGATAATTTTAAGTTATTTTTATTATGTATTGTACTATGTACTTTACTGTGCCCTGCGGCGGATGAGTAATTTAATATGATATACATACATATGTAAAGTTAATCAGCATAAGTACTAGAGATCAGCAATGAATCGTTTTTTCGCTACTCATAAGTACTCATGAAATTTTGAGAATGAATTAGTCAACTGTATTGAAATTCAACTTCTTTGATTCATTCGTACTCACTACAACATTAATTTATAAGTACAGGTTGCAATAAGTATGAGTACAACGTTGACATCAAACTCATGACATTCAAAATATGTTTGATTCACATGACTACTCATTTAGATTCATAAATTTAGAAAAATGTTTATAATACTCATAAATGATTCGAGTGATACGAATCATTCATCAAAATTTACAGTTTTAGTTGTTGTTGTTGCATTTACAAAAAAAAGAAGATAGAAAAAGACAAAAACAGCAAGAAAAGCAACCTTCTAGTGAGTATTGTAGTGTTCGACCGCGAATCATAATGGGTGATTTTTTAGCTATTATCTTTTTGGCAACACTGGTTTAAACAGCTCACGCACGTTTCGTGTTTTGTTTCACTGTCAAACATCTTCAGTTTGGTCTATAATTTAACCATGAATCGTCTTGCAAACGAACAACGCTTGCAAATGATTGAATTTTATTATCAGAATGCGTGCTCCGAAGATCCACGTCTTTGTCGAAAAATTGTGTTCAGCGACGAAGCTCATTTTTGGCTCAATGGATACGTAAATAAGCAGAATTGTCGATTTTGGAGTGAAGGTCAGCCAGAAGCATTGCCAAATCTACCAATGCATCCAGAAAAAGTCACAGTTTGGTGCGGTTTATGGGCTGGTGGCATCTTCGGACCGTACTTCTTCAAAGATGCTGCGAATCGTAACGTAACTGTGAATGGTGAGCGCTACCGTGAGATGATATCCAACTTTTTTTGCCCAAAATGCAAGAGCTTGACTTGCATGACATGTGGTTTCAACAAGACGGTGCCACATGCCACAATGAATACAATGGATTTATTGAGAGGCGAGTTCGGTGAACATTTTATTTCACGTTCGGGACCGGTCAATTGGCTGCCTAGATCGTGCGATTTAACGCCTTTAGACTATTTTTTGTGGGGCTATGTTAAAGCTCATGTCAATTGACGCATTGGAAGACAACATTGAAGCATTTATTCGTGAGATACCGGCCGAAATGTTGGAAAGAGTATGCCAAAATTGGACTAAGCGTATGGACCATTTGAGACGCAGTCGCCGTCAACATTTGCATGAAATAATCTTCAAACATTAAATTATATGGACCGTACTATCGGTTCAAATAAAGATTTCATGAATTTTTCTGAATTTTATGTGTTTTTTTTTCCTATAGCTCTTAAAAAATCACCCCTTACTTATTTTGTGTTTCGGATATATGTCGGGAGTCGAAATCAACAACATCATGCGTATTGATAAGTATGAGTACGATGAGTACTTCAAACTTTGAATATGAGTGATATGAGTATGATATTAAAATAAGTATGAATCCGTATATGTATCGGAAATTATGAGTATGAGTCGAATTACTCATCTTTTTGAATACTCATTGCTGATCTCTGGGATGTACATATGTTAAATCTGATATTTAGTAGAACATCTCTTAAGGTCAAGGACTCCATTTATCCTAAATGGCATTGAATGTAAGAGTTTTGTGTATGGTGGTCTATTGATATTTGTTTCCTTGCACTCATGAGCAAATTTTTGAGTTGACGTTGTTCTTCCAAATTATCTCCTTAATTCTTTCTTGAAGCTATGTGGGGACTTTCGTAGGCAAATTACGTCTTCACATTAGCAGCTGTATAATTGTGCTTATTGACTCGTTGGAAATAATACTCCTTACGAGGTCTTAATTCTTTCGAAATTTAAATGAATTTGATCATTATTTCCCCAATAAATTTTAAACTGCTTATATCAGTTGCCGACACACATGCCTACAATATTGTACTACCGGGGCCATGTTTGCTGTCTACTCTAAGCACGTTAATAAATAAATATTCACTTAACGTTTTACACTGGGAAAATGATTTTTTTTACTTTTAAAATGCTCTTTGAATACATAATTCATGCTTTTATTTTCGTTTTTTATTTTGGGAATTTTTATTGGCACCTAACCAGGTACCTTTTTTTTTGTATAAAATTTTACCGAATATGAGAAAAATGTTTCACAGAATTTTTGACAAATTGCTTACACTCTCAAAAGGGAATTTTGCTTTGTTTTGTAATTTTCGTATGCCCTTATAAATACCAGGCTTTAGGCTGGCTATACGATTATGTTAATATTAAGGCCATTATGAAAGCATGAGCTGTTGATAATGATCATTAAACTTGATGAATACAGGCTTAATTCTAATAAACACATGCTTCAGATAATATGTATTACAATGTATAATACTTATAGTATAGTAATGTATGGTAAATGAGCACAAATACTGCAGACTTTCCCTCATCTACTTAAATATTTTATTGTCATAAGTATGGGTATGTGTCAGGCGTATGTGTATGTGTTAGATTATTTATCATTAATTCGTTGTTAAGTCGCTATTTAAGTAACATTATGTTCTCAAATGTTTGTATATGTATAGATACTTATCAATGTGTATGTTTTGTAATGTATGTTTGTAATGTATAAATATTTTCTCGTTTACAATTCAACAATATATACCAATAACATGTATAATATATCTCAGAGACATGTTGTTATTTTATTGAATATTATTTGTTGTTGTTTCATAAATAATATATAATATGTATGAATATAATATATACGCACTGCTTAAGTACTTTAAAATATTTATGTACAGGTTGAAGTATGCATAAGGTAACGAGAGTACATAGTTCAAAAACACTGTGGATTATTGACATACAAATTAAAGCATGGCAAATGAGCAAAATTTTTTTTAAATACTATAACGACGCTCGGAGTAATTGGTTTGGTTATTTCTTCAACAATTCAATTAAAAAGAAATTCTATAAAAGAGCTTGTCTTAAAAACACATACATACTGCCAGTTTGTCTTTTTTTGTTGCGTGTTCCAACTAAACTCCCCCATCTGGGTAACAATCCACCGCAATGTGTGGGCTTTAGTGTACTCCGATTCACTTTGGGACCCAGGGTGGGTTGGAGTGCATGACTAAAGGTTACCCTAATACTGTAGGAAGACTCTGTTTCGGATTGATGTCATGCTTGATCCTTTCGCATCGTCAGACCACGTATATTTTCATACCCGATTGGCACGGACCCATTTCTGTTTTCCAATGACCATCTTACCCTCTTGAAGTCGCCGTAGTCTAGTAGGTAGTGTGTTGGCTTATTAGACGAAAAGCCCGGGTTCGAGTCCCAGGCCAGACATCAAAACGAAATATGAAAAAATATTTCTTCGGCGACTTCCTCTCAGCAGATTTCTGGCAAAAACTCTGAGAGTAAATAAAATTGCCATGAAAAGTCTCCCAAAAATCTGTCGTTCGGAATCGACTTTAAACTGTAGGTCCCGCCACTCATGTATAAAATAAACGCACACAACATTAGTGGTGTGAGAAACTAGGTCGTAATCCTGACTGAGAGGTTGTAATGACCAATTATGTATGTTATGTGTATCTTACCCTCACTTATCTGAACTGACTGCTCCGAGCTGGTGGTTGTAGCTTTCTGGACCAAGTTGCGTATGCACGGTAGAACCGGGGGTGAAAAAAGCAGGGTGAACAGTCCAGGCTAGGGCTGCAACCACACACGTCCCAGTAAAACGCTGGCATGCCTCAAAGTACGTTCCTTTCCCGTCGCCGTTAAGTTGGTTGTGTAGGTTCGGTTGAGAGGACTCCCGGTTAGTACCCGGTCTGGTTTTAAGCACATGTTCCCATAAGATCTGGTGCCAACCCTAGCATGGCCTCCTTGGTTGCAAAAGTAACCACTGGACCGTTTATGGGTAACTACACATCGCGGGCAAGGATAGCGACTTTGAGTGGGGACCCTATTAGACATGAACAACAACAACAACCTTAGACAACAGCGAACAGACAAGCAAACGAACGGGCAGAAATCCAAGGCATCCACTCTTGCCGGTGTACGCACAACACTGTCCAGGCAGGCGCCTGCTAAAAAATCAGTTGACTCCGCCAGAGGCGTGAAAGTTCCTACGACTTTGGTAACACTCCGTCTGACACACAAGGAACCGGTAGCAAAGCTGGTCTCTAGTGTCGCCACATCTTCCGCCTTGGTCGCCGTACCTTCGCCCGAAGCGTCATCCCATCTAAATCTGCCGTGAGTTCGCGCATGCACACTTCGGATGCCGTCAAGACATACATAGGTACACAAGCCTGGCGCGCAGGCTTTTGACACAGATCCACCTTCTGATGTCAAGAACACCCTGAGTGCGATCATCAGGGTGTATAGAACCCGCAGATCGGCTATGCGCATAATTGCACGAATAGGTTCTGTCGACCCAGCTCTTCTATCGGAAGACGACAAGGTCCGTTGCGCTGATCAACTTCTCCCTCCTTACTTCGGAGGAACTTGGTCAGAACAGAGACTGCGTTCACCTGTGGCGTCACAATGGGCCGCTATGCGTGCTCAAGTTAGCTTTTGGTATGAAGCTACCACAATGAGCTAACCTAACCTAACCAACTCAACTAATATTCAACGTTTTGACTTGTCGTAAATGTCCTTTTGTCATCGTTGAAACCAAATTACCGAAGATTTTTTTTCTTTTTTCATTTCTTTGTTGTACGTTTTTCGATTTACTTTTTTTATATATTTTTGGGTTCTCTTCTCTTTCTGTAAACAAAACAGTTTTTGTTTGTTAAAAAATTTTCTCAACTTTTTATTTCAAATTAAATTCATTTTAAACTGTTTGTGGCAAATTGTTATTGTCTGGCCATTAGCGTTGTTAAAACGTTTTATTTTTTGATACTTTTTTTTAGCATTATTGTCTATCCCTTTAGACACACTGAACAAAGGGATTGTCAAATGTAATTCTATTCTATTTGCAATCATTCACGTCTTTTTGTTTCCCTTTTGTCTTTAGAGCGTGTATCTACACTGGTATGAGCTACTCTAAAAGTTCATGCGACTATGTTCTATCAGTCAATGTATTTGTAGTTGATGAAAGGGTTGCATTCGATGTAATATACTAACAATGTAATGTATAAATATATTGACAAATTTCGTTGTCAATTGTTTGAGACTTTGACGTTTTTTGTTATTTAAGTTCATTTCTTTCATTTCAATAGAGTTTCGCAACTTTTTCACAAACTGTACTACAACAACAAAGTATATTTTGCAAATACCACAACAAATCGCTTTTTTGTAACATCTTTCATGTGATTTTTTTTTTTTGTTCCATTACCCCTCTAGGGAGGATATGGCTTCCACAAAGAATCTCCATCTGACACGAATCTCCGCTGATGTTTTTGCGCCTTCTCATGTCAGGTCATTAAACCTTAGTTCTTGTAGGACTGTGCGTCTTGAGCCCTCGGTAATCCACTTCCATTCTTGTAATACTGTGAGGCTTCTTTCTCAATGTATGACCGATGCACCCCCAATTTTTTTTTTTACTGCTTCTGTATGGGTTCCTTCTCTGTGAGACTCCAGAGATCTGCGTTGCTGATTGTGTTAGGACAGAATGTTCTACATATGATTCTTGGGCATTTATTGTTGAATACCTAGGTTTTGCGGGATGGTATTAGATATAAGCCAAGTACCGCTATAAACAAGCGTTGAATATTCTTAGCTTGGTACCCCTAGATACATATGAGCTTCTCCATACGGAGTGCAGTCACCCGAATGCTGCTCTCGCCCTATTGAGTCTATTATTTACGTCTGTTTCTACGCCGCTGTTTGTTGTCATAGTACTGCCTAGATAGCAGAAGCTATCGACGTACTCGACTATTTTGGCCCTTTTCTGTGCTAGTGTTGTTAATACTCATGGCTTTTGTTTTTTTTTTTGATATTTATCTTAAGTCCAACGCTGTAAGCCAATCTTTCTAGGTGTTCGAGTTTTGACTGCATGTGTGAGACCTTGTGCATAATCCATATCCTCATTTGATATTTGTTTCAAAAATTTGTCATATAAGTTGTAATAATGGAAACCTGATACACAATATTTCCTATAATTTTTGCTACTTTAAAGCTTGTAGGGAAACCGACATACCGCTCTGTGGAGGACCTTTCCTACAATGACCGTTTGATGTTGCTCGCTTCGCTTTTTTCGCATATTTCTCTATATACTGGAATTCAGACTTACAAAAGTAGATGGACGACTTACGGTTTAAAGTTGACTCCGAACGACAGATTTTTTGTAAAACTTTTTATGACGAGTTTTATTTACTATCAGAGATTTTATGAGAAATATGTCGAAATCTTTTTCCATATTAGAATTTTGGAATCTCGAGACTTGATAATGACATAAAAATGAGTTACATGGTTTCGATGTCATTTCCACACACCACATTCATCATTGCTTATTACGCACATGCTGTACATGTAAGGTAGAGTGTGCCGTAATACGGTGTTCAGATATGCACCTTTATTGCGATTGATTATAGAGCTCAATATTTTATATGAAGCTTCAATTTATTATTGCACAATAGATATAGAAATTGTTATAATATTGAGTAAAACTTAAAATGCAGCATTGTCATAAGTATGTACAGTGCCCATATTACCATTCTGTTGATATTTGACGATTCAAATGTCAATACCGACAAAAAAATGTTGTTGAAACAACCTTCTGTTTTGTTTACCCACTGTTAAAAGAATATTGAATAAGCAGCTGAACTGCGTATATTGTTATGTCTGAACACTTAAAATATTGTACATAGTGTAAGGAGGCTCCTCAGTATGTTCAAGTCGCCTTTTCTTAATCATCACATACTTATGGTTTTCAATAAAATCAGAATCGCCTTACAGCATCTTTGCAATTTTGGCTCCTGAATAATTATTCCACAATAAAAGATTCAACGTTTGCACTCATTTTATTAGCCTGATTTTCAATATACTGAGTGATCTAAGTCTACCTTCTCTAGCTCTATTAGCTTCAGTATTTACATCCTCATTATTTTTTCTTTGATGACTAGATAGCCGTGTAATGCATACTGTATCTTGTCGGGAGGAATATTACATGCATTCATATATATTTGGTTATTAGAATACTTCAGTCGTTATTACGACCTAGTTTCCCACATCACTTCTATTGTGTGCTTTAATTTTATATATGAGTGATGGGACCTACAGTTTAAACTCAATTCCGAACTAAAGATTTTTAAAAATCATTTCATGGACAATTTTATTTACTCTCAGATTTTTTTTGCCAGAAATGTGTTGAGAGGAAGTCACCGGAGAAATATTTTTTCATATTCGATTTGTTGGAGGCGCCTGACCTGGAGTTTCAACCGTGAACACGATGAGTAATAATACTGTCAGCGAATGCTACGAGTGGAAACTAGTAATCTTAATAGTGGCTGATCAGCCATAGTCGTATCGAAAAGAACGCATATCAATGAAATGAACGTTGATCAATGCGAAGATAAACGTTGGTGGTACAAAGCCAAAAAGAAATCTATCAGAAGTATCTGAAGGTTCGAGGTGATTAAGTTCCTACCCAACAGCGCCCTGACACTCACATTTTTTTTTATATATTTTTTTTCAAAATCTTATTTTCCCCAGCTGAATCCAATTCACAGTGATACTGAGAATGCTAATAAAACCAACGCCTTTCTCCGTCAACCAATGCCCGTGATTGCTTTTGTTTCCGTTCAATTACACATTGTAGAATGCTTAAAGCAGTTTCATAGAGAATACTTTTTTTTTTCTTTCAATTTAAAGTGTCATAAAACCTGGCAACGTCCATTAAAATTCTGCAAAATTACAAATACAGTAGTTTTAACTTACCTGCACAACTAACTTTTGCAAGAATTTTTGTGCAGGTACGCCAAAAATGCAGCTAAATTAAATGCTTTTACCTGACTTATAAAGATACGAAACAAAATTTTTGTGCAGGTAAAGCCAATGCGCACGTAAGTAAACGGCAGCTAAATCAAAACTAATATACAAGAATTTTAATAACAATTTTGCTAAACGTTGTATGTGCGGTCTACGGCCGCAGTATGTTTTAAACTATAAAACACTTTGAGAAAATTGCAAAGAAACAAAAAATTCAACTTCAGATAGCTCTTTCTTTTCTTTACATATATTTTTTCTTGTGTTTCTTGTTCCGGTCGTTGTATATTTTTGTAATTTCGTGGAACATTCTGAGACAAATTCTTCAGGAGTTTTATGAAAAAAAAAACAAAAAAAAGAAGATTACACAGCATTTTACACATGTAAACTGTTTCCATAGCAGGGGCTTCACCCGTTTCTACTTCTTATTATGTCAGCTGTTTAGCCAATTTTACGACAGTATGCATGTCCTGTTAGCTGTCTTTTTAGTTTTTTCGCTCAAAGGTCTCCACCATTAGCAGAAAGTCAATACAAAAAATTTCATAATTGTTCAAACGAGAATTACGTTTTTGTCTATTAGTCTTCTCATTTCTTTTCTCGGTATACTTGGAATAAAGACCACAAATATCCACAGAAATTGATTTTTTCTTCTTCTTTTTGGTTGACTGTCAACAAATACTGTCACTGACAATATCTTTTTTAACCAGAATTTTTTCCAAACTGTTTGTCCTCGCATTTTGTTTAGCATTTCGATTGTGGAATTTAGTTAAACAGTTGGTCGCAAAGGAATCCTTAAATATTGGTTTGTCATGAAAATGAAAAAAAAAATTTTGCCTGAATAAAATAAAGGGTAAAAAGAATGTCGATTAAAAATTATTTTAATTTTTTTATTTGAAATTGAACTGTACTTACTTGATCATTGCAACACTTTAGTCAGGATTACAACATACATACATACATAATTGGCCATTACAACCCTTCAGTCAGGATTACGGCCTAGCTTCTCAACATAGTTTCTCTTATTAACTAAGTTGAGTTGCGGGACCTCCAGTTTAATGTCTATTCCGAAAGTCAAATTTTCTGAGAAATTTTTCATGGCATTTTATGACTTTTTGACAAAAATCTGTTGAGAGGATATTGCCGAAGAAATATTTTCTTAATATTTCGTTTTGTTGGTGATGTCTGACTTAGGATTTGAACCGTGGTCTTACGTTTAATAAACCAACACACTACCTACAAGACCACGGCGATTTTTCACTTAAAATTACACTAAGCATTTAAAAGTCAAATTGATTACCAGATGCAAATTAAATTCAAATGCATCAAATGCAAAAATTCATTATTTGGTGTCATCATTCATATTTTCTTCGCCAAAATTTCTTTCAGAGCGACATTGGTCAAGTCATCACAACAATTGGCGAGCACTATAGGTCAATGACTACAAACTTCTTTTAGCCTGAATTGAATGATCTGAACACCAAGATTTATGATTTCGATATACGCTGCAAACAGTGTCACATTGAAGATTCTGCACGAGCAATTTGAGAGCATGATCATCACGTGTGAGTGACGTGAACTGGCAATTTAAACGTGAACGTTTTACCATTTTAAACTCTTTCTTATGCAGTTTGCTTAAGTTGCAGATACAAGCCGCAAGTTATTAAATTTATGTGCCAAAGTCGAGGACATTTTGGTTTCGCCTGAGTAGCCTTGGCAGACATTTCCATAAATGATGACATATTTCCAAAATTGATTTCAAATTCATGTTTAAAATAAATGGCTTTGTTGTGTGCCATATAGCCGCAATTGACTGACTCCTCGTTAGCTAAAATGCACGATCTTGATAATGATTTCTATTTATTAAATCCTTTTAATTTATTTTAAGTATGATAAAGCAATTTTGATCAATAAATAAATTTTTTAATTACAACATACAACACATTGTAGGTTTTTATTCCTTCATTTTTAATGCCAGCAAAATGGCCTTGAAGTTTAAGTGTAACAAGGAAAATTAAATACGTTTTTTGTTCACACAATATGAATATGAAAGAACATTGTTGCTGGTTCTACTGGATGAAAGACACCCCACCCAAAGCCAGTTGTTACGTCGTGTAACATAATTTGTTACACACCGTAAAAATGCTATGTTATACCCCATTTACACTACAGCGAAATCTAGTACTTATGAGATTTCGATCCAAATCTAGTTGATTTTAACTATATTTCCCATACAAAACAAAATCTACTTATTTAGTAGATTTCGGCAAAATCTACTCAAAATCTAGTAAAAATAGAAATGCAACTATGTGTTTTGCCAAATAGTACTTAAAAATACAACGCTGCACAGGAAAAAAATGACATTTCAATTTAAAAATACATTTTCTAAATGTTGCAAAGGGTCCGCCAAATAACTTTTTTTTTGAAAATGCTTTAAAAAAAACTACTGAATATTTTCTCAAATTTCTTTTTTTATTTGAAAGTGCAATACTTCCGGTTAATAATGGAAAATAATTTCATTCAAATGGCTGCCTCGGCTGGCCATGCAGTAGCCTACACGAGTAGCCTACAGAAGATGCCGATTTTGGCAAAAAAAAAAAATCATCTTTTCAGAAGAAGCTCATTTTGATCTTGGCGGGTATGTAAACAAGCAAAATTGTCGCATTTGGGGCATAGAAAACCCGCACGCATACATTGAAAAGCCGACGCACCCAAAACGAGTAACTGTTTGGTGCGGATTTTGGTCCAGAGGCATAATTGGGCCATTGGCCGTTACAGTCAATGGCGATCGTTATCGGGCCATGTTGAACGAATTTTTGTTCAAAAAAATTTAAGAGTTTCAGTAGTTTTTTTTAAAAGCATTTCCAAAAAAAAAAAAGTTATTTGGTGGACCCTTTATTATTTTCTTTTAAATTTCAGTCAGCTGTTTTTGTTATTAAAATGAAATCTTACTACTGTCAAATAAATCCAGTGTAAACGATCTAGATTTTGAGCAAGATTTGAAATCTAATCTACTAGATTTCGCTGTAGTGTAAATGGGCTATTACGTCGTGTAACATAATTTGTTACACACCGTAAAAATGCAACAGTGCTACTGCACTTCAAGTCAACAGTGCTACTGCACTTTAATGCAACCATGCAAATAAACTAAATTACATTTATAGCCTTCTCATTTTTCTTGCACATGTTGGACGATAAGGTAAAGGAAAAAGATCGTGAAAATTCTATACGACTGTTCACCTGTTGGTTTGCCCATTCAAACACAAGTGTATGTGTAAAATTGAAATATTGTAATCCATTAATTTACTAATAAATTGCAGATTTTAGCTGCACTAAATAAACAGCTTATTTTACGTGCTCTTAATTTTGTTTTTTTTGTTTTCTTGCAACAAACGAAGCGACCGAACACCAGTGAAAGTATTGTCTTCTCTGTCCACCAACAACAGGTTTTCATTCCGTACATTATTTTTTCCTAGAGTCTGGAGTATAATTTTTACACTCAGTTTAACGAGTGTATAGCAGGGACCGTAACTGTTATAACTTTTATCGTAAAAGTCAGAAAATAAAAGTTATTTTTTAACTTTTATTTTTTCGAGCAGAAATAAAAGTTATTTTGGTTTTGTTCAAACCAAAGATTAGTGTTTAATATGCCCAAAACTTAATTCTAATAATTTTCTGACATAAATTACTTTAATTTTTTTAAAGAATTTTTTAATAAATATTATGAATCATCATGAATTGAAACAAAAAAAACTTTTATTTCTGCTCGAAAAAAGAAAAGTCAAAAAATAACTTTTATTTCTGCTCGAAAAAATAAAAGTCAAAAAATAACTGTTATTTTTTTTCTAAAAAATAAAAATCATGTTTTTAAAAAGCATCGCATTTTATACAAATTTTGATATAAATCAAAATGGTATACTTGGTTTTGTTCTCCGACATTTCCTTGCGGTTGCTTTTTTTAATCAAAAATTCAAAAATAACAGTTATTTTCGGTCCCTGGTGTATATGTGTTTCTATAAAGGACTCCCTTATTTGCTACAGCTACGTGTATTGTGATGGTATGGTTAAATATTTACATAACGAAGACATTCGGCTTGGATTGATTTACGGAACGAAAGACTGGTTGTCCACAGTTTTATTTGTTTTCTTTGAATTTTATTTTCTCTCTCTTACTGCCATCTGCACTAAGTCCCAATAAGAACGTTCAAAGTTTTTGTGGTGAAAAGAAAGGATTAAAAATAAAGAAAATTTAAGATGTGCAAAACATTGGAAAAATTGCTATACATATGGTATATACATACATACATACATATGTATGTGTGTGAGATTTTGTGATATTGTTTTTCCAATGTGAGTGTAAAAATAAAGTTTTTAAAAAATTTAAAAAAGTTTTACTTTTACTGAAGTAAGTGGAGTGAGGTATATATGGGAAGTTAAAAATATATGAGCTTTGGCAGCATTTGAAAGGTTTATAAAAGAAATGTTTGTTACATTTCTTATTTAAAAATATAATCCTTTTAAACATAGACTTTTCAGTTCGGGTTTATTTCCCAAAAGTGTTCTAGTTGTTCTGAGTGCCTATTATTGAAATTTTTTTGTAGGTGTCAGCTGATGCCAATTTCGTCCTATTAAAGAACGGAAAATCTGGCCAAGGCTGGATGAAAGGCGCACGACAGGTCTGTTTTATCGCCAGAGGAGCGTGCTCAGTGTTGTTGACGGAGTCAGTATGGGGCATTGCATCACGGGCACGCATGCGAGGCTAATTGGTGTTGGACACTTTGCTAATGATTGACCCAAAGGCTGCAGAGATAAGGAAGTGACAGTACAACCTCTTTAGGTGGATAGCCACCTTCACCTACATACATACCTATATATCTGAAGGTGAGGTGGTGTTTTGATTTATATAGAATACATGAAGTGTTGATAACAAATGTTTTGGTAACAAATATATGATAGAAAAACAAATACTAAAAATTGTTCTGAAATATTTAATAATTTTCTTTAAATAAATAAATTTATTGAAACTGTTATTAGAATAGTATTTCTGTTTTTGGTTTATTTGACAATTGCAAAAAATCATACCTTATATGTGTAATACTTATCGTATGAGTAATATTTTATAAATAAATATTAATCATACGCAAGGGTGGTTATAATGATTTCTTTGACAACGAAAAGATAAGGTAAAGCGTTTATATACCTGTCAATGCGATTGAATACAAATATTCGCTAATTGTATAAACTTTCAGACCTCAATAATTATTTTCGTCTTTGTATAACTTCTTTAAATACGTTTCAGTACATCTCATGATTATTTTAATCAATGGTGCGTTAAAATCCTTGCTTACATTTGAATTTTCGATATACCCATGAATACCAAAGGAGGCCAATCATTATTGGTAGAAACCCCAAATTTATTCTTCAGGAAGTGCGGAAATGTCCGAGAACAGAAACCTCTTCGCAGCGGAAGATCTAGTAAAAACAGCTTGTTGGTTTCTTAACCTATTTGTACACTTTCCCTGGAATTTTTTGGTTTTTTAATAATATTTCTTAGTTTTCTCTCTCGTGATTCTTTTAAGGTTTCTTGTTAATAAAAATGAATTTGAAAGAAATCTGCATTACTTTATAAAACATTATTGACTTTCTAGACTTAGTAGATATGTTGGAGGTAAGTAGAGTTTTGACCATCAAGGTATTTTCTGTCATATCATGCAGAATACTATTCTGGAAAACGTAGGTATTGATGTGATGAGGTTTTGCTTTTGTAAGTGTACAGTTCAGGACTTTTTGTTTGGTTAAATAGCGCTGCCATAAAATTTGTTGCTTTGTTTCTTTTATTGCAAAATGATTGTAATTAGATACTGTTATAACCGTTTGTCTTTTGAAGGAAAATAATCAGTCACTCAGTTTTCAACTTCCTCGTAGGAATCACAGTGCGGCCTAGCCAGTGCGTGTCTCATCGACGAATGTGAATACGGCGGGTGCGGTAGTATCTCCTAGCTTAATGATTTGATTATATCCGGTTTTGCTTTGTGTGCGGGTGCTTTGTCATTACATTACATTGCATTGCCGTGTCTACTAGCTTATGCTGGTCGTTTTCTGATCAATAAATATACTCATACATAATTGGTCATTACAATTACGATCTAGCTTCTGACACTATCACTTGTTAATTTTATTCATAAGTGGCGCGATCCACAGTTTAAAGTCGATTCCTAATGACAGATTTTTTAAAAGCTTTTCATGTCAATTTTTTATTTTCTCTCAGAGTTTTTGTCAGAAATCTGCTGAGAGGAAATCGGCGAAGTAATATTTTCGCATACATATTTCGTTTTGTTGGAGATGTTTGACCTGCGGTTTGAACCGTGGCCTCACGTCAAAATCGATAGCGATCTGTATTACGAATATGGATCTGGACTACCAACCTGCTGCTACTCTAGGAAGACACAGGCGCATTATAATTGTTTAGAAGTTTCTGAATAGTATATACGATTTTAGAATTCCTTCTTGCGAGTTTTGGTCTGAGGAACCGAAAATTCCCAATTGCGCCCTTGAAGTCTCCGCGAATGGCTCAAAAATGTGGTACCTTTATTAAGGGTTCAGATATTTAACTTTCTTTTAGACTGTCTGAGGACTGCAATGTTTTCCAAGCCATAACAATTTTGAAGGCGGAGCAATGCTTGTTGAACTTCCTTAGGTTTTTTTTTTTTTCTAATTTAAGGTTTTTTTCAGCTTAGCACTAATTTCTTTTAATTCTGGTAAATTATGTACATGTTATGGTCACTAGTTTTTTATTTCAGAGAAAACTCTGTATTATAAAAAAAAAGAAAGAAAGAAAGAACTAATAATTTCTACCTTCTTTTTAATTTTTTTGTTTAAAGCGTTATAACATTAGTAAAATATTTCCTATACAGCTTAGAACTTGCAAATACCATGAAATTCCCTTAAGCCAATTAAAAATATAGCCAAAGTATTTCGAAGCGAAAAAAGTTCCCATTGTTGTTATTTACGCAACAGCGTTTGAAAGTGTGCTCTACTGTTTTACAGCAACTTTGTATATAGCTTTTCTTCCTTTCTCGTGTATGTGCAAATGTGTAGACGACAAAAATGTATACGTAACGCCCATGAACAAATTAAAAATTAAAACCTTAAAGAAATTTCCTTTGTTAGCGAGTCTTAGTAAAAACTTAAGATAATGTAAAGGTTTTATGGGAAATTTTCAAGTGGAGATTATCGTGTATACACCCAAACCTTTTTTTACACGGTAGATACGTTCGAGTAGATACCGTGTAAAAAAGAACGCGTAAAAAAAGACAAATATTATGTATGTATGTAAGTGTATAAACAAACTGAAAAGATACACATAGGATTGATGCAGTAGCCTACATATGCCTATAAAATTGAATAACTTTATAAAAACGCACAGATTTAGTTCAATAGTACACACACAGTTTTTATTTTATTTCATTTTATGATAAAAAAAAAATAAAGAAAAAACTTAAAAATTTTCTTCCATTTATAAAAATAAAATTAGTTATCAAACTCTTAAGACAATTACGAACGGAATTATTTTCAATTAAATTTTTTTTTTTTATTTTATTCGGAGTCAGTTTCTGATAGCAAGCGCATTCTCTTTTGCTGGGGTGGCTCAATATCAGTCTCGTCAGTAGTAATACTTATTACTTCTACATCTTTAGAAGCTGCTTCTGGCGCTGGTTTATTTCTTTTAACAGCAAATTCTGTTATAGTGCGTTGTGATCCAACTTTGGAAAGCTCTTTATAGAGCTCTCTGTATCTAGTCATACATGTTTGCAGGTCGGATTGAAATTTCACAGCTCTTTCAATTATGTTATCACATGTCAAAAAAAACCGTGTTATTTCAAATTCGCGTAAAAAAAAACCGTGTAAAAACAGGTTTGGGTGTATAATAAAATTTATAACGCAATTTAAATCACTATATTAAGGGAATTCCATTATAATCACTACAAGGGCCTTTCAAAAACCTTGCTGTTCGGCGAAAACATTATGAATTATCTGTTTCCCCCATATTTTACAAGAAAGTGTTCTGGTGATTAATTCTAATCATCACATAATCTATATGTTAGACTCTAAACTATCCCTCTTCTAAATAAGTGTATACTGAGTCATCATATATTGACAGTGCCCTGTCAATAGACCAGTCATCAATCTCAGGTCAACTCTACATAGTCTGATGTGTGACTCAGATCTCCTCTTATTGCAATTCGACAACAAAAATTTCAGAAAACCCTTTGCTTCTATTAATTTCCGAACTCCACAAAGGGATGCTGGCCACTTCATCGATGTGGAAGCTTGCCTTCTCATAGCTCATCTACCTCCTCATTGCCGAAAGTTATTACTTGACCTGGCAACCAAAAAACGGTAATTTCATTTTGCCCACCGAGGTTATTCAGCTTTGCCGGACTGTCGCATACTATGTTCGATTTAACATCGTAAGGGCCGAGTGCTCGCATGGTGGCTTGACTGTCCACCAATATTTCTTTGTCTTGTCGTTTGTACCTCCTATTCAAGTTGAATTAAGCACATCTTTCAATGGCCTTTCCCTTGGAAGATGACCGCAAGCTTCCCTATGGACTCGGAATATTTCATTCTGGGACCAAAAACTCCTGCTCCTCATCTGTACACCATGCAGCTTCCAGATTACACCATTCATTTTTGTTACTAAGTCTCATCGTGAAGTTGTTATCAAAATTACAATGCATACTATTTCTCTTCAGGTGGTGACAAAACTCTCTAAAGTATATCATATTAGACTTTTTTCCCAGCAACTAATAGCGGTCACTATTGAGAGGTATGTAGATGGCCACGATATTTAAAGATTTGAGTAGGTTCTCTTCTGATCCATAGGTGTTCAGCAGTGTCTAGAAATATTGTCAGCAAAACTGGGGAAAAATATCCAATTTAACTGATTCCCTATATTCTTTATTGTGTACCGGCTTTGACGAACTCATCAGTAATGCAATTTCCAATGATATCATTATATCCTGGAACCCATATAAGAGTAACATATAAAAGAAGTCGCCTTAATCTAAACTAGCAAAAACTCTGAAAGTAAATATGCAATACCATAAACATCTTAAATTTGAGAGCTATAAAGAAAATTTGTACACCTTCCAGGGGGTTTTAACTGTGATTACACTAGTCTGCTATAACACTCCACGTCAACTTCCTATTCCATTTACTTTACCATTTACTTTATTTAAAGTTAATGCAACACATTTACTTGGATTTCCATTTGTTCTTAACTTATTCTTTGGTTTTCAACATCTTTCTTAAGCACATTTTTCTTGTGTTGCTATTCGTTAAGATTACTTATAAAATCTTGAATCCATAAGATGCTTTTGACGTTGGGTTTGTTTTTTTAAGCCAAAATTAAATGTATATTTTAACAACGTGAAAATCGTCATGATCAGACATCTCGAACAAAACCAAATATGAAAAAATATATAAGAATATATAAATATATACATATATTTAAGTACATATGTAAACAGTTTTGCATTAAATAATTGGGACATTGGGAAATCTTTTAAAATTAAGATTTTATTAAGAGATAATATTTTCCATACAATAAACAAATAAATGAAGTGCTACAGTCACATGCGTAATACTCGATAACTTAATTGATTAAAATATTACTCATACGCCACATGTAATAATAATAATACATTGGAGGGGGCCAAAAATAATCCCATAACTTGTGTTTATGGATATGTAGATACTGGGCTTTACAACAGGGACTGCCGAAATTTGACAGTTGATATGGATAATCTTGTTGAAACTACACCTTTTAAATTAGTTGCCATTTAATTAGTCTGTTTTTCCAAATCACCATGGACGCTTAAATTTTAGACAACGAAATGTATGCGGAGAATTGAATCTGGATCAGTTGGCAACTGAGCACACTTTTCATTGAAACATTATTTTCAGCGAAGAAATCTTTTTTGTAGTCGCCGTAGTCTAGTAGGTAGTGTGTTGGCTTATTAGATGTGAGGCTACGATTTAAACCCCAGGGCAGCTATCTCTAACAATTTGAAATATAAAAAAATATCTCTTCGACGACTTTCTCTCAGCAGATATTTGGCAAAAACTCTGAGAGTAAATAAAATTGCCATGAACAATTTCTCAAAATTCTGATGGTTCCGCCACTCGTGTATAAAATTAACACATAACTTAAGTGATGTGAGAAACGAGATTGTAATCCTGACTGAAGGGTTGCTGTGCATGTATGAAGTCGGCTTAGTCTAGTCGGTAGTGTGTTCGCTTATCAGACGTAAAGCCCGGGTTCGTATCCCAGGTCAGACATCAAAACGAAATATGAAAAAAAAAATATTTCTTCGGCGGCTTCCTCTCAGCAGATTTCTGTTAAAAAGTCTGAGAGTAAATAAGCCTGCCATGAAAAAGTTTCTCAAAAATCTGTCATCCGAAGTCGACGTTAAACTGTAAGTCCCGCCACTCACGTATAAAATTAACAAACACAACATGAGTGGTGTAAGAAGCTAGGCCGTAATCCGGACCAATTGTAATGGCCAATTATGTATGTATGTATGTATGTATGTGTATGTATGAAACTAGTAAAATATATTAAATTTAGCTGAGGCAAACCATTTATCTATATTCTATAACATGTTTAAGATTGCTAGCTCCATATCAACTTTGACGAACTCATCAGCAATGTTATCTCCAAAAATGTTATTATGCCCCGGAATCTAGAGTTGCATATGAAAGATCCCGATTATGGACAAGAACGAACAGATAAAATACCTTTGTTAGGAACTTAATTGCAGCCTGGATGTCTGAGTTAATCAAGAGATTTTGAGGAAAAGTCGCGCCACCCAACAAGCAGTGCGCTGGCTTCAAAATTGCAATGACCATTGCATAAAACACACTACTATGGTCAGGCTACCTATAAGAGATTTTAATATTAGGTTTCTAAAGAAATATATTCCTGATGAAGGTTACGTTTAATAAGCGACAGGCAAGTTCATTCTGTGGCCACATGGTCTATTCTTGATGAAACAACATTTTCTGTTGCATCAAATGACACATTGTTCATTACTTAAACACAGTACTCGAAATTAAAGGATGAGGATGAACAATCACTGGTGTTTTTATGCGGTATAAAGTTTCAGTCGATTGAAATAATTCGATTGATATTTTTAATCCATACTGAAAGGGAAGACTATAACGACAAGAAATTCTCACAAACTTATTATATATTGTACACATATGCACACCGCCAATTTGGTAGTTAATTTCGATAAACTTCATGCCTCTGAGGTAGAATTGTGCGCGTTCTAGAAACCTTCATTAATTAATTTTTTTTTTGTTTTCCTGTTTTTATCTCTTTTTCACCCATGCAGAATAAAACAAAACCAACAAAGAACTTTCAATAATAGCAAGTCTAAAGAAAATAAATTGTCAAAGCAAATTAAAGAAAAATAATAAAAGAAAAGAAAAACTTTTGTTATCATTGCATGGACTCTGTTATACGAAATTTATAAAATTCGTTATCCTACCCTCTCTGTTTAGGCTTAGAAGAGGTAGCAAGAGCAGAGGGATACCTGCAATAAGTTCAGTGCCTGTTTTTATGTTCTAACCTGCTGCAACACTGCTAACATAAGCTACAAATCTTAAAGGACATAGACAAATTACCACCTATTGTGTGTGTGCAACAGAGACTGACAAAACAATACTATGCTGTGGATTAAAAAAATATATATAAAAAATATAAAGAATATACGTACACATGTCTACACATACATATGTATATGGTATATACATATTATATATATATACTTCAAAATACCGTCAAGAAATTTTGGTAGTTCTTACCTTGAAACAGCAAATAATGGAGCTCATTTTTCTGCCTTTCCTTATTGTTGACCGTTAAATTGAACCATTTTAGAGACGCTGAGTAGAGTAGTTGTAAATGCTATTGCCTATAGAGCTAGCAACAGAAGGCATTTTATATGCTCACATAAGCATATGTGTTCTAATTGATTTATTCTGTTAGTCTCAATAACTCGCTTTTAATTTAATGTTACACATCATTTGTAGCCCACTGTACAAATATAACTTCGAACGTATGTACATATAAGATCAATAACTACAGAATTTTAAAATTTTGGAACATGTTACCACAAATACAACAGTTTTTGGCTTAATGTTGCTTTTAATAAAATAATTCAACAACATGTAGCATAAAACCTTATTGATACCCATATGGAAGTCAGTACCCTTTGAATGAAATTTCTTTCTTTTGCTCTTAAAAAAAAGAAAAATGGAATGTTATGTGATATGCTGATTTGGACTTTGGCAATATGAGGGGAACATTCGTTCGTTTGTCAATACTTTAGAGAGAGAGAACTTTAAACAAAATAATTTGATAGTATGTCTATAACAGTGGAGTATGCTACATAAAATATAAGTTTATATCCCTGTG